>OX422213.1:295753430-296468831 GCA_949130495.1 Sambucus nigra
GTTATACAACATTTATTATTGCAAGAAATGCTCTTTGCCATGAGCCTGAAGTTCCATGGTTATTGAACTATTAACAAATGTAATATTTATCCTATATTTTGTGGAATTTTATTATTGACTCTTCCCTCCGTTAGGGGGAGCTTAGAATGTACTTGAAGTACAAATTGTTTCTAAAGAGCGGTCCATTCCTGAAGAATGGTGAAAATTATCGTGGAATGCTTCTATTTTGTCTCATCTTATCCCTTCATATCGCTCAATGCGAACATGAGTGAATACTAATATTGGAAAATCAAATGATTACAAAACTTAAAATTCTACATAAACTAGTTGCAAACATGCTTGCACAAATCTTTGTCCCGGGAGGACAAAATAAATTCGGCAACAAATAAATTTATTGTATGCCAGAAGCATGGAAAGCCTATAAGTCAAAAGTACTTGACTCTTTAGTAATGGAGGTCAAATAAAACCAAGCCCGAATAATGATCTAGAAGAGGTTATACATAATGCTCAAGAGTTTATAAACAAAAGACCCACTTTCTCTAAAACTCTAGAAGAGGTTATTGTCTTTGAAAAGACACAAGTCCCTAAAGTAACTATAAAGCTCCTAAAGTAGGCAAAGGTACTTAATATCAATAAGATATTTATGTTTTATACATATACAAGAGAAAAGTGGGATCGCAAAAGATTATCATTTATGACATAATTGTATATGTTGTAGCTACACAAAAATTAAATGGAAATGATACTACATATCCACATACTATAAATGAATTTGCACAAAGAATATATTGGCCAAATTGAAAAAATACCATGATGGCATAATTTGGGTCTCTAAATAAACGCAGTGTATTCAGACCTATATTACAAACCCCATGAGAAGTTAACCCTAAAGGTTACGAATTTGTGTTTATAAAAAAGAAAAGTAACAAACTCGCTAAAAAGTGCACAATTTATAGCAAAGGATTATTTTTAGAAACCAAAGATTGATACGAACATACCATCCTATTACGAGCGTAAATACTTTTTTGATATCTGAATAGCTTATAGTTTTAAAATATATTATATATAAGACTCATGAATATTATGAATGCTTTTTTATATGGGACATAGACACTGAATATATACAAAAACCGTAGAAGGATTTTCTTTTCCTAAAGCAAAGATAAGGAGTACGTACTCAAATACACTTAGACGTTCATCGTAAAACATCCATATTGATATAGATAGGTTCAATTTTCTTAGAAAATACTTACCTAAAAATGTATCTAAACAATCATATACGTCAATGTACCATTACACAAATATCCCTAAAAGGATGAGATCTTGAAGAGCTTAATTGAAATGAAAAATGCCCAAATAAGGAATTCAAAAATGAATAACCTTAGGGTAATTAGTTATTGTCCCAGCCTGAAGATCGAGAATAATTTTCATTAAAGACTTATCCATCAATTAAATGGATTAAAAAGTCCTGCAAATACATTATCATATATTAAGCATACCATTTATTATACTCATGGTTTCCTTTCTTAGGATATTAAAATATCCATTTCATCCTAAAGACGATGAAGAATATAAAGTTGGTCCAAAAGTACTATATTTTTACATGTTATAATTGCATTTTTAAATTTGGTCTAGAAGTACCACACTTGTATGTTATTAGTATATTTCCATACATAGCATAATGCATGAGGTCGGACATAGTAACTCGCAGTCAGTATCTTGGAAAGAAATAATTACCATTGACTTGAAAGTATGGGAATGATATCAATTAGATTAAATGATACATTCAAGAAATTATTGATGTGATACTTTTAAATCTAATGATCCATGTCTAGTACGCTTTACATATGCAAGCTATCTCTATAATCCTCACAAGGAACTATCAAAGCATTTATGGCTTGCCCCGGCAGCACATGTTACTACCACTTCCTATGAAGGCAATCATGGGTGTATAGCTTAAATAAAATAGGCTACATAGAGTGAGATATGACCAAGGCATTTCAGTTTTTTACGTGTATGAACTCCCTAAGAGTTATGGAACACATAACTCAATAAGATTCATGCTATTAAAGTCAAATAGATCCAATAAAGTTATATGTTCACCCTGTGTACAAAATTCAAACTTCTAAAGAAGAATAAGATTGAAGTGACAACCTATTTAATCTCGTCAACAAGTCATTGTTGAAAGTAACATTTTAGAAGGTTATGTATGAGATAGAAATGCATTGACTCATTTATCAATAAAATGCAATAATCATTGGAAATATCTAATTAGGGGAACATTTATCAAGGGGAGAATCGAAGAACATGATATCTATGGGCATATGCGTGTTGGAATCTTTTTCTTTTAACTAGATTTTTCCCACTGAATTTTACAGTTAAAGGTTTTAACGAGGAATCACTAAGCGCGTCTAACACCGATTAAATGATCACGAAAGTTGCATTATTTCTCCTTCGCTTTGGTTTTTTTTCATTGTGTTTTTCCTTAGTAAGGTTTTAATGAGAAAAATATCATTAAGTGGTGGAAATAGTGTACATACTAGGGCAAATGTTATAAAATGTTCAAACAGTGAATGTCCACTTATACCCCACATCGAATAAGCGTCCTCTGGAATACCTTACTTTGTACTATAAATAAGGGTGATAACCCTTGAGTATTGACATACCAATGAAACGAAAAACTCTTTCCCTCTAAATTATCTTTGTGTCCCATTTATTTTATAATACATATGTCATTTTTTACAGAGATAAACTAGATTTTAACCCCGTGCGATGCATGGGCGCCTTATAAAACGTGTAATAAAGTAAAGTATGATTTTTAAATATGCTAAATACTATTAAATAAATTATGAATGTCGATAGCTTTTTGGTAGAACCTATAAAAATATTAAAAACAAACAAACTAGTTTAAAATTAAAATGAAAAATATAAAGCAAATGTGTTGTTGAATACATATAATATACTAGTGAAATGATGTAAAATAATCAAATATAACAATGAAAGCATGGTTTCTGTGAGTACAGAAAATATCACGATAAAGAGATCCACGAAAATAATCACAAGGAACATAAAGTAAAGATCACACACACAGCAGCGATGTACGTGGTTTGGCAACTTGCCTATGTCCACGGAGAGGTTACTGTTTATATTAAGTGTTTCTCAAGATCTTAAGTTATATCCCTTTGCCCCGGGTCAGGGTGTACAACTTATAGTTGTATCAAAGTAGAGGTTGAGTTGTACAAGGAACACAATTAACATGTTGGATATATCAAGGAGTACCTGAATATCACCTTCGAGATTTTTGGTAACTGTTTTGACTATATCCGTAAGTGTTCTAATATATTTAGAATACTCATGATTTGTGTTGGGAAGCATTTCAATTAACCTGGGTTGGTCGGCTACTTTCATGGGGTGTAGTAAATGGGCTTTCACAATTGCCCCTAAAAATTTTGGGGCCTTAGAGATTGGGCCAATAATTTTTTGATGTCTGAATTGGCATTTTTATGAATACAAAAGATAGGCAAGGGTACGCTCATCCTGAGCATATTTTCATTGTATACTTTTGATTTGCTTGAATGAGCGAGGGTACTGTTGTCTGATCAGGCATTTGAACCGCCAAAAAGTCATTTTAGGAGATTGCGATCATCATTAGCATCGATTTTCAAATTGGAGATATAGTCCCTCAGGTTCACGTCAGTTAAGTTCAGTTCATTTTCCTCCTTGTTGCCAATCATTTGTTAAGTTCATCTTCTTCAGCATTCTCTTTTCTTCTACTACTTCATTAAGGTTTGTAAGTTCAGCCTTTCTCCTCTCTTTAAATTTCCTTGAAACTTATTGCGTGACTCTAGCTAGGGTTTTCTTCCTTGTCTGTTCAATTATGGTGATATTAGACAATAAATTTGTAGTTGAATTTAGGCGTTAATACCATATCCCATACTGGGTAATCATCGACTGTGCCGCTCTTCCTTTACGATGTTCAAGGAGGGCACTAGATTCACACCCTCTTGATAACTCAGGGGGTTTAACATTCCCTCCAAACCAGTTGTTTCTTAGGTTCTTTAGATTTTTTGAAATCTTGCCTGCCTAGTGTGCCCCTAATGTCTGGACGATAGTCAATGGGGTCCATAGGATAAATACCCTTTATGGGACAAGATTGGGTCTTACAGAAATATGCTACTGCTATGTGTGGTCGTGAAGCAGAGATAGTCTTCTATATCTAAAGACCAAGAAAAATGAGAGGGTTTTAATGGTGGATCTTTCAAACTCCCATAAGGATTACTGGGAATACGATTTCATTGCTAGAAACTGATAATGTCCCCCGCAGATGTGGGTGAAAGGAAATAGGGCCTAGTAATTTTTGAGTATGGGGAGGCCCAAATAGGTCGCTTCTTCTTTTTCTGTGCATAACTACGCATTTTTTATTGTTTTGTCTTGTCCTCTTAGACGATATTCTTCTCCCTTTGTTCTTACAGCTCGTATAAAAAATTAGGAGCCTAATATAAGTGAGGTTGATGCTGATGAGCTTGTGAAGTCTTTGAACATCAATAAAAGCCTACTAGACGGTGAGCACCCAAGGTCGAATTCTTACCCGTTGGAATAAAAAAATACAACTAATAGTTTTACTGTTGTCCCGATCGATTAGGTTTTAAGTTTAAAGGCCCTTGAGGTCGATCCTTTTGTTTTATGATAGAGGAGGAGGAAGAAAGGTCTAAAAAAGAGGGGGTAAGGAGAGGAGAGGGATAAGAGGAGGAAGAAGCAAAAGAAAAGGAAGAATTAGAAGAAGATATGGCCCTCTTGATAAAGAGAAGGAAGTTAAAGCTTCCTGATGATGATGATGATGATAATCAAGTCGCCATTTTCGATCGGCTAAAATCATTAAAGACATCTGGTACTGAATCCCCTAGGACTAGTGGTTCTAGTCCGTCTGACAGGGGGAAAGATAAGGAAAAATAAAAGAAGAGAGAGGTAGGGGATAAGAAGAGAGGGAGAGGGAGAGAGAAGAAATAGGAGAAGAAGAAAGAAGAAGAAATGAGGGAGGCCAAAAGAAAAATGGCACTGAAAGCCCCTCGATTTCCCCCTTTTGTTGCAGCTGTAGAGGGTGATAGCATGGTTGAACCCCCCTACCCCGCCCCCGACCTACTAAAGAGGGCGGTGCTCATTGCTAATTGCAATCATTCTTAAAGGTTGGGGTCATCCCAACTCGCCCTCAAAACTGCTCAGGGGATGGCCTTGGTAAGTCTTTATATTTGAGCTATTTCACTTTTCTTTATTTTCTCCTCCTCCGTGCTAACTCTATGCTTTTTTTTCTCTTCGTGTAGTTATTATCTGACTTCACAACTCTTCTGGACGACCATGCTAACAAGTCCATGAAGGAGCAATAGTTGAAAGATGCTTTATAGGCTGAGAAAAAGGCCTTTGTTGAAGCTCGTTGGGCATAAGAGCAAGACAAGGGGATGTTATCCAATGCCTATAATGAGCTTAATTCATCCCAGAAGAAGGTGGTCACTGAAAAGGACATGTTTGTCAAGGAAAATTAGAGTTTATTGGGCAAGGTCACCAAGCTAGAGGGGGACCTTTCTTGGGAGAAAGACTCTAGCTATCGTGAAGGTTTTAACAAATCCTAAGATTATGTAGAGGGGCAGCTCACCTATAGTTGTAAGGTTTCCTTCAAGAAAGGTTGGGACCAATCTTTGAAGGCCATTAGAACTCCTGCTGAATCTGGGGTTTTTTACCTTCATTTTTTTGGTCCCGGTCCTTTCTAAGAGGATGAATAACGAGATGGTCAACATGGCGATCATACTAAGATCGTCCCAATTAAGGTCGAAATTGGTGATGATGCTGATGAATGTCAGCCCACCATTAATAAGCGAAAGGCCATTACTGAGGATGATCAGGTGAAGGACCAAGGCTCGTAGACTAGGAACTTTTCTTTATTCCTTGTACAATTTTCTTATTGTAATTATCTCAAGAAACTTGTTGTCTTGGCCTTGGCCTCCTTTATTTTTTTATTAATGAAAATGGGATATATGTATATGTTTATTTAATTCTTCTTATACTGATGTTTTGCCTTTGATCTGATGTGTGGTATTTGTAGTTTGTCGATTTAGACCAATACATTCCTCCTAACTCCGGTCTAGGACAGAACCTTGGGACAAATATCAGTGTGCAGCCTCACAAAGCTTTATCAGAATTTATAAGTCCTTAAGGGTGAAGAACGAGCAATATAAAAGTCAATCTGAACTGGTCACAAAGTTGAAGGACATTCTTCAAGAGATGGAGGAGATAGGCACCTCAGTTCAAAGAGAAGTCAATTCCTTGAGGGCCAAACTCCTGGATAACACTAAGGTTAGCCAACTGGCTGAAGTTATTCGGGTAGAGAATGATGCTCTGAGAAGGTAGGTAGTTGGGCTGAAGTTTAACGGTATAGGGCTCGAGGAGCAAGTTAAGAAATTGAGTAATGCCTTTAAAATAGGACCTCGTAAAGCCTGTTTGAAGGGTTATAATACAGGTTGGGCAGATGCCCCAGCAAAGCTTAAAGAGGTTGAAGATGCAACCTTCTCTCGTGGGTGGTTGAGTGCTTTAAGGGAGGCAAGACACCCAAGGATTCTAGGATATGGTACAAATTCCAGGCCGAGTACCATGCCTACCGCCATAATCCTTTCTTGGTGGATGACAAATAAATCCCAGCTGACGCCATTCCTCCCCGTCTCTTGTAGCACGATCTTGACAGTGATGTGTAGGAGCTTTCTCCCAACCCGAATGATGGTTAAAGGGAAATTGTTATTAAATATCTTGCTCATTATCCTTGGTCATCTTAAGTCTTTGTGTATATTTTGTCTTTATTATAAATGTATCCTCTCATTATAGTAAATGAAAAGTTTTATTTATCAATTTCTTGTGTTTTGAGTCTGTGCTAACTAAACATGCATACTTGTTGACCAAATATTGATTGACTAGATATTATCAATTGACCACCTTGGGTCCTTTGTTGTTTGGGTTTTACTATTTTGAGCTTATTAGCTTATTAGCCACACGTTGTCTTGTGTTTGAACATTCTCCTAGTCTAACATGCCTTAGCAGTGTCGTTCCATCTGCTTTACCTTTTAGGATGTGTCGTCACACTCCCTTAGGCCTAAGTAGGATGATGAAGAGAATGCACCTAGTAACTGGGCCATCCGCCCGAGCAAAGTTTTATGACCGACCTAAGATAGATTTACTACCTAAGGATCCCCTATAGGGCTTTTATTATTATCGGGGCAACTCGTGAGGTCTTTTGTGTTCGTAGCAAGGACCTGAGGCATGTAATAATTGAAATGCCTCTATTGATTTGTTATAACTACTATAAACCTTGCTTGACATGTAAAGCTCCCTGATGATTTAAAATAAGTTGAACAACTTGTCGTAATCCCAAGGGTCCAGCCATGAACGAAGGAATTATGGTTTGGAAAAGGTGCGTATTAATTAGATGCAACCAAGAAGAGTTAAGAAGCCAATGCAAAATACGAAAATGAAAGGGCCACCTGGCCTTTATTCATTAAATATTATCTGACGAGCAACATAAGTTTGAAAATGAAAATTTGCTTAAACTAAATGTGCTAATTGAAAATGTCGTGTGAAATATTACTTTAAATAGATTTGCAATTTCCAACTTAAACTTGTTTAATTGGATGTCTAAATTTACTCAAACCAAATATCAATAAAATCAACCCCTAAACATGCATCTGCGTGACAATTCAAGTCTCAAATTAAATCATGCGATGAACAAGCTGACAAAGACAAATTTTTGGAAAAAATCCTCCCAGGGAAAAACCTTTTATTTCCACTATAATTTGTAAAGGAACGGTTTACAATTGGATTACAGCGAAAATACAATTTGACTTATGAAATACCCGCAGGTGTTGGTTCGAAGTCGTCAGCCCAGGAACACCGCAGCACTCCCTATGACACGCAGTCGATCATCCCAGTACCTCCCGCAAGTGGCACCTATGGTCAGCCCAGTACCTTTCCAAGGCACCTAGATTCAGCAGCAAAACTCCCAGCAAAATTATGCTTTAGATTCCACAAATAACTCACACAAAAAGTTTAGAATTCGTGAATTGTAAAATAAAATTTTGAACCCTCAAAAAGTTGGAGAATAAACCAAAAAACACTCAAAACGTATTCTGTTAAACTCAGTGTTTTCTCCATACGAAAAATAGTAGCCTGACACCCTTATTTATATAAAATCTAAGGCAGTGACGTGTAGGCTAAAAAGACATGTTGTTAGAATGAAAGGCTACGTCGTTCAAATGACACTCCATCTCGTTCGAACGAGATGTGATGTCGTTTGAACGACAGGCACTGATCCTCTTTAAAAAGCTTTTAAATATTAAATAACTTGGAATCCTTAAAAACCAAAACTGTTTACGGGATCAGGAGCTTTTAACCAAAACCTTTTATGATTAAAATCATTTCAAAAATCATTTAAACTTTTATAAAAATATCCCAACACTTTTAATGTAAAATGTAAATGGAACTAAAACGCATTTTACCAAATTCATCCTTGTTGGGCATGATGGTTAAAGTTGCCTTGAAATTCGGATTGTCGATTGTAGATGTAAGCTTCCCAATTCTTCGATAAACTTGTAGCGGTATATGACATACTAAATGTGGCGGACAATATCCTAACAAATCTCCCCCTATGTCTATGCCGGTACAAAATAAAAATATCCGAATTATCAATCAAAATATAACCTATACAAATCTACCCTTTCGAAAACACAAATGGAAAGATAAACTGAACAAGTCTTCAACCTATTCTTCCACAATCAACTTTTCAAATCTTCAAGCTTTGCTCATCAGGGTGTGCAATCCAAAAGTCTTCAATTATACCTACACACATGAGAAAGAGCAAAAATATCGTGACATATTGAGTTTGAAATGATATAAATATAAAACATGTAAGCATAATCAAATCTCCCCCATACTTAAACTCCACCATAATATTATAACTTGTTCTCTCCCTTTTTATTTGTCCAAAATAGACAAGGAAAAGAATAAATCACATAAAGCAAATCGGGGTGTCACAGGAAACAAAAACAAACAAATATGACAAACGTGCTCAATGCAGGATATGCTCAAAAAACTTCACAAACTATTTTGTATTTTTCAATTTTTTTATACAAAAGTGGTACAAACAACACCATGAATTCATATTAAGATAACCAAACCGTGGAAACGGTATAAATGGGTGTGAACAGATTCGATAGGAAATAAAACTCAATCACATCATATATGCACGATGCATATTGCGTATTCCTAACGAATGAGCATCAAAATCGTCCTTAGGTGTAAAAGTGTTGAATTTAGATGACATCGTCTTAAATCAAAATCAACAAATCAAAGTCTACATGATTTTCCACCAATAACATCTAAACAAAATTTAATGGTTTTTTAAGACTTTTTAAGGACGTGCAAAACTGTTTTATTTCTCCAACCAAACTCCCTCGTATATATTTTCTTTTTGAGGTGTTCTAAATTCTCAAACATTCGAGAATTGGTGAATAAACCTAATGGCCCCTTTTTGGCATAAATTTCTTTTCATTGCCTTTAAAAAAATTTCGAGCTCTTTTAAACCTTTTTGGACCCCGGATAATTAAAATAACTCAATTTTTTAGGTTCAATTAAACGGTGGCTTAATCGCAAAGGATATATGTGTACCTTTCGTAGACCTTCACCGTTTTTAAAATTCACACAAACTCACGGAAAACGGTTAAAACATGCACGCCTTTTATTATCTTGTTTTATCGCATTTGGTTCATTTTAATAGACAGGATTGAGATGAAAACACGTAACCAACATGTGATTCGACAAGAACAGTATTCAAACAAATTCGTGCTCGTGTGCATCAAAGTAAATAATTAGTCACTAACACTTAATTGCATCTTAATGACTCCAAACACTCTAAAGCACATGAATGACATGACATATTGTCTCAAAATGCTATCAAATAGTCACATGGATACGGCATGATGTTGTGACTTGGTCATCCTAAATGTCAATTCATATAAGGTGCAAACAAAATACTAAACTCTATACGGATTTTTCAAAACTTTTATCAAAATAAAATCTTTTCGACTTT
The DNA here is from genome assembly GCA_949130495.1 of Sambucus nigra. NCBI lineage: Eukaryota > Viridiplantae > Streptophyta > Magnoliopsida > Dipsacales > Adoxaceae > Sambucus > Sambucus nigra. The sequence continues at coordinate 295,763,551 of OX422213.1, forward strand.
TTCAAAAATTTTAATACAAAAGTACATGTCAACACACTAGCAAATATATAACAAGAAACCACAACTAGTGTATGACAAAAATCATGCAAGAAATCAACGATATGAAATAGCAAGTGACGAATCATGTGTATGCATGTAAGTCTCAAAACATCTAAAGTCTAGCATATCCAAAACTGATTTCCTAACCCAAACAGATGTGACACATCGACACGGGTTTTTGGGAACCAGCAAAACACTAGACTTGGACTTCCTAGGACCTCTTCGAAGATCAAAACAGAAATGCCTAAGGTGTCCTTTCCTGCCACAATGTGAACAAATGTAAACGGGTGGAACGACACCTTTGGGTTGACCTTTTCTAACGTCCTTAAGAATGGTTGACCCTCTAAAACAAATAATGGTTTTGGCTTTAGCAATGGAAGCATTAGAACTTAACGAGCCATTACTATCACTATCAAACCTACTTGAATCGTTTAAATTATTTTTCAAATTCAAAATATTTGATTCAAGCAACAAATTAGACTCTTCCAAAGATAGGGATTTCTTTTTCAAATTATTAATTAAACTTAACAGTTTATTTCGCTTATCCTTAATTAAAACAAACTTATCCCTAAGAGTCTCTTCACGTGACGTAAAATCATCGAATAATTTTTTATCCCCAACGGCACAAATAGGAACCCTGGAATTTTTTAAGTCCTCCAATTCTTTTTCTAAAACTAGGACTTTATCATCACTCTCCTTTTTCGCAACTTTTAAAGATCAAAGTCAATACACAAATTACCAAAGTGTTCATGAAAATTTCTCTTTGAGTTTCAAACGTTTGCAAATATTCAAACTTATTTTTAAAAAGGGAGTTTTCTTCTTCCAAAATTTTAATTCTTTTGCAAAGTTTCAAATTCAAAACTCATCACGACTAACAATATCAACAGTATTAGAATCCTTCGAGAAAACACATCAGGAGAGGAACACAAATAACCACAGAAAAAATTGTACTACAGGATGTACACAGTAAATTAGTGCAACAGGCTCTGATACAAAATTGAAAATACAGTCTGCAATATTGATTTAAATAGATTCACAATTTCCAACTTAAACTTATTTAATTGGATGTCTAAATTTACTCAAACCAAATACCAATAAAATCAACCCCTAAACAAGCATCTACATGACAATTCAAATCTCAAATTAAATCATGCGATGAACACGCTGACAAAGACAGATTTCTGAAAAAAATCTCCGCAGGGCAAAAACGTTTTATTTCCACTATAATTTGTAAAGGAACGGTTTACAATCGGATTAGAGCGAAAATACAATTTGAGTTATAAAATACACGCAGGTGTCGATTAGTAGTCATCAGCCCAGGGACACCGCAACACTCCTTATGACACGCAGTCGATCAGCCAAGTACCTTTTCAAGGCACCTAGATTCAGCAGTAAAACTCCCAGCAAAACTATGCTTTAGGTTCCACAAACAACTCACACAAAAAGTTTGTAAAACAAAATTTTGAACCCTCAAAAAGATGGAGAATAAACCAAAAAACACACAAAATGTACTCTGTTAAACTCTGTGTTTTCTCCACATGAAAAATAGTAGCCTGACACCCTTATTTATATAAAATCTGAGGTGATGACGTGTAGGCTAAAAAGACATGTCGTTCGAACGAAAAGCTACGTCGTTCGAACGACACTCCATCTCTTTCGAACGAGATGTGACGTTGTTTGAACGGCAATCATTGATCCTCTTTAAAAAGCTTTTAAATATTAAATAACTTGGAATCCTTAAAAACCAAAACGGGATCAGGAGCATTTATCCAAAACCTTTTATGATTAAAATCATTTCAAAAATCATTTAAACTTTTATAAAAATATCCTAACACTTTTAATGTAAAATGTAAATGTAATTAAAACACATTTTACCAAATTTATCCTTTTGGGGCATGATTATTGAAGTTTTCTTGAAATTCAAATTATCGATTGTAGATGCAAGCTTTCCAATTCTTCGATAAACTTTTAGCGGTATACGACATACTAAATATGACGAACAATGTCCTTACACTAATAAAAGATGAAGAAAACTTAAAAGTAAAACTTCTTAAGATTGGTTGCATTCCATGCAATCAGTATCTCCCTGTTCTCCTACGTTTCCATGTGATATGCTCCTTGAAGGTCATCTCTGATTACCCTAAAGGGTCCTTCACAGTTTGGTCCCAGTTTATCGTTTGATGGTTTTACGGCACTGTCGAGGACTTTCCTTAGGACATAATCTCCTATCAAAAACTTCCTCATATTGACTTTGTTACTGTATTGCCTAGACAATTATTGTTGGTAGGAAGCCAACTTTATCATGGCCTCCTCTCTTCACTCATTTGCTAAGTCAAGTTCAGTGCGTAATGCATGATCAGAAAGGCCTTGGTCGGCCAAGGTGGTTCTCATGGTTGGGAGTCCTACTTCTAAGGGGATGATAGTTTTTATCCCATAAGTGAGTGCGAATGGTGTTTTACCAGTTGGTCGCCTAGGGGTGGTGCAATAAGCCCATAGAACATAAGGGAGATCATCCACCCAGGCACCCTTAGCTCTTTCTAATCGCTTTTTTAGTTCTTTGAGAATGGTTTTGTTCGAAGCCTTTGCCTATCCATTGCTTTGGGGGTACGCCTTAGAAATGAAATAGGTCCTGATGCCATGTTCATCATAAAATCATTGAAAGAAACCACTCTTAAATTGCATGTGGTTATTAGTAATGATAGTCCTTGTTACCCCCAATGCGTGTTATGATGTTTCTGCAGATTAACCTGGTCATATTTGAGTCGCGAATATTTGTTAATGGTTTTACCTCTACCCATTTGGTGAATTAATTTGTGCCCACAAGCAAATACTTTCGATTTCCAGATGCGATAGATAGTGGTCCTACTATGTCTAGCCCCCACTGTGCAAATGGCCATGGTCTTATCAGTGATTTCATGTTGCTAGCGTACCGGTGGATCATAAGAGAACGCTTTTGACATTTTTCACACTTACGAACGTAAGTGCCTGCGTCCTTCTGCATATGAGGCCACCAATATCCCTCATTAATTACTCGGAAGGCTAAAGATCTCCCTCATGCGTGACTTCCATAAATACCCTCATGCAATTCGCCAAGTACTTACTCAGTGTCATGTGGGTGATCTCACTCGAGATAAGGACCTGTTAATGAATTCTTATAGAGATTTCCTTCTGGGTGGAGATAAAAATGAGCAACCTTGACCCTTATCTGATAGGTCGACCTCTTGTCGTTGGGCAATACGTCATTCCTTAGATAATTTATGATGGGATCCATCCAACTGGGAACCTTTACTATGAGGAGGACTTGGTCGGCTGCGACTGTCTGGTCAATACTTGGTTGAGCGAGAAATTCTATCTAGATATTTCTCCTTAAGTCAGAGATGATTACTGAACTCAGAGCCGCTAAGGCATTATCATGAATGTTCTTCCCTCGGGGGAACTATTGAATGTCTACCTTCTTAAATACTGCTATAAGTCCTCTTATGATAGCGAGGTAGGCTATCATCCTATCATTTTTGGCATTGAAGTCCCCACTCACTTATTTGGAGACTAGTTTAGAGTCACCAAATACGTGAAGGCACTTTGCCCCCAGTAATTGGGCTTTGTGCAAACCAACGATCAGTGCTTCATACTCATCTTCGTTGTTGGATGCCTCAAATCTTAATCTAATTCCATACTTAATCACGGTGTCTTCTAGAGTGATAAGAACGATGCCTACTCTTGTCCTTTTGGAATTGGAGGCTCCATCAACGTACAGGGCCCAGTTCTGTGCTTTCTCATGTGTTAATTGCTCCATTTTCGATTAGTAGATCAGTTGATACCCTATAAATTCTATGATAAAGTTTGCTAGGACTTGCCCCTTAATTTCCTCTCTTGGTTAGAAGTGGATATCGAATCTCCTTAGCTCTACCGACCACTTTGAGAGTTGTCCGAAAAGGTCGGCTTTCTGTAAAACGACTTTGAGAGGGTAGAAAGTGATTACAGTTATTAAATTAGCTTCAAAGTGATGCTTTAATTTCCTCGAGGAGACTACTAGTGCATGGGCGAGCTTCTCCAGAGGAAGGTACCATTGTTCAACGTCCAGAAGTGTCTTACTGGCATAGTAAACTGGGTGTTGACCCCCTTTCTTTTCACACATTAGGGAGGAGCTTACAGCATTGTCTGATATTGCCAGGTAAAGGTATAGTGGGTCTCCATCATTTAGGATCACCAACATGGGTGGTATGATAAGGTAAGATTTTATTTCCTCCAAAACTCGCGAGCTGTCATTATTCCATGTGAAGCCTTTATCCTTCTTTAGGAGTTAAAATAATAGTCGACAGCATTCAAAGGACTTGGAGATGAACCAATTCAGTGTTGTGAGCATGCTGGTGAGCTTTTGAACATCTCTCAATGTCTGAGGAGGCTGGACTCTAGTGATAGCATCGATTTAATACGGGTTAGCCTCAATTACCCTTTTATTGACTAGATTGCCTAAGAAATTTCCTGACTGGACCCCGAATGGGCACTCACTCATGTTATGCTTCATCCAATATTTCCTAAGGATCTCGAAGATTCTGGCTAAGTCTATGAGGTTGTCTCCCTTGTTCTTACTTTTGACTAGCATATCGTCGATGTATACCTCCATCGAGTCTCCCATCTGTTTCTTGAACTTCTTGGTGACCAATCTTTAATAAGTTTCTCCTGCATTCTTTAAGCCGAACGGCATAACCTTATAGAAATACAACCTATTGGGAGTTATAAAAGAGGTTTTATCCTAGTCGGGTTCGAATAGTAGGCGTCCTGGAAGCTCATCCTTTCGTTCGTTGATGTGGCATCAACCAACTAATCTATTTTGGGAAGTGGGAATCTATCCTTAGGGAAAGCCCTGTTGAGATATGTGAAATCAATACAGACCCTCCGACTGCCATTGCTCTTCCAAACCACCACTGGGTTAGACAACCATTTGGAAAACTGAACTTCCCTAATGGACCCTGCATCGAGTAACTTCCCCACTTCATTTCCCATCACCTTGCCTTCTCGGGGGAAGTTCGGTGAGCCTTTTGAGTGATAATTTTAAAGGTCGGATCGATGTACAGGTGATGAAGGCTACACTGAGATCAATCCCGGGTAAGTCATATAGTTCCCAAGCAAAAATGTCCAGATTTCTCTTGAGGAATGCAATTAAATCTTTCTTCTCTTAATCAGCGAGTGTGTATTCGATCAGAAATTTCCTTTCTGAAAGGTTATTATCAGCTCCAACTTCTTGCAGGTTTTTAATGACCCTATCGGTGAGGTGGATCCTAGTCTCCTCTACCCCTAGTCGATCATAACATAGTTTCTATTTGGAGGGTACAAACCCTTCCTAGGCCTCCTCGTGAGCATCATTTACCTCCTTCTTCTTTTCTTTCTTGGTATGGATGGCTGTAATAAATTACTTCCTGGTTGTGGCATGACCACCATGGATTTTGACCACGCCCGATCAGTAATGCACTTCAGCTTCTGGTGGTACGCGAATGGTAGGGCCTTTATGCATGGAGCCAACCTCTTCCCAAAATGGAGTGATATGGGGACTTAATTTCCACTACTAAGAACTCAATTAATTTTGATATATTACATGCCCTTACTGGTAGGACTATCTTCCCCAGTGGCATAGTGATCCTTCCTGCAAAGCCGACTAATGAAACGATGGCTTCTTTAAGGTCAATAATGCTCAACTTAAGTTTGTGGAATAATTTTAGGTACATCACTTCTGACAAACTCCCCTAATCCACGAGCAGCTTATCAACATCCAATGGGTTATTCTGAGTGTGATTACCAATGCGTCATGATGTGGGGTTCTTACCCAAACCAAATCTTCCTCAATAAAGATGATATACTTGGTGTAGTTGACTTCCTCTGGTCGTCGATGTTTATCAGCCTGTGTCTTATTGGGGTTGATCTGAAAAGCTAACCTAACGGCAGTCACCTTCTTATGTTCCATCCGAACAGTGTTCCCCTAGATCTGCTTGAGGTCTAATGCCCCATGGATTACTGCAAACTTATGTCCTGTATCATCATCGAGGACATAGTTTGGATTCTGGATGCTATTGGCTATGACCTTGTCTGCTTTTTTTCTTGATGTACTCATTAAGGTGCCCTATTGGGACCAACTCCTCCAAGTGTGGCTTTAGAGCCTTGCAATTCTCGATTCTGTGATCGCACTCCTTGTGGAATTCGCATATCAATGCATTGTTCCTTTTAATTGGGTCGCCACCTATATTTTTGGGTCATTTGATAAATGGATCATCTTTAATTTTGCTCAGAATTTCGTAAATGGGTTCCTTGAAGACTATGTTAACAACCTAGAACACCTTAGAGGGATCGAACTTATTCCCATTCTTGGAACCATTCTTACCCTCATTCTTGTTTCCCTTCTTCTGAGTATCATTCTTCTTTGTCCTCTTGTTCGCCTTTGCTCGACCATTATCCCCTGCATTAGGGTGAACCACATCTTCTGCCTTAGCGTATTGCTCAATAATGGGCCAGAAGGTCATTAAGGTGTTGGCTTCCTTCTTAGTGAGGGATTGGTGTAGCAAAAAGTTGGTTGACAGACCAATTTTGAAGGAGGCTATGACAACTTGCTTCGATTAGTCCTCGATCTCGTTAAAAACATCCCAATACCTTTTGGCATAATCCCATAGGTTCTTTTGTGACTTCTTCTTCATCGTAGGCAGTGCATCCATCCGCTTGGGATGGGAGCTGCTAGTTATGAAGCGAGAAATGAAGGCTTCTACCAGAGCTGCGAAGTTTCTTATTGACCTGTGAGCTAGCCTCTTAAACCACTTATGTGCTACATCATGTAGTCTAGAAGGCAAAATTTAGCATATTAGTGTATCATTGTGGATCCATAAGGGCATTGCTTATCTACACTATCGAATGTGATCTATGGGGTCTGTCTTTCCATTATAAATCTTGAACCGAGAGACAGTAAACTTCTTTGGGGGATCTTTTTCTTTGATTAACCTTAAAAAAAGGGACTTAATCTGAGTAATGAGAGCCCTCCTAGCTATCTCTCTGGTGGATCTAGATCGACGGTGGGCTAAATGTTGGTCCATCTCCCTTTTGATTAGAATCCTGATGTCTTCTTTCTGTCGATCGTGGCTCATGTGGAACCTCTCTGGCTGGCTACGCTTTGATTGACCATGCTCTGTCCTGTCACATTCAATTCTTCCCTGGTCACACTTGGGGCTCCTCCCTCGGTTGTGAGTATTACTCGCTTGAGGACTAGTAATCCTATATCAGTGCTTCCTGGTTTCCCTTTGAAGATCTCTCTCCACTCTTTCTAGTTACCATTGGAGGCGAGAATTCTTTTCTACCCGTAGGCGTGTTGCCTCCTCTTATTCGTAAAGCCTGGCTTCATAAGTATCAACCAACTTAGATATCTGCGTATACCTAGGTAGTCCTTGGCTTTCCTCGAAAGGAGGCCTATCCTGACGGAACCTGGGGTTTATCTGCTGATAAATCTCAGACATGGCCCTAAGAGGAACTAGATATTCTTGAACATAGACATCTTATGGAATGTTGCTGCTATGGTGAGACGTCACGGGCTTTTTATTTGGGAATATTTTTGTAGGATTAGAAATCGTTTCCCACAGACGGTGCCAATTGTGAGTACATAAAATATCACAATAAAGAGATCCACAAAAATAATCACAAGGAACAAAAGTAAAGATCATACACACAACAACGATGTATGTGATTTGGCAACTTGCCTACGTCCACGGAGAGGTTACTGTTTATATTAAGTGTCTCTCAAGATTTCAGGTTACATCCCTTCGCCCCAGGTCAGGGTGTACAATTTATAGGTGCATCAAAGTAGAAGTTGAGTTGTACAAGGAACTCAATTAACATGTTAGATATATCAAGGAATACCTAAATATCTCCTCGGAGATTATTGGTAACTATTTTGACTATATTTATAAGTGTTTTAATATATTTATAATACTTATGATTTGGGTCGAGAAGCGTTTTAATCAATCTGGGTTGGTAGGCTACTTTCATGGGTGTAGTAAATGGGCTCCACCGTTTCTATCAAGACAGTAAATCAAAAAACGAGAACACTTTAAGCTACTTTGTTAAGTCTAGCATTCATTGTACTATGAATGCTAGATTATTTTTCATATGACGTACTCATATCAACACATGTAACATCATAGTTTCCATACAAACACCCAAATCATACTTAGGACAATACATGAAAACCAAATAAACCATGAGTTAATCGACATTAACCACACAAAAAATTCCAAGAAATGAACTACTAACAATGATAAACAATTTTTAAAGATACAATAAGTCATTGAGACCTTGACTTTAATGAGTTAACCAAATACACATCAATATAAAACTACCTTTTAATTTAACACCCTCGTCCAAGGAAAACAATGAACATCCGAGTACATCGGAGGTTTCTAAAATATCCATTAACAAATATACGAATTGGGACATCCTAAACTTATTTAATAACATAGTTCTAACACACTTTACTTATCTCTTTCTTAAGATAGTAAATATGCTAACCATATACAATGTAATAGAATTTACCAAAATAGCTAAATAACATTAAATACTATTCATACATTGTTAAAATTCGTTATCTTAGCACCTCATGTTACCACTAAAAGTAGTAGTTTCAAGTACAAAGCAACATTGCAATCTTTCCAACATAACAAAATATTCAAAATTAATGTTCCCAAACAATGACTCCCTCGGTGGGAAATTCACTTTAGATCCCATCATGGAATAACTAAACAAATCAATCACCTACCATCACCATAGAATACTACTCCTGTTTGGAAATCCATAACTTACAAAACAGTATGCCAAAAATCTTTTATCAAAAATTAGTACGAAAATGACAATAAACATTTTCGCTTTGTTTACATTGTTGATATTTAATTAAATAGTTCTTATTTTCTATTTCGTGATCAAGTAAGACAAAGGAAAAATAAGAAAGAAAAACTTAACTACTTAAAAGACCTATTTAAGTGTAAATAGATACAATTTTACAAAATCCATACACATACTTTTGTATGGTCAGCACAAAGGATCGTAAAAGTAAATGAATTTGAATGATGATGTAAGAAATTGGATCGGTAACAAAATAACCGTTCCATCAAAGACATTCTTAACCACCATTAAGTGTAAAAGCATAATAAAGTAAGAAAAGAGAGATAGAACACAAGATATAGAGTGGCTCGTCCATAAAATGAGCCTACGCCCACTTTGGTGCCCTCATTCTCATTATTTAGCAGCATTAGTACCAGATTTCGGTGCCTTTTTAGGTGTACAAGAGATATAGAGAGCTAAATGCATGTACATAAGAGATCCGTGATGAGAGGGATGCGGCCTGTAGAGCAAGGCTATAGAGGGGCCGCGAACCTGGGTGGTTCAGGTTACCAGAGTTGGCTTGAGGGAGCTCTTAGAGAAAGGTAGTGGGGAGAGAGTTTGGCAGAACTTTATTGCCAAACATGTCCTTCTAAATAAGGAGGTAGGCATTACTATTTATACAAGTCATGGAACGGGTCACATGTATGGAATATGTGATATTTGGATAAGTGATTCAAAGATAGAATCCTTCTAGATGTTGGACAACTGGCAAGTGCAGGCTGAGGTGGCTAAGTTTGCAACAAGGTATATGTTGGCTGCAAAAAGGGGGTCGCATCCTGGTAGAGACAAGGTTGTGTCCTCTTTGGGTGTTGAAATAAGGATGGTGTCGGAACCTATTTGAGCCCCAGGCAGCGACACTTATGTAAGTACACTTTGCGTCCTTAGTACCAATATTGGGCATATCAATAAGACCCCAAGCGTCAGTGCCAAGAGGTTGTGAGTTGGTGTTACGGCTATGTTCATGCCTAGATGTTGCGGTGTCAAGTCAAGACGATTACCAAATCTTCTGTAGGGGACGCAGTAATGTGTTTCGGTCATTAAATTGCGACGCTTCAACTTTCAGTGCCTTCTTATATAAATTACCAGCGGTCATCACCTCATTACCTTTACTAACACTTTGAAAGCTCAGGAGATTCCAGGCAATTTTCAAGGGAAACTAAAGGTTGTTTTCAGCGATCTTCCACCTCCTTCGGGAGGATTTTCTTCATTCTAGGTTGGTTTTCCCCCTTTTCTCTTCGATTTCTTTATTTTATAATATCAATTGATGACGTATTTATTTTTTCTTCATTTCTTCTCTAATTTTCTGTCCAATTCCTCTTTGCCTATTTAATTCCTTTAACCCATGTGACTGCTAGGTTTTCTCCTTTTTCATTTTTGCCCCATTTATTGAGTTTGATTTGAATCTGTGAAATTAATGGCTAGGATTTTATTTGTTTAAACTGTATAAATCCTGATATTTAGGATTTTTTTTCTTTTTGGTGATTTGAATGTTTTTAGGAATTGGGTAATTTGAGTTGGGTGTTGTTGTGTAAGGAATTCGTTACGATCAGGTTATGGGTTTTGGAACTTATTTTAAATGATTTTTTTACCATGAACATAAACAAGATGTTCAAAATGTTCTTGGACAAAAACTTAGGGTTTGAGGTTTTGAACTTTGAGAGTCATAACCCTTACCTTTTTATTTCCTTGGTCGTAGCCTGTTAGAACATTTTGAATAGCCGACTGCGGCTTGCGACACTAGCTTTGTTTTACTATGGCCGCGACCTTCAATTTTGACTTCTGTAAACTTGGCATTTTTTTTTTAAATTCTTTGTATAATGTCGCGGCCTCTTAAACGAGGCATATTTTTATTTCTCTTGTATTTTGATCATGTTAGTTGCGACACTCTAACTGTGAAGCCCTTCTTCTTTTATAGGTCCTTGTCGCGACCATATGCATTGGAATACTTAGGAATATCTGGAATAATTCGGGAAGAGGCACTTTGGTGTTCTTCCTCCCTCAGTGTTACATATCAAACCTCTAAAGACCAGTGTGCCTTGTAAGCTAAAAGGATGCCCAAACTGTGTACAAGGCGATTTTGACTCTATGGCTTCTTCTGATTGTGGTGATCCAAAGGAGGTCGCAGACAGTTTTCACATGAAGGAGGACACTTGTTCAATGAACAATCAAACCCCTACTAATATGGATATTGCGACCCTATATGTGAATGTTGTAGCTACCAGAAACACTGAGCCTGGGACATCTGGCCACAACCATGAAATAACAAGAGAGTTGGCAACCCTCCATTACCTTTGCACCATGAGTGAGGAGTGGTTGGCTTATCTAGATGAAGCTTGTGAGTCCCCAAAGGAAAATGTATACACCTTGCCTTCTGCGAAGCAGAGGTCATGCTCCGTAAACACAAATAATGGAGTTTATTTCCCACTCCATACTTTCCTCCTAGTACTGCAGCTGCATGTCCAAGTTCTAATTAGGAAAATTTTGAAGGTTATGAACTTGGCCACAGCCTAAGTTAAGCCCAATTACTGGAGAGCCATCATTGATTCTTTGGTAATTTAGAAGAAGAATTTTGGGAAATACATAATGGTCAGGGAATTCATTGACTTATATAGGTCCAAGACAAACTCAGTTAAAAACCCATGGTACTTATACATGGGGCCGCGGAGTGGCGACCAATACCTGATGAGGGGCAGGCCATCCAGTGATAAAAACTAGAATGAAAAATTCTACTATGTTTCCAGGAATAATTGGGAGGTGAACCCAGAAGTGAGTAAGAGGGAAAAAGAACACAGGTTTCCGCAGACATGGGGTCGTCCCCCCAAGGAAGGTAATTGATTATCACGGACTGATTTCACTTAAACTATTTTGGAATAAACTTTACCTGCTGCAGCCTTTGATTTTCTTCATTGATTATATCCATAGCCTTTATTAACCTAATTACATTTTATGCAGGACTTACCCCCTCTTCCAGGCAGAGAGGGAGAATTAAGACTACGGTCTCAATTAGAGATTCAAGGAAAAAGTTCTCAAATATTATGGCTACGTGGTCAATTTACAAACTTGGATATTATACCTCACAATAAGCTCAAATGAAGGTTATGGGAGGCACTTAAATTTTAAATATTTCTGCAGCCACCATTTTAACTTGTGTTGATTACCAATTTTGTATTTCTCTTTTTTCAGGTACCACCTCGAAAGGGGAACCAATAATGGAGATTTATAAGGATCTTTTACTTTCCCAACTGGACGAGTTGGAAGAGACTGTCCAAGGTCTAAATCAAGAAGAACGAGAGAGGAGAAAGAAAAGAAAGAGGGAAACTAAAGATGCCACCCCTATACTGAAAAGAAGGTTGCCCTTCCAACTAAAAAGGAGGCAGCCCCTGTTGGTGTTGAGTCCACTGTACCAAAAGTAGAGGGGGTTGTTGCAGACCCTTCACAATTTGATGACGATATTGGGGCCAACCTGGATGCAACTAGTCTCACTACCTCCTCAGGGGGTCTATAATGGGACTTCCAGCCCCATAGATGTCGTTTCCTCTAGGTCCCTCCGCGGACTGTTATGGTAGTTAATGCTAACCAGTGCACATCGCAGAGTAGGGAAGAAATAGTCACTAAAGGTCATCTGCGGCCATGTCTGAGGTAACCTGACCCCAAATCTCCTTGGGACACAACTACCACTGTAGTACCATAAATGAGGACTTCCATGGAAACTTCTTATCTGGACCATCTAGTGGACGAGGATGTGGAGGACCTGAAGTAATACTCACCGCACAACCTTTTGAGTGTAAATTATACTTTAATTCTTTTTTTTGTAAAATTATATGTTTTTGTGCTAAAACTTCCAATTTTATTCTCTCGGTCTGCAGAGGTTTCCACGACCAAAGCATAAAATATGAAGGGCTCTATAAAATCTATAGGGCTACGAAGGATAGTCATATCTCCCAGGTAGAGGGTGCCAGGTCATCCACTTTTGAAGATAGAAAAAAGTCTGCAGAGATTGCCCTTCAAGTCTATAAGATAAATGCAGACTCAAAGCTCGAGGGTATAGATAAAGCCCAAAACAAAGCTGATGAAAGTTTAAGTAGGCTACAGAGGTATTGAAGATTATTAAAGCCAATAGTCTAGAGGCTGCAAGGCAGGCTGGAGCCTTTGAAGAAAAGTTTAACCAGGTTGAGAAGAAAGTATAAGGCTATGCTATAGATGTACAAAATCTTAAAGATGATCATGCTTCAGCCCTCTAGTAGAAAGATGCAGACCATGTCGCAGCCTTGAAGAAAGAAGCTGAAGATGTCGTAGCCAGTTTGAAAACTTCATAGGATTTATTTATCCTCCAAAATAGGTCATGCATCTATGGATACATGGAGATGAGGCATAGGGTGGCCAAGAACTATCCTGAATCCAAACACAAGATTTATGCTTGGTGGTTCAAAGACCCTGAGCATGTACTCTGTGTTATGGAAATAAAGGCTACGGAGGGGTTGGTTAGAAAGCATAGGAGGACGCTATGGCTGCTGAGGCTAAGGAGGAAATTCAAACTCCTACGGAAGGAGATGAAGATAATGAAGAGGAGAACATAGCCTCTTAAATTTTTGTAATTTCCTTCTGGACTTGTATATTTCATGTTCAGAGCTTCATTTCAAACTCAAAGTTCTCTTTAAACAGCATAGGCCCTGTGTAGCTTTTAAAATTGTAACATAATTTTGGTTTTTATTATAATTCTGCAGCCTTGTATTTTGTTAAATGCCTTGCATGTTTGTTTGAAATCTTTCCGTTGTTTAGCTTCAGGTCATATATTGTAAGTAGCAGAGCAATTTAGATATTGTATACACCACATTCTAGGACCCCTTAAGTCTCTCCTTAGGTCCCTAGCACCTCTTCATTTCACTATAAACCCTAGGTCGCACTCTGAGTACTGATCTAGAGGCCATGGGGTGCTCCCAAGCCCCGTTTGACTCCAGTTAACTCTATCGTCAGAGTGAAAGCTATTTGAATCTTTTAAGGTATGGAAACCCCTTTCCAAAGGTCCACCCCATGCGTGAAACGGCATAACCGTTCAGACGAATGATCAATTTTCCCCCAAAAAACGATCCGAAAGCCACCGATCGCTCCCGGGCTCCGTTTGGCCTAAGTCAGCTCTTCATCTCAAATGAGGCTGAATGAATCTTCGAAGGTCACTGAATACCCTTTTCCAACAGTTCACCCCTTGTACGATTCTGACTTACGGTATGAACGAAGGATTTGTTTTACTCCGAGAGGTCACTATGTGATTTTGAGCCCCGGTTGACCAAGGTCAACTACTCGGACCGAGCGAAACTCTTTGTAATTAATGTCGAAGTACATCTCGTAAAATTTTTAAGAGTCCACCCCGTGGACGATTCTAACTTACCGTTCAGACGAACGATCCATTTTTCTCCGATGATCTCCCGTCCAAATGGTCGACGTGCGCTTTCAAACAAAATTTGAACCAAAGTCAAGTACCAAACCCGGGAGTGGTCTAAGGACTCTTAAAGGTCTCTGAATTACCTTTCTAACAATATGCCCCATTAAATATTCGGATCAATGAATTACGTTCTACGACCATTTTTTTAGAAAAATCTGCATGAGACTGCCAATTGGTAGGTCCAGATCCCTGCCTATCGGTAGTGTGTCTAGGGTCACTTAACGATAGGCAGGATCAGGTCTATGCTGATCGGCAACCCCCTGACCCTATAAAAGAAAGGCATGACCTCACTCCAAAGGACACCTATAGCTCAGATCCATCAGCATCACCAATCTTAGCAACATTCTCTCAATCAGCGAAGTTCCCTTATGTGAAATTTTATCCAAGTTCACATTCCCATCCCTTTCATACCCAATTTGGAAATATCTCATTCAATATTCATATCAAGAATCAAGAGAGTTCATCCAAAATCAAGGGCAATATCTCATTCTTCAAAGAAGGTCCAAATCCTTCCCTTATCTCTTTAAATTTCTTATTTTTGCATTAGTTATATTAGATTCATAATCTAGTTCTTACATTAATTCATACATATTAATCTATAAATTTTTACTAGTATATTGCACATACTTTATTTTCTATAAAAAAACAAAATTAACAAAAATAAGGTTATACCCATAAATTCTGAACAAATTCATCTTTCACACTTTTCCAAAACTAAAACTCTTTTTTCCCACACACATTTTTATAATAAAATCTCGTCCTAATCTATGGTATAAAAGCTCAACCTCATGACGCATGCGAACTACGTGGACGTTGATGCCTTTATAGGCTACGTAGCAATTTCTGATTAAAGCCCGAGACTCGAGTCCAACTTCCAATTTTCCAATTTTCATAAAATCCATATTCTTATAGTTCATCATATTGTTGCATTATTATATCTTTGTAATTCTTTGTTAGCTCTACATCTGTGGCACATGTTGTCATTTCTCCATAGTGGTCAATATCGTGATAAGCGTGTAAATTATATTATATATATATATATATATATATATATATATATATATATATATATATATATATATATATATATATATGTATTATCTTTGGGAACATTCCTCTGGATGATTTTACTCTATCTTTTCCATGATATGAGGGGAGTAATTCTTATCTCCATTATATATACACGCGCACACATTTCACGAAGAAATAAAGGAAATAATAACACAAGCCCATGAGAAACCGAAAGGGAGGTATGGGTGCCTAACACCTTCCCACTCCATAACTTAGTCCCCGAAACCTTTGAACTATTGGTTTCATATGCGTCAGTTTTTCTTTAATGCCATCCTCTCGAGGTGGTGACATGTTCGTTTTTTCCATTTTGAGCAAAATAGACTGACGACTCTATCTCTTTACATTTATCCCACTCCGACGATGGTCGAAGCATCCCCGAGTGGGACGCGAGACCTCTTCGAGCAGCCTAAGCTCGAATCGTGGTGGCCATAGATATACCTCCTGTAACTTTTAGGAATAGAACTGGAAGTAATTTTCCTGTTCTAGATGTTTGGTATTAGGAATAAAACTGGTTGTGACTTGCCTACCGGAGCTATCTTTGTCAATCTTCTTTAACTTGGGTACTCTAGGGTTACTGGAATAATGGTCTTTAATAATAGTAGTCCTTCTGAACTAAATTCCTTTGTTGCTTCCATTAAGCCCTCAGCCCACCTTCTTGATCAAGATGCAGCCTTCTAAATTGAGTTGGACTCTGTGCTTGGGCTTCTTGCTTTGGGATATTTTCAAGTCTCCCTTGGTTGGGTGTATTAACAAGCCATCCATGGCTATTGGTTATTTTCATGCCACCCATAACGGGGTATTTATCAAGCCTCCCACGACCGTCTAAGGAAATTTTGAGAATTATAAAACGCCCCAGGCTAAGAAAGGGTATTTTAAGCCAACCCACAACCAAATAAGGGTATTATATGCCAACCCACGGCTAATAAGAGTATTATAATCCAACAGCAGCAAAGAGTATTTTGAGCCCCCAAGGATAAGAACGGGTATTATGAGCCCCCAAGGCTAGGATAGATATCATGCACCATTCAAGGCCCACGCTAAGAGGGGTGTTATATGCCATTACAGGTCATCACCCCATTTACTTTTTAGGTCATCTTCCACTATTCATGGTAATCTTCGGGATGATCAGTTGCTATATTTTCTTTAAACCTATTAAGATAAGAATCTTTCGAAAAGACATCAGAAATAGGGTGAGAATTCAACATTAAAACACACACACACACACACACACATATATATATATATATATGAGTGTTCAAGAAATATAAAAAAATGTAATCTTAAACTCAATTTCTTTGTTTGCACAATCTTCAAAATCAAAAAGTCTCCAAGGTAAAGATAGGTATGCAGTTATCTCGGTTAGCGGTTGCATCCCCTTTGAATTGATGGAGCATCCCCTACCTCACGATCCTTTCAATCGCATTCTTCAAATAAAAGCATCCATTGGTAGTGTGACCATGATTCTGATGAAACCCAAACCATCTGCTCTTGTCCCTCTTATGAAGCGAGTATTTCAGCTTCTCTGGCCACTTGATCATTTTCTTCTCATTTCCAAACTGGAATTCAGCGGTGTGAAGTCCTTATAGGGCCTTTCTGCCTCTTGCTTTTCATGCTTCCTCTTTCTCTTCAAGGCCTTAGTTGCGGCCTTATCTTTTGGGATCGCATCATTCTATATAGAGCTAAAGGTTGTGGACTCCAATATCATGATAATGTGCCCTAGGAGATTAATCAAGCCTTAGAGGGAGGCTTGGCCTTCATACAGGTGGTTGATGAACCTCAACAAGTGTGACTATCATCTGCTTCCTAAGGATCTGATCCGTGACTTCCTTACATGACTTTTGGAGTGTTAGTCTTTAAAAAAATACACTGACACGAATTGAACTGTGTTGAGAAAAATCAAGATTTATAGAGCAGGCAAACTAAAAAGAGCAAGTATGAAGATAGTGATGCAACCTTTTGTTATAGGTTGCGGCCTATCTGAACTTAAAGCAGACTGTTGTGGCCTTTCAAGGCAACAATGATGAGGCCTCGGCCTCTAAAACCAGTAAGGATACTACCATGGCCTATATCTTGAGAAGAATTATCCATCAAAAGTGATGTGAGCAAGCGTCGTTTGTCACTCGAGATGGTTTCATCAGATTGGACAATTTGACGGGCTCTTTCCTCCGGGTGGTAAAGTAACGAAAAAGTTAGTAAAAGGTGTTGGCACCTATCTTCGACAGTTTATCGATCCTTAAGGAAATTGCCTAATTGGATTTTGTCCGCTGAATCATCGATTTCTTAATTACGTTACCCAGCCTTTTCTAACTTAACCTGACTAACAAGCCATAAGGCTTGTTGTGGGACTTCTCAAGCCTTTTATGACATCTTCGGTCCTGAATAAAGTAATTTTAATAATTGATAATAGTAATATACCAAAAAAATAAAAATTAGCTAAGCTACTGCATATGGGATGTAACCTATTGGCCGTCAACATGTCAGGTCGCATCCAATAAGGTGCAATGATGGGTCTTTCCCAGAAATTGACCCGAAATTGAGATTCCAACACCAAGAACAGGAACAAAAAGGTCTTCCGGGAGCTAATCTAAGATAAAAGTCCTTACTTTCCAAATAGCATAAGTTTGGTAACCAAACTCCTACTGTATAGGAAATAAAGTGGCAGAACATGCTTAAAATCTAGGAGAAAGATAAAGAGGTATGCATCCCTAGTTACCTACCTTTGTGAGGCCCATACCTATTGAGCTTTTCAGCATAAACTAGGTACACTAACAACATTGGGGTAAGAAAACTTGTTCTAAAGCCATAGAAAAAGGCTTAGAAATAAGATCTTGAAAGAAAAATGCCATTAGGGGTTTGTATGTAAGATGTGGTCTAATAACCAAAATCTCACCCATGGGATAACGGCCCAGAGGCTCCTGTGGATGAAATAAGGCATTGTAGATCCGATTTAAGAGGAAACTTGGTAGAACACCTCATTTCTCACAGGTAGCGCCAAAATGATGATGTAAGAAATTGGATCGGTAAGAAATAAACATGCCATCAAAGTTAGTCTTAACCATTAAAAAGTGTAAAAGCGTAAAAAAGTAAGAAAAGAGAGATAAAATACTAGATATAGAGTGTTTTATCCATAAAATGAGCCTACATCCCTTTTGGTGCCCTTATTCTCATTATTTACCAGCATTAGTACCATAATTCGGTGCCATTTTAGGCGTACAAGAGAGATAGGGAGCTAAATGCATGTACATATGTGCTCTGTGCTGAGCGAGATATGGCCTGCAGAGCAACGATGTAGAGGCGTCGCAGACCTGGGTGCTTCAGGTGATCGAAATTGGTCAAAGGGAGCTCTGAGAGAGAGAGAGAGAGATAGAGAGAGAGAGAAAGAAAGAGATAGTTTGGCAGAGCTTCGCTACCAAACATGTCATGCTAAATAAGGAGGTAGGCACTTCTATTTATAGAAGTCAAGGGAAGGGTCGCATGTATGGAAAATATGACATCTGGATAAGTGATGCAATGGTGGAATCCTTCTAGAAGTTGGACAACTAGCAAGTGCAAGTTGAGGTGTGCATGCTGAGGTGGTTAAGTCTGCGATGTGGTATGCACTAGTTGAAAAAGGTGATCACGGCCTAGTAAAGACAAGCCCGTGGCCTCTTTGGGTGTTGAAAGACGGATGGGGATGCGGCCTTTCTGAGCCATAGGCAGCGGCACTTATGTAGGTACATTCCGCAGATTTAGTACTAGTATTAGGTATATCACTAAAGACATACATCTATCCATATAGGTTTTTACATTGAACTGAAATAAAAACCTCTTATCGAAAGAACAATGAATGACAATGAAAAAGAGAAACCTTCAATTTTTTGAACAAAAATGAAAATGAAAAAACATATGGTAAACTATGTTAGTTAAATTTATCACACGTTACATAAAGTTCATATATTCAAAATTATGTTGCAATCCAATTAAAATATAATCCAATCATGATTATTACATATTAAGTACGTGGGCCAATATTAGAATAAGATAAAAACTTCGAGAAGCCTTTTTATATCAAAATAATATTAAAGGAATTACTCATAATGTTTGGTTAAATTGACCTTAAGAAGCACGTAAAATAGGGTATTCTTCTTCATTACTCTTTATGACATTTGGTCAAAAAATAAGTTTACAACATAACATAATAAGAAGTTCAATGGGAACCAAAAATATAATCTACCGTACTACAAAAGAATGCTCTGATACCAACTTCTCACACCCTCGTTTTTGGTATGAATGAACAAGAAGTACACATAAAGCAATGAATTAAAGTTAAGAAGTAATAACAAAACTTTATTCGTTATTAAAGTTGTTTACCTAGGGTAGTACCAACGCAGAGGTGAGTTACATTTTTTTAGTACAAACTATAATGTAGAAAATCGAAAAGCATCACTCCTTGCTCCCATTTGGCTTATTCTCTGCCCACATAGTCACATACGCAAACAAGTGATCGATATCTGTCTCTAATAGGGAAGAGATATCATCCTCTTTCTTCGAGTTTATCTGGAGGAAAAGGGAATTAGCACAAATATGCTAAGAAGGTTTTACCAGTACTATAACAATTATACGTATAGATGAGAGTTGGAGTTTATATAGATATAGTTTTTAGAAACTCTAAAGAAATAAAGTTGATAATCCCATACTTATTAGTTTATAAAGAACATTAAGTTATTGAACTACTAGTCCCATACTTGCCAGTTCATTTAAGAAAACTAAGTTCGTTACCAATTCATTAAGGATCATGTAAAGAAAATCAAGGATTTTTTAACTAATAATTCCATACTTACCAGTTCACTAAGGGGTATAGAAATGATTAAGCCATCAGTAAAACCAAAATAATAATAATAATAATAATAATAATCAATCCAAAACCTTTGGAAAAAAATAATCGGCTAGGCACATTATTAAAGTGGCACTCATATGTATGTAATAATAAATCCAGGCTCTCAATCATCTGAGACCATTAGGTCATGTAGAAAGTTCCTTAGGATTACACATCAGTCTACTTCTTAGTTAATACTTATGCTTATAAAGTAAATAATGGCACAGAAGTGCAGGGGTGAACTGAATCAATAAGGAACATGATATCAGTTATTAGGTGAAAAGGGTTAAATTAATCCATAGTCAAATTCAAATACCGATAATCAAATTCAACTAATGACTATATTTAATCAAATATATAGTAGGGCAGTATTATAACATGCACATACTAAGAGTAAATAGGAGTTATCACATAGTGATATCAATAGCAGTATGCCAAATATACAGAGTTTACTATTAAAAAGGTAGAAAAAACTACTTTCTCGGTATATCGATCAGTTTTATATATCACAAGAGGATATCGGGAGGAGATAGTACTTGATTTTTTATATACAATGTTTAGGTATGTAAGTATTTGTGATTAGGTCAGTCAGTTTATACAAAAAATTTATATTTTATACTTTTGGGGGTTTAATTGTAAATATTGTGGGACTTTAAAATACTGGACCTAAGATCATTTTTTAACTGTGGTGCAAGAGACTTTTTGTCTCAAAATATTCTGAAGTATTCATAGACATAGTTTGGGGATCAAATTAATAGTTAAAAAGGTCAAGAGGGGTCAAAGTCTAATTTTAGATAAATATTCTTAAGTTAAAACCTCATTTTTCTCATAACTTAGGCTAGGTTAATCCAAACATGGCCTTACCTTATATCATTTTGACCAGAAAAATAAAATAAAAATATTGGAAAAAATTTCAAAAAATTATGATTGGCCACGCGCCCTCACGCGCTAGGTCAAGGTTTTTGGTCCACAAAGTTCATCTTCTTCCCCTCGATAGTTGAATTTACAGTTTCTGATTTTTGACCTTGAATATCTCCTTCATTTCTAAAGATGGCCTTGTAACAAACTCATCCTAATTTTTCACAAGGAATCCGAATATATAAGTTTTGTCGATTGAGATGCAGTATATCTCAAAATAAAAATTTGACTTAACATTCGTGGATTTGAAGGATATGGCAGGGATTTTTATGAAGATAGTTTGTTTTATACTATGTATAGGAGTAGTTTGGTTTTTATTTCGATGGTTGAGATGGATTACACATGGAGAATTTTAGATTTCCAATTTTCTGGTTCAAATTACACTTTTAATTGATTCAAACTTAATAGATACATTCATAGCATTTGATCATTACACTCGAGTTCCTAAGGTTCTAATGAATACATTCAAATCTTTAAACATGGGTTTTTATTGATATTTGTAAGTTCACCACTGAAGTTCCAGCTTTAATGGTGAAAACTTCGTGTTTTTCACCTAGAACTTGTTTTCTATGTAAAATTCCCTACTGTTTTGAGCTATTCTACCATTATAACTAAAAAGAAAATGATTGAAACAAAAAGAACTGAATATAGTAAACAAAATCATAGAATACCTGTTTGGAGTGAAAATTTTGAGTTTTGGAACTTCTGTTTGAGTGAGTTTCAACTGATGTTTTCATGGGGTATTTATAGTATATTACCAGGGTAGTTCATTGGTGGAAAAAAGAGGTGGATTTGAACTATTATAGCAGAATTTTCAACTTGGGTTTTTGTTCCTCACATGTGTGCATGGTGTACACATGTGATTCTTGGCTATTTGTGCTTAGGTGGGGTCTTATTTGGACAGGGGGTTTTAGGAAATTACCAAATATTTAGTTTTTGATCCTTGGTTGGTCTTGTATATACACTTAGCACCTTAAAAGTACACTTTTTAGAAAGTATAAGGGTACTTTTACTATTTTTAGAAAGTTCAAAAGCCTAAAATTGTAATTTTGTGTTAGTATAAGTCAAAGGGATTAATTTGACATGAAGTTGAGGTTTAGGAGTCAAGTATAAGTCAAGTTATATTACTTTTAAGTTTTCAGGGGATATTTTGTAATTATAAAACTTCAGGGGGTCTAGGTCAATTCAGTAAAGTTGTACGGCATCAAGTACAGTTTCTTTCTTATTTAGAAAACTTTTGAATTTGAAAATTTTATAAGCGCTAAATAGTAACCATAGGTGTTTAGGGTCGGTTTTGAAAATCCCGATTATAACATAATGTTAATATCTCTCTTTTGTATTCGTGACATATCTTGTGGTGGTATTTTCATTCTTATATCATGTGATGCTATAATTTTTTATGGCCTATACTAACCTTGCAGCTTTTTGTTCTATCTCATTGTCTTTTTCGGGCAAGAAAGGGGGAGAACGATGTTGGTGGAAGTTTTTTACTTTAATATAAATTTTATCTTTTTATATTACTCCCATTGGTGGGATATTATAAAAAAGGACATGATGTCATGTGGTTTAACCGAAGATATTGCACTGGACAGAATGAAATGGAAAAATAGGATTCATGTAGCCGATCTCAAATAATTGGGAAAAGGCTTTGTTGAGTTGAGTTGAGTATATTCCTCCCATGCGCCATGGGTAATTTTATTACATGTGTGTATGCCTTCGTGTTAATGGATGATGCATCGCAAAGATCCCCTTGTTGCTGCTAGGTTATTAGGGAGCCTTGTGTCGTTTATTTTTTTGGATTTGGTATGGGAATTAGATTGGCTTGACGGCCTCGCTTAGCGATTCTGTCTTTTTTTTGTGTTTTGTCCCAGAATAACCAAAGGAGAAGATTTGTAAGGACAAATTTCCACATAAAGTCAATTTGTACTACTGGCTTATTTCGTTGGGCAAAAGATGTAGTTTGTTAGGATGTCGCATCCTCATTCATGAAACTAAAGAATAGTTAGCAGTCATATTTTCACGTCATGCTCAATCCACATCATGTTGCTCTCACATTCCCAAAGGTATATGAACCCGTTTTTTATATTTGGATAAAACTTTTATTATGGCTTTAAGTTTCTATAAAATTAGTTTCTAAAATTGGATTGAAAATCTTTAAGTTTTTCCAGGTCATTCTAACGGCATTATGTATGAATTCGAATGAGGCATAGTACCTCGTTCAAAGGAGTATTCAAACGAGGCCCGTTCGAAGAGATTTCCAATGAGGCAAAATTTTCCAAAAACACAGCCTCACGGGAATCTCGTTAGATAAGTCATTCGAATAGCGTTCAAACCAGATTGGTACCCTCGTTCAAACAACCTTCTAACGAAGTGAATTTCTCAATTTCCTTGGCCTCTCTGGAATCTCTTTAGAACTCGCGTTCGAAGGTCGTTCTATTGAGAATCATGCCATCGTTTGAACGAACTTCAAACGAGGTCCCAACGAGATAAATTTTCAATTTTCTTGGCTTCTCTAGAATATCATTAAATATTTCATTCTTTTCCATTCAAACGAGAAGAGTAATGGACTTCTAATGACAATGGTACCTCGTTCGAACGATCGGGCGCGAATTTCAAAAAATATTGGTTTCTAAACAGTTTTTCTTTAACCCCCCACTAACTCCAATTGTCATATATTTTTCTCATATAAAAGGAGTGTGAGAAAATAGTTCAAACTATTATTTTTTTAATATCTTAAATCCAAAAATACTTTTGCAAATCCTCTTTAACTATCTTTGATCATTGATGATCAAATTTTCATAAATAAAACCTAAAAATTAATCTTCATCACACATTATCGTTTGTGCGGCGGAATCGGCATTTTGGAGGCGATAGAGGCAATCGATGGATACTAAGGCAAGGAGTAGTATATTTGGACACATAATTTCTCTTGTATCTCCTCCTCCTAGGATAATTTTCCAATTCATTTAATGGTGCCATCATTATAATAGTAAGCACAAATTTTGACATAGAGTTAATTTGTAGTATTGGCTTATTCCGTTGGACAAAACATGGAGTTTGTTAGGGTGTCATATCCTCATTTATGCAATTAAAGAATAATTAGCATCTATATTTGCACGTCATGCTCAAACGACATCATGTTTCTCTCATATTCCCAAAGGTATATGAACCCGTCTTTTATATTTGGAGAAAACTTTTATTATAGCTTTAAGTTTTTATTAAATAAATTTTTAAACGTTGTTTGAAAATATTCAAGTTTTTCTAAGTCGTTCCAACCACATTGAGTATGTCGTTCGAACGAGGCATGGTACCTCATTGTAACGAGTATTCAAATAAGGCCCATTCGAATGAGATTTCCAACAAGGCAAAATTTTCCAATAACACAGCCTCTTTGGAATATCGTTAGATAATTCGTTCGAAGGGAACTTGAACGAGATTGGTACCCTCATTCGAACGACCTTATAAATAAGGGAATTTCTATATTTCATTGGCCTCTTTGTAATCTCATTAGAACTCTCATTCGAAGGTCATTCTAATGAGAATCACACCCTCGTTCGAACGAACTTCAAACGAGGTTCCAACGAGACAAATTTTTTATTTTCTTGGCTTCTTTGGAATCTCGTTAGATCTCTCATTCTTTTCCATTCTAACGAAAAGAGAAACTTCATTCGAACAATAATGGTACCTCGTTCGCATGATCGGGCGCGAATTTTACAATTTTTAAATTTCCAGACAATATTTCTTTAACCCCCCACTAACTCCACTTCTCATATATTTTCTCATATAAAAGGAATGCGGGAAAATAGGGTCAAACTATGCCTTTTTAAATATCTTAAAGATAAAAACACTTTTGCAAATCCTCTCCAACTATCTTTGATTATTGATGATCAAATTTCATAAATCAAACCCAGAAATTAATCTTCATCATAAATTATCACTTGTGCGGCAGAATCTGCACTGTTGGAGGCGATAGAAGCAGTCGATGGATACTAAGGCAAGGAGTAGTTGTGTAGTCGTGTTGGATTTCCACAACCCCAAAAATGTCAATCTGGCACGCTTGGACAATGAGAATATGCCGCGGTTTTAAACTGTTCCAAAATTTGGTACGGTTTCTTAAAATTTTGGCATAGTTTTAAACTGTGCCAAAATTTGGGACGGTTAAAAAATGTACCAAAATCATTCCAAATTATAAAAGTTTAAATAACATAAACAAATTATAAAATTAAAAAACATTTTAATTAGATCCACTCCCGCTGCTCACTCTCCCGCCCACTCTTGACCGAATTCGCCCTCCCGCTCTTCACTCAATCTCGTTTTAGGGGTATAGCTCATGATGGGGGTGGTGGTTTCGGCGAACAAAGATCGTCGATGGTGGAAGACGAGAAGCTTATGTTTAAGACATCATGGACGAAGTCTAGGGTGAAGCCCGACTCATTCCTATGGGCTAACAAATTGATTGTTAAAGGGGCTGTCATCATCTAATATTTGGTTCTGCCACATAGCAAACACAAAATTGCGGCACAAGAAAGGTCTTTGATTCTCTCACTCATATGTTCTATTCTTTCTATTCATCCATAAATTTTTATATACATTCATTTCTAATTCATATTGGTTAGACATCGATGTTCTAGGGTTTAAACGATTATATTTGGTTGATGGTTGTATTGAAGACGATGATGAGTTTGAAGAGTTTGAGATCAATGAAGGTAATTTTCTTCTATTTAGTTTGAGATCCAAATATTTATTTTATTACAAAGAAAAAATTACTGGGAGTTAGATTCCTTTCTTACTTTTTGTTTAGCTAGTTTATTTCTATTTGAAACTAATGGAAACTTGTGTATACATCTCCCCGTGTTGAACTTCGGCCATGTTGAACCCATCATGAACTTCGACGAGATGGGAATCGAAGACAACCTCTTCAGCGGTATCTACCTCTGAAATAAGAACAAAAGGAAGACAGTCCAAATCACACAATATAATTCAACTGAAAGAGGAGTAAACATTATAATAATTTGATTTTAGATAATATAGTGCTTAAATTAATATCTAATGAGTAAAAATACTTATATTATTTTACTTTTAACCTAGGTGAAAATATATATTTCCCTGAATGAAATCTCATATAGCTTAAAAAGGGTAGTGGAGCCTTACTAGTCAGGTATTTTTTTTAGGAAACTTTCAACAGGTGCATTATCACTGAGTTGTCGTGAGAGGCCATCGGATGCAAATATCAAGAACAAATCATGCGATGTTAGATTGCGAATCAATATTGAGGGCTCTACGGACATTACGTATCTTTTTAAAGGAACATGGTATCTATATTGTTGGAAAACAGGATCTCTGTTGAACTTAGGTTTCTTCATATACACATCTCCAATAGATCTGGACGGTACATTTTGGATGAATTTTCAATATAAGCTCTCATTTTAATCCATAAACTAATATATTACGATTATGATCATCTTTGCCATTTATATAGTTATCCTGAATTTCATATATTTATGGAATTCTTAATGTTAAGCGGGTGATCAAGAAGTTTAAATCATTAATTCATGTATATTAACCATTATCTCATACAGCCATAACACAGCACACTTGGCTTCCCCATTAAAACAAAGAGAAAACATTATCATATATTTGTGCATATCATCATAACTGATGCAATAGATATCACCTAAAACAAATAACTACATATATTACTTGTGTCACATTAAAAATGTTACGCTACTAAAATATTATACATGTCGTAATTTGTGTATGCCCTTTAGCATTTAAATTCGGGATCGAGGCTGTAATTTGCCAAATTCGATTAGGAACATTTAAACTCTCTTTAATTGTTTGGAATTTCCTCTTCTTTGGTTTGAATTTAGAATTAGGGTTAAGGTTAGGGTTTAGTTGAGGAGTACAATAAGGAGATATTATATGTTAGGGTTTGAATTCTTTTCTATTTTAATGGTACTATTTGATTAAGTTATGTTAGGGTTTGTACTTTTTAAAATCATATAGGATTTGTATGAGAGAACATTTGACTTTGAGAAAAATGTGTCAGGGGATTTGTTATATCTAATATCCTGAAGACAAATTCGAGGCACAAAATGACAGACGCTTCAATTATTCGTGTAACATTTTCGTGTCTGCATCCTATATTTTATCAAATAAAAAATTACTTGAAAATGCCAGTTTCCCCTTTTTTATGTCGTATTGTATACGTAGTGTTCGTTGAAATGACACAGAGAAATTTAGAACGAAAACAATTATAGGTTATCTATGTTTTGAGTTTCTGTATAGATGCTATATTGAATATTTTGTTTCCAATTTTCCATTTCCCCTTTTATTATATCATGTCTTTATGTGTTTTATTGCCAAACCACATAAAACATTTGTTGTCACTAATTATATTATATCACTAATTATTGTTGTGAATTCATTACATATTCACTTCAATTGTTTTGACTTTAGTTTTTAATGTGTTTGTCATAGATTTTGTTGAAGCTAGACCAAGGGAAGTAAGCTACTGAAATAATGAAGGTTATGATCTCAATATTCTTTGATTCATTACTTTCACTCATGTTTCACTTGGAAATTTTTGTCTTGAACAGGGCCCTGCATCTTAGGTTTGAGAAAGGTATGGTAGGCCTATCGTTTTGTGATTTTGTGGGGACAAGGTTGGAGAAAGCTTTAATGGTTGCATACAGATTGAAAGAATGGCCTCGGTGATTCAAGGTGACTTAGAGTCCAAATAAATTTCTAGGACTTGTGATTTTGCTGTTATGATTGTAACTCTTTAAACTTATGGGGAAACTTCTGATTTTCTTTTACCAGATGCATTAGGTTTGATTCATTTCCATTTGTTGTTAGGTTTTGAATCTTAGGTATGAAGAAAAGAGATGAATTGCTACAGACGAAAAACCAAAATCACCTTCAAATGCGAGAGAAGAGTAGTTTCCAATTCATAGTCACTGCAATGAAATTTTCCTACTTGACAAGTAGTCACACAAACATATCTTTTGCCTTCTCTTCTTTTCTTTGGTCTTCCTTCTCCTTTTGGTGTTTTCGACATGAGAAATATATATAAATCCACTTAGTTGCATGTACTTAGATAAGTTGGATATATTAATTTCACCTACATAGATCTTAGTTGAAGTTACTAATTCTTTCATTTAGACTCTATTTGCATGATCTCGAAATGCATGATTAAAGAATTTACATATTTTATTCGGTGGACATAGGAAAGTGTGTTTAATTGTCACTATTATTCACAAAAAAGTCATTAATAGGGTGAAAAACCAAACCAATCCCCAAACGGCCCCGTAAGAGCCATGGACACCTTGCGCGGGACCAATGTAATTTGTAGAAACTGACCGCATAGTCACACGTATCCCACTTTGAGAATATGACGATAATTTAAAAACATATAGATTAACCTTAAAAACAAGTCGTTAAAAGGGTGAAAACCCAAACCAGCCCCTAAACGGCCCCATAAGAGGCATGAACACCTCGCACAGGACCAACATAACTTGTAGGAATTAACTGCATAATCACTGCTCTCTCGATTTGAGCATATGATGATAATTTGAAAATATCTATATTAGGCTTAAAAACATACCGTTAGACGGTGAAAATCCAAACAGCGCCCAAACAGCCCTGTAAGAGGCACTAACACCTCACATGGGACCAATGTTACTTGTAGAAACTAATCGCGTAGTCATGGGACTCTCAGTTTGAGAATATAACGATAATTTGAAAATATCACTAATCGTTAAAGGCTGAAAACATAAACCAGCCCCCAAATGGCCCCGTAGGAGGCATGGGCACCTCCTACGGGACCAATGTAACTTGTAGAAACTGGTAGCATAGTCATCGGTCTCCCGATTTGAGAATATGATTATAATTTGAAAATATCTAGATTAGGCTTAAAAACAAGTCGTTAAATGGGTGAAAACCCAAACCAGTCCTGAACGGCCCCATGAGAGGCATGAACATCTCACACGGGACCAATGTAACTTGTAGGAACTGACTGTGTAGTCACGAGTCTCTCGATTTGTGAATATTTTGATAATTTGAAAATATCTGGATTAGGTTAAAAAAAACATGTCGTCAGAGGGTGAAAACCTAAACCATCTCTCAAACGACCCTATAAGAGGCACTAACACCTCGCACGGGACCAATGTAACTCATAGGAACTGATCACGTAGTCATGGGTCTTTTGATTTGAGAATATGATGATAATTTGAAAATATCTAGATTAGGCTTAAAAACAAGTCGTTAGAGGGTGAAAACCCAAACCAGTGCCCAAACTGCCCTATAAGAGGCACTAGCACCTCGCACGAGACCAATGTAACTCGCAGAAACTGACTGCGTAGTCATGGGGACTCTCAATTTGAGAATATGATGATAATTTGAAAATATCTAACTTACGCTTAAAAACTAGCCGTTAAAGGGTGAAAACCCAAATCATCCCCAAACTGGCCCCGTAAAAGGAATGGACACCTCCCACAGGATCAATGTAACTTGCAGGAACTTATTGCATAGTCACGGGTCCCCCGATTAGAGAATATGACGATAATTTGAAAATATCTAGATTAGGCTTAAAAATAAGTCGTTAAATGGGTGGAATCCTAAACCAGTCCCGAACGGCTCCGTAAGAGGCATGAACACCTAGCACTAAATTAATGTAATTTATAGGAACTGACTGTGTAGTCACGGGTCTCTCAGTTTGTGAATATGCCTAGAATTTGAAAATATCTAGATTAGGTTTAAAAACATGCTGTCAGAGGGTGAAAACTTAAACTAGCTCTCAAAAGACCCCGTAAAAGGCACTAACACCTCACACGGGACCAATGTAACTTGTAGAAACTGATCGCGTGGTCATGGGTCTCCCAATTTTAGAATATGATGATAATTTGAAAATATTTAGATTAGGCTTAAAAACATGTCGTTAGAGGGTGAAAACCTAAATCATCCCTCAAATGGTCCCCTAAGAGGCACTAACACCTTGCAGGGGACCAATGTAGCTCTTAGGAACTGACCGCGTAGTTATGGGTCTCTTGATTTGAGAATATGACGATAATTTGAAAAATATCTATATTTGGCTTAAAAACATGTCGTTAAAGGATGAAAACCCAAACCATCCCTCAAACGGTCCCATACGAGGCATGAGCAGCTCGCACGGGACCAGTATAACTTGTAGGAACAGATCGCGTAGTCACGGGTCTCCCGCTTTGATAATATGACGATAATTATTTGGATTATTCTTAAAAACATGTCGTTTGAAGGTGAAAACTCAAACCAGTCCTCAAACGGCCATGTAAAATGCACAAACACCTCGCATGGGACTAATGTAATTCATAGGAGCTGACCAACTAGTCACAAGACATCCGGTTTGAGAATACAATAATAATTGTTACTCGTATATGCAATTTTTCATCTTGAATAAGATTATTTTTAAAATTATTTGGTTACTAATATCATCTCTTTTTTGTATCCTATTTTTTTGCAAGATAACATTTTATCGTTAGCTTTTATCCACGTAAACACATGAAGAAGTCAATAGTTTACAACAAGGAGATTATTTATTTAATGTCGTTGGATTCTATTTTTTTATGTTATGACCGTGCGGGATTTTGTAGTTTTATTGTTAACTTTTATGGTCGTGTGGGCTTTTGTAATTTTATTGTTATATTTTATGGCCATGCGGGCTTTACATTACGTAGGTTATATATTAACAGGTTTTAGAATGTCCAAAAATAGAGAAAATTATGCCTGATTTTTTGTGGTCTGCGAACTATTAACTCTTGTAATATTTTGAAGTTTGTATGTACATTAGTTTATTAGCAACGTGCAAGATTCACAATTTGCGAATTTTCTTATTTTTAAATAATTAATTTTTTTCTTTGATCCAAAAATATGGCAAGGTTCAAAACATGCCAAAAGTGTATCAAATTTTGGCACGGTTTTGAATTGTGCCAAAAGTGTACCAAAATGTACTCAATATGGCACAATTATAAAGTGTGCCCAAAGTGTGTCAGAAATATCAAATTCTGGCATGGGTTTTAAAGTGTGTCAGAAGTGTTCCTATTTGGTCAAATCTGGCACACTTTTAAACCATGCCACAAAAAAATGGCCATTTTGGAACACCTGATTCTAGCACAGTTCAATACCGTGCCAGATTTGATTTGACACAGTTTAGACCATGCCAGATTGCTATTTTTGGTGTAGTGTGCATGGAACTACAGACGTAGGTTTTGAAGACTGCATCAGTGTTTCTTGTAGAGTCAAGTTTTTTAAGTCTTTTGAGTCTTCTTATAAAAACCGTATTTGTATTGAATTCGTCTAGGCCTGGTCGGCCGAGTTTTTTCCCATATGGGTTTTCCTCGTACATCAGCGTGTAATGGTTGTATGTTTCTCTTTACAATTTGAATCTTTCATGATCACTTAGTCATTAGGTAAAAATATCAAAATTGGAAAGAATCAACACATTGATTTGTGTGTTTGTGCTTTTGGGAAAATTTAACGAAGCTATACCTATACCATATAATCGGGACTTTTCAGTAATTCGTATGCATAATATCTAGGTAGGAAGATATGTGACGCCCTGAGTCTCGGTATCAATGCGAAAAACCTTTTTATACTTTGATTTCATTTAAGAAAATTCTCTTTTGAAATAAACATTTGACTTATTGATTTGTATCAAAAAATATATTTAATTTAATTAATGAAATGATGTACAACTTATGAAATTCATAGGAACACTTGAAATAAAACAGTTTTGTAGTTTCATGGAATAAATAACAATTAAACTCGAATCCATACGACCCTAAATTATTACACTCCCAAATTGAAGTTTTTTTGCGTTAAAGTCAAATGATAATAATCAGTGTTAGAAATTAAATTATATAATTAAAATGTATAATTACGGAGCTCTAATTGTGTTGATAACTCTCATTTACTTTCATGTTATCCTTGTCATTTTCTCTACCTGAAGTACCTGAGGGGGTTTGGTAAATGGAGGCTTATGAGCGCACGCTAGTAGGAAAAATAATAACAGTGTATATATCGTACAAAGAGATATCTATATATATATAATGTATTTTAACAATTTTTAAATCAACATTTATTTGATTAAATGTTCTCATGCAAGATGAATTGGAACCATGAAATGTGCATTATGAGTATGCAACATGGGCGATGAGACAACTCACACTTAATCTTTCTTCTAATACAACTCGTATCCCTTTAATTTAATCATTAACGTACTTTCACGTCCTCCAAGTTGTTTCAAAAACTTTCTTTTACATTAAGGAGCGTCATGCTCAAAAAAATTCACTTTCTTAATCGGGGTACCAATCCCCTGTATGTTTACGGCCTTTCACCGACTGCTATAATGACGGAATATGCTCCTGATTAGTGGTCTTGGGTCTAAGCATAAGCCTCACC
This sequence comes from Sambucus nigra, assembly GCA_949130495.1. Taxonomy (NCBI): domain Eukaryota; kingdom Viridiplantae; phylum Streptophyta; class Magnoliopsida; order Dipsacales; family Adoxaceae; genus Sambucus; species Sambucus nigra. Next base: position 295,796,217 of record OX422213.1, read on the forward strand.
TAGGGCTCCTAGCCCTCCTTAAACTTTTCAGTTACCTTCGAGTGTCTTTCACTTGTTACATCATTGTAACCATTTTTTCTTTCTTTCTTATCCTCTTTTAAGCCTTTTTCCTTTATTTTCTTTTACCGATCGATGAGGCCAAATACCCGGGACGAGACTAGTTCCAACGCTTAATTTTCAAGTTTCACAGTTATCAAAAGTTCATTTTTATTTTACCTTTAACTCGATATTTCATCTTTTAAAACAACGTTATCTATCATTCCTTGTGAAACTTAACCTTTCAGTTCAAATATCGATTTTATACACTTTAATGTATTTCTCACTATTCACGCACACTTGTAAACTTGCATTTTATACACTTTGTCAAAAACTCTTCCTTTCATCTTTATTTTACAAAAATACAAGTTTTTTATCACATAACATCTAACTCTTTAACTAGAGTCCTTTTAGTTTGGAGAATTTATTCATAAGTCCAACCTTTCACATAAAATGACACTTTTATTACCCGTGATTTCAAGACTTATATTGCCAACTTATTCACTTTGAACTTTATATCTTGTTTTTTACCATTTTACGTGTTCATATTACACCATTTCATATTTTTACCCCAAACACTTTACTTCTTTCACTTATAGCCCATTATTTCATGTTCTTTAAGAACTTTCTTCATAAATTATATCATTTCATGTGATTAACATTCCCAAATTATCAAGTTTATAATTTTATTTTCAAAAGATTATATTAATACACTCAGCATATTTAACTCATTTATCCCAACTACATAAGTTCATGTCCATGAAAATGAGGCTTTATACCCATAAAACACAACAAATGCATCATATTATTTCTTCATAAATTTAATATAACATTTTATAATGAAATCAATAAGTTTAACATGATTTATGTAAAAAATAATTAACTTATAATTCTAAAATTTCTAATTATTTCAAGCTTTAACTTTCATCCATTTTTTTCACAAATTTTTTAACATAATATCATATGTAGTGATAATAGGTATAAATAAGCATGTGAATCATATATATGTATGCTTATATCTAGATTTTTTTTATTTAAACTTTAAAATATTTTAGAACACCTACCACTTGAAGATAATAACTTTGAAGAAAAGGTAGAAAAGAAAACCCAATAAGCTCCAACTTTCTGAAATTAAGTTCTTCTAACAATCCTCTTTCATACCCAAAATGACACTTTTATAACGCTTGAAAACCCTTGACAATGGAAGGATAATTGTGGAGAATAGTATAAGTGAACTATAGAAAGAATATGCAAGTTTTTGTTGAGTGAAATATTGGAGAGAATGAGTATTTTCGGATTAGACTTAATGCAGATTTTCACTCTGCATAAATGGAAGACATGGGGTATGTGACCCCCTATAACCCACCTTAGATGACCCCTACACATCTCAAATGGATCTTACCAATTAAGGCTTGCTTCCCCAATACTTAAATGGCCTAAATTACGCTAGAAAATGGTCAAACATTCAAGGAAAGTCGTTCACCCCCATAAACTTACACACTCGATTGTCCTAAAATAGGCCACACTACCAACTGTCAGGTCTTCCTGATTGATCTGGAATCTATTTTGGATCAATCCGAACCAAAAATTATATTTTTTATTTTTAATTTATCTTAACCCAAGTTTACAACCATAAAAACTTTATGTAATGTGAATTTCTACATATTTTAACTTTATTATTTTAAAAAAATTGGTTGTTATAAGATAAAACTTAGGAAAGATATGTATAAACAGTAAACGTTGAAATTGGTATGAAAAATAACAAAAATGATGGGTTGCAAGCTGCGAGTTAAAGTATCAAAGAACAATGAGAAGCATCGACTGTAAATAGTAAGAATCAATTGATGATAAATGTAAAGAATCATCGAATATAAAAAAAACATAACTAAATCAATTGATTTATACCTACATATATATAAGCAGATCTGAGGAAACCTAATTAAGGAAAATTACCTGATGATGATCAAGGTCTTAATACCACTACTAGAAGAAAAAAGAAAAATAGAAAGAGTGGATTTAGTTGGGGCTAAACAAATTCATATATAGAGGTGGAAGAAAGTGAAAAGTTTGTGTCTATTGAATATGTAATCAGTTAGGAGAGAGAAATGGGGAGAGAAATAAATAGTCATGCTCACATAAAATGGAGTGAGAGAACGGGTTAATATGGGGTGCCACGTGGAGTGGTTGGTTAATCGTATAGATTTAATAAAGTCTTCCGGTTTATAGTATATAATAGATAATAGATATGACAAATGGTCTTGTTTTGAAGGTAGAGATAAAAAAAATGTTTATTTTATTTAGTCATATTTCTTTGGCCAACCCTCATATAAGTCCTATTGACTTTTTTAAAACTATATTAGTCCTATTTTATAATATTTCAAACTAAAATGTCTATTATACCCATTATGCTCTCTTATATTTAAAGCTCCGCGCTAGAAACACCCCCCACCCACCCTCACCGGAGTTCCGACAGTGGGGTGGAGGGGAAGAAGGTGGTGTGGTTGGAAGTGGGGGTATATTGGCCATATATCATTATTAATTTAATTGAATAGGACTTATTTATTGGTTGACTAGTCAACAGGACTTAAATGATGAAAAGTCTTTCAAATAGAACTGAAATATAAGTGCTAAAAAAAATAGGAAGAAAATGAAGTGCAATGATAGTGGTGATTTTAGCAATTGTTAAATAGATTTGGATGGATGAGATAATATTGAGAAAGATGTGCGGGTAAAGACGGTTATTGAGGGTGATGAGATGTGAGGGTAAGGTTCGGTTATTGGAAAATATTGTTAAGTTTGATTGTTGGAAGTGCCTATTTATTTATCCGTCCAAGGGTTGTTAATATTTAATTAGACAATTGAACATGAGTTTTTAAGTATTAATGTTAAATTTGATAAGAAACACCTTTTTAATTAGTCCATTAATTATTTTTAATGGACTAAACATGAGGTACAAAGACGTATGTGTGGACGTTGTTTATTTTTTTTATTATAATAAAGATTCGTACTGTCTATTGTCGCTGAGACTTGGTCAATGAGAAGGACATGTTTTTTAAACTTTTGATTTTGGTACCTAATGGTATTTTGATAGTTTTATTTTATAAGTTTCAAAGTTACTTTAGCACCATTGTCTTATACTTGCACTTATATCTTATATCTTATAATGCAATTTTATTTTGGCACCAAAAACGTTATTAAAAATTCTAAAAGTTATTGAATAAAAGAATTAAATATTCAACACTTGTATTACATGGGACGAAAATTCCTTTCATATTTTTATAGGAAATTCTTTGGGATATTAAACTTATTAAATGATGGGATTAACATATTGACACTTGCCAAGATCTTCTTATAAGAGAAAATTTTAGGGTTCCTAAAATTATTAAATGGTGACATTAATATATCGACACTTGTTAAGCTCTTTTTAGATTATATCCTTTTATAGTTATTACTAGCATGAAGCTCGTTCGATACACAGGTAAATTCTATTGTTATTTGAGTACTTACGGCTTCAAAGTTATTTTGGTAAAAGAATTGTGGCTCTATACCTACTTGTGAATATATTACGGTGCATTATTTCCTTCAAATAAAATTCAGGGAATGCATTTTTTTAAACTAAGTGCAACAAAATCACAACTATCAAATGAACTTCATAAAATATTATATTTTGAAAAATATAATTAAAAGTGAAATATTTTAACAAAAAATATTTAAAATAAAATAAGAAACTTCATTTACATGATTAACTGCCATACATAATTGTCAACTCATCACCAATATTACAATGAATCTATAGGTGGTAAAATCCTACTATTATGAATTCAACATAATTAAGCCGAATAGAAAATAAAGATCAATCATACAATAACACAGTATATGTGTGGTTAGGCAATGTGCCTATGTCCACAGGGTGTTTCTCTCTCTTTATTAATCGATTCTCGATAATAAACATTACATGCCCCTTTTCCCATGTGTATGGTATACATTTATAGGGAACAGAAAAAGACTGAGTTGTGTTGGAATCCATGACCTTGGATTGTTGTTATGATTTTATCGGATGAATTTAATTTTGAGATTTCCATTGATCGGCCTCTCTTTGTTCTTATCCCCAAGTTGTGATCCATTGTCAATCATATCGGACACATGTCAACTCCTCCTACCTAGTCAAATAATTCTCCATAATTTCTCCCAAAGCTTTGCATCCTGATTGGGTTGCAGAGATTTTCTCGTTCGTTAAATGTAAAGCTGGTTGATAGTGAAATTTGATCTCCCATAGAATCTATGGTCGGAAGATGTCAACAGTTGGCGTTTTTTGAGTTAAAAATTTATTTATTTTCTTCCTAATAGACTCAAATGGAACGCTTGTAATTTACCCCAATGTTTCAGGGTTACATTGGTAATCATGTACCTTTTAGACAAAGGGTTGTAGTGTGTTGGCTGTCAATTGGGGACGAGCCGACTAATGATAACTTTTATCTTAGAAGTTGAACCAAGGCACTGTAATCACTTTTGTACCATCATTTGGAGAACATTTTCTTGTTCAACCTTTCAAAACCAACTCAGAGCTTATTTTCCTTCATTATTCACTATAAGTTCCTCCTCTTTCCTCTTTCGTATTGCTTTATAATTGTCTTCAAGCGATCGTCTTCATTTTCATTGTCTTTCTTCTTTCTGACTTGCAAAAATGATTTATCGAGTGAGTGAGTGTTCCATAGAGGAATTTGGAAAGCGTTTATCCATCCTCGAGTGGGGGGTAATAGAGTTTAGGGAAAACCCCAAAGACTATTATAATATTGAGGGAGGACATTATATGTTCTCCCAATTCATTGTTGAAGTCGGCATAACCTTTCCTCCAAACCAACTCTTTTTAGAGCTTTGTGAATATCTTTTGTGTAGTCCCTGCCCAATGTACCCCCAAATACCTGAAGGATAGTTAATGGGGTACATAGGATAAATGAGTTGTACGAAACTCAACTAGGTATCCCAGAGATTCGATATTATTATATGAGGGTGAAGACGAGCGACAACAGCTATTATTTGAAGGCGAGGAAAGTAGAGATGGTGCAGGTGATGATTATTCCTGATTCCAATAAGGATCATTAGTCGCACGACTTCATTGTAAAGCAGTGGGAACATCTGCCCATTCCTAAGGGTGGTGAATTATATAAGGGATATGGGTGTCACAATATGGGACATGAAATAGGTTGATTATTGATTTTTATTGTTCTTCATTTACAGTCAATCAGGATTTGTATGATTCTTACTGATGTTATTCTTTTTTATCTTGTGTAGAGAAATCCAAGAAGAAAGAGCATGACCAAGCGAACGTCAACTTTGATGAATTGCGTAAGATCTGGAAACTCAAAAGACTTTTTTTGTTGGTGTCAAATATCGAAGATCGGCATCGTTATTTCCAAAATAGAATTACACCACCACTTCCTTCGTCACTCGACCAGTTGAAAAGAACCAAAAATTAATGTTTTGTACGACGAGGAAGAGTCTTAAACTACGAGCACTTCAGGGACATTTGATTTTGTAAGTGTTAGATCAATCCATGGTGTGGTTCCTTCTACTTTTGAATAAGAGATGTCACCGAGGAAAAGGGTTCCCAACCTTCTGGAAGAAGCTGATACCCCCGCTTATCCAAAAGCCTAGCCTTCTAAAAGGAAGGAGGTCGGCAGTCCATTTGACCCTGTTAACTTGGGGGATTTCCTTAATAAATCTCAATCCCAGCTTATAAAGAAGAGAAAGAGTAGAAAAAGTCTTGCATTCGCCTTGTCCAACAAGAAGGTGAATGCCCCCACTAAGGGAAAGAGCCCCACCATTCTGTCGGTGGTTAAAGCTGTTGACCTAGGCCCTAGACTGCTAAAGGGGGCATATCTTTATGTCGATTAGGATGTGGTCAGTAGACTATCAACCGATCAGCTGGTATCCTATGCTTCTCAAACACTTTCCCTGGTGAGTTCTTATATTGTGTTTGGATTTTTACTATATTAAAAATTTATGTTGTATTAATTTTCTTGATCGGCTTCTGTCTTGCAGTTACTGGTGGACTTTATTAACATACTGGAGAGAAGGGTCGGCCAGGAGAAGGACATTGTCGACATGATCCATGCCTTAAATGAGTCTCACAAGGCTTTGAAAGCTATTGAGAATGCCTAGAAAACTGAGGCGAAAGCTAAGGAATTGGAGCTTTCCAAACAAAACTCCAAGATCGAGTAGGTGGAAAAGGTCATCGAGGTTCTGCACATACCTTATTTGGGGACTTAGGGGATAAGGACAAGGGATGTGGCGAGGGGTGGGATGATGCCTTTGGTGAGGCCAAGAAACAACTGGGCTACATCTGCAAGTCCTCCTTTAAGAAGGATTGGGATGAAGCCTTAGTTAAAACTGGGGTCCCCCTTAATTTGAGGTCTTCGCTGAGAACCATCCAGGTTCTCCTCGAGCTTAGATGACAAAGAGGGTGAAGCAGCAGGCGGGGGCCAAGAAAAGGAGGGTGCCGAACAATCAAAAGAGACCATAGACCCAAATAAGATCAGGGAAAAACAAGAGCAGGTGAAAAAGAAGAAGCCAAGCTAGTTAAATTAGCCTAGGACTTCTTGTTCTTTGTATTGCATGTATTTTTGTTGTTTTCATTGTAAGGGATAGCCAAACTTTTATATTTAACTGAAGAGACTTATCATTTTGGTCTTACTGTATCTTTTTCGATTACTTCTGATTGCAGCTATATGCTTACTTTATTTGTAGTTTTTGAATGCCTTTCGTTTCTTATCACTGTAGTCTAATAGCAACTTGGCACTGGTGCCAATAACTTAGGAGAATGAAGACCTGAATTTCGTTCTTATTCGATATGCTTCTGTTTGATCTCGAGAAATATTTTTATTGGTTGGGCAAGCACTCCAATAGATGACGAGTGCTTGTGGCGAGTAGACCCGTTTGGTGGATTCTCTTCAAGATGAGATTAAAGATGTCAGATACATTGTTGGCCTATTTTATTATGAGACTCTAAGGAAGAAGCTTGATAAAGATGAGCAAACTTTTAAGGAAGAGGAAGTGACCAAGCAGAATCTTCAATATAAGGTGATGAGGTTAAGATATCAGTTTCGTCATGGACCTTGTATAGCCTGGTTTGAGGTCTACGACAAGGGATGGATTGATGCCTTACCTCATTTAGATGAAGTCAGGTAAGTCTCTTATAATCATAGGTGGTTTAATGCTTTGGGAGTTATGAGAGTTCCCCACGGTTCTCAACTTTGGTATTGGTACGAGGGCGATTGTCCCTTTATTTATCTCCCTCCGCTTGGAAGTAAAGAATCGTGGATTCCTATAGAATCCATTCTCATTCAGGTTGTAAGGGACTATCTCCTTGATTATGATAGCGATAGCGAATTCTGTCTCGATCCAGATGATGGTCATCGTGCTGCAATGACAGTCGAGCTTAATTATTGAAGATGAAGTAGCTGTGGTAATTTTTTATACTTTTATTTTGTAATCTGCTGATCTTGCAACATGTAATTAAGTGAATGTGAATGAAATTATCTTATTAATTCCATGTTCTTGCATTTTCCCATTTTCTATGTCGAGTATGTTTTTATTGTTTGCCTTACCTTTTATAACAGTGTCATCAATCATCAACGAAAATGAAAAGAGAGGGGTTCGAACCCTAGGTATGAATAACTCGTACAATGAATTAGCAATCCACCGCTTTAGTGTACTCAGCCATCTCTCCCAATTGACAGGGATAATTACATAATTACTCTGTTACATTACACACAAAGTAAAGATTGAAACCATGGAAAAAAAGAACCCAGTCGCAGGTCCATCCACCTGTTCAGGATTTTAGCCGACCAAAGTCGGGAACCTTAGTGCATAGGGATCCCCCATAGGTCTTTTTCTTGCATGGTCAAAACTTGATACTTTCGTGTTTGTTAGTGATGAAAATAAGTAACCTTAAGATATGATAAAGTGTAATCTCACTAAGGCATTTAAACAAGGGCGATCAGAATTTGATCAAAAAAAATTTAATAAATTTGTAACTATAATAGCTTTCCCACATTAATAATTTGTAATTAGCGAAGTTGTCCTACCATTTGGAACAATAAGAATGTTAATTTCATTAATTGAAATTTAAATCATCCATGAAGTTAGAACAATAGAAATTTAAAACATGAATAAAGCTAAAAAAATATATAAATAAAATATCATAAGGTTGGTCGCATTCCAAGCCCTATGTATCTCCTTGCCCTTTATTGTTTTCATATTGTAGGATCATTAGAGGTCGTCCCTGTTGACTTTGAATGGCCATTCCTAGTAAGGATCCAATTTTCCATCTGATGACTTCCTTGCATTGTTGATAATCTTTCTTAGCACATAATATATAACCTAAAACTTCCTCGATTGACACCTCTATTATACTTCTTGTCCAACTATCATTGACAGGAAGCCAGTTTGATCAAAGCTAGTTTTGTTCTTTACTCGAGCAATTAGAGCATCGGCAATGCTCTTCCTCATGGTCGGTAAGCTAATTTCCAATGGAATTATGCTTCCATTCCATAAGCCAATTATTGACAATGTGAAGGAAATTTTCCCAGTCGACCTCCAGGGAGTTATTTAGTATTCCGAAAGGACGTGGGGAAGCTCATTCACCCAAGCACCTTTTCTTTTCTCCAACCTTTTATTCACTCCATCGAGCACTGCCTTAGTGTAAGCCTCAGTTTGTCCATTGCTTTATGGATAGCCTATCGAACTATAATAGTGTCGGACGTTGTGACTGTTGCAGAAGTCTTGGAATGGTCCACTTTTAAATTATGTTCCATTGTCAATAATAGTTGTTCTCGACAAGCTAAAACGGTTCACGATATTCCTTCAGATAAATCTGATCATATTAGTGCCCCTTATGTTCGTCAAAGGCTCAGCTTTTATCCATTTAGTGAAATAGTTTGTTCCAACCAGAAGATACTTCTGATATCCTGGTGTTGTAGGTAGGGGAATCACAATGTCTAGTCCCCATTGTGCAAAAATTCACAGACTAGTCAGTGAGTTAAGGTCGCTGGTTAGCTGATGGATCATGGGCGAGAAAAATTGACACTTCTTGCATTTTCTCACATAAAAGACTTCGTCTTTTTCCATATAAGGCCACCAGTAGCCCTACTTTATGAATTTGACTACCAGAGATCTTTCCTCTGCATGACTCCGACATATTCCTTCATGCAGCTCGTATAAGACTTGGTCGACGTCGTTGGGATTCACACATTGCAGGTATGGACCTATTGAAAGACCACATGTATATCTTCCCCTTAAGTGATAGGTAAAATCGAGCATCTTTCACCTTAATCTGATGAGCTTATTTTTTATCAGCAAGTAGAATATCTTCTTGTAGGTACGGCGTGATTGGTCCCATCCAGATAGGAGCAATCTGGATGGTGAGGACTTGTTCGATAGTGGTCTGCTTTGTGATGCTTGACTGGGTTAGATACTCTACTTTAATCCTTATTTTGAGATCGGAGTTAACAGCCGAAGCTAAAATGGCCAAGGTATCTGCATGGATGTTATTTCCTCGGGGGAATTATTGGATATGAACTTTCTTAAACTTGGTGACAAAGTCATGGGTGACTTGTAAGTATGTTGACATGTGTTCATATTTGTCATTATAGTCTCCTGAGATTTTATTTGATATCAACCTTGAATCACAGAAGACGTCAAGGTGACTTGCACTAAGTAATAGGGCCTTCTTCAACCCGACAATGAGGGCTTTGTAGTCGACCTCATTTTTGGATGCTTCAAAACCAAGTCTGATTCCTTTCTCGAGCACGATTTGATTTGTAGTTACAAGGATAACTCCCACTCCTACCCCTTATTAGTTAGAATCCCCATAAACATAGAGCGTCCACTGATTGATATGGTTAAACTCTTCAGTGGAAATTTGGTCGGCGAGTTCTTTTTCGTCGGGCTCCTTCACTCCAGTGAACTCAGTAATGAAATCTACTAACACATGCCCTTTGATTGTAGTTCTTAGTTGATAATGGATATCTAACCTCCCTAATTCCACCAACCATTTTGATATCTGTCCAGAGAGATCGGCCTTTTTAAGGACTGCCTTGAGTGGAAAGAAGGTTATAACTATGATTGAGTGGGATTCAAAATAGTGCTTCAATTTCTATGAAGCGATCACCAAAGAGTAAGTTAGTTTCTCCAGAGGAACGTGGCATATCTCGGCGTCTAGTGGCGTCTTGCTAACATAATAAATTGGGGCTTAGTACCCTTTTTCTTACATATTAAGCTCAAGCTAACTGTATGGTCAGACACTACGAGATACAAATAAAATGGATCTCCCCGAATTTAGGACAATAGAAGTGGTCGGCTTAAATAAATCTTGATTTATTTAAGTGCCTTTGAGCATTATTTGTTCTAGGCCTGACCCTTTTATTTCTTCAAGAGCTGATATAATGGTCGACACTTCTCAAAGGTCTTAGAGATGAAGCGTTTGAGCGCTGCAAACATTCCTGACAGCTTTTCATGTCCCTAACTATTTTAGGTGCCTAAACATTGTTGACCGCATTAATCTGGTCTGGATATTCTTTGAACCCTCTTTGGCTTACCAGGTAGCCCAGGAATTTCCCGGAATGTACTCCAAAAGAGCATTTGGTTGAGTTGAGTGATAACTGCTTTTTTAGCCTGCGGTCGTTGTCTTCAAAAGTCAATCTCCAAATCCCTTGAATTACCTACAAAACTTGTCTAAAACAACTCGTATTGCGGTAAGTACGGGTATCAATTCAACTTCCAAGGTAAAACGATTTATGTGAATGCTTGCAAATAATTTTTTTACTATTATTAAAATCTTTTTTTCTTTTTTTTTCTTTTTTTTAAATAATTTCAAGGGAAAATTAACTACTAAATGCTAAACTTAAAATTATGAAATGACATAATAACGAAAAATAATGTGCAACCGAGTGTGATAAATGTGAGAAAGTCAAGAGATGGGATTAAACCGCATTATCAATTATTTTAATTTCTCAATTTATTAATTTGAAATATTTCGAGATAATAATAAATTGATAATCTAACTCTCGTTACAATTATAAATTTAATGATATCTTTTTCACAGAAAACTAATTTAAAAATTATCACACGATGAAAAGTTAAGAACTATACTATATTCAACAAAATTACCTGCAAGGATCAATTTAATAAAAACAGTATGTATTCTCAAATTTCAACACGAAATTAATATTCAAATTTTGGAAAAGCCTATCTCTAGTTCAATTCCTAAATTCAAATATTAATTTGTACAATTAGTTTACTAACTCTCGTTATATAAATTAATTGGTGAGAGTTAAAAATTAATTTTCCTAGAAATATAGCAGTTAATGAAATTAATTAATTAATTAATATAATATCATACACAGTGCATTCCACCCCTTGAACTGGGTGACTAGCCGAGCATAATGAAATAATTAATCACAGTCACAAATATGGAACGACAAATTAAAGAGTAGAGCAAGAAATACAATACACAAAAGTATCCCGTTGAATTGATTCCTTGAATCACATTCATGAAGGTGTATCCCAATATCGTCACAATTCCAGCACTTGATTACACCAAGAATACTAAAAAAAACCTAAAAATTATTCTAAACTAAACTAATTTTTTTTTGAATTTTTTTTATAATCTAAACTCTACATAATTTACATTGTGTATCTCTATTTTGTCGTGTGAGAGTCCGGAGTCTTCCTTTTAAATAAGATTCCACCTTTATTTTTGTAGCCCACGGGGTTTTTTTTGTTTAGTTGGAAGAGATTTTTTTGGGATATAGTTTGGCCAAGTCGAGGGGTTACGATCAAAGTGGGTTTTGGCTTGTGGCAGGTGAGTTTTGAAATAGGAATCAACTCCTCTTTCATGTAGTTGCACAGTGCCCGAGATGGATTTGGGATGGATCCAGGTTTCGAGAGCATTTGGGTGCAATTGGTTTTGGGTTACGGGTTTAACATTGGCGGATTCGCAGGTTCGTGGGGATGAACTCGGGTTAGCGAGTTAGGGAAGGTGTTTGGGTATTATGTGGGATCCGAGTTTTCGTGTTATGGGGGAGCAAGTTCGGGGTTGGGAAGTTGGGTTCGCGGGTTGGAGATGGTGGCTGGATATGGAGTTGCCAGGCGCTAGTATGGGCTGGGTGGTTTGGGTATAGTGGCGGTTCGGATGGAGAGAAGAGGGGTCGCCGCTAGGGTTTGGCCGAAGTTCGGAAGTGGGTCTGGATGGTGGTCGTCGGATTTTTTATGGGTTAAGGTTGTTGTTTGGTTTCAATTTGGCTCAGGCAGCGACCGGGTTCGATATCCGAGCTTGCTTTGGGTTGGAAATAGGGGTGTAAGCGGTACGGTTTGGTCGGTAAATAGTAGATACCAATACCAAAACCAAACTCTAGATGGTAAAACCAAACCGTACCAGTTTACCACCCGGTACACCAAAATCAATACCAAAACCAAACCAGCTGGTATTTCGGTTTTTTCGGTAATTTTGATTTTTTTCTGGTTTCGATAAATTCTGGTTTCTTCTGATTTTTTCTGGTTTCGGTAAATTCTGGTTTTTTTCTGGTTTCTGGTTTCAGTTTTTTATGTTTCGATAAACAACACTAAAAGTCCCCAAAAACCAAAAACAAAATCAACTAACTTTTTTAAATATTAAAACCAAAACCAAAACCAACTTTTTTCAAGTTTTGGTAAATTCAGTACGGTAATTTTGGTAAATTCGGTACAGCACGGTAATTTTGGTACGGTTTTTCTGGTTTCGATAAATTCGGTACGGTATGGTAATTTCGGTACGGTTTTTTCTGGTTTCATAAAATTCGGTAAATCGATTTTTTAAATATTAAAACCAAAACCAACCAACTTTTTTACGGTAATTTCGATTTCGGTAAGACTGATTTCTGATATTTTAATATATGAAACCAAAACCATTTTTTTCGGACCAAAACGGTACGGTACGGTAAAAACTCGTACCGCTTCCACCCCTAGTTGGAAATCGCCAGCAGGGGTCGGGTTGGTGAGGGTCCGATTTTGTTGGCCGGAGCAGGTGGGGGTATGGTTTTATGGGGCTTAGAATGGAGTGGGTTTAAGGGGTTGTTTGTTAATGGGAGAGGGAGGAGAGAGGGTGTGTAGGTGGAGAAGAAGGTGAATAGTGGAGGGGGTTGATTGTGTGTGAGTTAGGTGTATGGATAGGTGGGTGTTAGGGTGTTTTGTGGTGTATATGAGTGTAGGGTAGATGTGTGTGTTTGTGTGTTGTTTGAACCCTTAAAAATAAAAATAAAAATAAAATCATATTAATAATAAGTCAAACTAAAAAGAAAAGAAAAACAATAAACCTATTAGACTAAAAAGACCCTAAAAGTAAAAAGAAATAAAAATTAAAAATCTAATAGAACTAAAAAAAATTAAAATTCTAAATAAAAAATATAAAAGACACAAAATAAAAATCTATTAAAATTAAAAAAAATATAATCCTAATATAATAAAACTAAAGAAAGATAAAATCTCATAAAAATAGAAAATAAAATCCTTAAAACCAATCCTAATCAAATAAAATAAAGATTAAAAATTAAAACTAATAAAAATCAAAAATAAAAATACATTAAGTAAAAAGAAATAAACAAAATAGAAAATAAATCCTAGAAAATTCTAAATAAATTTTAAAAAAACGACTCAAAATAAAAATAATAAAAACATAAACTAAACACACACGAGGCTCGGGATAGGCTTAGGTTTGGTTCGGGGACAGGGTTGTGGCATCGAAAATGATCTCGGCAAGCTCAATTAGGACTTCGAACCTCTTGGTTCTTTGATTTCTTCGTTTCATGCTTTTGACCGCTATTGTGTCGCAATTACGCCGATTTAGTAATATTTGATGACGCAACATCATATTGACCTGAGAAATAAACAAATACGAACATAAGGTCGTTTTTATTAAAAACAATCGACTAAAACGCATCTATTCGGGGCATAAATTATACACTTTTGGGTGCTTATCACACAACCCCCAAACAGAACATTGCTAGTCATCGAGCAAAAACAGAGGGAAAACAGAGATAAATAACAAAAAGTGTGTCACTTTCGCAGGCACTGGCGATTGCACTTAGCATGTGCAACAAGTCGTTAAACCTATAGGTTGCCCTACAGGACGAGTTGTGTCTCGTGAGGGGTTTGCAGTGAATATACCCAAAAAATTCAAAAGTTTATTAAAATGCGATTTTTTATTTTGATAATGAAGAGCTATACAACCCAACTAAAAAAGGCATCAAGGAACACCGTATTCAACTATCAAAATGAGATATAAAATTATTTAATATCAAGAGCGTAATCCTTCCTAAAACTCAGCACGTGTTAGTGTGAAACAATCTTAAGTATCATTAGAGTAATTCTTAGATTACCTTTATAGAATCAAAGCTTTGAATTCAATTCTCACTAGATATATCTCTTTGAATCGAACTCTCTGAGAATTCGGTAAGTGTATCTCTCTAGTGTGTGAGGAGGTGAGTAAATATAAGCAAGTCCAAACGTCTCACACACTTTATAGAAAATGACGGATACATGAAAAAAATCTGATCTCATGAAGGAATGTTAACCACTATGTCGAGAATGTCAAGTTATTCACCATATAGTCTTTTCATTTGCCCGAACACTTTACCAAGGGTGAAAATTTTGATTTATGAAAGGTATGAGGGAATAATGAAATGAAGAAGATGAATGATAGGCTTTTTGAGAAGAGTGTGACACACTTTGAATAACTAATATCCTCATTTTTTGAATTTATGATCGCGTGCTTTCTTTTTCATCTTTTTTATTTTTTTTCTTTCTTTTTCTGCTTCTTTTTCTATTTTTTTTTCTTTTTTTTATTATGATGCACTTTTCTTTTCATAACACAAATGAAGACAATTTACATGCAAAATTTCAAACACTCTTTTTCTCAAAAATTATGGTAGTGATTGGGAATGACATATGGATGGTGTCTGGAACATATAAGGATAAGAAAAATATGGATAGAAAATGTGATATGGAAAATGGCAAGTGTATGGTAAAATCGGTTTAGTGCTCGGGACAAACTATAAGACATATATTTCTTACAACTCGAAGATGATGTCATTCTCAGTTATTAAGTCAAATTTGAAAATAATAATGCGACCATGCAACGACTAAGTGCGGTATCGAAAGAAAATTGAGTCAACGTGTGACTCGGAGATACGTAAAAACCCTCAAAAAGGTGAAAAGCTCAAATCTCAGGGGTTTAAGTCGCAACTAGTGATCTTTTAAGGCTCTCTTGAGAATATAGTTACTCTTCAACTTTTGATTGTAAACGTGATAGTGCAAAATTGTTGAGTTTAGGAATTCGTAGTACAAATGCGCTTTAAGAGGTATTATTAATTTATTTGTAAAAAACATAATTTTTGGGTCAAACATAGGTATTTCGAGACTTCTAACTAAAATAAAGGTGATAGACAATTCATGTCATAAAAATTTAAATTTAATTGCACAAAATGTTTAAAATCACTTGTTTCTGAAATTTTTACAAAAGAGGTATGATTTTGATAAATTGCCCGCCCCCAAACAAAAGCAAACATTGTCCTAGATGTTTAAAACTATATATAGAAAATGAAAAGCGCAAGGTAGGAAAGATATTACCATAATGAACCGCTAATGAAAATGTACTGCATAAAGGAGCAGAGATGAAACCTAAAGAACAAACGCGACACAAAATATGTACAAGTCTAGAAAGCATGTGAAAATCATGGGGTGGTGACAGGATAAGACTAATGCTTAGAAATAAGATATTACGGGCTACCTCCCGGTAGCACTAAGTTTAATGTCTTTAGCCAGACCGATCGGAACTACCCTAAGGATAAGAACTATGAAAATGCTGGACGGCAGAAAAATTGGGTGATGATAATCACCCCCAAACAAGACTGAAGCATCAGTATTGCTGGATAAAGGCGAAAATGGGTCAATGCACTGGTATGGCAAAGTGCATCACACGATGTAAAGCATCGGTGGATCATGGGTGGGTGGGTGGGTATCAGGGTAAGGATGAGAAAGGCAGGGGAGAATAAGCATCGATCACGGGCCTTATTGAGCTGAAAGGTGAGGGCAACAAGGGCCCTATAAGAATGGTGCTCCAATTGGTTAGGGAGGAAAAATGGTGTGGCAATAGTGAAGGGGCGGGCCTCATAAAAAGGGAACAACCGTTCTATGAATGGACGGTGATAATGGTTGCGCCATGACACACCAGGGAGCGATAAATGAAAAAAACCAACACTACAAGGAAGTGGTGTGCATAAAGTAACAAGCTCGGTGTCACATATGGGGAGAGTAGCACAAATACTCTCATAGATATTGAGGTGGAAGGAAAACGCACAAATGGGATCGTAGAGCAATACGGTGGAGGGTAAGTGTACGTGAGGACCTAAATGCTTAGATGCGAACCGGGAAATTATAATACCAAGGTCCAAATGAAGTGGTGGTGTGGTATGGACAGTGGGTGGGTCGGATGGGACAAAGGGTGGGAGAAGATGATCTAACTCGAGAGTAGGGAATACACACTCCTCATGAGGCACGGAGTGATCCTCAGGGGCACACGAAGGAGGAGGTGGGAGAGTAAACGATGGAGTGATCAACTTATCCACCTGAAAGGCACCATCAACATTAATATATGACTCAACGGGAGCCAAGCATGGTGGGACAGGATCCATATCCAGAGAGGTAGGAACCATCTCGGATTCAATCTCGGGACAGTGGGAAGCACTTGCAGCCAGAGCTAACTTAGAAGGAAGTGTTGCCTCAGGGACACACATAAAAGGATCAAAAGGTGTAGACTTGGGCATAATAGTGCATTCGGTGGAAGGGGATATGCGAATCTCAATGGTGGGTTCGAGAGTATAAGGCGTAGTGGGATCAGTCTCACAGTCAATGGATATATCAACGCAATTATCAACTTGGGGCCTGAACCACTAGGTGGTCTCAACGTCGAGATTCTTAGGATAATAGGGGTCACACTCAAAATCAGTGGCACAAGACGACACATCATCGTCCCACGTGGGTGAAACAATGGGTGGACTTGGGGTGAAATTCGACTCTCTCGCATACTGAAATTCATTGAAGCGTTGTTCAAGCCTTTGAAGGGATTTTTTTTGAGAGTGAAGAGTGTGCGGGAACTTTTGCAAGAGGCTTTCGAGAGCGGATGTGCAAGGTGGTGGTGAAGTGGTAGTGGGTAGCGGTGGTGGTGGAGGTGGACACAACTCACTATAGACACTAGGATGAGGAGAATGCTCATATGAAGTGTGGGGAATGGGGTCAAGTTCGTCATACACGAGAGGGGTGTCTCCGTGAGAGAAAAAGGGCGGATAATCATCGGGAGCATAATAAGGGGACTGATTGGGATGAGGTGCACTAGATTGCGATGACGACTGTTGGAAACTTAAGGATCCACAACATGGCGTTGGGATTCATATTGCATGAAAGGGTGATCAGGCCGCTATGAATAGCCTGGGTACTCATACCCCTCGACATTGGATATGTCGTGACAGTACGCCGAGGGTGGTTCCAAAATAGTGTCATATGGAAACACTTGGGCCATGGTGGGTTCGGATGGAGTGAAAATAAATGGACACTCATGGGACCAGAAAGCAGTGTGTGCACAACGAAGCATGGGATGGGTTGACACTCATTACCGGAGGCGGTGGAAAATGAAATGTGTGCGTGGACGGCATACGAGAATCAACGGTGGACGTGTCAGAGTTAAAGCCATGAATTAATGAATGGAGGTTCGATTCGGGCCTAACATCAAACAAACTTCGAGAGAATGAGAAATGACCAAAGTATTCCCGTAAAGGAGGTTCTTCGGCCATGACGAGAGAAATATTTTTGGGTTTTTAAATATTTTTCAAAAGAAAAGAAAATCTTTTTGTGATTTTTGAAAATAAGAAAAGGAAAATCTTTTTGGCATTTTAAATATGGAGGAAAAAAAAAGAAAAATCTTTTTGGGTTTTTTTTAAAATATTTTTTTAAAAAAGAAGGAAAATATTTTTGGTATTTTTGGAAAAAAAAAATTAAGAAAAATATTTTTGGGATTTTTTGAAAAAGGGGAGAAAATTGACTCTTGATTTGGACGAACTAATTAAAACCGACTACCTAAAAAATTGAATTGGACACACAAGTCAAGAAAAAATCCTAACGAGCACAGAGCCAATTATTATCTTCAAAATTAGTGAAAGGGGTAGTCAAATTTTAATTAAGTCCGCGGGCGACAAAAATCACGGAATTTATCTTTGTGATCGCCTATTGTAAAAATGTGTTCCTACGGGGCTAGCTAGTTGATTGATTTTAAATTTAATGATAGCTAGGGTAGCACACAATGGATAAGCGGGTGAGTCGAGTGATGAAATCCCTTCTCGTTTCAATGATCGGGTCTAGGTCTTAGGTAAATTAATTCATCAAACCATTCAATTTAAGTGCGAGACATAAATTAAAAGCACACAGGAGCACGTAAACACACAAAAATTGAACTCGCTTGCAAGATATTCGCGAGGGATAAACAAATGTACCTCCCACGGTTTTTACACACATGGGGTGAAGACCAAGATGAGTCGACCATGGGGAGATTTTGCTTATCTCAGTCGTCTCCGGGAGTCCTATCGACCCAAAGTAGAGAGGCTTCAAAATCCTCCCCTTTGGACGCCCTCCCTCTACCTTGTCCAGCTTTCCTTTTCGCTTTTTTTATGGACTAATTATTACAAAAATAATATGGGGTCAAAATGCACCCCAAATAAAGACAATGCCTCAATAATCCTATATAACCAACCTAAGGAGGAAGAAGAAGGAAGAACTACACTAAAAAAATAATAAATAAAAGTTACAAGTCTTCAACCATGTCTCCGCGTCAAGAATGCGGCAACGGCGTCATTTGATAAGAGGTTTTTATGTGTTTTCCGACAACGACGCCATTTGATAAGAGACTTTTTGCGTATGGTCGTTGTCTTCAAAAGTCAATCTCAAAATCCCTTTAATTACCTACAAACTTGTCTAAAATAACTCGTATTGCGGTAAGTACAAGTATCAATCCAACTTCTAAGGTAAAACAATTTATGTGAATGCTTAAAAACAATTTCAAGGGAAAATTAACTACTAAATGCTAAAATTAAAATTATAAAATGACTAAATAACGAAAAATAATGTGCAACGGAGTGTGATAAATGTGAGAAAGTTAAGAGATGGGATTACACCTCATTATCAATTATTTTAATTTCTCAATTTATTAGTTTGAAATATTTCGAGATAATATTAAATTGATAACCTAACTCTCGTTACAATTATAAATTTAGTAATATCTTTTTCACAAAAAACTAATTTAAAAAATGTCACACGATGGAAAATTAAGAACTATACTATTTTCAAAAACATTACCCGCTAGGATCAATTTAATAAAAACAATATGGATTCTCAAATTTCAACACGAAATTAATATTCAAATTTTGGAAAACTCTATCTCTAGTTCAATTCCTAAATTCAAACATTAATTTGCACAATTAATTTACTAACTCTCGTTACATAAATTGATTGGTGACAATCAAAAATTAACTTTCCTAGAAATATAGCAATTAATGAAATTAATTAATTAATATAATATCCTACACAGTGCACTCACCCCTTGAACAGAGTGACTAGCCAAGCATAATGAAATAATTAATCACAGTCACAAATATGGAACAACAAATTAAAGAGTATAGCAAGAAATACAATGCACAAAAGTCTCCCTTTGAATTGATTCCTTGAATCGCATTCATGAAGGTGTATCCCAATGTCATCACAATTCCAGCACTTGATTACACCAAGAAGACTGAAAAAAAATAAAAATTATTTTAAACTAAACTAATTTTTTTTTGGATTTTTCTGAATTTTTTTTATAATCTAAACTGTACATAATATACACTGTCTCTCTC
This sequence comes from Sambucus nigra, assembly GCA_949130495.1. Taxonomy (NCBI): domain Eukaryota; kingdom Viridiplantae; phylum Streptophyta; class Magnoliopsida; order Dipsacales; family Adoxaceae; genus Sambucus; species Sambucus nigra. The sequence goes on from OX422213.1 coordinate 295,816,226, forward strand.
TATTTTTTCATGTGAGAGTCCTGAGTCTTCCTTTTAAATAAGAGTCCACCTTTATTTTTGTAGCCCACAGGATTTTTTTGTTTGGTTGGAAGAGATTTTTTTGGGATATAGTTTGGCCAAGTCAAGGGGTTAGGATCGAAGTGGGTTTTGGCTTGTGGCAGGTGAGTTTTGAAATAGGAATCAACTCCTCTTTTCATGGAGTAGATAAGGTTGGTGGGTTTTGGTTAGTTGTACAGTTCCCGAGATGGATTTGGGACGGATCTAGGTTTCGGTAGCATTTGGGTGCAATTGGTTTTGGGTTACGGGTTTAACATTGGCAGATTCGCAGGTTCATGGGGATGAACTCGAGTTAGCGAGTTAGGGCAGGTGTTTGGGTATTGTGTGGGATCCGGGCAAGTTCGGGGTTGGGATGTATGGTTTGCGGGTTGGAGATGGTGGTCAGATATGGAGTTGCTCGGCGCTGGTATGGGTTGGGTGGTTTGGGTATAGTGGCGGTTCGGATGGAGAGAAGAGGGGTCGCGGCTAGGGTTCGTCCGGTTTGGCCGAAGGTCGGAAGTGGGTCTGGGCCGAAGGTCGGAAGTGGGTTGGGTTGTTTCATGCTTTTGACCGCTATTGTGTGGCAATTACGCTGATTTAGCAATATTTGATGCAGGGACATCATATTAACCTAAGAAATAAACAAATACGAACATACGGTCATTTTTATTAAAAAGAAACGACTAAATGCATCTATTCGGGGCATAAATTATACACTTTTGGGTGCTTATCATTGATCTTCATCCTGTAGTATCTGAGGACCTTAAATGCCTTCGCTAGGTCATGTAGATTGTCGCCTTTGTGCTTGATTTTTATGTGCATATTGTCTATGTAGGCTTCCATGGTGTCACCCAGCTAATGTTTAAACATCTTGGTGATCAACCGCTAGTAGGTTGCTCCTGCGTTCTTGAGCTCAAATGTCATGTTATGTAGTAGTACAGGCCAGGGGTAGTAATGAATGAAGTTTTTTTACTGGTCAGGCCCGAACATAGGGATCTGATGATACCCTGAGTAAACATTCGGGAAGATCGTCCGATCATGGTTGGCTTTAGCATCGAACAACTGGTCAATCTTTGACAAAGGTAATTTGTTTTGGGGACAAGCTTTGTTTAAGTTGGTGAAGTTTGTGTAGACTTTCCACTTCCCATTACTCTTACTGACTACAACTGGTTAGAGATCCACTTAAGGAATTGAACTTGTTTAATGTACCTTGCCTACAAAAGTTTCCTCACTTATTCTTCTATGACTTTCTCCTTCTTGTGGTTGTTCGGCGTGCCTTTTGCGTGATCGGCGAGAATGCCAGATCCATATGAAGTCGATGGCACGTGACTTCGGGGTCAATCCCAGTCATGTCATGTGGTTGCCAAGAAAATACATCTTGATTTTCTTTGAGAAGAAAGATCAATTCTTCTGTTTCTTGATCAGCATGTGAGAAGACGATCAAAAATTTCTTCATCGGGTGTGAGTCATCAAAATATAACTTCTTGCAATGGTTCCATGACTCTATCTGCGCGCGCGCGCGCGCGGGGGGGGGGGGGGGGGGGGGCTTGTTTCTTTCACCCACGGTCTCCCTTGCTTTAGTTGCTACTTGGTCGCTTCGCCTTCGACCACTTTCTCCTCCTTCTTTTCTTATTTATGCATGATGGCAGTGATAAAGCATTGTTGAGCAGCAGCTTGATTCCCCCTTATCTCCATTATTCCCCAATCAGTGATGCATTTGAACTTTTGATGATAAGTGAAGGGGACAGACTTCATGGCACGAAGCCATCCTCGTCCTAGGATTGCGTTGTAGGGGGCTCAATGTCCACAACTAGAAATTCGATCAGCTTCAAGATATTTTCAATTCATACTGACAGTACCACCTTTCCCAAATGCATAGTCATCTTTTTAGAGAAGTCGACCAAAGGGATGGTCGCTTCCTTCAGATCCTCTATTTTGAGGTTGAGCTTGCTGATCAGTTTCAGGTACATCACCTCTGAGGAGATTCCCTGGTAAACTAGTAGTTTGTCCACATCCTAGTTGGCAATTCTGAGGGTGATTACTAGTACATCGAGATGCGGAGTTCTGAATCCAACCAGGTCATCCTCGGTATGCTTGTTATAGTCAAGTCCTCTGGTCGACGGCGCTTTCCCACTAGGGTCTTGATAGGGTTAATTTGGAAAGCCTCCATGACCACAATAACCTTCTTTAATTCCATCTGAACCGTGGATGGAGGCAAATTTATGTCCCATCTCGTCGTCATATCGGACATTGTGAGGTTTCTAATCGTGTTCTATGGTGGTTTTTGCTCCCTTCTTTTCCACATAATTGTCCAGGTGGCCTACATGGGCCAACTCTTCCAGGTGGGACTTGAGTATTTTACAGTTTTCTATCTTGTGCCTGTGCTCATCGTGGTAGGAACACCTTAGGGAAGTGTTGCTCTTTGACAAATCTCATATCATCCTCCTTGGCCACGTGAAATGTGATTAATCTTTAATTTTATTCAGGATTTTATATATTGGTTCTTTAAAGACAGTATTGATCGCCTGGTAGGCCTTAGTGGGGTATGCCTTGTCATTACTTTTAAATCCGCCATTTTATTTCTTTCCCTCTTCTTGGGGGCATTATCTTTGTCTCCATTCTTGGTCACCTTTAGCCTACCATTATCACGTTGGGTCATATTTCTCGATTCTGGACATAATGTCGTTGATAGTATTGGATTCCTTCTTTGTGAGAGACTAGTGCAACATAGAGATGCTTGACAGGCCAATCTTGAATGAAGCCACATCTACCTGTTCGGAGCAATCCTCCATTTCATTGTAAGTTTTCTAGTATCGCCGACCGTACTCTCGCAAGGTTTCATGGGGCTTCTTCCTCATGGTGAAGAGTGAGTCCATCCTCTTTGGATGGGAACTGCTGGTGATAAATCTCATGGTGAAAGCATATGCGAGCTTCTTGAAGCTAGAGATCGATTTGTTGTAACTTCTTAAACTACTTCTGTACAACATCCCCCATACTAGAAGGGAATATGCGACACATGAGAGCCTTATTGTTGCTCCAGAGAGTCGAAGCTTGTCAATATTGACGACATAATCGATAGGATCAGTCTTTCCATCATAGATTTTGAATTTAGGGTGGTGAACTTCTTAGGAGATTTTGGTTCTTCAATTGATCTTGAGAAATGGGGCTTCATCTGGATGATGAGAACCCTTCTGGACAGTTCTTTAGTGGATTTGGTCCCCCGGTGAGCAAGATGCTCGTCCATCTCCCGTAGGATGAGGTCGTGGAGATCTTTCTTACAATAACATCCCTCTTAGTCTTTTCTTTCTGTCGGGCTCCTGTGCCTGGAGCGCTCATAATCGCATCGTGAACTCCTTCCTTGGTTGCGAGTTCTCGTGGAGCTCTTGCTCCGTTCTTTCCAAACGATGCTAAAGCTGGATATTTTCTTCTTATTGGTGGCACAAGGCGTCCTCTTGTTGGGGAAGTCACCTCTCACAAGAGTCCACAAGCAGTGAAATATGATTGGATCGTGAAAGTTCATTGCTTTCCATAGTATGTTCCTCCTAGGGACAATAACATGAGCTATGAGTGTTTCGACTCCTGTTTGGGTGAACTTGGCTATAAGTGTTGGAGGTTTATTTTGGTCGTTCTTATGATCGACGTTAAAAGGCAGATGTGGGTTGTGTGAGTGAGACATAACTGCTCATTGACTTTTCTTGGGTGAGGAAAGAAAATCGATTTCCACAGACGGAGCCAATTATAGGTGGTAAAATCCTACTACCATGAATTTAACACAATAAAGTCAAGCAAAAATAAAGATCAATCACACAATAACCCAATATGTGAGTGGTTCGACAATGTGCCTACGTCCACAGAGTGTTTCTCTCTCTCTTTATTGATCGATTATTGATAATAAAGATTACCTACCCCTTTTCAGGGGGTGTGGGTTACATTTATTAAAAACAGAAAGAGAGTGAATCATGCGAGACTCCATAACCTTGGATTGCTGTTATGATTTGATCGGATGAATCCTATTCTGAGATTTCCATTTATCGGACTCTCTTTGTTCATATCCCCAAGTTATGATCGTTTGTCAATCCTATTGGACACGTATCAACTCCTCATATCTTATCGGATAATTCTCCCAAATAAATATACATGACACAACAAGTTAAAAAAAATAGTTACCATATACAATAAACAGAATGACGGAAGAACTTTATTATATGAAATAACTTTCACCATGTACATCAAACAACTTCATGAACTTTAATATTGTAAATATAGTAGAATTAACTTCTAAAATCTTACTTTTAATCATTCCAGAGGTGAATTAAATAGCAAACAATTTGACAAAAATGATCGAAGTGTTGTAAGAGAAAGAAATTACTCTCATGCAACTCCTTAGAACCGGACGTAAGCTATTGTAGATTTAACCCTACAAATCGAAAATTAGGATGTTATAGACCCTATTAATTTCTTCACGAGCTCTACCGGAAATGAAAAAATAAAAAAGGAAGAGTCATGATGTTAGTAAGGTCCCGTTTGGTTATGTTTTTAGAAAACTGGATTTAGAAACTATTTTTAAGTGCAGTTTTAAAATTCAATTATGTGTTTTTAAATATTAGTATTCATTGGTAAACTTATTTTTTAATCCAGTTTTCTTAAAACTTCAAAACAAACACACACAATTGGTAAACACATGTATATATATTATACATATATGTGTACTTATAATACACACACACACACACACACATAAATACATATGTAATACATAAATGCATACACGTCGTCTGAGATGCAGACTTGAGACGGTGCAAACTCCCGTTCAGATTATTTTTTTTTAAATAGTAAAAAAATGAATTTTTTGATTCATTTTTTTGAAAATAATCTCCATAATGAGATCATATGCAAAAAAAATCATCAAGATATTTAATTCAAAAGTGGGTGAGATAACCGTCCAAACTTTCAACAGCCTAAATACACATTCATCAATTTTACATATTATTTTTTTTAAATAGTAAATAATTAATTTTGTTATGAAACTTTTTGTATATATCTTCATAGTAAGGAGATCATCTACAGAAACTTTTATCAAAAATATTAATTTTATATTATTTTTAAAAAATTGGTTTGTATGTATATAAGAATTCCTTACAGAAGACTCTGTAGATATAACACACACACACATACACAGACATATATACAGTACTGCTCTTGTGCATACCAGTACGCATTTTAAGAGTGCGGACCGGACATCTGTCACCTGGCAGTGAGCCTAAGGCTAAATTATAGGCACATAAATTATAGGGGCGCATAAATTATAGGCGCACTCTCTCTCTCTCTTTTCTGGGCGCACCGCCAGGTGACACATGTTCGGTCCGCACTCTTAAAATACGGTATATATATATATATATATATATATATATATATATATATATATATATATATATATATATATATATATATCACATAAATTATAGGGGCGCATAAATTATAGGCGCACTCTCTCTCTCTCTTTTCTGGGCGCACCGCCAGGTGACACATGTTCGGTCCGCACTCTTAAAATACGGTATATATATATAGGGAGAGGTTCACAAGTGGATCAAAAGAATGGACTTTTTAATGGACCTTAACAAAAAACACATATTAACACATTAATTTTAATTTCTATAGTGTAATTGGTCCGCGCCACCGGCACCCGAGACCACACCTTCACCCCACTACCTCTCCCAACCCGCCCCCACCTACCTCCACCGCCCCCCCCACCCCCCACCACCAACCACCACCATCACCAAAGCAGCCCTTGTGGCAGCGCTTATTACAACAGGGCTACCATGGGGGTGGGGGTGGGGGGAGTGTGGAGGGGTGGAGGATCGATCGACACGCGTATTTTGTGTCGCTGGCGCGGACCAATGACACTATAGGAATTAAAATTAATGTGTTATTATGTGTTTTTTGTTAAGGTCCATTAAAAAGTCCATTCTTTTGATCCACTTGTGAACCTCTTCCTATATATATATATATATATATATACCGCATTTTAACAGTGTGGGCTGAACATGTCACCTGGGGATGAGCCAAAAAAAGGGAGAGAGAGAGCCCCTAGGCGATAATTTTTAAATTCACCGTCAGGCAACACATATTCGGTCTGCACTGTTAAAATGCGAAACACTCCGCACAAGAGCATTAAAAAATTTCAAAGTAGTCTGCTTGAATGATTAGAAAATTTTAATACAGTATTCCATTTTATAGTAGTTTATATAGAATCTATATAAATACATGGCATACCTTTTTTTCCTGCAAAACAACATAGCTCTCTTTGCAAAATAAAGGTACGAGGCAACTGAACAGATTGTTGTCTCGTGCATTGGCCGTCTCAAACAATCATATCAACTCACTTAGCACACCAAGTGTCATCCCACCCCTCGGGTCCCACCAAACTAGAAAAAGAACAAAAGAATTGACAGTTATTAATACACACACACACAGCCATTCAGCGGACCTTGACAAACGAACCTAAAAAGCGGACCAATTTTTTAAAATAATAAAAATTGAACTTTTCAACACACTAAATGCACAATATGATCTCCATAGTGAAGTTCACAAATAATTTCATCAAAAAATTCAACCGGCAAGTGAATGAAATAATAATCTGAACTTCTCACAACGGCTGAATATTCATACATTCGCCAACTTTGCACATCAAGATGACTATGCAAGCAAGTCCCGGAAAAAGAGTATAGGAGAAATTGCATTCAAACCTTGAGATAAACTTCCATGTACAACGATAAAAAAAAAAAAGGGCTACTTTTTGGCGACATAGCTTGGAAACCATATTTGCTTCGAAAAGTAGGATACCAAAGATAATCTTCCTCTATAGAGAATCTCTATACGATTTCACAAAGATAGCAATATTTCTTTCTATTAGGTTCCCAACGCTAACCCCATTTTTTTTTCTTGGACCTAGTTACCACTTCACAACTAAAAGTTCATTCCTATTATCCCCCACATAAAAACCCTCATGAACTTCTCAATTTTATTAGTAACGTTCACTGACCACCTCTAAACGATAAACAACTCTTATGCCACCCTCTAATTTCCTTGCAACTTTGTCCACAGCAGCTCCCTAAAAGATGCATTACTAGAGTTCCTGCCAAGAGGCATACCCAAATAAAATAAATGCCAAAAAAATTAGGGGATTTTTACCAATAGGTCTCGTTTACCAAGTTTATAGTCAAATAGGTCCAACGAAATTTCTTTGGCCCATTGAGTCCCGTAAGAAAACATTTTTGCTCCATTAGATCCCATTAGAAAATAGGAAGTAAATATTTACCACCTATGCAACTTGTGCAAAACATATAGTACACATTTACTACTTGTGGTAAATATGTAATGTAGTAATATTTACTACCTTTGAAAACATACTAATAGGAGCTATTGGGAAAATTCTCTTTTAATGGGACTAATTAGAAAATACCTCATGTAAACGAGAGACTTGTTGGTCAAGCTCCCAAAATTTAACTCATATCTTGCACTCTCCGACTCGGCAATTCTACCCAAATTATTCTCTTCGGGGGGGGGGGGGGAGCTGTTACTCAATTGAAGTAAAATAACTGTAAACATATATACAGAAAAATCAAAAATTCTTGTAAATAAACAAGTTCAGGAAGAACTGCAGAAAAGAAAAAAATGCTGGCTCACTGCAGTCCGAGCTAGAACTGTGACTGCCATCATTACAAGATCAGAAATCAAAGTGTGCTCTGTGACTTACATGGTCGCCATCAACATTGCCCGGATTTTGGCTCTGAGATCCTCTGAAACCTCGGTAGTTTCAGAAGGCTGAGAAGGGGCCTTCGATAAATCCACAGAAGCTTCTCTACTTACACCACCACCTACACTTCCTCTTGATTGGTCTGAGATTTTAGGACTGATCTCCCCTTCCTCCAACTCTTCTCGTTCTGAATGAGATCCCTTCTTATGCTTAATAGATCTGCTTTGGTGCCGACGTTCGTCATCAGAAGAGATATCATGCTTGCGCCTATGCCGAGATTCTCTGTCCTTGGAAGAGGAATGTTTTTTCTTGTGACTATTCCCGTCTCTACTGTGCCTTGACGAATGATGAGACCAGTGTTTCTTCCGGGAAAGCCTGTGGTCCCTTTCCTCTTCATCTTCTTCGTCAACTTTTTCACGCGAAGATCGGTGAGATCGGTGCTTCTTCCTGGAATATTTGTGATCCCATTCATCTTCATCTTTAAGTTCTTCATCATCTTTGTTGGAAGAACGATGCAACCGGTGTTTCTTCTTGGAGTGTCGATCTCCCCTTTCCTCTTCAACTCTTTCTTCTTCACTGTCATCTTCAACTTCAAGAGAAGAACAACGAGAGCGATGTTTCTTCTTAGAGTGCTTAAGCTCCAACTTTTCATCATCGTCCTCCTCTTTTTCATCCTCCTCCCCTTCTCCTTCGTGTCTGCTAGATCGTGATCGATACTTCCTCCTTGATCGCCGTTCATTATTTTCATCACCAGAATGCTTCCTTTGGGACACTTCATTTTTATTTGAAATACCAACATCTAATGGCGCTGAGCTTCCTTCTCTTTCTTTGACTGGCAGATTAGCGTCAGCAACAGAACCAGAAACCCCGGATACTTGGGGTTCTGCTGACAAGCCACGCGAGAGTTCAGTTTTGAGTGTAGGAGCTCCACTTTTCAACATGGTAACAAACATCTTTGCTCGTCTTAGCCTCTCAGCCTTTAGCTGGTCCTCTTTCGTCAAGTGTGCTTCGGAGGAGTCAGCTTCACTAGCAGCTTCGAGAGCTGCGGTCTTTGCAATTGCTTTGGCAACAACAGGGACAGAAACTTCACGCTCGCCACTCGGATTGGACTTCTGTGTGGTATTATCAGGTTGAGATGAAAGGCGACTGCCCAAGCTTGAGCCTTGCCCACCCTCGTTGCTACAGCCATAATTGTTACCATTTGTATCTGTGCTTGAAAGAAATCCCAGATTAGGGTTCCTAATGCCTCTAGTAGCAGCCTGAAGTATAGCTGCTGCTGCAGCAGCATCTACACTGACTCCAAACTGTTGCTGGGTGGTTTTAGGTGGGTCCGGTCCATCCTTCTTCGACTTGCCAAGTACCATCTTGAACTTCTCTTTCCTGTCAGAATCATTTGGTATATCACATCCAGCAGATCCAGGGGACAAAGTATCTCTTTCTTTGGACCGAGAAGTTCTCTTATCTGGCCCGTGCCCTACTAAACCATCTTTGTCATTAAGGAAACTCTTGCCAGTTAATTTGAACTGCAAACAAAGTCGAGAGAGCAATCAGACAACATGGAAATGAGGTTATATTGCACACCATAAAGAATGAAATTCAAGAATTATGTCAGATTTATAGTCCGCATCATATGTGAGCTATATCACTCTGAACATATTAGAATAGTTATGGTAATCAGAATCTAAAATGGCAATGAGTGTCTGATTTAACTCCCTAAATAAGGACACATCCATGTTATTTACCAAATTAGAGTATGACAAAGCTTTTCATAATAGTCATGATGTAGCTCCTAATGATTCACCATATACACACATTACTCGATGCATAACTGAGTATCCAAACTGAATACTTCACTAAGAGTCTTGATAAAAATATAAAATAAAAATAAAAATAAAAGCTCCTACAGGATGTCAACACAATTCCCAGATTAGAAGGAATCAATAGTCACAAAACAGTCAACGCGTGACAGAGCCTTAGATTAAATGATTAACATGATGTAATAAAATCTAGGTACCATTAGATTCAAATGGATTCCCAATACTATGCCTATAATTAAACTAATAACCATCGTTTTTCTTTTCCAACGAAAAAATGCACAACATTGTAACAAAGAAACAATATTTGGTAATCTGATTGATAACATAGTGAGAAATCAACAATATTAGAAAAAAAAGATGTCATTAATGCATTTCTACTAAATCAGAATTCCATACAAGTCTTCATTTTCTAACTTATTTTCCAAACATTAAGATTGATATAATATTCCTCGTCAACAAGGACAAGCAGATGCTGGGAGTGTATTAGCCAAATAAGATAAGATTGAAGTAAAAAAAAAATATTGAGGAGAAAGGCACCTCCTGAGCTTTTTGGAGTACTTTTATATAGTACGAATGATACTGGTTAGATGGCAAAAGAAAAGGAAACCTCCCATGTTCACTATCCTGTTCCATGAGTACTGCCTCAAACTGCTTTCCATTCTTCATGATGAACTCTACAATCTTCTCAACTAATCTCTTTAAATCAGATGGAGGCTCCAAAATCAAAGGTTCTTTCTTGGACGTTGAAAACAGAGGAGCGTGCAACTTCGCTGTCGCAGAAGAAAGTAAAATTGAGGAGTCCCCTTCTTTTTTCATCCCACTACTTGCAGCTTTAGATGCACTGAATGAATTCTTTTTCAATGAAGTGGCCTTTTCTTTAGATGGAAGTACATGCTTGGAAGCTGCCTCATCTTTTACAACTATGGTCACAGGAGATTCTTGTTTATCAGAATCATGAGAAACTGGTGCACTTACATCAGAGGCTTCCCCAGACGCATTTTCTTTATGTGCTGAGGTGTTCTCAGCTGCACCATCCTCATCCTCCATAGATCCATATAGAGAACCAAGCAAGGACAATGCTCCACCTCCACCACCATGCTCATTACTGGATATCTTCTCTCCATGGAACGGTTTTCCATCAAAGTCAGGCTGCAGAAGTCCTTGGTGATCAACAAGATACCTAAAGTATGCATGAAGGTGATGGTCCGGCATCAAGAACCCAAACGAAGGATTGTCGCCCTGTTTGACCCTCAAAACAATTTCTGATTGCCCTCCATGTTTGCTGACAAACATTGCAGTCCTTGCAATAATCTGGTGTACCTTCTCTGTTGTGGGCTGAAAAATAGACATTGCAGAGAAAGAAGAGAAAAAAAGATTTTCAAAAATGCGAAACTTTATACTTGCATATCACAACATAAAAATAATGATCTTACTAAATAAATCCAATATAAAAACCAATGTATCTCACATATATTTGAATAACCATAACGATCAAGGAACAGAACTATGTAGATATGTCTTATCCCATCCGCTCTCAAGTAGTTACGGTCATTTTTTGTGACAAAAATAGTATAAAACTCTATCATCCTAACCCCACCTGCACGGCCCCTTGGGAATGACATCAAAAGGAAACAAGGTGCCAGTGAATGACAACCTTAGATCAGAAGAACTCCATCTGCGCTCCGAGCATCTGAAAACTTAGACATTGTAAGCCTTAGAATAACATATGCACCTTACACATATATCTTTTGGCCACATCCGTTAAGTTCAGTTAGCAAATAAAATATATTTCAGGTCTTCTAAAAATTAACACAGTAAATAGAATATTGAAGAACATGAACTTACTATGCTCTGAAGTAGGCTCTCAGGAACAGGGAAGGGGGGGTGAAATCCAGGACATCCCAACCCAGACTCGGCATTCTTTTGGGCAGTGGTATCATCGGTGCTTCCATACGTAAAGGCAACAGCATTGTATCCGCCAGCTTCCACTGGATGTCCACCTTCATCTGATAGTGGATACAATTAAATATTTGAATCATTACAGAGGACATAATCATAGATAACGGTGTGAGACGGTACCTAACAATTAAATAAATAACCACAAAGATAAAAAGAAACCAAATGAAAATGCTTTAGTTTAAAATAACCTTACTTGTCACAGGGAGATGAGCCAGTTGAAACTATATATCATATTCCTGCAACTTTAAACATAATGCAACAAGTATACTGAGTCCAAACTAGCTAGGCACTAAGCTGCCATTCTCAAAAAGTCATACAATCCCTTTTTAGGGAGACTTCACCATACTAATGTTACCCTGTGAACGCAATGACTCCGAAAACAAGTACCATTTTTATACTGAGACATTGTTCAGCTGTTGTGCAATATTTTTCATAGTTTTTCTAGTAAGCTGAGAACACATTTTTTTCTTTTATTTAGTAATGCCCTAAGGAGCTAGATATTATAAAAAGAAAAAGAAATATAGTGGTTGAGTATGCCCATCACGAAGGCTCACAAACCTAAAATCCAAAACAGGAAGATCTTATAAGGACAACCCCACTTAGAATAACTAAAGGCCCAAGATCCTGACAACACATTATGATATGGATGCTAAAACATACAGCATACTGGCTTACTATTTCTGTGCTAAAAGCTATTCAAGGGCATAAATGGATATTTATTATCGTATTTCTATTAATCAACTCAATAGACAAATGTGTTACACCTATAAAATGAACCTTGAGAGTTTAAACCCTAAGCTTTGATTGCTCTCTTTGAGAGCTAGAGAGTGAGACACAGTCTTCTTCCAATGGTGAGGATTTGGGGTGAGAGGTGAGGGATTTTCCCTCTCAGCCATGAGTATTGCTCAAGAGGGAAAGAAGGGTGAATGTGTGGTGTTTCATGTATGGTAGGTGTGCTCAATATGTATTGTGCGAGGAGTTTCTCACTTGAGTTACATGAGGAGGGGGATTCATCGGATTAGGTACATGGAATAGGTACATGGAAAACACTCCAGTGCATGATATTAAGAGGGTTCTTGGCTTAAAACTTGGGTCGAGAGTTGGTATACAATGACAAACAGAGATTTTGGGTAGGAGAGCAAAGGGTATTCTTGGTGTTGAATCATGCCTCTCCATGGATGTAGTCAAATTGGTGAACCACGTGCATCTCGATGTTCTTGGTGTTGTCTCTATTCTTTTACATCTTTATGTGCTTGTATGTTATTAGCATTTTATCTTGATTAAATATGGGGTCGTGATTGATCGGAGGTTGCCCTAACAAATTGGGTATCAGGCACAATAATTGGTATTAGAGCTCTTGGTGCACACAAGGTGTTTGTCAAAAATATGGAATGAGATTTTGGTATCAAACCACTAATGCTTGGATTTCTTGGGTGTGTTCATTTCAATCATGACAATGGGTATTGCTTCACAAATTTAAGTAGGCGGATTTAATCGTAATAATCATTTTGCTCTTGGTGGTTAGAGTTGAGCTCGTTCTTGTTCAACATAAGTCGTAAGTCGTGTAAATGGGTTGACAGAAGAATGGAAGCCAGAGAAATATCTAGGAAGTGTGATTGCTAACCCGGAATGCATTCGGTAACATTGGGATAGCCACCCGCAAGGTCTATTTATAGAGTTTAATTTTCACCTGGAAGAAATTGATTGTCGGAGATGTTGTAATAGCAAGGATGGTGGTGGCTCATAAAGTACCTTAAGATGGTTAGAGTAGTAAATGCTAGACTTTTGGGAATATTCTTACAATCTCCAAAAGTGATGAATTCCAAGAACAACGATGTTCGGTTGTAGGTAGAATTCATGAATCACATGGTATTGTATGGGTTGTGTGATTGATTGATGTCGCCTGAAATAATCTCGATGGTTTGTTTGGGGGACAAGGTGCACAAGTATGGATGGCCTCCCTAAATCTCTCGTCAATGTTTAAAAAGGCGTTTGAGGCTTACGCCTCGAGACGAGGCGGGCAAAAAATGCCTACCTCAATGCGCCTCACGCCTTTTTGCTGCGGCGCGAAAAAAAAAAAAAACTCTTTTTCTTCCTTCACGAAGTCTGTTTTTTAAAGGTTCAAGTTCTTCATTTTTCTAAAATGGCACTTAACCTAAAAAAATGTTGTTTTAATCTACTAACTCTTATTCTTTTTTTTGTGTTTTAAAATTGCACTTAACTTATACTATTTACTATTATAACTTAAAAGAAATTTTTAAAAAATAACCAATATGTGAATGAAACTTAAATTAAAAAACTGATTTTGTCAGTTTGATTTTGCATTGATTAATTTATCGTCATATTATAAAATAACCAATGTGAATGAAACTAAAAAAAATGATTTGGTCAATTTGATTTTGCATTAATTAATTTATTGTCATATTAAAAAATAAACAATATGCAAAAAAGTCATCTCGAGGGAACAAAAAAATGTTTACCTATGTGAAAAAGTCCTCAAAGATGTTTTTTTTTTGCATTTTTATTTTATATTTATTTGTTACTCTATTTTTTATGGCTTTATTTGTATTTTTTTAATATTATTTTACTCCTTTTTTTTTGTGAGGCTTACGCCTCGCCTCGCTGAAGCCAAAACGCCTTTTTAAACATTGTCTCACGTTTACAACACGATGACTGGGGTGTATGTTCTGGCAGATGATGGTGAGAGGAATCTTACTAGTGAAGAGATGGGCTCGAGGTCAATCTTTGGAGTCGATGGGTATATTCAAGTGATTGCAACTACATTTAAGCATTGACCCGTGTGTTCAAACTTCAAAAGATGTCCAACTAAATCGTGAAAATTGCAACGTTCAATAAGTATATTTATAAGAGGAGGTGTATACTCCATGGGTAATTTTCACCATTTAGTTGGATCTTTGAAAAGGTATTGAACGGTGTACATACGGCTGGTTGTAATTGGTACAATGAGGATCAAGGGTGGGTTTTTTGGTTGGCTTGGGAAACGGGGAGATTCGGATGGGGAAATTTTCATCAGGTGGAGTCTCGATATTATGGTTTGCAGTATTCCTCACCAAGGTGAAGATTTGTGGAGTTTGGCTCAAAATTCCCAAAATCCATGTTTTTTGTCCAAAGGTGCAGGTGGCGAACATAGCTTCATTGCAACTATGGGGAGCGTCACACCGAAGCAGGTAGCAAATCTATAAGTTATATGCGGGATGATAGCCGCCCATGAAGCACGGACTCGACACGTAATACGTGTTTCGACACGACACGATACGCGATACGTGATTTTTCCAAAAACTAAGATACAGCACGCGGGGATACGTATAATATATAATATATATTTAAATATATATATCTTAATGAAATAAAACAGATTTTTCCCATAAAATACGTTATCAGACCATTTCTTAACATGAAATTAAGAAAATGGACCATACAAAACAAAATTCAAATAGACTTTAACATTACAAATCATAAATAAAGCAGAATCATCATCACATAAGAAGAAGAAAAAATTAAGAAAAAATTGAAATAAAAAAAAAGTGTCCTTGTACGTGTCCTTGTACGTGTCGGAGCGTGTCACGTGTCGGACTCGTGTCAAAGCCGACTCGTGGTTTTCGGGAGTGTCTCTGCTTCATAGATAGCCGCAACCGGCAAAATGCTAGGTTCCCTGCAGCGAATAGGTCCAAATTATGGTGAAATGGGTTTTTTCTTGGGGATATTTTGAGGATTTTGCCACAAATGTGTTATACCTATAAAAAGAACCTTATAAGGGATTAAACCCTAAGCTTTCGTTGCTTACATTGAGAGCTAGAGGATGAGAAAAAGTCTTCTTCCAAAAGTAAGGGTCTGGGGCGAGGTGGGGGATTTTCCTTCACCCATGACTATTGTTCAAAGGAGGAAGGGTGAGTGTGTGAATGTTTCATGTATGATAGGTGTGCTCAATATATATTGTGTGGGGAGTTTTTCATTGGGTTACGTGGGAGAGCGATCTGGGGTCGTGATTGATTGGAGGTTACCCCAACAGCTTGAGTATCAGAGCACAACACATACGTATCCCAATAAGATACACAATAGACTTGGTTAACGATGTTAATTACACCTTTGAACCAAAAATGGCCGTGTATCCCAAGTATTTTCTGCTCAATTTTTCGAACCTGCTAGCAAAAAACTATAATTTCAAGCACTTTTGATATTTAATAATCATCATCATTATCATCCTTGCCTTCATCCCTTCACTTTTAGGTATTTAATCATACGATTTTTAAACAGAACTCGTGAAAAATATCAATGGCCTAGTATAAAATTAATATTTTCTCAATTCCTTCTCTTTCAATTGTGCGATCCATCACCTGCTTTCCCTTTTGCGAAATCTCTCCCCAAATGTTCACTTTTGTGAATCCCATTAAGTTTGTTGTGTGTTTTTAATTCTACGCATATGGTTGAAAAATTAAGGAGAATAGTTTAAGAGCTCCAAAACTTGACATAAAGAGTTATAAGCCTCACTTGTAGTGCCACGAGATGTGAGAGAAACTAGAGCACGCTTCAACACGTGCAACTAAGAAGAGGAATCGTTTGGAGCAACTCTTGTCTTTGTCAAGTACAACATCCAACTTGAGATGAGAAAATTAAAACGACAACAAATGGGTGAGACATATGATCTAATTTGTATCGAATATTGAGTCTGACGATGCATAAATTACCGAGAAGGAAGATCCATGTCTCCCCAAAGACAGCTCATGGATGGATGTACATGAATTCTTTCAAGACGAAGGAACTAATAACAAAAGAAAGTGAGGTATAATTTAGGCATATGACATGGTTCAAAATATCGGACGATAACGAGTCAACTCGACCAAGTTGACTCAATTTCGTGACCTATCATTCCGATATCGTGACCCGAGTTGAGTAATAAGCGTTTTTGGCTCAAATCGAACCATATCAGCGAGATCTCGATCAACTCGGACGATATCTGCGCGATCTAGATTGCCTCGCTCAATATCAACGCGAATTAGGTCTTCTCGGATAACTCATTATAAATTTTATTGTAATTACAAAAGTCAATAAATTTGTACTACTTATATCAAATTCGTCATGTTAATTGTGGTTGATTTAAATCCTTACCATACAAGTAGGGGTGTGCATCAAACCGAATGGACCGAATGGGCCGAAATAACCAAGCCGGACCGAACCTACTTTTACGGGTTTTTAAAAATTCGGTCCAAAATCGGTCTTAAAAATGAAGGACCGAATGTATTCGGGTCGGTCTTGGGTTTGGTTTTAAAAAGTGGGTCTAAGACCGGACCGGACCGGTTTAAATAGATACACATTAAATAATAAAAATATACATGTTAAATATACAACAACTAAGTCACGAATTCTTTCAAACCCAAAACCCTCATACCCCCTCATTCGTTCTCTCTCTCTCTCTCTCTCTCTCTCTCTCTCTCTCTCTCTCTCTCTCTCTCTTCTCCAAAGAAATGGCGCAGCCGCTACCCCCATTTGCCGCTACCCCCATTCGCCGGTGCTGGCCCCTTTGTCGGTGCTGGCCCCCTGCCGAATCGCCGGATCACGCCGGATCTTCTTCATTCGTTCGTCATCGGCAGGCAGGAATCTTTCTTCCTTTTTTTTAGCTTTTCTTCATATGGTTTATGGTTGAACTGATATTGAAAGAAACACTCAGAAAAAGCTTTCTTTGAGCTTTTCTTCATAGCTTTTCACAGCTTTTCTTAACCATCCGACTAACTAGAAAGTGTTTTGTGTTTTGTTAGGAAGTTTAAATGACTGGTTGGGACTTGGAAGTTTGAATAGATTTTGTTCACAAACAAACAAAAAAAAAATTGAAAAACGGACGGAAAAAAAATCAAAAATAATAAAAAAAAAAAAATCAATTTTTTTAATCAAACCGTGTCCAACCGAATTGGACCGAACCCGAACATTATTTGGACCGAAACACACTTGGACCGAACCCGATTAATCATGTCCGGTTTCGGGTCTTAATAAATATGGACCGATTAATTCGGTCCGGCCCATAATAATGTCTAAACCCGGACCGGACCGGACCGTGAACACCCCTACATACAAGTTATAATGTATTTATATATATTAATTAAAGATATATTAAATATATATCATTGTGTTTAAACACTTCTTTTGTTACTTAAAATATACATGAAAAGATGTATCGCTATTAACTTAATATATATTAAAATGTATTATTATTTACGTGATAAATATTTATGAATACATATATATGTATATATGCATGTTCATTATATTGTTTCGTATGGGAGCATTGAATTTAAATGGTAAGAGGACAGGAAAACCGATTGATGAAGATGTTAGAGAGGAAAGAGTAGTAGAGGATCGTCGTTGAAGATAAACGACCTTCTTATATGTAATACGTCTATATAGGAGTGATAATTACTACTTTACTACCTCAGAATTCTCCCTTTTTGGCTATGACATATTGGACAAACTAAAATGCTCTTTATCATATTCATTGTTATTAGTATCATGTAATACTTGAAACGTTTCACGATACACATGGTTAACGATATTAATCACACCTTTGTATGGCAAATGCCTCGGCATCCTAAGTATATCATTGTGTTCGTACAATACGCGATACATATAGCGATTTCGTTGAATTTTTCGAGCCACTTTTCTGAAACCCGCTTGCAAAAAACATTTGATTCCCAACTATTTTGGTTTTCAAATTGTTCGATTCTTGTCTCAGCCTTTTTAAAAGAACTGAAAATCAGAAAATATTTTCTAACATTTTCTCAATTCCTTCTCCTTCTCTTGTGCGATTTACCACTTGCCTCTCTTGTGCAACATCTCCCCCACATATTCACAAATGCGATTTGTGTTTATTATTCTAAGCATGATGATGGGAGATGAGTGATGAAGACCTCTCTCAGAGAGAGAGAGGATCACAAGTGGTCCAAAAGACTGGACTTTTTAATGAACCTAATAAAACATTAAAAAATAAGCCAATTAATTTTAATTCCTTGGTGTAATTGGTCCGCGACAGCGGCACTCGATACCATTCCGGCCAAACCCCCCCACCCCCATCCCACCTATCTGTCTCCGGCCCCAACCTGGTATGGGTTTGCTGCTGGCCAAAGGTGGATTTTGGAATGGGTCTTTGGTTCGGGTTAGGTCCGGGTATATGAGCAGGTATTTGATTAGGTTGGAGGAATCGGGTCTTGGGTTCACTCTGGCGCAGGCGAGGTTTCGAGTTAACGCTGGCGAAAGTTTCGCTGGCCGGAGTAGCAGGAGGAGATGAGTTCGTGTTGGAGTGGTTTGGAGCTATAAGATTGGAGTAGGAGTTTATAGCCGGACAGGAGGTTGGGTTGGATCCGAGTTCACCGGAAGTGGGTTTGAGTTGGTCGGATGTGGGTCGATTTTGGGGTTGTCAGCTCCGAATAAGGGGCGCATTCGGGTTTTGCCGGATAAGAGCAGGTGGGTATGGCCGAAGTGGGTTTTTAGTTGGAGGAGAGAGAAGGGGGTGGGAAATCTGGCCGAAATGATCTCGTGATGCCGCTGGCGCGGACCAAGGAATTAAAATTAATTGACTTATTTTTTAATATTTTATTAGGTCCATTCTTTTGGTCCACTAGAGAACCCCGCACAGGAGCCTGCCTGACTCATAGTTATTTATCATCACATTCAGATATAGACGTACTCTAAAAGAACACACACACACACACACACACACACACACACACACACATATATATATATATATATATATAAATAATGTGATGACCAAAAGTCCATTCTTTTGGTCCACTAAAAAACCCCACACGGGAGCCGTTCTGAAATAACTATCTTTACTAGTTACTACCTTAGGATTCTCTATTTTGGCTATGAGTAATGGGAAAATTAATAATAATGATGTAATATAACGGTTGGCCGTATTAAATGAAATTGAAAATCTTTGTTGTATTCTTACTTTCCTCGTTTCTTTCAGGTTGCAATGTTAGCTCAAATGCAAACTTGTCAGCAAGAGACCACTGTTCTGAAAAAACCGTCTAGGGTTGAGGCTTGGGAGAAATATCTCGCCTTAAGCTTTTGACGCCTTATGCTTGGTAAAACCCTTAAGGCGCACGTTTTCTCTAAAAACAACAATGCTTTAGTGAAACGATATCGCCTTTTAAAGATTTTTTTACAAATCGGACAATTATCTCATCTAAAATAATCAAATGGTATTTTAATTTACAAATATTCAGGCATATTTTTATTATATGTACAATTTTAGTATTTTAATAGTCTTGTTATGGTTAAAAAATATTAAAATATATTAAAAAGACTTAAACGTCTTTTCACACCTTTTTACGCCTAAGGCCCGCCTAGGGTTCTAAGGCTTAAGACTTCTTCCACGCCTCGATCACGGCCCGCGTTTTTTAGAACCTTACAATAGACAATGTAATGTAATCCGTTTGGGAGAAAGGGCTATGTAAGAGAAGAGTGTTAAGAGAAATGGATATGTGAGAAAAGAATGAGGATATAATTACCATGTTGAGAGGGAGAAGGTAGATCGAGGTATCGTTCGTGATCGAGGTGAGGGTCAGGTGAGGGTGGATTGCGCCTCTTCCTGGGAGGCGGAGGGGAGGATAGGAGGTGGCGGACGTCGTATCGGTCGATCAGAAGAGAGTTCCAATCCACAAGTGCGTCTGATGAGTTTACGAATGCGGCGGTCGCGTCATCGTCGAAGAGGAGGGCATGCACGCCTACCACCTCTAGATCCATTTCCACTGATGATTATTGTATTGATCCAAACGCCACCTTTATCTATAGCTATAGATATAGATACAACTTACAAGTGTGTGGATGAATGATGTGCTTCTGTCAACAAACCCTAGAAGAGTTTTAAACACCGTCTGTCGTCTGCGAGTCGGACCGGCTATTTCTTTTGTTTTGAAAACTATTTATTTTTGAGTAATCGTACGGGCACAAATTCTCCGCAAAACACATCACAGGGTAATGTTTAATAAATAGGCAACAGAAAATAAATGAAATCCACTTCAAATTTTATGAAGATTTTTATACTCGTATTATTATTCTTTATGTTTTGTTTTCTTTTTTTTGTTGAAAATAGTAATTGCAGAATAAACGAAATAACCCAAATTCGAAATAGATAAAATTAGAAGGACTTATCGATCGAGGTTTGTGTTGAACACAAAGTCCTAAAGGTGAAATTGCTCCCTCATATTTGTAGCTGTCAGCCTCGTGAACATACACCTCCCGGGATTCAACGATCAGATTTAAACACTAGCTTTGTGTTAAATCTTCGATATCTCAGGATACTCTAGCACCCAAAAAATTAAAGAAAAGTAGAAAGTAGCAAAATTATTTTTGCAGAAAAACGTGAGAGAGATTAATTTGTTCTGTGTTGTTTTCTCAAAGTTGTAGCCTTTGTTTTAGGCAGAATTTTGGTAAAAAACGTGGGTAGTGATTTTAGCTAACTAAACCCACTAATATCTCCACTAAAAGCTATATTGGAAGAAACAGTCAAAGACTTAAAACGGTTTAAAATTAAAACGATTTTGAAAAGATTTAATGCACATTAGAAATCCCCAAGAGCCCAAGGCACAATCTTTGACCCTTAATAATTAGTGTGTTCCCTAGGATTTGAACCCAAGACCTCATGCACACACCCCCACTAACTTACCACTTGGCCACTCCCACTAACTTATTTACTTTATTCAAAATAAATATATATACTAATATACATACCCAACAATCCCCCACATGAATGAAGTAAATAAATTAAATAAAACGACGCTCTGGAGTATCATAAGGAGTGACGTATAAGGCAAAGGTGTCAATCGACTTGAACCTTTGCTTTGTGTTGATCTATTGAGTTTACCGGTTGATAGTGAACTAATGTCTTGAACTATTTCACCGTTGTTGTAAACTTAAGTCAATAGAACACACAAGTGGCTCCCAAAAATCATCATCGAGTTCCCACAGTTGTGCTCGTTTCGGCCTTGAGCATGGTCAGGTTTCTTGAGTGCTCTATTCTCATAGGAATCGGCCCCACTACCACACTCATATAGGTGCTTCTATTAAGAGTATACTGTATCTCACACTCCACTGAATAACAGCTATAGAAAGCATTAAGAGATTAAATCTCATCCTCCATCGATACAGAGCTACTACATCATAGGAATGGGTTTTAAGTAAAACTTAAATTTGTACCCCCACAAATCACTCGTATAACTTTGTTATCCCATTGAACCCAGATCTTGGAATCTCCAGTCATATGGGTTGGGTTTCCATTATAGGTGATTTAGATATTAATAGGCTTTAGGCCCATTCCCCTCGATGTTTGATAAACTAGCTCTCTAGCAAGCCCTTTAGTCAATGGATCCGCCAGATTTTCCTTTGACTTGACATAGTCGATTGCTATAACTCCATCTTTTAATAGTTGTCTCACTATGTTGTGTCTTCTCCTGATATGCCTAGACTTTTCGTTGTAGGAGTTATTATGTGCTCTTGCGATCGCTGCTTGACTATCACAGTGAATAGACAAGGCTGGAACTGGTTTAGGCCACAAATGAATATCTAATATGAAGTTCCTTAACCATTCAGCCTCTTCACTTGCTTTATCAAACGCTATGAACTCTGACTCCATAGTGGATCTAGTTATGCACGTTTGCTTGGTAGATTTCCAAGATATAGCGCCTTCCGCGAAGGCAAAAAACATAGCCACTCGTAGACTTACATTCATCATTATAAGAAATCCAATTAGCATCACAAAAACCTTCAATTACAACAGGATATCTAATATAATGAATACCATAGTTTATTGTGTATTTTAGATATCTCAAAACTCTAATTAAAGCATCCCAATATTCATTATTAGGATTACAAGTGTATCTGTTAAGTCTACCCACATCATATGCAATATCAGGTCTAGTGCAGTTCATAAGATACATTAGACTACCTATAACTCTAGAATATTCTAATGATGATACACCAGGACCCGAATGTTTCCTTAAGTGACAACTAGGGTCATAAGGTGTTTTAGCAGGAATACAATTAAATTGTTCAAATTTTCTAAGAACTTTCTCTACATAATGAGATTGGGTTAAAACAATTCCTTCAGAATTTTTAATGATTTTAATTCCAAGTATAACATCAGCAACACCCAAATCTTTCATATCAAATTGCTTAATAAGGAAACGTTTAGTTTTATTAACTACATCCATATTAGTTCCAAAAATAAGCATATCATCCACATATAAGGAAATAATCACACCAGAATTATCCTTGAATTTGCTATAAATACATTTATCCGCTTCATTAATGTTAAAACCATTAGAGATCATTACTTGATCAAATTTTTCATGCCATTGTTTAGGAGCTTGTTTTAGTCCATATAAAGATTTTTTAAGTTTACACACTTTTTGATCTAGGCCTTGGACTACAAACCCCTCGGGTTGATCCATATAAATTTCTTCTTCAAGATCTCCATTCAAAAAAGTCGTTTTAACATCCATTTGATGAATTATCAGATTATGTAATGAGGCAATAGCAATTAATAGCCTAATAGATGTAATTCAAGTAACAGGAGAGTAAGTATCAAAGAAATCAATTCCTTCCTTTTGCCTATAGCCTTTAGCTACCAATCTTGCCTTAAATTTATCAGTAGAACCATCAGCTTGTAATTTCTTTTTAAAAATCCATTTGCATCCAATAGTTTTACATCCTTTAGGCAAGTCAACTAACTCCCACGTGTTGTTAGAAATAATAGAATCATATTCACTATTAATAGCTTCTTTCCGAATAAATAGAATCGGGTGAGGACATTGCCTCACTAAAAGTGACGGGGTCATTTTCCATTAAGTACGTTAAAAATTCAGGACCAAAAGACGTAGCTATCCTATGTATTTTACTTTTCCTAATTTCAATTTCTTCTGAATTTGGAGATACATTTCTAACACTAGGACCCACTGGAACAGAACTACTAGTTCCCTCACTTCTCACTTTAAAAGGAAATTTGTCCTCATAAAATTCAGCATCTCTTGACTCAAAAATAGTGTTTTTATCCATATATTGATTTTTAGAATCAATTACAAGAAACCTATAAGCATCACTGTTTTTAGCATAACCTATTAAAACACAATCAACAGTCTTTGGGCCAAGTTTAGATCTCTTAGGTACTGGTATTGAAACCTTAACAAGACACCCCCACACTTTAAGGTGTTTATAAGAAGGTTTTCTATTTTTCCACATTTCATAAGGAGTTTTGTCATTTTTCTTAAAAGGTATTTTATTAAGAATATAACAAGCAATAAGAAGCGCCTCACCCCACATATTATAAGGTAATCCCGAAGTGCTTAACATAGAATTTACCATATCCTTAAGAGTTCTATTTTTTCTTTCAGCTACACCATTAAATTGGGGTGAATAAGGAGGAGTAACATGATGAATTGTTCCATTTTCTTTACAATATTTATCAAGATCACCGGTGTATTATCCTCCCCTATCTGATCTTAATGTTTTAATGGATTTCTCCAATTGTTTTTCAACTTCAAATTTATAAGAAATAAATTTTGAGAAACACTCATCTTTACTCGTAAGGAGATAAATATAACGATAACGAGAGTAATCATCAATAAAAGTAACAAAATATTTATTTCCTCCACGTGTTACATAACCTTTTAAATCACAAAGATTAGAATGTATTAGACTTAAAACAGTTGAACTTCTTTCGACAATTGGAAAAGTTTTTTTAGCATATTTTGATTCAACACATATTTCACATTTAGAGTTGGTAGAAATATAAGATTTTGGTATGTTTCCCAAAAACATTAATTTTTTAATGGATGCCTTATTTACATGACCAAGTCTAAAATGCCACATATCACAAGACTCAATCAAATAAACAGAAGAAGTAGATGTTTTATTATTATCATCCACGGTTACATTTAGTTTAAAAAGACCCTCATGAACATAACCTTTCCCCATAAAAGCACCTCCCTTAGTCACAACTACCTTATCACTCTCTAGAACAATTTTAAAACCCTTCTTAACTAAGACAAAACCGGACACCAAATTCTTCCTAACCTCAGGGACATACAAAACATCTTTCAATGTGAGAACATTTCCCGAAGTGAACTTTAAAACTACGGTTCCCTTGCCCTCAACCTTAGACAAAGAGGAGTTTCCCATGTACAGACGTCCATCCCCACCCATAGCAGTGAAGGTAGTGAAGGCACCTCTCGTGCCGCAAATATGTTTGGTGGCGCCAGAATCAAGCCACCAGTCTGTCATGTTACTCACAATGTTTGCCTCGGTCACAATAGCAGAAAAGTTACCCTCCTCGGTTACATTTGCTTGAGGCTTCACATCTTGACTCTTCCTAAACTTGCAATCTTTAGCGTAATGACCTGGTTTTCCACATACATAGCATTGACCTGAAGGTTTAGATTTAAACTGAGGTTTATAATTTTTATTCTTATCGTTAGGTTTGAATTTATGGTTGGACCTCGAATTCTGGTTTGGTTTATGGTGCCCATGTTTCTGGTTTGAATGGTTTGGCTTGGACTGGTTCTATTTTTGGTTACCATTTGATTTTCCCTCTACCAAATTAGCCTTAGAACTGAATTCAGAATTTTTCTCCCTAAGTTCTACATTCCTATTATCTTCCTCAATTCTCAAACGAACTATCAAATCTTCTAGTGAGATTTCCGTTTTCTTATGTTTCAGACCGTTTTTGTAATCTTTCCAAGACGGTGGCAGTTTTTCAATTATAGCTGAAACCTGAAAACCCTCACATATACTATAACCCTCGGCCAGAATTTCATGAATAATAATTTGTAGTTCTTCCAGTTGCGACACAACAGATTTATTATCTTCCATTTTAAAATCCAAAAATTTTCCAACCACAAATTTTTTAGACCCAGCATCTTCAGTTGCATATTTTTTGTCCAGTAAGTTCCATAATTCTTTAGCAGTAGGACATGACCAGTAAACATCATACAGTTCAAGGCAGAGACAATTCAGAATATAATTTCTACACATATAATCTCTTTGTTTCCAAACAACTAGTTCTTCAGGTACAAAAGGTCTATCAGATGCAATAACGTCAACGACCTTAAGAGTTGTTAGGTAAAATTGCAGTTTCATTTGCCATCTCTTAAAATTCTTTCCATCAAACAATTCAGGTTTTTCAGAGTATTTTGCATTAGGATTTTCCATAGCAGGTTGTAGAATAACAACGAATTTCACCATTAGATTGTTGGAAATAGTGATTGCAGAATAAACGAAATAATCCAAATTCGAAATAGACAAAATTGGAATGACTTATCGATCGAGGTTTGTGTTGAACACAAAGTCCTAAAGGTGAAATTGCGCCCTCATATTTGTAGCTGTCAGCCTCGTGAACATACACCTCCCAGGATTCAACGATCAGATTTAAACACTAGCTTTGTGTTAAATCTTCGAACTCTCAGGATACTCCAACACCCAAAAAATTAAAGAAAAGTAGAAAGTAGCAAAATTATTTTTGCAGAAAAACGTGAGAGAGATTAATTTGTTCTGTGTTGTTTTCTCAAAGCTGTAGGCTTTGTTTTTGGCAAAATTTTGGTAAAAAACGTGGGTAGTGATTTTAGCCAACTAACCCACTAATATCTCCACTAACAATTATATTGGAAGAAACAGTCAAAGACTTAAAACGGTTTAAAATTAAAACGATTTTGAAAAGATTTAATGCACATTAGAAATCCCCAAGAGCCCAAGGCCCAATCTTTGACCCTTAATAATTAGTGTGTTCCCTAGGATTTGAACCCAAGACCTCATGCACACACCCCCACTAACTTGCCACTTGGCCACTCCCACTAACTTATTTACTTTATTCAAAATAAATATATATACTAATATACATACCCAACAATCCCCCACATGAATGAAGTAAATAAATTAAATAAAACGACGCTCTGGAGTATCATAAGGAGTGACGTATAAGGCAAAGGTGTCAGTCGACTTGAACCTTTGCTTTGTGTTGATCTATTGAGTTTACCGGTTGATAGTGAACTAATGTCTTGAACTATTTCACCGTTGTTGTAAACTTAAGTCAATAGAACACACAAGTAACTCCCAAAAATCATCATCGAGTTCCCATAGTTGTGCTCGTTTCGGCCTTGAGCATGCTCAGGTTTCTTGAGTGCTCTATTCTCATAAGAAGCGGCCCCACTACCACACTCATATAGGTGCTTCTATTAAGAGTATACTGTATCTCACACTCCACTGAATAACAGCTATAGAAAGCATTAAGAGATTAAATCTCATCCTCCATCGATACAGAGGTACTACATCATAGGAATGGGTTTTAAGTAAAACTTAAATTTGTACCCCCACAAATCACTCGTATAACTTTGTTATCCCATTGAACCCAGATCTTGGAATCTCCAGTCATATGGGTTGGGTTTCCATTATAGGTGATTTAGATATTAATAGGCTTTAGGCCCATTCCCCTCGATGTTTGATAAACTAGCTCTCTAGCAAGCCCTTTAGTCAATCGATCCGCCAGATTTTCCTTTGACTTGACATAGTCGATTGCTATAACTCCATCTTTTAATAGTTGTCTCACTGTGTTGTGTCTTCTCCTGATATGCCTAGACTTTTCGTTGTAGGAGTTATTATGTGCTCTTGCGATCGCTGCTTGACTATCACAGTGAATAGACAAGGCTGGAACTGGTTTAGAACACAAATGAATATCTAATATTGAGTTCCTTAACCATTCAGCCTCTTCACTTGCTTTATCCAACGCTATGAACTCTGACTCCATAGTGGATCTAGCTATGCACGTTTGCTTGGTAGATTTCCAAGATATAGCGCCTCCTGCCAAGGCAAAAAACATAGCCACTCGTAGACTTACATTCATCATTATCAGAAATCCAATTAGCATCACAAAAGCCTTCAATTACAGCAGGATATCTAATATAATGAATACCATAGTTTATTGTGTATTTTAGATATCTCAAAACTCTAATTAAAGCATCCCAATATTCATTATTAGGATTACAAGTGTATCTGTTAAGTCTACCCACATCATATGCAATATCAGGTCTAGTGCAGTTCATAAGATACATTAGACTACCTATAACTCTAGAATATTCTAATGATGATACACCAGGACCCGAATGTTTCCTTAAGTGACAACTAGGGTCATAAGGTGTTTCAGCAGGAATACAATTAAATTGTTCAAATTTTCTAAGAACTTTCTCTACATAATGAGATTGGGTTAAAACAATTCCTTCAGAATTTTTAATGATTTTAATTCCAAGTATAACATCAGCAACACCCTAATCTTTCATATCAAATTGCTTAATAAGGAAACGTTTAGTTTTATTAACTACATCCATATTAGTTCCAAAAATAAGCATATCATCCACATATAAGGAAATAATCACACCAGAATTATCCTTGAATTTGCTATAAATACATTTATCCGCTTCATTAATGTTAAAACCATTAGAGATCATTACTTGATCAAATTTTTCATGCCATTGTTTAGGAGCTTGTTTTAGTCCATATAAAGATTTTTTAAGTCTACACACTTTTTGATCTAGGCCTTGGACTACAAACCCCTCGGGTTGATCCATATAAATTTCTTCTTCAAGATCTCCATTCAAAAAAGTCGTTTTAACATCCATTTGATGAATTATCAGATTATGTAATGAGGCAATAACAATTAATAGCCTAATAGATGTAATTCAAGTAACAGGAGAGTAAGTATCAAAGAAATCAATTCCTTCCTTTTGCCTATAGCCTTTAGCTACCAATTTTGCCTTAAATTTATCAGTAGAACCATCAGCTTGTAATTTCTTTTTAAAAATCCATTTGCATCCAATAGTTTTACATCCTTTAGGCAAGTCAACTAACTCCCACGTGTTGTTAGAAATAATAGAATCATATTCACTATTAATAGCTTCTTTCCAAATAAATAGAATCGGGTGAGGACATTGCCTCACTAAAAGTGACGGGGTCATTTTCCATTAAGTACGTTAAAAATTCAGGACCAAAAGACGTAGCTATCCTAGGTATTTTACTTTTCCTAATTTCAATTTCTTCTGAATTTGGAGATACATTTCTAACACTAGGACCCACTGGAACAGAACTACTAGTTCCCTCACTTCTCACTTTAAAAGGAAATCTGTCCTCATAAAATTCAGCATCTCTTGACTCAAAAATAGTGTTTTTATCCATATATTGATTTTTAGAATCAATTACAAGAAACCTATAAGCATCACTGTTTTTAGCATAACCTATTAAAACACAATCAACAGTCTTTGGGCCAAGTTTATATCTCTTAGGTACTGGTATTGAGACATTAACAAGACACCCCCACACTTTAAGGTGTTTATAAGAAGGTTTTCTATTTTTCCACATTTCATAAGGAGTTTTGTCATTTTTCTTAAAAGGTATTTTATTAAGAATATAACAAGCAATAAGAAGCGCCTCACCCCACATATTATAAGGTAATCCCGAAGTGCTTAACATAGAATTTACCATATCCTTAAGAGTTCTATTTTTTCTTTCAGCTACACCATTAAATTGGGGTGAATAAGGAGGAGTAACATGATGAATTGTTCCATTTTCTTTACAATATTTATCAAGATCACCGGTGTATTATCCTCCCCTATCTGATCTTAATGTTTTAATGGATTTCTCCAATTGTTTTTCAACTTCAAATTTATAAGAAATAAATTTTGAGAAACACTCATCTTTACTCGTAAGGAGATAAATATAACGATAACGAGAGTAATCATCAATAAAAGTAACAAAATATTTATTTCCTCCACGTGTTACATAACCTTTTAAATCACAAAGATTAGAATGTATTAGACTTAAAACAGTTGAACTTCTTTCGACAATTGGAAAAGTTTTTTTAGCATATTTTGATTCAACACATATTTCACATTTAGAGTTGGTAGAAATATAAGATTTTGGTATGTTTCCCAAAAACATTAATTTTTTAATGGATGCCTTATTTACATGACCAAGTCTAAAATGCCACATATCACAAGAGTCAATCAAATAAACAGAAGAAGTAGATGTTTTATTATTATCATCCACGGTTACATTTAGTTTAAAAAGACCCTCATGAACATAACCTTTCCCCATAAAAGCACCTCCCTTAGTCACAACTACCTTATCACTCTCTAGAACAATTTTAAAACCCTTCTTAACTAAGACAAAACCGGACACCAAATTCTTCCTAACCTCAGGGACATACAAAACATCTTTCAATGTGAGAACATTTCCCGAAGTGAACTTTAAAACTACGGTTCTCTTGCCCTCAACCTTAGACAAAGAGGAGTTTCCCATGTACAGACGTCCATCCCCACCCATAGCAGTGAAGGTAGTGAAGGCACCTCTCGTGCCGCAAATATGTTTGGTGGCGCCAGAATCAAGCCACCAGTCTGTCATGTTACTCACAATGTTTGCCTCGGTCACAATAGCAGAAAAGTTACCCTCCTCAGTTACATTTGCTTGAGGCTTCACATCTTGACTCTTCCTAAACTTGCAATCTTTAGCGTAATGACCTGGTTTTCCACATACATAGCATTAACCTGCAGGTTTAGATTTAAACTGAGGTTTAGAATTTTTATTCTTATCGTTAGATTTGAATTTATGGTTGGACCTCGAATTCTGGTTTGGTTTATGGTGCCCATGTTTCTGGTTTGAATGGTTTGGCTTGGACTGGTTCTATTTTTGGTTACCATTTGATTTTCCCTCTACCAAATTAGCCTTAGAACTGAATTCAGAATTTTTCTCCCTAAGTTCTACATTCCTATTATCTTCCTCAATTCTCAAACGAACTATCAAATCTTCTAGTGAGATTTCCGTTTTCTTATGTTTCAGACCGTTTTTGTAATCTTTCCAAGACGGTGGCAGTTTTTCAATTATAGCTGAAACCTGAAAACCCTCACATATACTATAACCCTCGGCCAGAATTTCATGAATAATAATTTGTAGTTCTTCCAGTTGCGACACAACAGATTTATTATCTTCCATTTTAAAATCCAAAAATTTTCCAAACACAAATTTTTTAGACCCAGCATCTTCAGTTGCATATTTTTTGTCCAGTAAGTTCCATAATTCTTTAGCAGTAGGACATGACCAGTAAACATCATACAGTTCAAGGCAGAGACAATTCAGAATATAATTCCTACACATATAATCTCTTTGTTTCCAAACAACTAGTTCTTCAGGTACAAAAGGTCTATCAGATGCAATAACGTTAACGACCTTAAGAGTTGTTAGGTAAAATTGCAGTTTCATTTGCCATCTCTTAAAATTCTTTCCATCAAACAATTCAGGTTTTTCAGAGTATTTTGCATTAGGATTTTCCATAGCAGGTTGTAGAATAACAACGAATTTCACCATCAGATAGTTGGAAATAGTGATTGCAGAATAAACGAAATAATCCAAATTCGAAATAAATAAAATTAGAAGGACTTATCGATCGAGGTTTGTGTTGAACACAAAGTCCTAAAGGTGAAATTGCTCCCTCATATTTGTAGCTGTCAGCCTCGTGAACATACACCTCCCAGGATTCAACGATCAGATTTAAACACTAGCTTTGTGTTAAATCTTCGAACTCTCAGGATACTCCAGCACCCAAAAAATTAAAGAAAAGTAGAAAGTAGTAAAATTATTTTTGCAGAAAAACGTGAGAGAGATTAATTTGTTCTGTGTTGTTTTCTCAAAGCTGTAGCCTTTGTTTTAGGCAGAATTTTGGTAAAAAAACGTGGGTAGTGGTTTTAGCCAACTAACCCACTAATATCTCCACTAATAGCTATATTGGAAGAAACAGTCAAAGACTTAAAATGGTTTAAAATTAAAACGATTTTGAAAAGATTTAATGCACATTAGAAATCCCCAAGAGCCCAAGGCTCAATCTTTGACCCTTAATAATTAGTGTGCTCCCTAGGATTTGAACCTAAGACGTCATGCACACACCCCCACTAACTTACCACTTGGCCACTCCCACTAACTTATTTACTTTATTCAAAATAAATATATATACTAATATACATACCCAACAATCCCCCACATGAATGAAGTAAATAAATTAAATAAAACGACGCTCTGGAGTATCATAAGGAGTGACGTATAAGGCAAAGGTGTCAGTCGACTTGAACCTTTGCTTTGTGTTGATCTATTGAGTTTACCGCTTGATAGTGAACTAATGTCTTGAACTATTTCACCGTTGTTGTAAACTTAAGTTAATAGAACACACAAGAAACTCCCAAAAATCATCATCGAGTTCCCATAATTGTGCTCGTTTCGGCCTTGAGCATGCTCAGGTTTCTTGAGTGCTCTATTCTCATAGGAAGCGGCCCCACTACCACACTCATATTGGTGCTTCTATCAAGAGTATATTGTATCTCACACTCCACTGAATAACAGCTATAGAAAGCATTAAGAGATTAAATCTCATCCTCCATCGATACAGAGCTACTACATCATAGGAATGGGTTTTAAGTAAAACTTAAATTTGTACCCCCACAAATCACTCGTATAACTTTGTTATCCCATTGAACCCAAATCTTGGAATCTCCAGTCATATGGGTTGGGTTTCCATTATAGGTGATTTAGATATTAATAGGCTTTAGGCCCATTCCCCTCGATGTTTGATAAACTAGCTCTCTAGCAAGCCCTTTAGTCAATGGATCCGCCAGATTTTCCTTTGACTTGACATAGTCGATTGCTATAACTCCATCTTTTAATAGTTGTCTCACTATGTTGCGTCTTCTCCTGATATGCCTAGACTTTTCGTTGTAGGAGTTATTATGTGCTCTTGCGATCGCTGCTTGACTATCACAGTGAATAAACAAGGCTCGAACTGGTTTAGGCCACAAATGAATATCTAATATGAAGTTCCTTAACCATTCAGCCTCTTCACTTGCTTTATCCAACGCTATGAACTCTGACTCCATAGTGGATCTAGCTATGCACGTTTGCTTGGTAGACTTCCAAGATATAGCGCCACCTGCCAAGGCAAAAAACATAGCCACTCGTAGACTTACATTCATCATTATCAGAAATCCAATTAGCATCACAAAAGCCTTCAATTACAACAGGATATCTAATATAATGAATACCATAGTTTATTGTGTATTTTAGATATTTCAAAACTCTAATTAAAGCATCCCAATGTTCATTATTAGGATTACAAGTGTATCTGTTCAGTCTACCCACATCATATGCTATATCAGGTCTAGTGCAGTTCATAAGATACATTAGACTACCTATAACTCTAGAATATTCTAATGATGATACACCAGGACCCGAATATTTCCTTAAGTGACAACTAGGGTCATAAGGTGTTTTAGCAGGAATACAATTAAATTGTTCAAATTTTCTAAGAACTTTCTCTACATAATGAGATTGGGTTAAAACAATTCCTTCAGAATTTTTAATGATTTTAATTCCAAGTATAACATCAGCAACACCCAAATCTTTCATATCAAATTTCTTATTAAGGAAACGTTTAGTTTTATTAACTACATCCATATCAGTTCCAAAAATAAGCATATCATCCACACATAAGCAAATAATCACACCAGAATTATCCTTGAATTTGCTATAAATACATTTATCCGCTTCATTAATGTTAAAACCATTAGAGATCATTACTTGATCAATTTTTTCATGCCATTGTTTAGGAGCTTGTTTTAGTCCATATAAAGATTTTTTAAGTCTACACACTTTTTGATCTAGGCCTTGGACTATAAACCCCTTTGGTTGATCCATATAAATTTCTTCTTCAAGATCTACATTCAAAAAAGCCGTTTTAACATCCATTTGATGAATTATCAGATTATGTAATGAGGCAATAGCAATTAATAGCCTAATATATGTAATTCAAGTAACAGGAGAGTAAGTATCAAAGAAATCAATTCCTTCCTTTTGCCTATAGCCTTTAGCTACCAATCTTGCCTTAAATTTATCAGTAGAACCATCAGCTTGTAATTTCTTTTTAAAAATCCATTTGCATCCAATAGTTTTACATCCTTTAGGCAAGTCAACTAACTCCCACGTGTTGTTAGAAATAATAGAATCATATTCACTATTAATAGCTTCTTTCCAAATAAATAGAATCGGGTGAGGACATTGCCTCACTAAAAGTGACGGGGTCATTTTCCATTAAGTACGTTAAAAATTCAGGACCAAAAGACGTAGCTATCCTAGGTATTTTACTTTTCCTAATTTCAATTTCTTCTGAATTTGGAGATACATTTCTAACACTAGGACCCACTGGAACAGAACTACTAG
Organism: Sambucus nigra; assembly: GCA_949130495.1. NCBI lineage: Eukaryota > Viridiplantae > Streptophyta > Magnoliopsida > Dipsacales > Adoxaceae > Sambucus > Sambucus nigra. The sequence goes on from OX422213.1 coordinate 295,850,102, forward strand.
TTCCCTCACTTCTCACTTTAAAAGGAAATTTGTCCTGATAAAATTCAGCATCTCTTGACTCAAAAATAGTGTTTTTATCCATATATTGATTTTTAGAATCAATTACAAGAAACCTATAAGCATCACTGTTTTTAGCATAACCTATTAAAACACAATCAACAATCTTTGGGCCAAGTTTAGTTCTCTTAGGTACTGGTATTGAAACCTTAACAAGACACCCCCACACTTTAAGGTGTTTATAATAAGGTTTTCTATTTTTCCACATTTCATAAGGAGTTTTGTCATTTTTCTTGAAAGGTATTTTATTAAGAATATAACAAGCAATAAGAAGCGCCTCACCCCACATATTATAAGGTAATCCCGAAGTGCTTAACATAAAATTTACCATATCCTTAAGAGTTCTGTTTTTTCTTTCAGCTACACCATTAAATTGGGGTGAATAAGGAGGAGTAACATGATGAATTATTCCATTTTCTTTACAATATTTATCAAGATCACCAGTGTATTATCCTCCCCTATCTGATCTCAATGTTTTAATGGATTTCTCCAATTGTTTTTCAACTTCAAATTTATAAGAAATAAATTTTGAGAAACACTCATCTTTACTCGTAAGGAGATAAATATAACGATAACGAGAGTAATCATCAATAAAAGTAACAAAATATTTATTTCCTCCACGTGTTACATAACCTTTTAAATCACAAAGATTAGAATGTATTAGACTTAAAACAGTTGAACTTCTTTCGACAATTGGAAAAGTTTTTTTAGCATATTTTGATTCAACACATATTTCACATTTAGAGTTGGTAGAAATATAAGATTTTGGTATGTTTCCCAAAAACATTAATTTTTTAATGGATGCCTTATTTACATGACCAAGTCTAAAATACCACATATCACAAGAGTCAATCAAATAAGCAGAAGAAGTAGATGTTTTATTATTATCATCCACGGTTACATTTAGTTTTAAAAGACTCTCATGAACATAACCTTTCCCCACAAAAGCACCTCCCTTAGTCACAACTACCTTATCACTCTCTAGAACAATTTTAAAACCCTTCTTAATTAAGACAAAACCGGACACCAAATTCTTCCTAACCTCAGGGACATACAAAACATCTTTCAATGTGAGAACATTTCCCGAAGTGAACTTTAAAACTACGGATCCCTTTCCCTCAACCTTAGACGAAGAGGAGTTTCCCATGTACAGACGTCCATCCCCACCCATAGCAGTTAAGGTAGTGAAGGCACCTCTCGTTCCGCAAATATGTTTGGTGGCGCCAGAATCAAGCCACCAGTCTGTCATGTTACTCACAATGTTTGCCTCGGTCACAACAGCAGAAAAGTTACCCTCCTCGGTTACATTTGCTTGAGGCTTCACATCTTGACTCTTCCTAAACTTGCAATCTTTAGCGTAATGACCTGGTTTTCCACATACATAGCATTGACCTACAGATTTAGATTTAAACTGAGGTTTAGAATTTTTATTCTTATCGTTAGGTTTGAATTTATGGTTGGACCTCGAATTCTGGTTTGGTTTATGGTGCCCATGTTTCTGGTTTGAATGGTTTGGCTTGGACTGGTTCTATTTTTGGTTACCATTTGATTTTCCCTCTACCAAATTAGCCTTAGAACTGAATTCAGAATTTTTCTCCCTAAGTTCTGCATTCCTATTATCTTCCTCAATTCTCAAACGAACTATCAAATCTTCTAGTGACATTTCCTTTTTCTTATGTTTCATACCGTTTTTGTAATCTTTCCAAGATGGGGACAGTTTTTCAATTATAGCTGAAACCAGAAAACCCTCACATATACTATAACCCTGGGCCAGAATTTCATGAATAATAATTTGTAGTTCTTCCAGTTGCGACACAACAGATTTATTATCTTCCATTTTAAAATCCAAAAATTTTCCAACCAAAAATTTTTTAGACCCAGCATCTTCAGTTGCATATTTTTTGTCCAGTAAGTTCCATAATTCTTTAGCAGTAGGACATGATCAGTAAACATCATACAGTTCAAGGCAGAGACAATTCAGAATATAATTCCTACACATATAATCTCTTTGTTTCCAAACAACTAGTTCTTCAGGTACAAAAGGTCTATCAGATGCAATAACGTCAACGACCTTAAGAGTTGTTAGGTAAAATTGCAGTTTCATTTGCCATCTCTTAAAATTCTTTCCATCAAGCAATTCAGGTTTTTCAGAGTATTTTGCATTAGGATTTTCCATAGCAGGTTGTAGAATAACAACAAATTTCACCATTAGATTGTTGGAAATAGTCATTGCTGAATAAACGAAATAATCCAAATTCGAAATAGATAAAATTAGAAGGACTTATCGATCGAGGTTTGTGTTGAACACAAAGTCCTAAAGGTGAAATTGCGCCCTCATATTTGTAGCTGTCAGCCTCGTGAACATACACCTCCCAGGATTCAACGATCAGATTTAAACACTAGCTTTGTGTTAAATCTTCGAACTCTCAGGATACTCCAGCACCCAAAAAATTAAAGAAAATTATAAAGTAGCAAAATTATTTTTGCAGAAAAACATGAGAGAGATTAATTTGTTCTGTGTTGTTTTCTCAAAGCTGTAGCCTTTGTTTTAGGCATAATTTTGGTAAAAAACATGGGTAGTGGTTTTAGCCAACTAACCCTCTAATATCTCCACTAACAGCTATATTGGAAGAAACAGTCAAAGACTTAAAACGGTTTAAAATTAAAACGATTTTGAAAAGATTTAATGCATATTAGAAATCCCCAAGAGCCCAAGTCCCAATCATTGACCCTTAATAATTAGTGTGTTCCCTAGGATTTAAACCCAAGACCTCATGCACACACCCCCACTAACTTACCACTTGGCCACTCCCACTAACTTATTTACTTTATTTAAAATAAATATATATACTAATATACATACCCAACAATCCCCCACATGAATGAAGTAAATAAATTAAATATAACGACGCTCTGGAGTATCATAAGGAGTGACGTATAAGGCAAAGGTGTCAGTCGACTTGAACCTTTGCTCTGTGTTGATCTATTGAATTTACCGATTGATAGTGAACTAATGTCTTGAACTATTTCACCGTTGTTGTAAACTTAAGTCAATAGAACACACAAGTAACTCCCAAAAATCATCATCGAGTTCCCACAGTTGTGCCCGTTTCGGCCTTGAGCATGCTCAGGTTTCTTGAGTGCTCTATTCTCATAAGAAGCGGCCCCACTACCACACTCATATAGGTGCTTCTATTAAGAGTATACTGTATCTCACACTCCACTGAATAACAGCTATAGAAAGCATTAAGAGATTAAATCTCATCCTCCATCGATACAGAGGTACTACATCATAGGAATGGGTTTTAAGTAAAACTTAAATTTGTACCCCCACAAATCACTTGTATAACTTTGTTATCCCATTGAACCCAGATCTTGGAATCTCCAGTCATATGGGTTGGGTTTCCATTATAGGTGATTTAGATATTAATAGGCTTTAGGCCCATTCCCCTCGATGTTTGATAAACTAGCTCTCTAGCAAGCCCTTTAGTCAATCGATCCGCCAGATTTTCCTTTGACTTGACATAGTCGATTGCTATAACTCCATCTTTTAATAGTTGTCTCACTGTGTTGTGTCTTCTCCTGATATGCCTAGACTTTTCGTTGTAGGAGTTATTATGTGCTCTTGCGATCGCTGCTTGACTATCACAGTGAATAGACAAGGCTGGAACTGGTTTAGGCCACAAATGAATATCTAATATTGAGTTCCTTAACCATTCAGCCTCTTCACTTGCTTTATCCAACGCTATGAACTCTGACTCCATAGTGGATCTAGCTATGCACGTTTGCTTGGTAGATTTCCAAGATATAGCGCCTCCTGCCAAGGCAAAAAACATAGCCACTCGTAGACTTACATTCATCATTATCAGAAATCCAATTAGCATCACAAAAGCCTTCAATTACAGCAGGATATCTAATATAATGAATACCATAGTTTATTGTGTATTTTAGATATCTCAAAACTCTAATTAAAGCATCCCAATGTTCATTATTAGGATTACAAGTGTATCTGTTAAGTCTACCCACATCATATGAAATATCAGGTCTAGTGCAGTTCATAAGATACATTAGACCACCAATAACTCTAGAATATTGTAATGATGATACACCAGGACCCGAATGTTTCCTTAAGTGACAACTAGGGTCATAAGGTGTTTTAGCAGGAATACAATTAAATTGTTCAAATTTTCTAAGAACTTTCTCTACATAATGAGATTGGGTTAAAACAATTCCTTCAGAATTTTTAATGATTTTAATTCCAAGTATAACATCAGCAACACCCAAATCTTTCATATCAAATTGCTTATTAAGGAAACGTTTAGTTTTATTAACTACATCCATATCAGTTCCAAAAATAAGCATATCATCCACATATAAGCAAATAATCACACCAGAATTATCCTTGAATTTGCTATAAATACATTTATCCGCTTCATTAATGTTAAAACCATTAGAGATCATTACTTGATCAAATTTTTCATGCCATTGTTTAGGAGCTTGTTTTAGTCCATATAAAGATTTTTTTAAGTCTACACACTTTTTTATATAGGCCTTGGACTACAAACCCCTCGGGTTGATCCATATAAATTTCTTCTTCAAGATCTCCATTCAAAAAAGTCATTTTAACATCCATTTGATGAATTATCAGATTATGTAATGAGGCAATAGCAATTAATAGCCTAATAGATGTAATTCAAGTAACAGGAGAGTAAGTATCAAAGAAATCAATTCCTTCCTTTTGCCCATAGCCTTTAGCTACCAATCTTGCCTTAAATTTATCAGTAGAACCATCAGCTTGTAATTTCTTTTTAAAAATCCATTGTATCCAATAGTTTTACATCCTTTAGGCAAGTCAACAAACTCCCACGTGTTGTTAGAAATAATAGAATCATATTCACTATTAATAGCTTCTTTCCAAATAAATAGAATCGGGTGAGGACATTGCCTCACTAAAAGCGACGGGGTCATTTTCCATTAAGTACGTTAAAAATTCAGGACAAAAAGACGTAGCTATCCTAGGTATTTTACTTTTCCTAATTTCAGTTTCTTATGAATTTGGAGATACATTTCTAACACTAGGATCCACTGGAACAGAACTACTAGTTCCCTCACTTCTCACTTTAAAGGGAAATCTGTCCTCATAAAATTCAGCATCTCTTGACTCAAAAATAGTGTTTTTATCCATATATTGATTTTTAGAATCAATTACAAGAAACCTATAAGCATCACTGTTTTTAGCATACCCTATTAAAACACAATCAACAGTGTTTGGGCCAAGTTTAGTTCTCTTAGGTACTGGTATTGAAACCTTAACAAGACACCCCCACACTTTAAGGTGTTTATAAGAAGGTTTTCTATTTTTCCACATTTCATAAGGAGTTTTGTCATTTTTCTTAAAAGGTATTTTATTAATAATATAACAAGCAATAAGAAGCGCCTCACCCCACATATTATAAGGTAATCCCGAAGTGCTTAACATAGAATTTACCATATCCTTAAGAGTTCTGTTTTTTCTTTCAGCTACACCATTAAATTGGGGTGAATAAGGAGGAGTAACATGATGAATTATTCCATTTTCTTTACAATATTTATGAAGATCACCGGTGTATTATCCTCCCCTATCTGATCTTAATGTTTTAGTGGATTTCTCCAATTGTTTTTCAACTTCTAATTTATAAGAAATTAATTTTGAGAAACACTCATCTTTACTCGTAAGGAGATAAATATAACGATAACGAGAGTAATCATCAATAAAAGTAACAAAATATTTATTTCCACCACGGGTTACATAACCTTTTAAATCACAAAGATTAGAATGTATTAGACTTAAAACAGTTGAACTTCTTTCGACAATTGGAAAAGTTTTTTTAGCATATTTTGATTCAACACATATTTCACATTTAGAGTTGGTAGAAATATAAGATTTTGGTATGTTTCCCAAAAACATTAATTTTTTAATGGATGCCTTATTTACATGACCAAGTCTAAAATGCCACATATCACAAGAGTCAATCAAATAAGCAGAAGAAGAAGATGTTTTATTATTATCATCCACGGTTACATTTAGTTTGAAAAGACCCTCATGAACATAACCTTTCCCCACAAAAGCACCTCCCTTAGTCACAACTACCTTATCACTCTCTAGAACAATTTTAAAACCCTTCTTAACTAAGACAAAACTGGACACCAAATTCTTCCTAACCTCAGGGACATACAAAATATCCTTCAATGTGAGAAAGTTTACTTAAGAGAACTTTAAAACTACGGTTCCCTTGCCCTCAACCTTAGACGAAGAGGAGTTTCCCATGTACAGACGTTCATCCCCACCCATAGCAGTGAAGGTAGTGAAGGCACCTCTCATACCGCAAATATGTTTGGTCGCGCCAGAATCAATCCACCAGTCTGTCATGTTACTCACAATGTTTGCCTCGGTCACAACAGCAGAAAAGTTACCCTCCTCGGTTACATTTGCTTGAGGCTTCACATCTTGACTCTTCCTAAACTTGCAATCTTTAGCGTAATGACCTGGTTTTCCACATACATAGCATTGACCTGCAGGTTTATATTTAAACTGAGGTTTAGAATTTTTATTCTTATCGTTAGATTTGAATTTATGGTTGGACCTCGAATTCTGGTTTGGTTTATGGTGCCCATGTTTCTGGTTTGAATGGTTAGGCTTGGACTGGTTCTATTTTTGGTTACCATTTGATTTTCCCTCTACCAAATTAGCCTTAGAACTGAATTCAAAATTTTTCTCCCTAAGTTCTGCACTCCTATTATCTTACTCAATTCTCAAACGAACTATCAAATCTTCTAGTGACATTTCCTTTTTCTTATGTTTCAGACCGTTTTTGTAATCTTTCCAAGACGGTGGCAGTTTTTCAATTATAGCTGAAACCTGAAAACCCTCACATATACTATAACCCTTGGCCAGAATTTCATGAATAATAATTTGTAGTTCTTCCAGTTGCGACACAACAGATTTATTATCTTCCATTTTAAAATCCAAAAATTTTCCAACCACGAATTTTTTAGACCCAGCATCTTCAGTTGCATATTTTTTGTCCAGTAAGTTCCATAATTCTTTAGCAGTAAGACATGACCAGTAAACATCATACAGTTCAAGGCAGAGACAATTCAGAATATAATTCCTACACATATAATCTCTTTGTTTCCAAACAACTAGTTCTTCAGGTACAGAAGGTCTATCCGATGCAATAACGTCAACGACCTTAAGATTTTTTAGGTAAAATTGCAGTTTCATTTGCCATCTCTTAAAATTCTTTCCATCAAACAATTCAGGTTTTTCAGAGTATTTTGCATTAGGATTTTCCATAGCAGGTTGTAGAATAACAACGAATTTCACCTTTAGATTGTTGGAAATATATTGATTGCAGAATAAATAAAATAACCCAAATTCGAAATACATAAAATTAGAAGGACTTATCGATCGAGGTTTGTGTTGAACACAAAGTCCTATAGGTGAAATTGCTCCCTGATAGTTGTAGCTGTCAGCCTCGTGAACATACACCTCCCAGGATTCAACGATCAGATTTAAACACTAGCTTTGTGTTAAATCTTCGAACTCTCAGGATACTCCAGCACCCAAAAAATTAAAGAAAAGTAGAAAGTAGCAAAATTATTTTTGCAGAAAAATGTGAGAGAGATTAATTTATTCTGTGTTGTTTTCTCAAAGCTGTAGCCTTTGTTTTATGCTGAATTTTGGTAAAAAACGTGGGTAGTAGTTTTAGCCAACTAACCCACTAATATCTCCACTAACAGATATATTGGAAGAAACAGTCAAAGACTTAAAACGGTTTAAAATTAAAATGATTTTGAAAAGATTTAATGCACATTAGCCCAAGGCCCCAAGGCCCAATCTTTGACCCTTAATAATTAGTGTGCTCCCTAGGATTTGAACCCAAGACCTTATGCACACACCCCCACTAACTTACCACTTGACCACTCCCACTAACTTATTTACTTTATTCAAAATAAATATATATACTAATATACATACCCAACAATCCCCCACATGAATGAAGTAAATAAATTAAATAAAACGACGTTCTGGAGTATCATAAGGAGTGACGTATAAGGCAAAGGTGTCAGTCGACTTGAACCTTTGCTTTGTGTTGATCTATTGAGTTTACCGGTTGATAGTGAACTAATGTCTTGAACTATTTCACCATTGTTGTAAACTTAAGTCAATAGAACACACAAGTGACTCCCGAAAATCATCATCGAGTTCCCACAATTGTGCTCGTTTCGGCCTTGAGCATGCTCAGGTTTCTTGAGTGCTCTATTCTCATAGGAAGCGGCCCCACTACCACACTCATATAGGTGCTTCTATCAAGAGTATACTGTATCTCACACTCCACTGAATAACATCTATAGAAAGCATTAAGAGATTAAATCTCATCCTCCATCGATACAAAGGTACTACATCATAGGAATGGGTTTTAAGTAAAACTTAAATTTGTACCCCCACAAATCACTTGTATAACTTTGTTATCCCATTGAACCCAGATCTTGGAATCTCCAGTCATATGGGTTGGGTTTCCATTATAGGTGATTTAGATGTGAATAGGCTTTAGGCCCATTCCCCTCGATGTTTGATAAACTAGCTCTCTAGCATGCCCTTTAGTCAATGGATCCGCCAGATTTTCCTTTGACTTGACATAGTCGATTGCTATAACTCCATCTTTTAATAGTTGTCTCACTGTATTGTGTCTTCTCCTGATATTCCTAAACTTTTCGTTGTAGGAGTTATTATGTGCTCTTGCGATCGCTGCTTGACTATCACAGTGAATAGACAAGGCTGGAACTGGTTTAGCCCACAAATGAATATCTAATATGAAGTTCCTTAACCATTCAACCTCTTCACTTGCTTTATCCAACGCTATGAACTCTGACTCCATAGTGGATCTAGCTATGCACGTTTGCTTGGTAGATTTCCAAGATATAGCGCCTCCTGCCAAGGCAAAAAACACAGCCACTCATAGACTTACATTCATCATTATCAGAAATCCAATTAGCATCACAAAAGCCTTCAATTACAGCAGGATATCTAATATAATGAATACCATAGTTTATTGTGTATTTTAGATATCTAAAAACTCTGATTAAAGCATCCCAATGTTCATTATTAGGATTACAAGTGTATCTGTTAAGTCTACCCACATCATATGCAATATCAGGTCTAGTGCAGTTCATAAGATACATTAGACTACCTATAACTCTAGAATATTCTAATGATGATACACCAGGACCCGAATGTTTCCTTAAGTGACAACTAGGATCATAAGGTGTTTTAGCAGGAATACAATTAAATTGTTCAAATTTTCTAAGAACTTTCTCTACATAATGAGATTGGGTTAAAACAATTCCTTCAGAATTTTTAATGATTTTAATTCCAAGTATAACATCAGCAACACCCAAATCTTTCATATCAAATTGCTTATTAAGGAAACGTTTAGTTTTATTAACTACATCCATATCAGTTCCAAAAATAAGCATATCATCCACATATAAGCAAATAATCACACCAGAATTATCCTTGAATTTGCTATAAATATATTTATCCGCTTCATTAATGTTAAAACCATTAGAGATCATTACTTGATTAAATTTTTCATGCCATTGTTTAGGAGCTTGTTTTAGTCCATATAAAGATTTTTTTAAGTCTACACACTTTTTTATCTAGGCCTTGGACTACAAACCCCTCGGGTTGATCCATATAAATTTCTTCTTCAAGATCTCCATTCAAAAAAGCCGTTTTAACATCCATTTGATGAATTATCAGATTATGTAATGAGGCAATAGCAATTAATAGCCTAATAGATGTAATTCAAGTAACAGGAGAGTAAGTATCAAAGAAATCAATTCCTTCCTTTTGCCTATAGCCTTTTGCTACCAATCTTGCCTTAAATTTATCAGTAGAACCATCACCTTGTAATTTCTTTTTAAAAATCCATTTGCATCCAATAGTTTTACATCCTTTAGGCAAGTCAACTAACTCCCACGTGTTGTTAGAAATAATAGAATCATATTTACTATTAATAGCTTCTTTCTAAATAAATAGAATCGGGTGAGCACATTGCCTCACTAAAAGTGACGGGGTCATTTTCCATTAAGTACGTTAAAAATTCCGGACCAAAAGAAGTAGCAATCCTAGGTATTTTACTTTTCATAATTTCAATTTCTTCTGAATTTGGAGATACATTTCTAACACTAGGACCCACTGGAACAGAACTACTAGTTCCCTCACTTCTCACTTTAAAAGGAAATCTCTCCTCATAAAATTCAGCATCTCTTGGCTCAAAAATAGTGTTTTTATCCATATATTGATTTTTAGAATCAATTACGAGAAACCTATAAGCATTACTGTTTTTAGTATAACCTATAAAAACACAATCAACAGTCTTTGGGCCAAGTTTAGTTCTCTTAGGTACTGGTATTGAAACCTTAGCAAGACACCCCCACACTTTAAGGTGTTTATAAGAAGGTTTTTTATTTTTCCACATTTCATAAGGAGTTTTGTCATTTTTCTTAAAAGGTATTTTATTAAGAATATAACAAGCAATAAGAAGTGCCTCACCCCACATATTATAAGGTAATCCCGAAGTGCTTAACATAGAATTTACCATATCCTTAAGAGTTCTGTTTTTTCTTTCAGCTACACCATTAGATTGGGGTGAATAAGGAGGAGTAACTTGATGAATTATTCCATTTTCTTTACAATATTTATCAAGATCACCGGTGTATTCTCCTCCCTTATCTGATCTTAATGTTTTAATGGATTTCTCCAATTGTTTTTCAACTTCTAATTTATAAGAAATAAATTTTGAGAAACACTCATCTTTACTCGTAAGGAGATAAATATAACAATAACGAGAGTAATCATCAATAAAAGTAACAAAATATTTATTTCCACCACATGTTACATAACCTTTTAAATCTCAAAGATTAAAATGTATTAGACTTAAAACAGTTGAACTTCTTTCGACAATTGGAAAAGTTTTTTTAGCATATTTTGATTCAACAAATATTTCACATTTAGAGTTGGTAGAAATATCAGATTTTGGTATGCTTCCCAAAAACGTTAATTTTTTAATGGATGCCTTATTTACATGACCAAGTCTAAAATACCACATATCATAAAAGACAATCAAATAAGCAGAAGAAGTAGATGTTTTATTATTATCATCCACGGTTACATTTAGTTTGAAAAGACCCTCATGAACATAACCTTTCCCCACAAAAGCACCTCCCTTAGTCACAACTACCTTATCACTCTCTAGAACAATTTTAAAACCCTTCTTAACTAAGACAAAACCGGACACCAAATTCTTCCTAACCTCAGGGACATACAAAACATCTTTCAATGTGAGAACATTTCCCGAAGTGAACTTTAAAACTACGGTTCCCTTTCCCTCAACCTTAGACGAAGAGGAGTTTTCCATGTACAGACGTTCATCCCCACCCATAGCAGTGAAGGTAGTGAAGGCACCTCTCGTGCCGCAAATATGTTTGGTGGCACCAGAATCAAGCCACCAGTCTGTCATGTTACTCACAATGTTTGCCTCGATCACAACAGCAGAAAAGTTACCCTCCTCGGTTACATTTGCTTGAGGCTTCACATCTTGACTCTTCCTAAACTTGCAATCTTTAGCGTAATGACCTGGTTTTCCACATACATAGCATTGACCTGCAGGTTTAGATTTAAACTGAGGTTTAGAATTTTTATTCTTATCGTGAGGTTTGAATTTATGGTTGGACCTCGAATTTCGGTTTGGTTTAAGATGCCCATATTTCTGGTTTGAATGGTTAGGCTTGGACTGGTTCTATTTTTTGTTACCGTTTGATTTTCCCTCCACCAAATTAGCCTTAGATCTGACTTCAGAATTTTTCTCCCTAAGTTCTGCATTCCTATTATCTTCCTCAATTCTCAAACGAACTATCAAATCTTCTAGTGACATTTTCTTTTTCTTATGTTTCAGACCGTTTTTGTAATCTTTCCAAGACGGTGGCAGTTTTTCAATTATAGCTGAAACCTGAAAACCCTCACATATACTATAACTCTCGGCCAGAATTTCTTGAATAATAATTTGTAGTTCTTCCAGTTGCGACACAACAGATTTATTCTCTTCCATTTTAAAATCCAAAAATTTTCCAACCACAAATTTTTTAGACCCAGCATCTTCAGTTGCATATTTTTTGTCTAGTAAGTTCCATAATTCTTTAGCAGTAGGACATGACCAGTAAACATCATACAGTTCAAGGCAGAGACAATTCAGAATATAATTCCTACACATATAATCTCTTTGTTTCCAAACAACTAGTTCTTCAGGTACAGAAGGTCTATCAGATGCAATAACGTCAACGACCTTAAGAGTTGTTAGGTAAAATTGCAGTTTCATTTGCCATCTCTTAAAATTCTTTCCATAAAACAATTCAAGATTTTCAGAGTATTTTGCATTAGGATTTCCATAGCAGGTTGTAGGTTAACAACGAATTTCACCTTTAGATTGTTGGAAATAGTGATTGCAGAATAAACGAAATAACCCAAATTCGAAATAGCTAAAATTAGAAGGACTTATCGATCGAGGTTTGCGTTGAACACAAAGTCCTAAAGGTGAAATTGCTCCCTGATATTTGTAGCTGTCAACCTCGTGAACATACACCTCCCAGGATTCAACGATCAGATTTAAACACTAGCTTTGTGTTAAATCTTCGAACTCTCAGGATACTCCAGCACCCAAAAAATTAAAGAAAAGTAAAAAGTCGCAAAATTATTTTTGCAGAAAAACGCGAGAGAGATTAATTTGTTCTGTGTTGTTTTCTCAAAGCTGTAGCCTTTGTTTTATGCAGAATTTTGGTAAAAAACGTGGGTAGTGGTTTTAGCCAACCAACCCACTAATATCTCCACTAACAGCTATATTGGAAGAAACAGTCAAAGACTTAAAACGATTTAAAATTAAAACGATTTTGAAAAGATTTAATGCACATTAGAAATCCCCAAGAGCCCAAGGCCCAATCTTTGACCCTTAATAATTAGTGTGCTCCCTAGGATTTGAACCCAAGACCTCATGCACACACCCCCACTAACTTACCACTTGGCCACTACCACTAACTTATTTACTTTATTCAAAATAAATATATATACTAATATACATAGCCACCACTTTTTTCACTTTGCTTGTAAGTCGTTTATAGGGCGGAGCTAGGATTCCTTGAAGGGGTGGGCTAAAATTAGTAACGGACCCGAGAATTTTTGTCAATGGGGCCGAAGGTCCGGCCAAAGTCCGGGGTTGAGGGCTATTTCCTAAGAGGATAAATTTATAAAGTTTTTGTATCTGTTTAATTTATCTATATTATTTTTTATTTTCCAGGAATTTTTAACCCTTATAAATTTTGGGGTCATTTTTCAATAACATTTTAAATTCAAATAGCAACTTTTAACCCTAACAGATTTTTGTTTTCAATTTGGAAGGGGTGGGCTACAGCCCTGGTGGGCCCACCCCTGGATCCGCCCTTAGCTATATTCCGGTTTACAAAGTTAGAAAATAAATTATAAAAAAATATTTTTTATAAAAATATCATTATAAGTATTATTTTATTGTATTTACTTTCTAATTGATAAGCTAAGTATTTTTTAACTTTTATTATTTTATTATTATTATTTTTCAACTAAAAAATAAAAATCCCAATACGCCAATCTACATAAAAAAAACATTGTCAAAAGTCAAAATGTTTTTTGTTTTGATCAAATACCAAAAAGTCCCTCAAATATTTTTTAGTACACACTTAGTCCAAGCCTTTTATTTTGTACCAAAAAGTCCCTTATTCTCTTATCTTTAAAGGTCCGCGTCAGCGGCGTGGTGAAGGACTTTTTGGTGCAAAATAAAAAGGCTTGAACTAAACGTGTATTAAAAAAAGTTTGAGAGACTATTTGGTGCATGCCCCTTTTTTTCTATCAATTCATCATTATTTTTACCATTTTTTTTAAACTTGATAAGGCTTTGATTTGTCTACATATAAATATATGTTGGGCCCTCAATTGATTCATCATTCCTTGTATATCCAATTGATTCATCTTCTTTAACCCCCTTTGTAAATGTAGTTTTATCTTTTGGAAATAAATATGTCAATAAAGATGGTATCTTCAATTGGCATTTAAAAAAGAACAAAAGTTGATAGGAAAAATCGAGATTCACAGCGACGGGTCGAAAAAGTTGATGAAGGTGTGTACTTGTATATGATCTGAAATAGGAAAAAGTGGATGAAAGTTTTTTTATGTGCATGGGTATGATCTGATTTTGAAAAGTGTAACAAGCGATAAAGAAAATACTCGATTAAAATCGGAGGAAAGATGGGGAGCTTGTCTTTCCTTCTGCAACAAGTATTACATAATAAGCGTGGGAAGATATAAATTGGGAGAGAAGACAAAGAAATTGTTGTGTTGGATATATATATATATATATATATATATATATATATATATATATATATATAGAGAGAGAGAGAGAGAGAGAGAGAGAGGGTCCTTATGGTGCAAATCTCGGTACATACCATTTTTTTAAATAATAAAAAATTGAATTTTCTTATGAAACTTCATGGATATGTTCTTCACGATGCTTCAATATTTTTCATCAAAAAATTCAATAAAAAAACGTTGAAATGAGCTGATATGTAAAAAAAATGGTATCAATATGCATTTTCGACCGTTGAAATGTTGACGATCATCTCACGCACTTTTTAATTAAATTCTTTTATGAAACTTTATGGATATGATCTCAATAGTGAGAAGATCATATCCATGAAGTTTCATCAAAAAAATCAATTAATAAAACGGTTGGTGTCAACCTAACATTTCAATGATTGAAAATGCATATATACCATTTTTTTTTACATATCACATCATCTCAACGGTTTTTTTATTGAATTTTTTTATGAAAAAAATTAGAGGTAATCTTCTCATCGTGGAGATCATAGCCATAAAATTTCATCAAAAAATTTATTTTTTTACTATTTTAAAAAAATGGTATGTATCGGGGTCTGCACCATAAGGAGTCCTTATAGGAGACTTTCTATATATATATATATATATATATATATATATATATATATATATAATACGAAAGGAGGGTGTTTTACTGTTCCCACGAATCAACAGTCGAGATCGAATTTTTTGGGACAATCTAAGGGTCTGAGGTTTTGCCATGTCACCACTTATGCATTGTGACATGGCAACTTTGAGTGGGGTGTTTTAAAATCTAGCGGCCGTGCGAGTTCAGGAATACTCACGAATAAGGTGCACAAGGCTCAATGAGATCTTGGAAAGTGTAATAAGTACCACCATTGTTATTGTCCCATCCACTCCTTTCATTTTAATTCAAATATGCGGATAACCTCTATCGTACTCTCTCTCCCTCTCTTTCAACTCACTTTAATTCAAACCATTTTCTCAATCTCAACTCACATTATTTTCTCTCTCGTCATTTAACTACTCTCCGAAGGTACAATCCCCCCTTGCTCTCTCTTTCTCTATCTCTCTAAGCCACCCAATCACCACTCCGACACTTTTTCTTGACGGTATACCCAATAAGTTAAATATTTTCAGTCATTTTTTATATTCTTCTGAGTTTTAATTATACGGTTTAGTTATTTTGTTGGTTGTTCTCACAAATTTCTTTGCTGTTATCACAAATTCTCTGTTGAACCCATTTCTCAACCCCAACAAAAAAATATCGTGAGCATTTATCTACCCGTTTAATTTCTGAGTTTACGCATTTGGGGATTCTCAGATGTACAACACTGCTACGAGTTTGGTGAAAAACGTCGTCGTTTATTACATCTCCCATTTCCATATTTTTTAGTTTTGTTGTTCTATCCATTGATTTGTTATATCCATTGAATTGTACAGGATTGTTACGGTCATTTCCATTGATTTGTAATGAAAGTTTTAATTTGTTCTGTTTTGCATATCTCAACAGGTTCTCAATAGGGTTTCCATTTTGTTTTCCCTTAATGAACTAAGTATATTGTTCGACGTTCGTTTTACTATGCAGGTGTCTCTACTACTGAAAAAACTATCAATGGTGAGTTCTAAGATTTTGCTTTGTATAATAGTTCAAAGAAAATATTTGTTGGGCATGTTGGGTTTTCCTCTGACGTTGGGTGGGCGCACTGGCTTTTTCTTTGTTATTGATGGTTATTTTTTATAATAATAATATGTGTGATGTTTCGTTAATGAGTATTTGTTTACAAAGGGTTAATACTAAATGCAGATCCATAAAATATTATATAGTTTTTCAATAGTGTGGGGTAATATCTAAGGCAATAAAATATCTTTGTTTCACTTTGATAAAACCCAGCATGTGCTGACGCCATATTCCTTTTTTTAAGCAACTCCTCATCATTTTGGTAAAAGAAGATAAAGACGGAGATATCATACGACTATTACTTTTCAACTGCCTTTGAAGTCACCAGTTAGAAAGATATTTTATTTCACATAAAGTCTATATTTTGTGATCGCGATTATTCTTTTTTTAGACCTAATATTTTTTTGTTTTTCTAAATTAGATTTGTAATGCTTGGACTCATCTTCTTCAATTTAAAAAAAATGTATTTCTAACTGTTTTACAAAAAATATATATATATATATATATATGTAAAATTGTACTTAAAAAGCACTTAAAAAAATTATTTTTCAATAAAACAATATTCATAACTATTTTAATAAAACTGTATTTTTACACAAAAAGGAAAAAGAAAATAGTTTTAAAGAAAATGTTCTACAAATTTTTTATTTATTTATAAAAGACAGTTAAACTAAAAACATTAATTATAAATAATTCAATTATTGCATGTCATAATGTGTTAGACGTATTGCATAAAATCAAGTAAAAGTGTGTTAGTAGAAGGGGTACCGTGTTTACTAATTGTGAAAGGCTGATGAGACCTCACGTGATATCACCCAAACCCTTGGTTTGTCATCTACTATTGATAACAGTGACCGTACTCTCTCACATATGAACCTTTCTCCTTGTCGTAGCCTATCCAATGCCTCGTGCCATGATGTGGGCCCATATAATGCTCAGCAACAGGACTGCAATGTTGCTTTCCTTGCACTTCGGATACTATGTCCGTTTGTCGTGGCTTGCGTGAGTAGCTAAAGAAAAGGGTTGTCAATAATTTTTTTTGTAAAAGACCTTGGGATGGGTAATATAAAATTGGTGTTGGTGGGCAATGAGATATTTGCATTTGTGTTGAGTATCTAATGAAATATTGCATCCCTCCTTTGAAGGTCTTTACTTCAAATCCATTATTCATTAAAATATTAAGTTTTTGGATTTATATTATTTGGAGTTTGATTCGTTTGTATCTTATATTTTTTTCAAATTCATTGTATATATGTCCAAAACTCATGCCATATATGACTATCGTGACATACAAATAAATATAAAAAATGTTTTTTAATACATAATGAAGAAGTTTTAATTTTTTGTAGGAAAATAATTTTTTAAACATCATTATTAGCAAACTGTTTTTTAATTATAATGATACCATTTTTTTTATAAAAAAATAAATTTTTTATTAAATACTTTTTATATAAAAGAGCTTTATTTTTAATTTTATACATCACACTATTTTTAATTTTATAAAATGTTTTTCACATTTTCTAAAAGTTTGTTAAATAAAATAATAAAAGACTCTTCTATTTATATTTTTGTAATTATAAATAAAATAATAAAAATATTTCTTCAATTATTATAATTTTATCTAAGTCGACTCTCATTTTCGAGTGTGGGGTCCAAACACGAACCAATACGGTAGCGACAAATTAGTAACTCGCACCCAATCAATAGAAAATTAGAGTGAGCCTCAAATGTTATTATTTTAAAAAATTACTATCTTGAAATGAATTTGAATTCCTATGGTTCATTGTTTTTACCCGTATATTAGATGTAGTCATAAAATTTTAATTTATTAAACACGATAGATCGTCCTATAAGCAAATGGCACTTGCCCCAATTTTTTTATTTTGTTTACAATTATTTGTGTAATATCATAGGCATATTCGCGATGCTTGGTCTTATCAACGGTGTACACTTTTGAAAATTAGTTTCGTGCTTAAATTGATATATATGTGATTTTTTTGCCATTTCGGAATTATGTATTTTTGAAATTTTGTCATTTTGCTATTAAGTACTTTCGAAGTTTTAGTCGTTTTACGATTATGTACTTCAAAAATTTTACCGTGCCTTCAAGCACGGGCATTTCGCTAGTGTGTGTGTGTGTGTGTGTGTGTATATATATATATATATAAAGAGAGAGAGTGTGTGTGTGTGAGAGAGAGAGAGAGAGAGAGAGAGAGAGAGAGAGAGAGAGAGAGAGAGAGAGAGAGGGGCATGCTCAAATGCATAACAAGTGTAAATACCAATTTTTTTAAAATAGTAAAAAAAAAAAATTTGGCTGAATTTTTTTATATGATGTTTAAATAATTCCAGGAATCGATGGAAAAATAATCAGTTCAAAATGAGTTTTTTTGCTATTTTATAAAAATTCGTTGACCTTTTTTTTAAATAGCAAAATAAGTTATTTTGAGATGATTATTTTTTCATGAGTCCCTTGAAATATTTAAACATCATATAAGAAAATTCAGTCAAAAAATCGGTATGTATACTTGGTATGCACTTCAGTTTGGTTCTCTCTCTCTCTCTCTCTCTCTCTCTCTCTCTCGAGGTTACAGTACATTGTCGGACAAGATACTAGGATAAAGGACGACAGATAAGGCTATCCAACAAACGTGGGTTGGAAAATATCAGGTGGAAAAGAATTATTTATGGGTAGCAAATAATTGTTTTCCCATTTTTTCAAGGAAAATGGGTCACGTGACCATATTTTGTGGAAAATTATTCCCCGGATTTTTTTTGTTATTTAACACCTTAAAAGATATAAATTAGTTTGAAAATTTTCATTTGCCATGAAAAATAGCGGTAATCAAACGCACCCTTAATGTTGTCACACCCCGCCTAATTCTGGCGTCGGCCGCCACCAAAACTAAGCCGGACGTGAACTAAATAAATACCATTCTTAGCATGAGACAGATATGAGACATAAATAAATCAGTCCATAAGATAAACAATTGATTCAAGCTCAAATGATCACAAATAACTAAGCGATAAAAGATCCATCACATACTAACTCCAAAAATCCAATCTCCAATAATGATTAAATAAAATCTAAATAATCCCAACAGAAATCCTCTAAACAAATTTGGAACCAAAAAGGCCCAATAACTCCAAAATAGTCTCATAATTAAAACGACTGAATGGAAAGAGAAAATCCAACTACTAAAGCAGTAACATAAATCCAGCTGCACCTCCAAAAGATCTCCAATGAATCCTATGCAGCAACTCCCAAAAATCCTGAAAAGGATTAGTCAACGCATGTGTCAGAGCCAAAGCCCCGAGCATGTAAACCGGCTACTCTCCTCAAATAGGGTCCTTGAACCCAGAAAATAGTGCTATATATATCGACTATAACAATAGAATCTTTTAATTACGAGATTAATAATCACCATAAATAAATTCACAATTACCCGCAAGGTTTTCATAAAAGCCACACCAATATGATTTTAATTAACCCACCTTCCCATAATGTTAAATTTAATTAATTTAACCGTGAATATTATTACCAAAACCCGTCCCCTTGTCAAGTCCGCCGTCTGGTCCGTTTTTATCCTGCGACCCTCGCGATATGACAAGGTTCCACACACGCACCCGTCCCCTTGTCAAGTCCGCCGTCTGGCCCGTTTTTATCCTGCGACCCTCGCGATATGACAAGGTTCCACAGACGACACGACATAACTCGTCCTCTGACCCGTTCAAACTGTCGGCCCTAGACACATTATGTCGCCAATAAATTTTTAATATCCGTTTTAGTCCTGCGATATTAAATTCCACATTCCTTGTTTTCGTCAATCACACTAATTTCCCCCACCCTTAAAAGCGATGTGAAAATCCTCAAAATAACCTTTAGTGCCAACTAAGGGTTCCCAAAACACAATATCGTCCTATCCTAAGCAAAGAATGATTATAAAATTTCACTCCACCTATATATCAATCCTAGGCCATCACAATAAAGGTCAAAAATAGAAAATCAGCCCCCACCCCAATTATATAACCCGCATAGACTTACACTAACTAGTCCCATACCTAATTAGCATAAATCGTAATTAAGGCCCACTTACTAGTCCCATACCTAACAAGTGTACTATAACAAGGGTGAAAACCAATTATCTACCATACCCAATCTTCTCGAAAAATTATCATATTTCCATAAAGTAACAAAATTCCAAATTATAACAACATTCATAATAATACTAAATTCCCATTTAAATAATTCAAATTAAAAAGTGGAAATCAAAGACACTTAAATATTATGATTTTCAGAATAATCGCTACATGCAAGTCCTATCATGATCCTTATTTTCCAACACAAGAAATTAAATTAAACTAGGGTTTTCACATGAAATATCAAAATTTACTTTTAAAAGGGCTCCTCTACATGCACATGCCCATAGCAAAGTCGACTACACCGACACAACCCAAAGAATACAAGTTATAAGTATTTGGTATCATTAATTTTGTTCATGTAAAACAACCCCGAAATTTATCTCTTCAATCTTTATATTCATATCTTATTTTAGAAAACATGAGTTTAATGGAGGCTACAATCAAGACACATAACACTAAAGGAAAAGAATAGGGTCAACATGCCTGAATAAAAGTTGGTTTAGAAATCTGATCTTGAATGTGTATTTCTCTCAAAAATTTGACAAAGATTCGTTCTTGACGCGTCTTGAGAAAATCAGGTTAATCTTGACAAAACTTGAGTTGAAAGTTATGTAGAATGGGGCTAGGGTTTTGAGGTTGAAGAAGATGAAGAAGATGAGAGGATTCTGATTTTTGAGAAGGCTAAAATGTGTTTTAAAAGATCTAAACTCGTCACTTTATGTTTATATACCAAAAAGAATTAGAGTCATAATCAAATACAAATACTTGAAAAAATCATTACGAACGATCGAACCGTTAGAATCGCTTGAAATTTTAGAATGTTGTAGCGAACGGTGAGACAGGACTTCTGAGAAAAATTCAGCTTGATCGGACGGTCGGATTTCTAAAAATATTATTTTTACTAGAGAGTTTTATGTTCCGAGGACTCTTAGAGAGTTTTATGTTTTGAGGACTCTTCTAAATAATAAAAATTCAATTAAATCTCCATTTTAATTCCGATTCCAATTCCGTTTGAAAATTTATTTTTCAAATATAAAAACCAACACTTTAAATTATAAAATTTATAAAATCCAAAATTTCATTTTTTTTCTCCGATTAATTTAAAAATCCCCATTTAAAAAAAATTCGGGTTGTTACAAATGTCATGTCTCAGATTGAAATAAAAAAAAATTATGTTTTAAAAATATTTGAATTTTTGTCGCAAGGCATTGAATTGGGTCTATCCAACACACCTTACACCATTTTTGATAGAAAATTTGAAAAATACAAATGATTCCAGGGTAATTGATTATAGGACAAATAATTCCAAAGCAAATCAGTATTTTCCAACATGCATTTATTTTATATAAGTTGGAAAATCATCCATTTTCACGTCTTCTATCAAACACAAAAGCTGAAAAATATAAATAAATGTGGAATATATATATATACACGCGCACGCACACACACACACATACGAAATATATGAAAATATATCAAATATACGAAATATATACATATAGGAAATATACAAATTATATACATATATCAACTATTTAAAAAATATAGGAAATATATAAAATATTTTTAAAAAAATATATGAAATATTTAAAAAATATGTGAAATATAAGAAATATTTGGAAAAAACATATGAAAGATATGATAAATACGAAAAGAATATTAGAAATATATAAATATACCTAGAAGGAATATAACCGAATTGGTGTTACGTGGTCAAACATGTGGCACACCACGTGAGAGGCGCATAGCGGGCGAAGAGGCTGTGGGAGATCATGGACCTTAAAAGGGATATAATCAGATCTTGAGGATCATATCAACAAATCAGAAGACCGTCCCTAATGGGACTCTGTAACTCAGTCAAGATAAGCATAAAGAGGCCTAAGGCTCTAGAACGCTTAAGGCTATAAATAAGGAGGATTTAACTCATATTAAACTAATTTTAACTTGCACGCGACAAATTAGACTCTTAGCTAGCATCCCTAACACTCCAACTGTTACCATTCCTTTGAAAGTAAATAAACCAATCTCCCTCCCTTTCCCCGTGGACGCAGGCCGACCTCATAGCATATCCACGTATATCACGTATACTTGTTTTTATTTATGCATTCTAATATTTTTGGGGATAATCTGCAATGCTATCTTTTACTGTGGGTCGATAACCCCTACAATTTGTCGTCCTTTGTGGGAAACCTAAACTCTCACCATTGTTAAAGCCAGTAAAGCTTGAAGTTTATAATGAGTGCAGAACAGTCTCACCCTACTCACGCAAGGAGTCACATTTAGTCTGAAATACGCATCATAAGGAGGAACCACACTCCTATTCGGCTGCCTTCCCGCCCATGACATTCTAGGTCCAGAGGACGATCGCTTGGGAGATCGGGACCTAGTCTGCACCTGATTGTCCTAAAAAAGGAAAAAGTGCAAATAAAATGATAAAATTTCTTGAAGAACAAGAATTAGAAATATTCTATGGAGAAGATTTATCTGATTCTGATATTTCTAATTATGAAATTTTATATTTGGACACAACAAGATATTGGTCACAAAACCTGATCAATACTTCAAACCATGCAGAATATTTTTGTCGGGAATCAGCATTAAAATTCATGGTAACTGATGGCAGACGATTATTTGTTACCGATTTACCGATAAATTATACTACCTCGCTTGAACAACGAGCGGCAGTAAGGGAGTTTCTAAATAATTTGAAAAACAAAAATAATTTGGATGTTCCCTTTGAACAATTAAGCCATGCGGAGGAATACGAACAAGCCCAATTACATGGACCTCCAAATCACAGCCCTAACGATAGTATGTCTTTCGACTCTGTCGCTGAGGCTAATATTGCCAATGCATTCGATGCATGACAATTGGAACAAGGAAATAAACCCACATGGACGACTGCAATTCATCCAGCACACGAAGTGGGATATGCACATGGACAGTAAACAGCTGACGCATGTGATGACGATTTGGACGTTTAAAACAAAAACATCCAAATCAGTTACTATTTACTTTTTTGAATCATTGTAAAATACTGTGTGCTTTTACTGTGCAAATCACTGTGCACTTTACATTCAGCAGCCCACGTTTATGTTTTCTTCCCTTTGTTTATTCATAAAGAAAAAGATAAGGTTATCTTTTAGAGGCTATAAAAGGAGAGCTTCTCCTCAGTTGTAAATCATCAGTTGTAATATTTCTCTTACTCTTTTGTACTCTCTTCTCCACATATAATATCAGTCCGATCATTTTCGACTTGTGTAATTGGTATCAGAGCCTTGTGATCAAAGGTTAGCATTATAACTATGTTTATATTGTTATGCTAGTATGAATGTTAAAGTAGAAACTATTATACTCCATCACGGAACTTATGTTTCTGGAGAAAATTTTAGAGTAAAATATAAAGTTTTTGGCACTAAGTGTCGTAATAATTGTTGTATGAAATATCGTTTAATCCTAGTTTTATATAAATAACTATGTTATTTGGTATATGCAGTTATAATCTCCATATTATAATCAAGTTACGACTGTCCTTGTAAAAAAAAAAAAAAAAAGAGTAAAAAATCACGGTGATTTAAATATAAAGATATTATTATATTATTTTGAAAATCTTTAAAGTTTTCATAAAACCCATATCCCTATTATTATTTCAAAGCCCATATTTCCATTCGCCAAAAAGCTACTCTAGTTAAGCATTAGGCGTTAGGAAAACTGGTTTTAGGCACCTGAAATAACATATAATAGGAGGTCTTAGGTACCAATGGAATCTCGAAAAGATGAACAAAGTAATAATAATATTAATCTACAATGTTTAGCACCATGGTTACAAAAAGATGAGTCTATGTATAATCATAGTTTACATATAGATAAAAAATCTGAAAATGATATTAGTAAAATTAGTACTACGTTAAATAGTTTAACTGATATAGTTTTTAGTTGGGTTAAACGAACTGAAAGACATCAGGTCGTTAATCAAAATTATGTAGAGAAAAAATTAGATTGTATTGAATTCAACTTAAACAAAGTTGATAAAAAAATTAGTCAACTCGAAACGGTTACAAATTTAGATCTAAAAGAGGAGACTAAACAACAAATTGAAAATCTATTAAACAAAATAGATAATCAAAATCCAGAACAAACTGGAATGAATAACCCAGGGGATAACAAAATTCCTAGGTTATATTATGGTTCGGAAGAAATTAAAGCTCTTCAAACAGAAGAATTTAATTACGCCGAATATATAAATGTTCGTGAAATATTAGATTATTGGAAACATCTATACAAAGATCCAATATTAACTGTTTCAGAACGTAATAAACTCATTGAACAAATACAAACCACGTATTTGGAAAATGAAAAATTATTACAACACTATCAGTATGAATTAAACCAATATTCATCTGATGAAGAAGAAATTCCACCACATGTAGTAAATACAATTGATGAAAAAAGGAAGGCTGAAGACCCACTTCAGGAATTCCAAAATTGGGAAGCTTTTGAAGATTATATGCAAACCCCTGCATATAAAAATGAAAAAGAAGATTTTGTTAAAACAGGCAATGCTTCTACAAGTAATACTAAAAATGAGGATGAACCAAACCCTTTTTTCCTAAGAAGAGATAATTTGAATAAACAAAATATATCTCAACATGGTATTTATCTTGATCTAAGGCATATACCTTTTAAAGATCAAGAACAAACTATTAATGAGTGGGCACAATCCATGTCTATACTCATTCGTAGTCCTCAGTAGCTCTGAGGTACCAGATCTGGTAGGGTTGATAGAAAATTTCTCTTGATCGCCAACCAATTGTGCTTGTGATATGAAATGACAGATAGCGAGTATATTTATACCTGCTTTTTGTCAATACATGATAGATCATGGTTTTGATCATCATAGGTAAAAATTCAAAATGAGTGGAACAGGCTACACTGGAGAAGATTAGTTTGTTTACTAACCCCCATTCAATTGTTTCAATATCCCAAGGTGGATATCCTTCTTCAGTAATGAAATGCAGTTTTGGCATGTCATCACTATAATTTAAGCTAGAGTAAAAATGTTGGAGTAAAAGACTTTTTATCTTTTGCTCATGGTCCTCGATTTTTGGTAAAATTTCGATTTGGAATAGAGGACGTGGGAGAATTATCTTTGCTTTTTCAAATAGACAAATTCTCCTGATAGTGTTGAAGATCTTGTCAGGAAAATCATTTTCCAGTAATTCAGAAAATTCCAGAAAAGTATCAATTTTTTCCAAAGGAAAATCTTCATTTTCATAGTTTAAGCTTTTTATGAGTTTAAGGCTCAGACTTTTGAATTTGTCCAAAGTTGCTGTTTGTTCAGCAATTTTGTTAGCAAGGATACTCATATTTTTTCTAAAATTTTTTCTTTTATCTCGGAGATGAGATTTCCATGCTTCATTTAATGGTGTATACAACTCGCAGGGGATTCCTGGGTTGTGAAAGTCGTAAGTTTCAGTATCAAGGAGGCTTTCCTTGGTCTGTAGTTTGGAGAACTGGTAAATCATATTAGGAGGTCCTAACTGTTTCATCCAATTTTCCCATGCTGTAATGGCTTCTGGCATAGTGTCAAATTTTTGGTGACATGCACCAGGGTATTTGTTTACTTGCATAAAACACTGATTCCAGTTGTCATAGAAGCCTGGATTTCTTCCACTGAATACAACATAAACAGGATTTTGTTTAGGTTGTGTAGACGATGATGCTTGGTTTTTTGCCTTTTTAGCAACAGTTACCCAATCTCCTTTTACTTCTCCTGGGTGCTTATCTCCCATCCTGAAAATAGAAAACTCCACTTGTTTAGTGGGTTTGATAAAATATATTTCAAAATATTCCACTTGTTTAGTGGGTGTTATTTTAAAATATGCAACATACTCCACTTGTTTAGTGGGTTTCTAAAACTCTACTTGGTTAGTAGGTTTTTCTTCATAGTTCCTGCTAAGATAATCTGCAAGAAAATTATTAGTACCATTTAAATGTTCAACTTCAAATGTATAGACAGCAATTTGGTTGAACCATTTAAGTCTTCTTCCTTCTAAAATATTTCTTTTGTTTATGAGGAAGTCTTTGACAGCTTTATTATCTGTTCTGACAATAAAGTCTTCCGGTGCTAAGAAAATATGGAATTTTTTAATAGCAAGCTTAATTGCTAATAATTCCTTTTCAAAAATAATATAATTCAGTTCATTTGGTTTAAATTTTCCTGAATTATATCCACATATCAATTCATGTTTTTGAATTATTTTTGGGATAGTGGTTTTCTTACCACGAATACCAAAAGTATTGGAAGGATTGTTTTCATTCCAATATTCTGCAGGAATTGCTTTGAGAACACATCCCCAGCAATTATCCGAAGCATCAGTTTCCAATATTAATTTATCTCCTAATTTAGGAAAATAAACTTTTGGGCAATTATTAATAATTTCTTGTTTAATTGTTTTGACAACAAGAGTATCATTAGCACTCCATGTAAAAACTTCATTCTTTTTGAGTTTTTCAAGAAGTGGTAATTCTTTTTGAGATAATCCTTTTATGAAATTTCTTCCATAATTAAGGATTCCTAGGAAACTTTGCAATTGTTTTTTATCCAAAATTTCCTCATTAAAATCTCTTATTTTGGAGATAATATGATCTTGTAATTGTAGGCCATCCTGGTTTAGGATTATGCCAAGAAAATTAATTTCTGTTTTTTCAACATCAATTTTCTTAGGTGATAAAATGATTCCATGTCTTTGGAATTTTTCACAGATAATTTTCAGATGATATCTATGTTCTTCTATGGTTTTGAAAAAAACAAGAATGTCATCTATATAGACAACGCAAAAATCTTTAAGGTCTTTAAAGATTTTGTCCATCCATCTTTGATATACCTGAGGAGCTGTGTTTAGTCCAAAAGGCATAACATTCCATTGATAGTGCCCTCTAGGGGTACTAAAGGCTGTCAATGGCTTGGATTCTTCAGTTAGTTTTAACTGCCAAAATCCAGATTTACAATCGAATTTGCTAAAGAACTTTTTTCCTTTAGTTTGGTTAATTAATACATCCTTTCTTGGAATAAAATAACCATCAAACTCTAATTGTTCATTTAGTCTTTTATAATTTATAAGCATTCTAGCTTTTCCTCTAATTACTTCATTGTGTTTTCTTACCATGAAGGCAGGGCTAGAGTGTGGACTTATTGTTTCTTCAATAAGATTTATATCCAATAATTCTTTGATTTGTTTATCAAATTCATCTATATCATTTCTGGTATAGATCATTGGTTTTACTCTTATAATGACATTGGGATCTCTTAGTCTGAGATTACAATATCTTGGACTTTTATTCCATAATTTTAGTGGGTTTTCACTAAAATTATCATTTAATATAGTATAAAGCCAATGAGTTTCTTCAAGGGCTTTGATAAAAGGAGTTATATCCCCTTTCTTAGTAGGGCGAAACTCTCTTTCGCACTTATATTTATGTTGTTGTAGTAAAGGGATTTTTACTACATCTTTGTTGAGGGTTAAATTTATAGTTCCCTCATCAATACTTATAGGCAAATATTCTGAGATAAAATTGTTGCCTAAAATAAAATCTCCATGCATTTCTGGAAAGCATAAGATTTTTGGAATAATGAATTTCTTTTCATTAAACCATATAGCCACTTTTTTAGCTTTTAAATCAATGAAATTTTGTGTCCCATTGATGCCTGTTACAGCAATAGGGTTTTTCATTTTTATCCATTTTTCAGGAGGTAAAGCATTAGGTCTACAAGAACATATAGTTGCTCCTGTATCAATTAATGTGCAAAGACTATATGGTTTATAGCCTGCAAAATTGAAGTAACCTAATACATAAGTATATCTTCTCTTTCCATGGCTTGGTGAGAAGATTATTTCTTCTTTTCCTAATTGGAAATGATAAATTTGACTGGATTTTATATTATCTTCTTTTAGATAATTTGTTCCATGTAATATTGGTACTTGTATATTTTTCATAGCAATAGGGGGTTTACTATTACTACTTTCGCCTTTTAAAAGGTTTTTTCCTTTTAATTTTTCCCAATCATCGTCAGGAAAATTCTTTTGCCAATTTTCTGAATGTTTATTTTTAAAATAGACATTATTACCAGATACCTGTAATTCAACACTGTTTTGTTATTTTTCAGGAGGTGGTTCTGTTATTTGGGGTAGTATCCATTGTTTTGGGACTTCCAAATCTCTCCAGTTGATTAATCTGGGCTGTATTGCCGAATCAAATGGTCGAGGTTCAAATATTTCTATAATATTTCTATCCACATTTTGTGTATTTGTATGTGGTAGAGTTGTCAATTCATGAATTGTTTTCCAATGTATTGACATATTTCGTGAGGTATCTTTCATTCCTATTCCTTTGGTTTGGATTTTTATAATGACAGATTCCTCAATGTTTGGATCATCAATAGATATGAAGAAATTTGGTTTTATGTTAAACCAAATAACTCCATTTACCAAATTGGATTGGACTCCTCCAATTATGGCGTTCATAGGATTACTGAATCTTTTGTCTAAGACCAGTATAGCTACGGGTGTATCCATACCTTGTCTAAACAGGGCAGTAATACAGATTTGAATAAACCCGATGTGTATATATTTAATATTTGGGTGTTTCTTCTTCCATCTTTTGATCTTTTTTAAATCAAAAAGTTTAATATCTTCTGTTTCATCATCTGTTGAGCCAGCAGTAGTATTACCATTAAATTGTTCAAATATTCTTGTTGAGAATAATTTGAATTTTGATAATTTATAGACATCTTCCTTTTTTATAAGTTGCCTTTGATTATCAATTTCTTGTAGTTGTTCGTTGGTAAAAGTGATTTTTTCTCCAACTATTTCACGAAGGGCTATTGTTTGTAGCTCATCTACGCTACTACCTCGTACTTCTGCAGTATTATACATAAATACGAATTCTTCATCGGATGTTTCCGAATCAGATTCAATCTCATATAAAATTTCATAATTAGAAATATCAGAATCAGATAAATCTTCTCCATAGAATATTTCTAATTCTTGTTCTTCAAGAAATTTTATCATTTTATTTGCACTTTTTCCTTTTTTAGGACAATCAGGTGCATAATGGCCTTCTTCGTTGCAAATGTAACAACGGCACTTCTTTTTTAGAGGTGGTTTTTTAGAAGGTTTCTTTTTTCTAATATATTTTTTATTCTTTGAAAAAAATGTTTTCTTTTTCCAAGGTTTCCATTTAAATTTTCTCTTTCGAGAATATTTAGAATATTTGGAATTTCTAGGAGGTGGATTCTTTTGATGAAATATTAAAAGGATTTGTTGAAATAATTAAAGAAAATCTGATTGGATATACTGGAGAACCCAGACTCCAAGAGGATGCGTGTTACATCTTATCTAAACTAGAATTATGTAACATTTGTCAATTTGAAGAATTTGTTGAACTATATAAAAAATATTATTTCAAACTAAAACATTCAGAGACCAAACACTGGATGGACCAATTCTTTCATAAACTCCCAAACCCATGGGATGAAATAGCCTTAAAATCTTATCCTGGCTGGTTAAAAACTATCGGGAAGGACGAGAAAGATGACAATCTTGGTTTTCGCATTAATTGGGTATTAAGAAAAATATCTGACCACTGCATTGAAATAAAAGCCAAGAAACAAGTTAAAAATCAAATCACGAATTCTAAAGCTGGTTATAAATGTTGTGATAAGATTTTAAAAGAAAACTGGAAAATAGGATGTAAAACACTGTTTTGTTGTTTTTCAGGAGGTGGTTCTGTTATTTGGGGTAGTATCCATTTTTTGATCTTTTTTAAATCAAAAAGTTTAATATCTGCTGTTTCATCATCTGTTGAGCCAGCAGTAGTATTACCATTAAATTGTTCAAATATTCTTGTTGAGAATAATTTGAATTTTGATAATTTATAGACATCTTCCTTTTTTATAAGTTGCCTTTGATTATCAATTTCTTGTAGTTGTTCGTTGGTAAAAGTGATTTATTCTCCAACTATTTCACGAAGGGCTATTGTTTGTAGCTCATCTTCGCTACTACCTCGTACTTCTGCAGTATTATACATAAATACGAATTCTTCATCGGATGTTTCCGAATCAGATTCAATCTCATATAAAATTTCATAATTAGAAATATCAGAATCAGATAAATCTTCTCCATAGAATATTTCTAATTCTTGTTCTTCAAGAAATTTTATCATTTTATTTGCACTTTTTCCTTTTTTTAGGACAATCAGGTGCATAATGGCCTTCTTCGTTGCAAATGTAACAATGGCACTTCTTTTTTAGAGGTGGTTTTTTAGAAGGTTGATCAATCGGCCAGAAGGAAATGTTATTTCCCATTTGGCTAGCATTTATGAGAAGAGGCTGGACGACCATGATTAGGATATCACCCGTCTGAGGTGGCAATTAACTCAGTAGTCAAAGGATCGCATATCAAACTCTCATACTCAGCATCATCATAGTAGGCAATCTCACTCTCCAAGGAATCAACCTAGTAGGGCTTCCCATTCAAGGAGCCCTCCTGCAGTGCATCACTACCAACAACGTGATAATTCTCCTAGAAGGACTTCTATCAATTGCCGGCACCACCAGCCCCGCCTACGAAGTTAGTTTAAAGTAGCATACCTGCTCATCCAGAGGTGTAGCCAAAGCAAGTAAAGAGAGACGAAATGAGAGAACTCATCTCGAAGGATGAACCCAAATCTTACCAGGACTTCCATAAACCTGGAAAAAAAGGCTCTGGGGAATGGTTCAGCATCACCCTTTATCGAACATATGGAGTCTTTTGAGCACCTAAAGAAGTTTTCTATACCAAAGGTGACAACGTACAACGAAAAGGCAGACCCTGCCCATCACACCGGGTATTACCGGCAAACCATGTCTCTTTGGAGCCATTATTATTCCCTAATATGTCGGGTATTCCCATTTACTCTGGAAGAGATCGGTCTGAAGTGGTTTGAGAAACTGTCCCCCAGATCAATCTTCTCTTTTAGGAACCTGGCTGAACAATTCGCAGCCCATTTTATCACGAGCATCGAGGTAATCAAGGAAGTTAATTCACTGATCTCTTTTAAGAAAAAAGGGAGAGCCTTTTAGGAAGTAAGCTCAGAGTTACTGGGAGTTGTATAATGAAATTGACGATTGTAGCATTCAACTGGTGATCTCTTATTTCAAGTTTGGTTTGGAGCGATTAAATGATCTCCACCAGTCACTAACGAAGAAGAAGGCCTCTATAGACACCAGATTCTAGGACCCCCTAAGTCTCTCCTTAGACTACTATCACTTCCCCCTTCTATCGCAACCTAGGTCGCACTCTGAGTATCGATCTAGAGACCATCGAGTGCCCCCGGGCCCCATTTGACTCCGATCAACTCTTTTGTCAGAGCAAAAGCTCTTTGAATCTTTTAAAGGCTCTGAAATACCTTTCCAACCATCCACCCCATGCACACGAACCATTTCATTACTGAAAACTGATTCAGGGGCCATCAGGCGCTCCTGGCCCCCGAATTGATCACAATCAACTCCACTGTCAAAATGAAATCTCTTTGAATCTTTGAAGGGCACTGCAATCCTTTTTCAACGGTCTGCCCCATGCGCAAAACAACATAATTGTTCGGACGAATGATAAGTTTCCCCCCAAAAATCTATCCGGAGGCCACTGGGCGCTCCCGAACTCTGAAGGGCATTGAATACCCTTTCCAATGATCTGCCCCATGCACGATTCTGACCTAGGGTGCGGACGAACGAGCTATTTTACTTTGAGAGGTCACCGAGCATTTTCGAGCCCTGGTTGACCAAGGTCAACTTTCCAAATTGAGCGAAACTCTTTAGAATATCGAAGTACATATCCTAAGATTTCCAATGGTCTGCCCCGTGCACGATTCTAACTTCCCATTCGGACGAACGATCCATTTGCGTCCAACGAGCTCCCGTCTAAAGAACCAACGTGCACTTTCGAGCCACATTTGACCCAAAGTCAACTCCCGGATCCGGGAGAAGTCCAAAATACTTTCGAAGGCCTCTGAAATACTTATGAAATACCTTTCTAATGGTATACCCCGTGCGCTATTCGAATCAACGTTTTGTACTCTACAGTCATTTTTCCAGAAAAGTCCGCACGGGACTGCCAATTAGCAGGTCCTGAACCCTGCCTATCGGCATAGTGTCAAGGGTGACCTGTCGATAGGCACCCCCTGGGGTAGTCAGATCGGCACCCCTTTTTGCCTTATAAATAAGGGCCATGACCTCATTCCCCCAAACAATAAAAACCCATCAGTGATCTCAATAACATTCTCTCGAAGTCAGTGAAGTTCCGTATGAGAAATCTCATTCAAGCCTAAGTACCCATCCTTTTCACACCCAATTTGGCAAATATCCTTCTCTCTCATAAACATTCAAAGGAGTTCATCCAATTTCCAAGCTCAAGCTCTAAAAGAAGGATATTGGCAAATATCCTTCTCTCTCATAAACATTGCTGGGGATATCATCCAGACAAAACATCGATATGCGCGAGTTCCTGAATGTCTTCACATGGTCCTACGATGATATCCCCAGCATTGACTCTGAGATAGCACAGCATAAGATTCTAATTATCCCGGAATATAAACCAGTCAAATAAAAGCTGGAAAATCTCCGCACCGAATGGTCACTCAAAGTAAAAGAAGAAGTAGTCTAGTAACTGAACGTGGGTTTCATTCGTGTGATTAAATATCCCACATGGCTAGCCAATATCATACATGTGTCGAAATTATGAAAAAAGGTCTACATGTGTGTCGACTATCGAGACTTGAACAAGGCCTCTCCGAAGGATGATTACCTACTACCCAACATCGATATGATTGTGGATAAAACATCCAGTCATGCTCTCAAGTCATTCTTTGATGAATTTTTTAGATATAACCCGATCAAGATGAACGCTTATCATCATGAGAAAGTCGCATTCATCACCCCTTGGGGAACCTTTTGCTATACTGTCATGCCATTTGGTCTAAAAAATGCAGGGGCTACCTACCAAAGGGCTGTCACAACCAGTCTGCATGATCTTATACACAAGGAAGTGGAGGTCTATATGGATAACATGATTATCGAGTCCAAAACTAGAGAAGGTCATGTTCCCGCTCTCCGAAAATTACTTGAACGACTGTGACAGTACCAAGCGCGGTTTAACCCACAAAAATATGTCTTCGGCATTACCAAAGGGAAACTCTTGGGATTCATGGTCAGTAAGAAAGGGATAAAAGTATATCCTGCCAAGCTGAAAGCCATACTTGAGATGCCACCTCCATGAACGGAGAAAGAATTTTGAGGATTCCTTGAGAAATTATAGTACATCAGTCGATTCATCAGCCAATTAACTTCCATCTATGAACCCATCTTTAAAATCCTCCGAAATGATTCGACCAATGTCTGGAACGAAGATTGCTAATAAGCCTTCAATCGAATTAAGCAATACCTAACCCTACCTCCGGTGCTTATGCCACCATAACCTGGTCTTACCTTACTCCTATACCTAACCGTGATCGATACTGTAAGCGGGGCTTTGCTAGCTCAATACCTTGAAGAAACCCGTAAAGAAAAAGCCATCTACTATGCCAATTAGAAATTGGTCGATTACGAAGTTAACTATACCGCTTTGGAAAAGTCATGTGCCACTCTTGTCTAGGTTACCCAAAAGTTACGGCACTACATGCTCACCTTTCACATCAAACTCGTATCCCGGATGGATCCCATCAAATACCTACTCAAGAATCTCGCCCTATCCAGCCGAACGGCCCATTGGTTGATGATTCTAGCCGAGTTTGATATCACATATGTCATACAGATAGCCATGAAAGAGAGAACCATCTCTGACTACCTTACTGACTACCCTATAGAAGAAGTCGATGTCTGGATTTCTGAATTCCCAAACGAGAATATCCTTTGCGCTTACCAAGAAGATCTTCGATGGAAAAATGTTCTTTGAAGGCGCTGCCAATAAAAAGGATATGGCATTGGAATCCTCCTAATTGCCCCTGATGACTCCCACGCTCCCATTGCCATCAAATTGGATTTCCCCTGCGTTAATAACATGGCCGAATACGAGGCGTGTACGGTAGGCCTCATGGTTGCCTTCAAGAAAGGAATTCAATACCTCGATGTCTACGGGGATTCAGCCATCATCATCGGTCAAGCACTCAGAAAATGGAAAGTCAAGGATGAGAAACTGTTATCCTTCCATGCCCACCTTGAAGAACTAGCTTCCTAATTCCAAGAAATCACTTTCCACTACCTGCCTCGAGTAAAGAATAACCTAGCTGACACCCTTGCCACCTTAGCCTCCATGATTGACATGCCCGAAGTAATAACCATGGCTCCCTTCTTTGTTAAAAAATAAGATAAACCAACCCACTATTATCATATCGAGCTCTGCACAGAGGAAGAATTCAAAATAGCCGGCTGTTGGTACTATGATATTTGGCACCTCCTCAGACACGACAGGTATCCCCAAGGAGCCGACACCAAAGACCGAGTAACTCTTCACAGACTGGCCTCCCATTACATTATTTGAGATAAATCACTATTTAAGAGAAACTTCGATATAACCCATTTATACTGCATCGCAAGGGCTAGCATTGAAAAAATGATGCAAAAAATCCATAGCGGGGAATGCGGACCCCACATGAACGGCCATATGCTCACCAAAAAGATCATCTGACAGGGATACTACTGGACTACCATGGTACAGGACTGCACAACCTACGTTCGAAGATGTCTCAAATGCCAATAGTTCTTCAACTTACAGCATCTGCCTCCACGAGAATTGTATAACATGACTTCTCCCTAGACGTTTTCTACGTAGGGCATCGATATCATAGGGAAAATCACGTCGAAGGCATCCAATGGGCATTAGTTCATCCTAGTTGCTATTGACTAATTCACCAAATGGGTCGAAGTTGAGTCATACACAGTTCCGAATGCCAAGAAAGTGGCCAAATTCATCAAGAAAAACATCATCTGCTGATATAGGGTCCCAGACGAGCTGGTATTAGACAATGGGATACATTTTGAGGCAGAGGTTACAGAAGTGGTTGAAGAGTATGGAATTCAAAGACGTAAATCCTCTCCATACCGACCTCAAACCAACGGAGCAGTTGAAGCAGCCAATAAGAATCTTAAGGCCGGCATCAACAAGATGACCGAGAGTTATCGTGATTGGGCCGACAGGATCCCTTATGAGCTCTGGGCCTACCGCACTTCAGTTTGAACCTCTACTGGGGCTACCCCTTACTCTCTAGTATACGACATGGAAGCAGTCCTACCCATAGCGCTAGAAATACCCTCGCTGCGCATCACGCTTAAAAGCAAGGTCAGCGAAGAAGACTGGTACCAAAGCTGTCTTGATGAGCTGTCTCTCTTAGATAAAAGGAGATTTAAAGATCTTTATCATATGCAAGGATATCATCGCCATATAACGCGATCATTCAATAAGAGCGTCAATGACCGCGGTGTCCAAGAAGGGGACTGTGACACCCCGCCTAATTAAATACCGGGCGATCACTCCTTTATGAAATTAAATCAAGGTTAACAGTTGGTTCATTCTCAGCATCACTGTCGATAAAAATGATTTTTCCAATTTAACACCCTAAATAATTAAGCTAAGTGTCAAAAACATTTTTCATACAAACTTCCAAATTTTAATTAAAGAAAAAGATTTATTTATATAAAACAACATCACTACAATTAAGAATCACACCACGATAAACCAAATAATATAATACATTCGTCAATCGAATGCCAACATATGAAAACTAAAATCACAAGTCCATACTGAATAAATCCCAAAGAGACAATACTGGAATGACTGAAATATAAATGTCCTGATAACAAATAAATAATGGAAAGGGCGACACGTGCCCAATAAATGAGAGTACTAGAAGAGGAGCCAATAAAAGAAGCCGTCTACTCAAGTGACCTGTAACTCCCACCTAAGCTGCAGCACGTTCCTCTCAAGGGATCCTAAGCAAGACGCCCCTGTGGCTGGGCACCTGAAAATATACATATATATATACAAGAGAGAGAGAGAGAGAAAAGAAACGGGTCAGAGCCCGAAAGTGTGTTTGATTTTAAAATACGTTTAGCAAGTATTTAAAATGATACAGGCCAATGCAATAACATATTAGCACGTCACTCTCTTGAGAAAATACTCACCTCTCTTCTAATGTGCACACCTATCGCACTAACCTTCCCCACGGTTTCTTATCATTTAACGCACTAATCTTTCTAAAAGATTTAACTTAACTTAGATTACTCGCAAGATTTATAATTCACGACTCCATTTTAAAAAGAATGTTCCAAACAGTAATCAAAGTCCTCCATTTTAACTTTATAAAATCCATAAAGTTTTACAGTGACATATTATACTTTTTCAAAACAAGTATTTAATAATTTGAGTCAACAACCATGTCCTACTTAACAAATCTCAGTAGATAGTTTCAAATATCATGATCTCATATATATATTAACTACTCGTATAATATATATATATAACAGCACCCCGAATAAAACTATGGTGCGCGCATACTTCCACTATCCAAAGCCCCATATCACTCATTTTAAGGGGAATACATTCGGAATCACTCTCGAATTGTATTAACATCAATACACAAATAATATTGAGGCGAAGCATAGATTCCAAGTCTCTAAGAGGGTGGCACATACCGGCGTCTCTTAGGACCGTCTGAACTATCACATCGATAGCCTGTACCAAGGACATCTATCTTCTAGGGTACAAGTCAATATCCCCCATAAAGGTCCCATCGAGATAAGACTTGTCCCAGTGCGGAAACCTCAGGGATAGCAAGTAGCGTGGGTATGATTTTCACATGCATATAATATATGTACACACAATCATATAAATATACCACTTTATCGAATTAATATAGGTTCTTCTCATCACCCGTAATTATACCCTTTATCCTTAATTACACAGTTATGGAATTACATATAAGGTTTTATTCCTAACCTTAACTCGAAGGGTTTTCTCACTTATTACCTAACCCTCATGGATTACATCCTCAAAATTCTGAAATTCAGTAAGTGACTTTATTAGATTCCAACGTAACTCTCTTACGTACCTCACCCTTTAAATTCATAAATCTACCAACCTAAAGTAAATATCCCATAAATACTATTTTCGTTGAAGATTAAAGGTTCTAACATTTATCCATATACCCTACTGGTCCTCAATGTCTCCCAATTCATTTTATTTAGAATGCCCAAAGATAATTTCACGATAACTTACGTTAACTAATTAAACAAGGGAAATGGGAGTCCGCCTGGAGGGGTCGATCGATCGAAGCTTGGGGCTCGATCGATCGAACCTTCGATCGATCGATGCTCTATGTTCGATCGATCGATCAAGCAGGTCTGGGTAAAAATTCTGCAGAATTGCAGTTACGGGATTCATCCAAATTCTTCATTAATATCCATATTTTCCAACACTAATCGACCCAAAAAGTCTACTACTAACATACTAACATAATTCCAGATGTTTTTAACGTTCAGCATGCGTGTATACATCATTAATCATGGTTAAACAATCCAAAATCTAATCTAAACATCAAGAACCCTACAATTTTCATAACTATGATTCAATTCAGTTTTTCTCCAGAATTTCTTCCTCATATAACATCAAAATTCGTGGGTAATACATCTATAACATCAAGAGTTCCCAGCATAAGGTTTTAATCTTCTCTACATGGAATTTCCTATCAAAATTTGGGGTTTTCTTACATGGATTACATTCCTAATTAATCCTAAACTAATATGAACATTGCATTAACGAAATACGCAAGTTAAACACTTGCATGGGATTTTCAGAAGTCTGATTTCCTGTGGATTATGGTGTGGTTGCGTTCTCCTCCTCGCGATCTACGCGTTGGTGGTGACGGCGGTGCAAACGGAGGTGTTTTGGCCTTGAATCTCCTAGAAAGGTCTCTCCTCTCTTCTCCAATGGCCGTCTTAGGGTTCTGTATGTTCTAACCCTAAATGGCTAACCTAACCAGCTGATAAAGGCTGCTAAAATTCGTGGGTTTAATTACCCTATTTTGGAAAAAGACCAAAATGCCCTCCCGGGTCACTAATTAGGCCTAAAAACACCCCGAGACCCGAACCAAACCCCCGGGTACACTTTTCTGACTATCTCAACCCTTCCGGACGCGTCGGCGCACTCAAAACGACCATACGAACAACTTATAAAATATACACTTTTTATTTAACAAAATTAGTCCCGACGTGACACGGGCACGTCCCAACTTCAATTTCCGAAATAGTCATTTAATTCACTTATGACATTCAATATAACCAATATAATATATTACTATGCTCATTAGTAATATTCAACAAGTTTCCCATAATTACTAACTCTCGTCACGTTAATAATTATAACATATTTAAATTTCCGGATTTTTATTAAATAAATCGTCACATTAAATTTAATAAATCCCCAAATTAATATAGCATGAAAATACGGGGTATTACATACTTCCCCCCTAATAACGGAATTTCGTCCCGAAATTCGAAGAATAAGGTATACCTGGTAAAAACAACTCTGGGTATCTTTCGCGCATATCTGCCTCACGCTCCCAAGTGGATTCCTCCACATTATGATGCTCCCACTGGACTCGCACAAGTGGAACTACTTTCGACCTCAATCTCCTCTCACTATAGTCTAGAATAGCCACTGGTCTCTCCTCGTAAGAGCTGTCAGACTGTAAGTCTATCTCATCTATCACAATGTGAGTATGGGCCATATCATCCCGAAGAAATCGTCTCAACGACGATATGTGGAATACATCGTGGATGCGATGTAAATGTTCTGGCAATCCCAACCTGTATGCTACCGGCCCAATCCTCTCGATGATTGGAAATGGTCCCACGTACCTCGGGGCCAACTTCCCCTTCTTCCCGAACCTTATCACACCCTTCATAGGAGATACACGCAATAACACTTGATCTCCCACATTAAACTCCCGGAAGAACCGTTTCGCATCGGCGTAGCTCTTCTGCCTGTCTTGGGCTACCCGAATACGACTCCTTATTATCTCAATCCTCGCGGAGGTCTCCTGAATCTCTTCTGGTCCTAGCAACTTGTTGTCCCCCACCTCGAGCCAACAAGTTGGAGAACGACAAGGCCTGCCATACAAAGCCTCAAATGGAGCCATGCCAATCGTAAACTGATAGGAGTTATTATAAGCAAACTCTACCAGTGGAAGGTGTGGCTCCCAATCTCCTCCGAAATCGAGAACACACATGCGTAGCATATCTTCCAACATCTGATTAGTACGCTCTGTCTGTCCATCTGTCTGTGGGTGGTAAGCTGAACTCAGTCTCAACTCTGTACCCATAGCCTCCTGAAAACTTTCCCAGAAACGTGACACAAAAATCTTGTCTCTATCTGACACAATATTCAGGGGCACCCCATGTAATCTGACAATCTCAGCGATGAACATCTGGGCATACTGACCCGTGGTATAATCTGTCCTCACTGGCAGAAAATGAGCCACCTTGGTCAAACGGTTTACAATCACCCAGATGGAATCGTGGCCCCGCTGTGATGTAGGCAACCCTGTAATGAAATCCATGGAAATACTTTCCCACTTCCACGCGGGTACTTCCAACGGCTGAAGCAATCCCGACGGTTTCTGGTGGTCCACCTTCACCAGCTGGCAGGTAGAACACTTGGACACAAACTCGGCGATGTCCTTCTTCATCCCACTCCACCAGTATTGACGCCTCATGTCCTGGTACATTTTATCACCTCCCGGATATACTGCAAATCGGGACCCGTGAGAATGAGTCATCACTTCATGACGTAACTCCGCTCCTTCTAGAACCACTAATCTCCCATTAAACCGCAACCCTCCATCAGAACTAACAGAATAGGACTCAACACCCTCGGCTAGAAGTCGTACAATCTGCTCCTGACAAAACGGGTCGGTGTTCTGTGCTTGTATCACCCTTGTAACAATCTCGGGAGTGACTGACATCACGGATATGAAAGAACGTGCCACTGCGTCCTGGTGACCCAACTCCTTCCACTTTGCCTTCCAGACGTCCGCTACATCGTCTATCGGTCTACGGCTCAACGCATCAGCAACTATGTTGGCCTTCCCCGGATGATATTGTATATCGAACTGGTAGTCCTTCACAAACTCTAGCCATCTGCGCTGACGCATATTCAGCTCTCGCTGAGTGAACAGGTACTGTAGTGACTTATGGTCTGTGAACAAACGAAATTTCTCTCCCAATAAATAGTGCCTCCAAATTCTCAATGCAAAGCCGACTGCTGCTAACTCCAGGTCGTGGGTGGGGTAATTTTTCTCATGCGGCTTAAGCTTGCGGGAAGCAAAAGCTATAGCCTTCTCCTCCTGCTGAAGCACACCTCCAAGTCCCCGTAAAGACGCATCGGTGTAAACCAGGTACTCCACACCCGGCTTCGGTAACGCAAGGACTGGCGCTGAAGTAAGTTTGTCTTTCAGTTCATCGAAAGCCAATTGACAACCGTCGTCCCAAACATATGGTACCCCCTTGCGAATCAGATTCGTCAATGGACCCGCTATTTTGGAGAATCCCCGAATGAATCTCCTGTAGTATCCGGCTAACCCCAAGAAACTACGCACTTCCGTCGGTGTCGTGGGCTGTCCCCACTCCCTCACCACTGACACTTTGCTCGAGTCAACTGCTATCCCCTGCTCAGAAACAACATGGCCCAAGAATTGTACCTCTCGTAACCAGAATCCACACTTCTCGTACTTAGCATACAACTGATGCTCTCGTAGAGTCTGAAGAACCTGCCTCAAGTGCTCGGCATGCTCCTCCTCGGAGTGTGAATATATTAAGATATCATCTATGAAGACGATTACAAACTGATCCAAGAACTCTCTGAATACTCGATTCATCAAGTCCATGAAAACGGCTGGGGCATTTGTGAGTCCGAACGGCATCACCCTGAACTCATAGGACCCATATTTCGATAAGAAGGCAGTCTTTGAAACATCCTGCTCTCTAATACGTAACTGATGGTACCCCGACCTCAGATATATCTTCGAAAAGAAAGTTGCTCCCCTCAACTGGTCGAACAGATCATCGATTCGAGGTAACGGATACTTATTCCGTATCGTGACCTTGTTCAATTCCCGGTAGTCCACACACAATCTCAGTGAACCATCCCTTTTCTTCACAAACAGGACTGGAGCGCCCCAAGGTGAGGTACTCCTACGAATGAAGCCCTGACCTAACAGTTGCTCTATCTGATCCCGTAGCTCTCGCATCTCTGCCGGAGCCATACGGTACGGTGCGCGTGCTATAGGTCTCGTATCCGGCAATAAATCTATAACGAAGTCTATCTCACGACTGGGCGGTAGGTTTGGTATCTCCTGAAACACATCGGAATACTCCCTAACAACTGGTATCGAATCCAAAGGAATCACAACCTCCTTAGAGGTATCCTCCTCTATGTAATATAAATGAGCGGTCGAACCTCCCTCTGGGCGAGGCATCGCCACTATAAACATCTCTTTCCCCGGAATGACAAAAACAATGCTTCCACCGAAGCAATCAATCATGGCTCTATAATCTGCGAGCCAATCCATACCAATAATCACATTATGCTCGTGCATGTCTAAGACTAGCATGTCTGCAGGCAATACCAAGCTACCAATCTCTACCCCTACTCCCCGGCATATAAAGAATATAAGTGACCCACTCCCCAGTGGTGAGTCGACACACGTCACGGTGCTCTCTGCTGTGGCTAACAACCCTAAGGACTTCGCAAAATGCGTAGCTATAAAACAATGCGTTGCCCCCGTATCAAACAAAACTTTACCCATAGTACCATGGATAGGAAACATACCCTCAATCGCGGGTGGTGCCTGTGGAGCTGCTGCCTGGTGGACGTTATAGACACGTCCATACTGCAATTGCCCCTGCTGCACTGGAGCTGCTGGAATGGCTGGTAGGGCTGGCACCTGGGCTGGAGCTGGGAGGGCAGGTGGGAAAAGTGGTCTCTGTGGCTCATTACGGGCTCCCTGTTGCTGTGGGGCCCTATCGCCCTCTGGGCAATCCTGGCGCCTATGGCCATGTTTGCCGCACCCAAAGCATCAGCCTTTGAAGTTACCGCCCCTCTGACCCTGCTGTCCACGACCCTGCTGGCCGTTACCTCCACGCCACTGGC
The DNA here is from genome assembly GCA_949130495.1 of Sambucus nigra. Classification (NCBI taxonomy): domain Eukaryota; kingdom Viridiplantae; phylum Streptophyta; class Magnoliopsida; order Dipsacales; family Adoxaceae; genus Sambucus; species Sambucus nigra. The sequence goes on from OX422213.1 coordinate 295,892,703, forward strand.
CCTGTTGGCCCTGATGTGCACGCTGTTGGCCTTGCTGGCCCTGTTGCTGTCCCTGTGGTCGGTGTTGGCCCTGCTGATTAGGCTGGCCCTGCTTGAAACCCCCGAATCCCTGCCTAGAATCACCTGAACGGAATCGCTTAGCAGGGTCTCCCTGATGGGAACTCTGCTCGTGCTGACGAGTATGTCCATGAGTTGGTGCCCCACCGGCACCATTACCCCCGGTCCTGCCCTGCTGGCTGGACTCTCCTGCTCTCTTGCTTCCCTGAAGATGAAAGCGGTGATCCTGGCAATGTAGTAACGCTGCATTGAGTACGTCAGTGAAAGTACTCAGGGATAGATTTCCAATGAGGTGCTGACGGATCCTCCAAGATAACCCGTCGACAAACAGCAAAATCTTCTTTCCCTCAGTGGGTGCCTCATCCGGCACAATAGTGAGAAGTCTCGTGAACTCCTCCTCATACTCAGCTACAGTAAGGTTCTCCTGCTTCAGATTTAGTAATTTCCGCCTCATCTCAATCTGCACTGCGGGTGGAAAATACTTGCGGTCAAACCGCTCCCAAAACAACTGAATAGGGATCGTGTCCCTCTCCTCCAAAGTAGTAGTGGACTCCCACCACTGTAATGCGGCTCCCACCAATTTAAAAGAAGCTAATAACTTCTTTTGCACGTCAGTGCACTCATACATACGGAGGTGCCGCTGGATGTCTTTCTTCCATTGGCTGACTGTAACAATATCGGAGCTACCAGAAAACTCAGGGGGATGCGCTTTCTGAAAAGCATCCCGAACCCTCTCCCATGCGGATGGAAGCTGTGCTGGTGCTGCCGCCCCTGCCTGAACCTGGGGTGGAGCCTGCTGAATCACCGCTATTGCAGCATTCACCGCCTGAGCAACAATGGCGGCTTCTTCATTCGCATTCATTGTGCCTGGTGCCTGAGCTGCTGGCTGCTCGGCCTGGGCACGCCTATCTTTCGGAGCACGTCTCGGAGGCATCTGAAACGTGAACAAGTTTATTAGTCTACAGTTATCAACAAATCTCGAATAACTGAAGACTTAAACGTAAAAGTAAGAATACAACAGTCCTAAAAATAGGGCTCTATAGCAATAACGTTAAGCTGAAAGCGAAATAAGCCGTACAGATCCTATGGACACTAGAACCTGATGCTCTGATACCACCTGTGACACCCCACCTAATTAAATACCGGGCGATCACTCCTTTATGAAATTAAATCAAGGTTAACAGTTGGTTCATTCTCAGCATCACTGTCGATAAAAATGATTTTTCCAATTTAACACCCTAAATAATTAAGCTAAGTGTCAAAAACATTTTTCATACAAACTTCCAAATTTTAATTAAAGAAAAAGATTTATTTATATAAAACAACATCACTACAATTAAGAATCACACCACGATAAACCAAATAATATAATACATTCGTCAATCGAATGCCAACATATGAAAACTAAAATCACAAGCCCATACTGAATAAATCCCAAAGAGACAATACTGGAATGACTGAAATATAAATGTCCTGATAACAAATAAATAATGGAAAGGGCGACACGTGCCCAATAAATGAGAGTACTAGAAGAGGAGCCAATAAAAGAAGCCGTCTACTCAAGTGACCTGTAACTCCCACCTAAGCTGCAGCACGTTCCTCTCAAGGGATCCTAAGCAAGACGCCCCTGTGGCTGGGCACCTGAAAATATACATATATATATACAAGAGAGAGAGAGAGAGAAAAGAAACGGGTCAGAGCCCGAAAGTGTGTTTGATTTTAAAATACGTTTAGCAAGTATTTAAAATGATACAGGCCAATGCAATAACATATTAGCACGTCACTCTCTTGAGAAAATACTCACCTCTCTTCTAATGTGCACACCTATCGCACTAACCTTCCCCACGGTTTCTTATCATTTAACGCACTAATCTTTCTAAAAGATTTAACTTAACTTAGATTACTCGCAAGATTTATAATTCACGACTCCATTTTAAAAAGAATGTTCCAAACAGTAATCAAAGTCCTCCATTTTAACTTTATAAAATCCATAAAGTTTTACAGTGACATATTATACTTTTTCAAAACAAGTATTTAATAATTTGAGTCAACAACCATGTCCTACTTAACAAATCTCAGTAGACAGTTTCAAATATCATGATCTCATATATATATTAACTACTCGTATAATATATATATATAACAGCACCCTGAATAAAACTATAGTGCGTGCATACTTCCACTATCCAAAGCCCCATATCACTCATTTTAAGGGGAATACATTCGGAATCACTCTCGAATTGTATTAACATAAATACACAAATAATATTGAGGCGAAGCATAGATTCCAAGTCTCTAAGAGGGTGGCACATACCGGCGTCTCTTAGGGCCGTCTGAACTATCACATCGATAGCCTGTACCAAGGACATCTATCTTCTAGGGTACAAGTCAATATCCCCCATAAAGGTCCCATCGAGATAAGACTTGTCCCAGCGCGGAAACCTCAGGGATAGCAAGTAGCGTGGGTATGATTTTCACATGCATATAATATATGTACACACAATCATATAAATATACCACTTTATCGAATTAATATAGGTTCTTCTCATCATCCGTAATTATACCCTTTATCCTTAATTACACAGTTATGGAATTACATATAAGGTTTTATTCCTAACCTTAACTCGAAGGGTTTTCTCACTTATTACCTAACACTCATGGATTACATCCTCAAAATTCTGAAATTCAGTAAGTGACTTTATTAGATTCCAACGTAACTCTCTTACGTACCTCACCCTTTAAATTCATAAATCTACCAACCTAAAGTAAATATCCCATAAATACTATTTTCGCTGAAGATTAAAGGTTCTAACATTTATCCATATACCCTACTGGTCCTCAATGTCTCCCAATTCATTTTATTTAGAATGCCCAAAGATAATTTCACGATAACTTACGTTAACTAATTAAACAAGGGAAATGGGAGTCTGCCAGGAGGGGTCGATCGATCGAAGCTTGGGGCTCGATCGATCGAACCTTCGATCGATCGATGCTCTATGTTCGATCGATCGATCAAGCAGGTCTGGGTAAAAATTCTGCAGAATTGCAGTTACGGGATTCATCCAAATTCTTCATCAATATCCATATTTTCCAACACTAATCGACCCAAAAAGTCTACTACTAACATACTAATATAATTCCAGATGTTTTTAACGTTCAGCATGCGTGTATACATCATTAATCATGGTTAAACAATCCAAAATCTAATCTAAACATCAAGAACCCTACAGTTTTCATAACTATGATTCAATTCAGTTTTTCTCCAGAATTTCTTCCTCATATAACATCAAAATTCGTGGGTAATACATCTATAACATCAAGAGTTCCCAGCATAAGGTTTTAATCTTCTCTACATGCATTTTCCTATCAAAATTTGGGGTTTTCTTACATGGATTACATTCCTAATTAATCCTAAACTAATATGAACATTGCATTAACGAAATACGCAAGTTAAACACTTGCCTGGGATTTTCAGAAGTCTGATTTCCTGTGGATTATGGTGTGGTTGCATTCTCCTCCTCGCGATCTACGCGTTGGTGGTGACGGCGGTGCAAACGGAGGTGTTTTGGCCTTGAATCTCCTAGAAAGGTCTCTCCTCTCTTCTCCAATGGCCGTCTTAGGGTTCTGTATGTTCTAACTCTAAATGGCTAACCTAACCAGCTGATAAAGGCTGCTAAAATTCGTGGGTTTAATTACCCTATTTTGGAAAAAGACCAAAATGCCCTCCTGGGTCACTAATTAGGCCTAAAAACACCCCGAGACCCGAACTAAACCCCCGGGTACACTTTTCTGACTATCTCAACCCTTCCGGACGCGTCGGCGCACTCAAAACGACCATACGGACAACTTATAAAATATACACTTTTTATTTAACAAAATTAGTCCCGACGTGACACGGGCACGTCCCAACTTCAATTTCCGAAATAGTCATTTAATTCACTTATGACATTCAATATAACCAATATAATATATTACTATGCTCATTAGTAATATTCAACAAGTTTCCCATAATTACTAACTCTCGTCACGTTAATAATTATAACATATTTAAATTTCTGGATTTTTATTAAATAAATCGTCACATTAAATTTAATAAATCCCCAAATTAATATAGCATGAAAATACGGGGTATTACAGGGACTTAGCCTTCTAAGAGATAGTAGAGCCTATCTGGGACCCTAGAGGGAAATTTAAGCCTAATTGGAGCGGCCCCTACATTGGGAAGAAGATCCTGTCAGGTGGCACTGCTGTGCTCACCGACCTCGACGGAGAATAAATGGTGCGTCCAGTCAACCTGGACCATCTCAAGAAATTCTACCCCTAGTTCGATATCTCGGGGAGCTACGACTCTTCTCATCTCCCTTCCATTCTTAAAAAAAACTCTCTTCTTTTCCCTTACCCAGAACTACGTGGGCCTGATCCTCTAAAAACATTTTCAAAAAAATGAATTTCAAAATTTTTCAAAACCCTTTGAGGTACGTAGGCAGCTCATTTGCTTCACATGAGCTCGACCCCCTTATTTTTCATAAAATGCTATTCTTTTTTGATCCCCAAGAATAACAATTCATTTTAACATATACATAGACAAAAGGATTATGTATGCCTTAGCGATTGGTATAGATAATTCAAAATGCAAAAAGTCATCAAAAGGCACAACTAGATGATTAAAAACTTATTTATTTCATTATCTGAAATTTTCGTACGATTACATCAGCGTAAGGAGTCAAACGACTTCCCTGGCAAAAAAATCCTGATAATAACAAACCCCACTACTCCTGAAACTCACTCCCATTATTACCACAAAACATAAAAATAACACCTATTATAAAAAGCTTCACAAAACCCTACCCACAGCTGTCAGAGGAACCAACACCATCATCACCTGCATCTTAGACTCCTCAAGCCTCTCCTGCATGAATGGAGTATCGCAGACGCTCCAGTGAGTGATAAGCTCGAACCAACTTGGGGTAGACCACAACACCCCCCTCCATGGTGTCAGATATGGCAAACCACCTTTGAATAGTCTCCACATCCAGCATCGTGGCCACTACCTTCTTCCACAACCACCTCATGTAGTCCCTAGAGACATGCCAGGCTCGCCCAGTAGACTGAGAAGGACGGGTCGACGGATGACGATTCTCCTATAGAGAGCCAAGCCGCATGCGCATACGCTCTGTCAGATCCTCATAGGAAAGAAGTTTGGTGTCCGCGGCGGCATAATTTTCTCCCAACCATATTGGCGCAGTAACCGCCAGGGAAGATAGAAAGAGGTCTGCCAGAAGTCTGCCAGAGGCCAACCAGTCTAACGTACTGGTACTCTCCAAGCTTCAGAATGGACAGCAGCTCCCCCCACCAAGACACATACCAGCATATGCCTCGTTCCCCGTGCTCTAAAAACCAATTCCCCCAGTTCTTAATGTCCAGGCCTACGCTAATAAATTAGCGCGAGAAGAAGTTTGGCACCTCCAACAAAAGGATACTTAGGTGGGACCGCCATACGAAACCTCTCTGACAGGCACATAAACATCATTACAAAGCTCCCTCTCAGAAAGTCAGAACGACCCTCCCTCGAAGAATCCATGCCATTCAAGGTCTCTGCCAGTATCACCGTCGCGGGATTACGACGGTATGACATCCAAAAAATAATAGCAGCCAGTTGGGGGTCCACCAGTGTCTCCTTAGTCACCAACAGAACTTTTGAAATAATTCCTAGGATGACGTCCCCAGCATATCTGGCATCACCCACGTCCTGCGAATGCACGGACTACAATACCTCCAGGAGGGAAATCATTCCCCCCGTAACCAAGGGCTTGGCCGCCGAAGGCGAAATATGAATAATCCCAACCAACAATTCCCTGGGAGAACAGGAAAACTTAGGCAGAGTCACGATAATGCTGGGATTTATCCCCAGCATGGAAGAAAATTCATCGTAGGTAGGACAAATCTCATCCAACCCGAAGATAAAGACATGATCCTCGGGATACCAAAACTCGACAACCGCCATCAGCATGTTCCACTCAATGGGTCGATTGGCCATAAAGAGACTCACCACGTATGAAAGGTGTCATAATCAACATTGTAAGAACACATTGCTTCCAAGACCTCGAAGTAGTTAGCAAACTCAAGGTTACCAGGGAGAGACATCTTGCAAGACTAAGAGATAGTAAGCGAGTAAGAATATGGAAAAGAAATAAAGTGAAAGTGTGAGGGAGAAAGCCCATCCACACCCCCTTTTTATACTTGGAAACTCTCAAGCCAAGACAAGGAACCCTGCAGAAATTGGAGTAAAACTTGCCCCACCAAGTACCAAGCAATTGAAGAAAGTGCAATCAAAGCCTTGGATTGATTGGACTGGACTGATATGCCGATATGCAGGACAAGGGTCAAGACGATTGGCAACCCCCTATTTTGGGAAACTTCCATTTTTCCTCTTTTGTTAAAAAAAAACTCAGCAAAAATAATTTTTATCTTAAGGAAATTCCAGTTTTCTTTATACTTATGCTTTTAATAATCTCACTTTAAATAAAATCCTTCCTGAATCAATCTTCCAAAATTCTTTTTACGGTCTCAGCAGCAAAGTAAAAAGAGCATGTGCATTAATCCCTAAATAAGAAAATTAACAAAAAAATTCATTATTCACTTGCATTTATTTTACTGTGTTACATTAACATTTTGTAGAAAAAAATAATAATGAGACTCAGCCTGAACCCAATATCTCTCTCTCTAGGATCCCCTCTCCCTGCGACACGCCCTCTTCCCCCTGCGATGAGATGACGTACATCCATTGCAGAGCTCGATCCTTCCCCAAACGAGGCAGACTACACCAGGCAAGAAGGAATCGAAACTGACTCACGAATATGAGCAGTCGCCGAAGATATCTAGTCCATGATGTCCTTAAGCTAAGTGGTCAAAACACAGATATGCTACAAGGAAAAATAAAAAAGATTTAAACAGTCAAACATGAGTAGAGAGAAAGAAATCAAGTTAATAAAAAAAGACGTACCGCAGGCCGAAGGACATCCTCCGTCAGATCCAACTCCTCCGGGTCCATCACATGAGGGCGATGATACAGACGCACGGACCCCCCATCAGCTCACCGAAGGTTGTAACTAGGGGAATGCAGCCGCATGAAATAAGGCCCTGAAGTCGTCTCCGCGGTCGCTGATGTAGCTGCACTACCTATGCTCTGAGAAGACCCCACATGCTGACTCGAGCCCGCCCTAGGGAGAGGCATCACATCATAATGCTAGGGGGAATCAACCAACTCGTGACGAAGTCCATATATTCATACATCACGGCTATGTCAGTATACAGGGATATGGATCTCCCACCATCGCAACCACTCGGGCATCATCAGACATCTCCCACACGCGCCTCATGAACATAGGGGGCCTCGTCGGTGGCACCGTAACCTCATCCTCCATAATCTAACGGACTACCCTGTCCCCAAGATACCAGGAGTAGATGAACTCATGAGCTAACAGGCGCCGCATTTGTGCATGTCCCCCAATCACCCTAGTGTGCTGAATAGCCGTCCCCCAAGGATAAAATATCACCTACAAATCCCCAGCGAAAGCGAATGATCAGTGTCAATAAAATGGCATCAAAGGAAAAGAACAGTCTCAAGGAAAAAATAATGTATACCCGCTCGCTCGTTTGGCCATTAAAGACCTGACACACTGCCTCTAGAGAAAGGTTCTTCTTCGATTGCCGATTAGACCTCTGCCATCAGAACATCCGTCAAAAGTCCCCAACGGAGTCATTTTTCAAAGAAATCAGTTGGGTGTTCAACCCAATCACCTCATATAACCACGTTGGCAATGAACAGGGATCAACATTTAAGAAATCAAAGGAAATTCATGAATGGAAAATGCGAAGGCATAAAGAAAATGCGCAAAATAAAGAATACTTCCAGAAGATACGTGGCCCCAGTAAATGTCGACCGACAGCACCGATTGAATGCACCAAAAGAATAGTAAAGGGTCGTTAAAACCAGGATCCCCTAGTCATAGATGCGAATGTTCTAAAACACCCTCAGAAATGGCAGAAACCACAAGTGAACGACGTCGCCACTCGTCGCCATCAGAAAACCTCCCAACACCAACAAGATAAACAAACGGGCCATCTGACGCACTTGTTGACCATCATTCTCATCATCCCTTCTCCTCAGTAAAAGTTGCCTCAAAGAAGACAAGCGGAGGCAATCCCCGAAAACCACCCTCTCCACGTCACCTAAAGCATCCATCACCGCCTCCGGTGTCACCCGCAGCATCCTGTCCACCTCAATCTGGGCACCCTCGTAGTCCAGCCCCAGCAGCTGCTTAACATCAATGGGAGTCACCATCATCTCCCCAAAGCCAAAATGGAAGGTATGGGTAGTGTCCCACAACCTCTATCCCAAAGCACATAGTTACGTAGTGGAGCGGGGCATCTCATCCAATGCCGACGCTAGCCTCCCAAAACTCGCAGAGGACATCGCCTAACACACCACAGTAGGAAGGTTCTATCAAACATCCTTCAGCCCTGTCATACCACGGGCATGAATAATCGACATGAAGACGTCAGACTGTCAAGAAATGAAGAAAATCCTTACCAGATTCATGAAATAAAGCAATCTCGTCAAGAAAAGAAGAAAGGAATACCAAGAGTCATGCAAGAATTACATAACCACTAGGGTTCACCACCCTTGAAGAGCGATGATGCGAAGGCTCACGCAAAAGAGTCTGATTATCTGCCACAGGCTCAAACGAGTCGAAATAATTCTCGCTACCCAATGTGAGGGGCACCCTAGCCCTCCACTCCAGCCCTTCCCAATCATTGGTATTGAGCCACGCTATATGGGTTGCACTGTTTGAGAAGTCAGCCATTTCGGACATTAAGACGATTTGCAGAGGTTTATAGCAGAAGAAAAGAAGTTAGAAAGCTGTGAAAAATGAGGACAAACCACCCCTTTTTTATAGGAGGCTAAGGGTCATGCCGATCGGCAGCCCCCTCCACCCACAGATCGGCACTGAGCCTTTCACCTGCTCGAGGTATCCCAAAAGTCTGTGCCAATTGGCACACCCACGCCCATGCCGATCAGCACACCCTTAAAATCTCGTACAAAAAATCCAACAAAATACCAAAATTTTTTGAACAATTCCCAAACAATTCCTGAAATTACCAAATTCGTTCTAGCACCTTGCTCACCAAGGAGAACATTTTTTACACCCTCAGTGAAATCCCAGAGAATCATTCTCCCCAGCAATATCTCCAAAGGATGCTCTAAATTTTCCCCCAGCTACCAAATCCCCGGATCATTCACTATTCCTCGACAAAACCTAAAATCCAATCCTCATCCCCAATGGAATCCCCAAATTTCCTAAAGGAAAAATACACCTCTCTTAGGTCAGAATTGACCTCAGTCTTGGATCGTCACCTTAGTTGGGTCAGAATTGACCTCGGTCCTCGGTCGTCACTTCTCTTAGGTAAGAATTGACCTCGACCTTGGATCTTTACCTTAGTTGGGTCAGAATTGAACTCGGTCCTCGATCGTCACCTCTCTTAGGTCAGAATCGATCGCAGTCTTGGATCGTCACCTTAGTTAGGTCAGAATTGACCTCAGTCGTCGGTTGTTACCTCTCTTAGATCATAATTGATCTCAATCTTGGATCGTCACCTTAGTTAGGTCAGACTTGACCTCGGTCCTCGGTCGTCACCTCTTTTAGGTCAGAATTGACCTCAGTTTTGGATTGTCACCTTAGTTAGGTCAGAATTGACCTCGGTCGTCACCTCTCTTAGGTCAGAATTGACCTCGGTCTTAGATCGTCACCTTAGTTAAGTTAAAATTGACCTTGGTCTTAGATTGTCACCTTAGTTAGGTCAGAATTGACCCCGGTGCTAGGTTGTCACCTCTTTTAGGTCAGAGTTGACCTCGATCTTGGATCGTCACCTTACTTAGGTCAGAATTGACCTCGATCCTAGGTTGTCAACTATTTTCGATTAGAATTGACCTTGATCTTAGATCGTCACCTTAGTTAGGTCAAAATTGACCTCGGTTGTCACCTTTTTTAGGTCAGAATTGACCTCGGTCTTGGATCGTCACCTTCATTGGGTCAGAATTGACGTCGATCCTCGGTCGTCACCTCTCTTAGGTCAGAATTGACCTCGGTCATGGATTGTCACCTTAGTTAGGTCAGAATTGACCTCGATTGTCACCTCTTTTAGGTCATAATTGACATCGACCCTTAGTCACCACCTCCTTCTAGGTCAGAATTGACCTCGACCCTCTGAAGCGTTTATTCACATCCTTTAAGTCTGTAAAACTGACCTCCTTCCATCATATGGTGTCTATTCGACCTCCATCACTTGTTCCAAGCTCACTCGTCAAGGGGCTCTATAGAAAACACATTCTAGGTTCCCTTAAGTCTCTCCTTAAACTCCTAGCACTTCCCCCTTCCACCGTAACCTAGGTCGCACTTCGAGTATCGATCTAGAGACCATCGGCCGCCCTCGGACCCCATTTGACTCAAGTTAACTCTTTCGTCAAAGTGAAAGCTCTTTGAATATTTGAAGGGTTCTGAAACCCCTTTCTAAGGTTCTGCCCCATGCATGAATCGGAATAACGATTCAGATGAACGGACCATTTCACTATCAAAAACTGATTCAGGGGCCATCAGGCGCTCCCAAGCCCCGAATTAACCCCAATCAACTCCACCGTTAGAGTTAAAGCTCTTTGAATCTTCGAAGGGAACTGAAACCCCTTTCCAACGGTTCGCCTCGTACAAGAAATAGCATAATCATCTGAATGAACGATCAATTTTCCCTTAAAAATCGATCCGAAGGAAACCGGGTGCTCCCGGACTTCGTTTGACCAAAGTCAACTCTTCAGCTCAAACGAGACTAAATGAGTCTCCGAAGGGCATTGAATACCCTTTCTAATGATCTGCCCCGTGCATAATTTTGACTACGGTGTGGACGAATGAGTCATTTTACTTCGAGAGGTCACCAGGCACTTTCGACCCCCGGTTGACCAAGGTCAACTTTCCAAACCGAGTGAAAATTAATGGAATGTGGAAGTACATCTCCTAAGATTTCCAAAAGTCCACTCCCGTGCGCGATTCTGACTTACCATGCAGACGAATGATCCATTTACGTCCGACGAGCTCTCGTCCAAAGGACCGACGTGCGCTTCCGAGCCACATTTGACCTAAAATCATCTCCTGGACCCAGGAGCGGTTCAAATGACTCTCTAAGGCCTCCGAAATACCTTTCTAACGGTATGCATCGTGCTCGATTCAGATAAATGATTTGTGCTCTACAATCATTTTTGTATAAAAGTCCGCACGGGACTGCCACTTGACAGGTCTTGAACCCTGCCTATCGGCATAGTGTCAAGGGTGACCTGTCGATAGGCACCCCCTGGGGTAGGCAGATCGGCACCCCTTTTTGCCTTATAAATAAGGGCCATGACCTCATTCCCCCAGACAGCAAAAACCCATCAGCATCAGTGATCTCATTAACATTCTTTCGAAGTCAGCGAAGTTTCATATGAGAAATCTCATTCAAGCCTAAACACCCATCCTTTTCACACCCACTTTGGCAAATATCCTTCTCTCTCATCAACATCCAAAGGAGTTCATCCAATTTCCAAGCTCAAGCTCTAAAATAAGGTCCCATTCATTCTCCATCTCTTTCAAATCTCTTATTTTGCATAAATTACTTTAGGTTCATAATCTAGTTTCATTCTAGTTCATACATATTAACATCTACACTTTTATTAGTATATTGCACATACTCTATTTTCCATAAAAAAAAAGAGGGTTACACCCGTAAATTCCGAACGGAATTATCCATCACACTTTTTCGAAAACTAGAAACACTTTTTCCACACACACACACACTTAATAAAATTCCGTTTGAATCTATGGGATAAACCCCACTCCTGTTTTACATTCGAACTACGTGAACTTTGATGCCTTTATAGGCTACGTAGGCATCTCGGATTAAAATTCGAGACTCGAATCCAACTTTTCAATTTTCCAACTTCTCCTATTTTTCTAAATTTCTCAAATCCCTCATTATTATCATACATATACATATAATATGTTTATTCGCGCTTCAACCCACATATATATTATCGTTTCCCCATAACGATCAATATCTAGATGAACGCTCATATTCTATCTTCTACATTTGTTATTACTTTGGGTATTTTTCTATGGATGACCTCATCCTATCTTTTCCATGGTAGGGGTCGAACGATTCCAATCTCCATTATATAAACACATGCACACACTTCACGGGGATAAAGGAAAATATTAACATTTGCCCATGAGAGACCGAAAGGGCGGGATGGGTGCCTAACACCTTCCCATTCCGTAATCTAGCACCCGAACCTCCGATCTATTGGTTTCGCATGTACCAGTTTGTCATTTATGACCGCTCTCTCGAAGTGGAAATGTATTTTTTTTGCATGTTTTGAGAAAAATAGGCTGGCGGCTCTATCTCTTTGCATTCACCCCACACCGACGGTGACCGAGCCACCTTTTATAGAGAAGGCTGTGAGACCGCGATGCAGTTTCTTCCTCGGGGGATCCTGTTTCTCCTTTCCCCTGGGAACGAACGTCGCACTGACCGGGATGGCCACAACCTCTACAATAGATAGCTGCATGTCCCGTATTAAAAAATATGCCAAGTTGGAGGACGATCTCATCAATGCAGAGTCCCCAGTCGACCACAAGAAGAATGCGCCTAAAAAGGGCCTCAAGGGAGTAAATCAACATTCGACCAAGAAGGGATCCAGGAATGAAGCTTTAAAGAGTCGCCCTAGATCTCAGGCCAATAAGAAGAGTTACAAGTCACTGGAGATAATATTCAAGGAACCCATCTACAAGCTTATTCATCAGATCAAAGAGGATCCCTTTTTTAAAAAGCCTCCTAAGATGACCAGAGATTCAAATGATAGGGAGGCCAATCTCAAGTGCAACTAGCACCAGGACTATGGACACCTTACGGAGAATTGTAAAATATTCAAAAAACATCTAGAGGAGTTTGTCCAAGTGGGACACCTCAAGGAGCATATCAACATCACGAAGTCAAAAATGATGATAAAAATCAATGCAGTTCAGAAGGCAGACGAGGATCTTCCACCCGTTGGATCGGTCGCTACCATTCACGATTACACCGATCCAATTCAACACACTGGTAAGAAGCTCAAAGAAAAGGTAAGAATTATAGCCAACATCCAACAGGCTTTTCAGGTGGGCTTATACAAGTCCGTTCTTTCTAAAAGGGAGAGAGGTGAGTTAGATTTTAATCATATCATTATATTCAATAATGATGACTTGGTCGGTGTGAACCTGCAAGGATTCATTAGTTCTCACCATTCGGATTGCTAATTTTGACGTAAGGAGAGTGTTGGTGGACCAAGGAATCTCTCTGTAGATCATGTACCTGACAGTGCACTATAAGATCGACTTAAGTATCAAGGATCATGACACCAACTTTGGCCCGCTAATCAGTTTCAGTGAAGATGTGGAGACTCCCCTAGGGAAAATCAAGTTGCCAATCAAGATCGGTTCAACTAACAAAGAAGTAGAAATTTATGTAATCCAGTCGGGGTCACCCTACAATGTCATTGTGGGCAGATGATGGCTCCATGATATGAGAGTTGTACCCTCTTCCCTCCATTAAAAGATCAAATTCTTAACCTATCAGGGGGTGGTAGAGATCAAAGGAGATTAAGCGGCAGCACGAAGTTGTTTCGTCTCATCCACGAAAATAAAGCAGACTCAGTCCAAGAAAAGTTAGGACGATGACATTTCAGAGGATGATCAACCCAAGTAGTAACCAATGGGTATTTTACCAGGAGTTAAAGAAACTCGATTGGCTCCTGCCGAATGCGTGATAGAGGAACTTATCTCTATTCCTCTGGATGTATCACAGTCGGAGAAGGTTTTTATCATCGAATCAGAGTTGCCTAAACACAAAGTAAAGTAGCTTTATTACTTCTTGAGAACAAATGCAGACATCTTCGTATGGAAACCCAATGATATCCTGAGAAGAGACCCAGAAATTACTTTCCATCAGTTGCATGTGGATCCAAGTGTCAAGTTGATCAAGCAGAAGCCTACACATGCTCATTGCATGCCTGGGGTACACTACACCCCCCAGGCACTATATATACTCGTCTTCTCCTACCTTATAGAGGGTCCTCAGTTACAAACCCTAGCCAAACTCTGGTGTATTTACAGTAGAGAGAGAAAGTGGATTGATTGTATTGCTAATACCATTAGAGCCCTCTTCTGATAGTGCTACTTACACTCACTTGCACAGTGGACGTAGGCAATTATTGAACCAATTATATTGGTGTGTTTTTCCTCTTCTCCTCATCTCCTTCTACATATTTTTGTTGTTATTTGTTGCCATTGTTATGTCTGTTTGAGCTCTACTACATCTTTATCTGGTGGTGCTGTTTAAAGCATCATCAATTTGGCACCGTCTGTGGGAATGTAGATAGTCATCTACTTTCTATCTTAGCTTACTCTTCACCGAATTCTATGGTGGTGGTCCAACCCCACCGTTGTTGGGTTTGAACCGCCATTGAAAGAGCTCCTATCGAGTTTTTAAGATCTCTTCAGTTTACAGCTCATCCACAATCAAGGTTAGACTATGGCATCAAAATACCCACCTCCTATTGGTGGACATAACACTAGTAACGCCCCTCCTCAATTAGAGATGGTGGCGGCACTGAAGTCACTGGCAGCCAGCCAGCAGGCTATACAAGAGCAACTGGCTGCCTTCAGCCAAAATATCCTTATAAGACCAGTCGGAGTAACACCAGAATTTATCACTCCGATCGCCTTACCTCAACGCGAAAATGCCAGGGGACCACCCCAGGCACCAACAAAGGAGGTCCCACCTCGCCAACGATGGAGAGATCTTGCTGACCCCAGTCATTTACGCTTGGGGAGGCAAGGTCAACCTTGCCCGGAGGACCAGTATAATGATTTTGAGGCTGAGGAATATGCTCTGGTAGATTGTTGGGAGCCCTATGAGATCTCAAGAGAAACTATGCGGCCAGTGCGAGCAAGCCAAGATGGCTGGCAAAGAGGCTCAGCCTTTGACAAATTGAGTCGAAGGTCGACCTTTGAAAGGCTCGACCCAGGGTATGACCTAAGAGACAGATTATCAAGATCAAGAAGTGTAGCATGTTCTGCAAGGGAAGGTCGGCCAAAGAGGCTCGACCTTTGACATATTGAGTCAAAGGTCGGCCTTTGAAAGGCTCGGCCCAGGGTGTGACCTAAGAGATAAATTTTCTAGATTAAGAAGTGTAGCACGTTCTGCAAGGGAAGGTCAGCCAAAGAGGCTCGACCTTTGACAGATTGAGTCGAAGGTCGACCTTTAAAAGGCTCGACCTAAGGTGTGACCTAAGAGATAGATTATCTAGATCAAGAAGTATAGCACGTTCTGCAAGGGAAGGTCGACCAAACCCTGGCTGAGACGATGGCCAGAGGGAGGTCAACAGCCGACATAGGCCAGCGGTGAGGGAACCCTCAGTTAGGCCTGCAAAAGTAGCCGGTGATAACCTCGACTGGGCCGATGTTGCAGCAGCAACAGATAGACCCTCGAACGTCTCAATCTAGAGGCTGAAGGATAAGATAGGAGATAACCTTAGAAGACGAGACCCTTTGCAAAGGGACTATTCTGAAGGCTCACCTTTTATAGCTAAGATAATTGGTTTCTCAACACCTGCAAAGTTCAAACTGCCAATGGTTACCCCAAAGTATGATTGGAGTAAAAACCCAATCCACCATGTGGAAATGTATCAGTCTCCTGGTGATATCTACTCCATCTCAGATGAGATGAGGTGCCATGCCTTCTCCAGCACTTTGATAGGAGCAACTCACGTATGGTTTACTTCTCTCTCGAAGGGCTCCATTGTTAACTTCAAGTAACTCGTAGAGAGGTTCATTCACAACTTATATTTTGGGGTAAGACCTCAAAAGAAGACCACCCACCTCTTGTACGTCAAGCAGGGAAAATATGAGAGCCTAAGAGACTACATTGCAAGGTTTAACAGGGAGAAGATAGCAGTGGAAGATTATGAAGAGAGTATCTCTAAGACAACACTAATGGAAGGGATACAAAAGGGGAAATTTCTTTGGAAGCTTGCCAAAGACCCTCCGAAGTCTATGGCCGAGCTACTAGCTATGGTAAGAAAGGTCATGAATGCCGAGGAACCCATGGCTTCCAAAGAAGAGGATGAAGCTGGTGGAAGCAAGTCTCATAAAGCCAAGGATAAGGACGGGAAGAAGAGGTCGGCTGATGACAAATTTATCGGCTACACTCCACTCCCAGTAAGTCCTGATATAATTTTAAATGAGATTAAAGAAGATAGAGACTTGAGATGGCCTGAGAAGCCGACCCCGACCTCCCGCTATAGGATGTAGCACCAAAGGGTCGGCTGCATTAAAAGTTTAGCAGAAACTGATCGATAACTCTTCATTCATGAAACCGACCCTCTGCTATCTCAAACTGGGGCGAGTGTTCTTTATCAAGTGATTTTTAATGTACTCGATACCTCATATATATATCGGCTATCTATCTTATAACAAAACGTCAATGAAATTTTTTGTATGTTCTCTTTCTCATATTCTTCTCATAAGACGTGTTCAGTTACTTATTTTAACTCGTCTTAAAATATAAAGCATCATCATTTTGGTGAGAAACCCTCTCAATGAAAAGATAGTATATGGATGAGACGACCCTCATCCATACACTCTCAAAACGATGAGAGGGGACATATAAGAACCCTATAATTTGGTGAATTCAAATTTCAAAAATCATTTTATGCTCCTCTCGGTGAAAAGACAGTATATGGACGAGGGTCATCTCATCCATACACTCTCAAAATGATGAGAGAGGACGTGGTATAACACCGTAATTCGATAAACCTAAATTTGAAAAATCATTTTGGTATACTCTTCTCGGCCAAGGACGGGATGAGTAGAGACAAACATCATTAACTTGGTGATCTCATATTTGAAACATCATTAACTTGGTGACATGAGAGTTAACATCATTAACTTGGTGGCCTCATATCTAAGATAAACATAATTAACGCGGTGATCTCATATCTGAAACATTATTAACTTGGTGACATGAGAGTTAACTTCATTAACTTGGTGGCCTCATATCTGAGACAAACATCATTAACTTGGTGATCTCATACTTGAAACATCATTAACTTGGTGACATGAGAGTTAACATCATTAACTTGGGGGCCTCATATCTGAGACAAACATCATTAACTTGGTGATCTCATATCTGAAATATCATTAACTTGGTGACATGAGAGTTAACATCATTAACTTGGTGGCCTCATATCAGAGACAAACATAATTAACTTAGTGATCTCATATCTGAAACATCATTAACTTGGTGAAATGAGTTTTAACATCATTAACTTGGTGGATTCATATCTGAGATAAACATCATTAACTTGGTGATATGAGAGTTAACATCATTAACTTGGTGGCCCAACATCATTAACTTGCTGATCTCATACTTAAAACATCATTAACTTATTGAAATTAGAGTTAACATCATTAACTTGGTGGCCTCATATCTGAGACAAACATCATTAACTTGGTTACATGAGAGTTAACATCATTAACTTGGTGGCCTCATATCTGAGATAAACATCATTAACTTAGTGATCTCATACTTGAAACATCATTAACTTGGTGACATGAGAGTTAACATCATTAACTTGATGGCCTCATATCCGGGACAAACATCATTAACTTGGTGATCTCATACTTGAAACATCATTAACATGGTGACACGAGAGTTAGCATCATTAACTTAGCGGCCTCATATCTGAGACAAACATCATTAACTTGGTGATCTCATATCTGAAACATCATTAACTTGGTGAAATGAGAGTTAACATCATTAACTTGGTGGCCTCATATCTTGAAACATCATTAACTTGGTGATCTCATACTTTGAAAACCATTGGCTTGGTTGGAGACAAACATCATTGATATGCCCAAGTATACCCTTATCCAAGCTTGGGACCCCTCGGCCAAGGCCGACCTTGACAAATCATCAGACAGTGCGAGATTATGACTCGACCTGGGGGCCGACGCAAGAAGCCTCGGCCTCATCCATGACAGTACATCTGATGATCTCATTGCCAGCAACTGTTCTATCAGAAGACTAACTCATTATCTCGGCCTGGGCCAATACATCCTCATCCTGCCAAAGGATTAGCTTATGATCTCAGTCTCATCCCAAAAAGGACCCCTCAGCTAAGGCCGACCAATAATGGTACCATAGTTTGTGCAAAGTACAAAGAAGGATTTAAGCATCAGGGGTCTTATGACCCAAGCACCCTCGGTCTCGTCCACCACATGAAACATCTCATCAACTTCTTAGCCCAAAGATACTTTATCCCTCAGCCTTCTATCTACTTTGAAGACTAAGGTCTAGGGGTAATTGATATGACCAAAATACACCCTCGTCTCTTAAGATGATAGGCATCACATCTCACGATCGAGTCGTCACAAGAGCCTCACATATCATTGGCGGGGTTATCTAGATAAGGGTCAGCCTCAATAGGGTCGGCCACGACTTAATCATTAGCAGGGTCATCTAGATAAGGGTCGACCTCAGTAGGGTCGGCTACCGCTTAATCATTGGTGGGGTCATCTAGATAAGGGTCGGCCTCAGTAGGGTCAACCACGACTTAATCATTGGCGGGGTCATCCAGATAAGGGTCGGCCTCAATAGGGTCGTCCATGGCTTAATCATTGGTAGGGTTGTCCAGATAAGGGTTGGCCTCAGTAGGGTCGACCATGGTTTAATCATTGGCGGGGTCATCCAAATAAGGGTCGGCCTTAGTAGGGTCGGCCATGGCTTAATCATTGGCAGGGTCGTCGAGATAAGGGTCGACCTCAGTAGGATTGGCTATGGCTTAATCATTGGTGGGGTCCAGATAAGGGTCGGCCTCAGTAGGGTTGTCCATGGCTTAACCATTGACAGGGTCGTCTAGATAAGGGTTGGCCTAAGTAGGGTCGGCCACGGCTTAATAAACCTTAGCCTGATCACTACAACCGAGACTACATTTTTACCTCTCAATGAAAGATCATTAGTCTGTTATTGGCCACCTCAGACATCATGGCAGCAACCTCAGCCATCATACAGTGAACTTAATACCTCGGCCTAAGGGTCGAAATAGAAGACGCCAGCCTCGGCCACAACCTCATAGCTCTCATACATCATCTCAGCCTCAGCCACAAACTCATAGCTCTCATACAACATCTCAACCTCGACCTCAGCCTCATAGCTCATCATATGGTGCCAAAACCTCATCCTCGACCTAAGGTTCAAAACAAAAGATGTTGGCCTCGACCACAACCAGATAGCTCTCACACAGCAGCTCAACCTCGACCTCAGCCTCATAGATCATCACATTGTGCCTCGGCCTCGGCCTTCTCCAACATCAAGGTCATCTCAGCCTCAGCTGGGACCTGGATGATAGACTATAGGTCGAGCCCCCCCAGATGACATCTTCCGTACGAGCAGTATAAGATCCCAACATGGAATATCCCACATGGACAAACTGTTATGACCAAATCTTCTTGGCACATGAAGGAATATTTCATCACCATCCTCTACATATGACAGTGACAGGTGGCTTCACTAGATTGGCTAGATCATCCGAAACATGCTCATTGCATGCCTGGGGGTACACTATACCCCCTATGCACTATATATACTTATATTCTCCTACCTTGTAGAGGGTCCTCAGTTACAAACCCTAGCCAAACTCTGGTGCATTTACAGTAGAGAGAGAAAGTGGAGTGATTGTATTGCTAAGACCATTAGAGCCCTCTTCTAATAGTGATACTTACACTCACTTGCACAGTGGACGTAAGAAATTCCCGAACCACTTATATTGGTGTGTTTCTCCTCTTTTCCTCATCTCCTTCTACATATCTGTGTTGTTGTTTGCTGCCGTTATTATGCCTGTTTGAGCTCTACTACATCTTTATCTGGTGGTTCTATTTAAAGCATCATCAGGCCCTAGAGAAGGTAAAGGCTGTAGAAGCTGAAGTTGAGAATCTGATCTAAGTCGACTAAATCAAAGAGGTCCAATTCCCAAATTGGATCTCCAATATTATTGTCATTAAAAAGAAGAGTGGCAATTTGAGGGTTTGTGTGGACTTCACCAATCTTAATAATCACTTCTCCAAGGAATATTTCCCACTGCCTCAGATAGACTAGCTCGTGGATTCCACAACGGGGCATCAACGTCTGAGCTTATGGATGCATACTTAGGCTACCACTAGATACCCATGTTCAACCCAGACCAGGTAAAGAACACGTTCATCACAACCTTAAGACTTTATTGTTACAAAGTAATGCCCTTTAGTTTGAAGGACGTAGGGGAAAATTATCAGAGGATGGTCACCAAGATATCTAAGAAACTGATCAGTTATACCATGAAAGTATATATTAACGATATGCTTATCAAAAGCAAGCATTTTACCGAACACATCAAGGATCTGGCAAATACCTTCAATATTTTTAGGGAGTACAGTATGATGCTTGCGCTTCTAAATATATATTCAGTGTGAGCTCAGATAAGTTTCTAGGTTATTTAGTGACTTAGAGGGGCATAGAGGCAAACCCAGCTCGGATCAAATCTCTAGAGGACATCATAAGATCGGCCACTATCAGGTATATTCAAAACGTTACTGGAATGTTAAAGGCCCTAAATCGCTTCATTTCAAGATCTTTGAATAGTGTCGATCGTTCTTCCAGCTTTAAAGAAAGCAAGCCCCACTGTCTGGACAGAAGAATATGATCAAGCTTTATAAGTTATTCGACAATACTTATGATCCCTTCCCTTGTTTTTAACTCCCAAAGATGGAGAAGATATATACCTCTACTTGGTTGTCTCAGGGTACATAACTAGCGCGACGTTGATTTATCTGCATGACGGCGTGCAGAGATCTATCTACTATGTGAGGCCACTCTTTTTGAAGTATAAAATAAGTAGATGCCCATGATAAGATGGTTTTGGAACTAGTGACTATCGCGAGGAAGCTCAGTAACTACTTTGGTGCTCATACGTCAATCGTCCTAATAATATACTCCTCGAGGGATGCTCTTAAGAAGGCTGACCTTTGTAATAGAATGACCAAATGGTTCCCTGAGCTAGATCAGTTCGATATCAAATATGAACCTAAAATGGAGATCAAGGGTCTAGATAATTTCGTGGTAGAGTTGTAAACATCCCCCAAAGAAAAGGGCGAATAGCAACATCCAGTTCTGGAGTCACTTGCGATTACCGAAGACAAACAGGATTAGAAGCTCTTTGTGGATGGGGTATAAAATGAGAAAGGAACTGGTGTAAGAATAATACTGATAACACCGCAAGGTGATCTCATTAATCAGGTTATCAGACTTGGGTTCAAAGGCTCAAAAAATAAAGTAGAATACGAGGCCATGGTGCATGGCCTTAGCAGGGCGATCAACTTGGGCTCCCAACACATTTTTGTATATTATAACTCCAGGTTGATTGGCAACCTAATCAATGGGAAATATAAAGTGAGGGATCCCAGAATGATAGATTATAGAGACATGGCAAGAGGCCTCCTCCAACAGTTCAAATTGGCCTCAGTTTAGCAGCTCCCAAGGAACGACAACAGCCACGCGAATGCTCTTGCCACTCTGGCTTCCATATAGATATCAATTTGAAAAGAAAAATCGAAGTAGAGTACATAGACTGACTGTACATTGAAGATGTAGAGAAATATCTGGGCGTCTTTCAGGTGGAATTGGCTCCATCTTAGATGGACCCCATAATCTCCAACTTAAAGACTGGCAGGCCGTGACACCCCGCCTATTTTAACCACGGGTGATCAGTCCTTTACTAAAACAAATCAAAATCTTATTTGGTTCATTCTTATCATCACTGTCGAAACCATTTTTAAAGTTACTAACCACCTAGTAATTAAATAGACCAGTGACAAATTTTATCTTTCATTAAATTAACACATGCAAAAAAGATAAATTAACTAAACCATTCACACAATATAAACATCTGAATCCAACACACGACAAATATATGAGTAAATAAGATCGAATAACAATCTGAAGTAATAAAAACTGAATCTCAACAATGTCTAATAAATACTAAATAATTGAAAGTCTGATAGGGCGACATGCCCAAACAGGAATACTGAAATAACTCCTAACTAGGAATGAATGAATTGAAGTGTCTAAGGCAACTCCTGCAAGCCTCCACAAATGCTGCAGCTACGCATCCCTGGAAAGATCCTCAAGCTTGGCGTCCCTGTGACTGGACACCTAAAAGGTTTTGGAAAATAGATTTAACACGGGTCAGAGCCTAAGAAAACCGTTTGAAAATATTTTGCAAGTATTTAAATAAGTTATAAGATACACATGTTAGTTCAACGTACACACCCTTGAGTTCTTCACCTCTCGACTAATGTGTACACATAACTTATCTTATTAAGCTATCCTTTCCATCCCCACTAGATAATGTATCTAACTATCCATAAAGGTCTAGCTCTCTCGTATTACCCATACGACAGGCTACTATAATATCAATAATTAATATCACCCACTTATTATTATTGAATCAATTATTTAAAGTCTCACTACTTAAATTACTTTTAGATGTACATAATCTATCAATTCTACTATCACACATAAGTAGATAAATCACACATGTATATATTTAACACACATATATAATATATACAACTATAGCATCCCTAGAATGGCCCCTCGTGATGCTGGAATACTCTGCTATCAAGTCCATGTACCTCTTGTACCAAATCAAGGACTATTGCTTCGACATGTCTTATCATTCCCAAAATCAAACAACACACACTCGAGACAAATATGGTTCTAAGCCTTTAGGATACACACATACCTAACGTACCCAAATGGCACGTTGGTCCCTCTAATACACTACACATAGTGATCTTCCCTAAGTTCCATGTACCGGGGTATAAATTTAAACCTCACTAGAATCGTCAAGGGAGGATCTCCCTCTACACGGTAACCTCCTGATAGCAGGCGGCGTAGGTATGTTCACACACATAATCAAATATCAACTATAGGTATTCACTGAACCTATATACACATATTATTCAGTAGGTATATACACAATACAATCATATAAGTCCTTATGTAGTATATATCTCTCGCATACTCAACGTACTAATTAATTCTCACATTTTATTTATTTCATATATATTCTAGTATTATGCACTACCCAAAGGGTCCCATCTATCCCTTACGTAAATTCAGTAGTCATACATCTTTATACTACTAATTGAAGTCTTAGGTTATCGTTATACTCTCCCTGTAACCTAAATTGCACATTCCTGATACATCCCTCAACTAGTTAAACATCGTTGGTCCAAACCTTAATTTATCCTCACTAAGAACGACCGAGTATAGATTTTGTACCTACTCACTTTCCCTAGTCTTAGTATAATTATTAAATTTACTCCATAATTTTCCCATAATAAATTTCCTTAGAATTCAGCCAATAAAATTTTTGGGCAACAGGTACCCCCAACTGGTATGTGTCCGACCAGATTTGGAGGTGGAACTGGTATGTGGCCAACCAGATTTAGAGACCAAATAGGTATGTGGCCGACCAGATTTGGAGGCCGAACTGGTATGTGGCTGACCAGATTTGGAGGCCAAACAGATAAGTGGTCGAACAGACTTGGAGGCCGGCTAGAACCCCCCCTAGGACTTCGTCTTCTCCACTGTTATGGATTCCACAGTTTTTAGCTTAGAATTTCTTCATGTAAACATACCCAACTCCAATACGATTTAACCCAACATCAAATATGAGTTTATATAACAGTTCTAACAAATTTCTAATGTTAAAACATCATTAAATTCATACATCTCATGATTTTATCAAGATTTTATACACAAATCCTAGTTATGGTGTTATTCATCTAAGTTCATCAAAAATACAGATTTCTTTCATGTTCTTAATTTCGTAACTTCTGATTTCATTTTATCTACACAAATGGTTTCATTTTACATGCAATCCTGCCAAAAAATTTTGAGTTATATTCATCAAATTCCCAAGAACATCATTAATTATCATTGAATAAAAAACCCTACACTACATGGTATTATAACGCATAAAATCATGCAAGATAAACACTTGCCTTATCAAGTAGGTCTGATTTCATTTTGTGACGGATGATGATCCCTTCCTTTCCTTTCAATTTCACTTCGGCGGTAAAGGAGATGCAAGAAAGTGTTGGATCCTTCAAGAAAGTTTATCTTCTTTCGCTCTAATGGCCTTTCCTCTCACCTCTTTTATTTCTTAGGGTTTGGAATGTGTTATGCGAATGCCTCAATTAGCTAGATTATGTTTATAACTCCCAAATTCCCGAAATTAGACTAACGGGCCCAACCCAAATGACCTAAGCACTCCCGTGTGGGCTCGGTTATGACTAAAAGGGCCCCAGAACCCAATTACAACCCCGGGTACACTATTTCGACTATCTCAACCCATTCGGAATCAATCGTGATCTCAAAATCTCCATTCGAGTTACTCTATAATAAAGTCCTATCTCGACCCCAATTAGTCTACACGCGACTCTCGGTTGAGATAAAATACTGCCATGTCACTATCACTCGTTATGACATAAAATAATTATTTACTATTCACTTAGTAATTTTATTCCATAAATATTAACCATTATCTCTCTCAGTTAATATTTCAATTCACACACAATAATTAATTCAATTAAATTATGGCACACGTGTAATTTAAAAATACTCGAATTAATTTAATTATAAATACTCAGAAATACGGGGTATTACACGGGCTACCCCCAAATGACAAGGAAGTCCACAAGTTGAAAATCAGATCGGACAGGTTTTGCCTCAACTCTGATGGGAAGCTGTACATGTGATCATTCATCAGCCCACTACTGAAGTGCGTTCACCCAGATAAAGTGGAAGGATTATTGAACGAGATGAACGAAGACAACTGCGGAGCACATACAGGGGGGAGATCACTTTTGTGACAGCCCGAATATAATTATGATAAATTATATTTAAACAATGCTTATCTTATGTGATATGAATAATGTGTTATTAGTATATCTAATGTTAATTGATTATGTTTATTATAATCCTACTTTCATAAATCATGAAAGGTCGAATTATTTACGAACACAAAATTTTGTTGTTTTCGGTAGAAAGGATCCTGTTATAGACTAGTTTTGACCTTTATAACATTATAAATGACTTGAGGTGAAAACTAGATAGTTGTAGACATGTGAGTTAGGGTTGTAACACAACAAACGGATCATCAAATGGATGTCCGAGTAAAGATTTATACCGAAATTACGAACAAAGGGCAAAGTTGTCCATTCCCTTTAAGTGGTATTTTGTCTTTTATTAAGCCAAATGTTTTAAATTGATTGGTTGGCTTGGGAGGCAGCCTTGGCCGACTTAAAACCCTCCCTCTTACATATTTCCTCAGAAAAACAAACCCTAGGTTCAGTTTCAAGTGTTGTTATCTTGAGGAAATAGAAAGTTGATGTTTAGGAAAAAAAGTGAGGAGAAAAAGTGTAGAAAAATCCGTGGAAATCACGTAAAAGCCCTGAAGGTAATCCTAATTGAAATTCTAGTTATTTATCTTATATTACTGATTTATATGATATAAATAATCATAGGTTTACGAAAGTTTCAGCCCTTTATATGTATGTATGGTTAGATGAAAGTTTATGTTAAGTTGAATGTAGAAACCCTTAAAATTGCTTTGTATTGAAACCCCTTGCATTCAAACTTGCATATCTCTTTGTGTGCTTACTGGAATTGAGAAATTACAATTGGATATGAAAGTAGACTCATATATTCATATTATACCCGAAAATGAGAATTTATATCCTTGTGGTTAGGCCGTAATGATGATTTCAAGTTGGTACATGGTTGCTGTTTGTATACTTGATTTCGGTATTCCCTAAGTTTAGTCAAGCTTTTGAGATAGAAAATGAAGTCAAAAAATTATGAAACTTCAATTATGTACTATTAAGTATGTGTACTAGAAATGGTTTGAAAATCATGGAAAGTTATGCTGTAGAAAAATTATGAAAATTCTTGCAAGTTGAAGGAACAATAGAGGAACTTGTAGGGAAGATTTCTTGTGAGGTAGAGAAATGGTCATAACTTGCCCTAGGAAGCTTGAAAAATTACACCGTCACTTGTACTGGATAGTATATTCATATATGTTTTCATATTGATGAGGTTGGACCCCTGTATTTGTACAATTTAGGAATATAGGATGGTCAGGTATGTAGGACAATAATTTCAGGCCATACTGGATACCCCTTGAATGAATGTTTTTATTTCGTCCTTACAAAGGGTACTTTGAGTACATGTTTCATGTGTATATACATTGAGGAGTATAATTTCATGTTTACTTGACTTTGGTTATAAATTCCTCATAAGGTATTTCCTACGGTTGAATGTCCGTAACTTTATCAATATGTACATCATTGTTTGCCTTTACCTATGTTTTATGGAATGTGACTTAATTGGAATTATATTGTTGATGTATAGCCATGGAAAGTTACATAATTATGTTTGGATAATATTTATGATTGAGGTTCAGTATTGATTTAGTTGGATTGACAGGTGTAAGGCCTAATCAACCCAGTTCAGCTCCACCAGAGGGAAACCTGAATACGTAGTTGTCAACCAAGGTGAGTGTACTCACTGGAAAGAGATATTTGTATCGTGTTGTTGGTATGATCATAATAAAATGAATATGAAATTGTTCATTTCGGTTTATCGAAACGAGGGGTTACTCCTCGACCAGGAATGGGGTAGATTTTTCTATTAATGACAAGGGGTTACTCCTCGACCAGGAATGGGGGAGAATTGTCTATTTAGACAGGGTATGTGAATCATGATTCGGAAAAGTTGGTCATTCATTATGAATGAGACGGATAAGTTAATACATAAGTAGATGGACATGATTTATTGCATTTAAATTCATGCAGTAGTATAGTAGTGATGCATTCACTGGGCTATTTTGCTCACGGTTCCTATGTTCACATTTTTCAGGTAATACGATGTCACTGCCAAATCTAGGAGGTCGGGTTGGGTTAGCTAGGAATGGGAGAAACTATGATTTTGTGTAAATGTAAATGATGTAATTAAGTTAACTTATCCTTTAAGAAAGTTTTTATGGGCATGATTACTCTGATGTTGTAAAAAGGTTTTCAGTTATATGAATTTACAATGATGACTCTGAAATTAAAACTCGTGATTATGGTTTGGTTAGATCAATTATGGTTTGACTCACTTTGACTTTCAAACTTAATTATAAGTAACTGGGTTGGGGTGTGTCAACTTTCCTGTAGGGCAATCTCTTAGGGATCATGGTGGCCATTCAAGCGAAAGAACTCTATCGGGTTTGCTGGAAAATGCACCAAATGGAAGATTTTCTCACCAATGATCAAGCAGCCTACGGGAGATTTGAACCCCCTAAAAAGTCGGTGGCCTTTCGCCTAATGGGGCATGGGCATAGTGGGGTCACTACCTTTCGCACCAGAAAATTAAAGGTACCTGATAACGGTGACGGACTACTTACAAAGTGGGTTAAATATGAATCACTCACCCATATTCGAGAACCGAATGCCAGAAGTTTTGTTTGGAGGAATCTCATCACAAGATTTGTCATCCCAGGAGCATTGATCATAGTCAACCAGACACAGTTTGGCAACGATTTTTTCCATAATTTTTGTTTTAAATATGGAATCAGGATCCGCTATGCATTAGTAGTCTCCCCCAATATAATGAATAAACAAAGATAACTAATAAGACCCTTCTGTCAAGTATCAAGCACCGATTAAATAATGTCAAAGGGTGATGGGTGGATGAGCTCCCATCTATTCTCTGGGTATACAGAACAACCCCCATGAGACCAATAAAAGAGACTCGATACTCCCTAGCTTATGGAATGGAGGTGGTCATAGATCGAGCTTCCAACACTCAGATCAGATGCATTTTAGGATGGTCATAATGATAATCGAAAATCCCACGAATTGGACCTAGATGAGGAAGGAAGGGAGCATGCTCTAATACATTTGGTTGCTTATCAATAAGAACTGACGAAACAACATGACAAGAAGGTCAAAGTTAGAGAATTTTAGGTCGGTAATCTCGTCTCCTCAATATTACTAGCCACTATAAAGAAGCCATCAGACGGTAAGCTAACACCAAACTAATAAGGACCTTACCGAGTAGCTTCGAATGGAGGTAGGGGTCATACCATTTATAAGAGTTAGATGGGAAAGTAGTTCCAAGGTCATGGAATGCCATGAACCTTAAAATTTTTTATTATTAGGTAGCAAGTCAGTCCTTTTTCCCTTTTTAATATATGCACAGTAAAACGAAATGTGATTGACTATCTAAGTTTCTCAGAATCTATTTTTGATTTATATTTAGTCGTCAAAAACCCACTCGAAAAGTGGTGCAATCTGAAGTAGATCGGTCAAACCCCACTCAAGGAGTGGTATGATATAAAGTAGATCGGCCTAGAGTAGGCTTAAAACTCGCTTGAATAGTGGTACGATATGAGGCAGATCAGGAAAAACCCAGTCAAGGGGTGGTATGATATAGGGGTGGAAATTCATGTGCGTCGTGTCGTGTTCGGGTGGTGTCATGTCGGGTTCGTGTTAAGTATTAGTCAACCCTAACTCGATCCATTTAACTAATCGTGTCAGATGAGCAAACACTAAACCGACCTATTTATTATCGTGTCGTGTTCGGGTTGACCCGCATAACCCATTAAGTAAAATATAAAATAATTTTTTTCTTCTCTCTTAACCAATCATACTAATGATAGGCCTACAATAACTTAAATTTAATTAATTTCAACTTCTTGCAACACATAAATAATTTATCATCAGATTCTCCATGAATTTTATAGAATGCCTATCAAGATGTATAAAATACGAGTTAAACGGGTCTATTCGTGTCATTTTTGAGTTATACGTGTTTAACACTAACCCAACCCGTTTATTATTCGTGTTGGCGGGTCGTGTCATATTCGGGTTCATGTCAAGAAATCGTCAACCCTAACCCGCTAACTTCGTGTCGAGTTCGTGTCGGATTATCGTGTCGTGTCAAAAATTGCCACCCCTAGTATGATATAAAGTAGATTAGCCTTAAAGAGGCATAAACCCCACTTGATTAGTGGTACGATCAGAGGCAGATCGATCAAAATCTACTCGAGGAGTGGCATGATCTATAGTAGATTGCCTAGAAGAGGTAGAATCCCCATTTGAATTATAGCATGATTAGAGGCAGATCAATCAAGCCCCACTCAAGGAGTGGTATGATCTAAAGTAGATTGGCCTAGAAGAGGCAGAAACCCCACTTGAATAGTGGTACGATTTGAGGCAAATCGATCAAAACCCACTTAAGGAGTGGTATGATCTAAAATAGATAGGTTTAAAAGAGGCAAAAAACCCACTTGAATAGTGGTACGATATGAGGTAGATCAGTCAAAACCCACTCAAGGAGTAGTATGAACTAGGAAACACTAATTAGAAACGCATCTAAAGAACCGTGTGGTACAACTAAAGAAATAGCTGGTTGCTTGTGTTGGACACCAAAGATTATCTTAAACATTAAAAATGGTGCAATCTAAGGCAAATTGACCTTTCAAAACTTTATTAAGACTATCTTGAATCAAGCACCTTCGGTCAGATGTAATAGACTGCCTTATCCCGGTAACAAAGATCAACCAGGTTCAATTTTAAATAACTTATTTATTTCTCTTTTAATAAGGAAAGGACCTTAGGGGAACAAATAACACAAAGTGATCAAACGAACAATGTCTAACAGATAACATGATAGCAAGACTACATTACTTACACAATAGGAAAATAATAGAAAGGAAAACATACAAAAATTTCATTAATAATTCAAAAATGGCTTCTGGCCTACAGAATGACCACCAAGGGTCAAAAGCAAAAATAAAACACATCAAAATAAACTAAGTCTGGCTGGCCACTGCGTGCTGATCGATGGATTTAATACTTTGAGCAGGGAGATCAAGGGGAACTTCCTTAGGAACACGGGCAGGAGGATCGATTGAGGCCTGGGCCGAAGAGTCCACAGAAGGATCTGCTAGGGGATTGGCTAATGGGGGATATTCGACATAGGATGAATCACCTTTGCTAACGTTTCCCCATTAGAGGCCATCCATCCAACCTTTATTGGAGGCGACAGACTTGTAGTAGTCTAGCTAGGCGGTGAACTCCTGAATGGACACCTCATAACCCTTATCATAGGACTTCTACATGTCATTCTCATAGGTTTTATCCAACTGGATCCTCTGATTCTAAAGGATGAGCTTCTCTAGGATCTTACACTGAAGAGAAGTCTTTATTTTGGACAACTCAGTGTCCACCCAACTGAACTCATCCTGAGTTCAACTTCCTCTACTGCCTTTATCTTGGCATTGGTCTTAGTCTTCAGTTGTTTGCCTAGATCCTCAAGATCCTTATTTTTCTTAGTGAGTTGGTCCCTGAGGGTAAAGTTCTCCTTGGAGGACGACTCAAGGCTCCTCCAATAACAGTCAGCTCGACCATCGATCTCCTTTTGAACCTGCTTGCTTTGAACGAAGAGGGAAAGAAGTCATAAATAAATTTAGTAAATACAAATTGACCGAATTACAAATATATGACTTACCAACACATTGTGGCGCATGCCCACTTAATGGATCCTCTCCAGGGTGAAGCGCCTAAGCTCTGACATGTCAAACGTTAGTATAGCCACCTGAATCACGGAGTAGGCAACCTTAACGTTCATATGGGATGAATTGGCTTCGACCACAGACTCCTTCCCCTCATGGAAAGAACTCTCCCAGTGACGATTACGACTCCCTTGGGGATGAGGGTTATTTTTATCATTTCCCCTGCCTCTACTAGGACTTATTAATAATAACTAATCGGTTGGAATGAGCAGGTGGAGTTTTTAAGTCAGTACCGATTGGGGTTTTGTCATTCTTTTTCTTTTTGGCAGGTTCGGCCTCCTCCCATTAGTGTTCCAACTCCAGGGATTCCATATCCCTAAGAGTAATTAATTTTCTCTTTCGCTGCTTATCGGTAGCAGCGGCTTGACCGACCCTTGTGACAGCGACCGATTGCTTCTTCAGCTTATCCCTGGAAGTTACCGAGTCAATCGGTCTCTTTGATTTGCCAATTATTTCTTCTAGATCGGTGGGGATTGGTGGGAATGATAAGTCTTAAAATAAGTCCTATTCAGCCTCCACTTCCTCCCAAAGACGACCAGACACACTTGTGTCGTAAAAAAATAGTGGATCAAAATTATCCAATAACGAACCAAGGTCTTCTTCTTCTTCTTCTTCTTCTTCTTCTTCTTCTTCTTCTTCTTTCTTTCTTCATATTCCTCTTCCCCTTGGTCAGAGTCAGAGTCTGTTTGGATCATGTATGGGGAAGATTCCCCTATGTAAACCCCTCTTTAGCTTGGCTAAGGACAGGGGTGGAAGTTTGGATATAATCGTCACCGACTACGGTGTAATCAGCGGCCTGAACATCGAGTATGGTTATGAAGTTGGTAAGAGAAAAGTAGATAAGGTTGTAATAAAGTAAGACGTGGGCCGCTCTCTAGTGGGGATGAACTCTGGGGGTCTGTATTCTTCAATTTTTTTTCCAAATCGTCAAGTTTAACTTGGTAACCAAATGATTTAGTATTCAGAAAGCGATCTGCAATATAAAATTAGTTCGGTCAGTAAAAAAATAATTAGCGTTTACAAAAAAGTTATTTAGGCGACCTACCAGGTGCCCCTTTGGTGTTAGGAACCCTAAGCCCACCATATCCTTCACCATTTATATCCCCAGAAATGACAAGGATGTTTTTCTTGGTGTCCTTTTGGGATCTAGGCATATGGGTGATCAAATTACGAGACTTGTCACTAGCCTGGAAGTGGTACGACTCGGTGCTTGGGGAAACCCTCAAGTCGCAACAGTACCTAATCTCCTCAAGGCCCAAATTAGTCCCACATATTTGGTTTATGGCCATTATCCCCATCATAATCTGATAGAAGCTACCGTTTGCTTGGGCAAGGATTATTTTGTAATAAAAGAGCACCCTTACTAATAATGGGTGAAAGGGAAAATGAACTCCCCCTTCGAGAACGACTATTATAAAGAAGGAAACCTCCCCAGAGGGAAGATTAATAATGTCTTCTTCATTTAGGGAAACCCTCAAGTGGACACTATCAGGAGTTCCATATTGATTATGGAATTCTTAAAAGTCGTTATCTGCTAAAACTTTGTATTTCCTTGTATGCCTAAACATAGTGGGAAACGTGAAGAATATGGAGAAAAATAAAAGTAAGAGTTTGTTGGAAGCTGGAGAGATAGAGATAGAGGGAGTGGAAGTAAAAAAATACCTTAGCAAATGGCATGAGTGCCAAGGTATAAGGCTTAGAAAGCCTTATACCTTTTGTTATTCCATATCATTTCAGTTGTGATCCCAACGCTTGGGAAGAAGCACTACGCGTCCATGCGCCGTTATTACTCTGGAACATGATGCTGAATGCCTAGACCTAGGATAGAGATACGTGAAAAATCACTATGCCACTAATGATTATTATTATCCGCGCATTCTTAAAAACAAACGCGTGTAAAACACAATGCTGGATTAAATGGGAACGTGGAAGGTAAATGAGAGATAAGGCATACCCGATCGTCATGTTGGTCGATCACACATGGCATGAAAATTATAGACACGGTATGAACGATCGGCGTGACAGACCGATCACCCCCACCTTGGTGGCAATTGAAGGAAATGTGACCGAATTTGTGCCATGTGGCACATCACGTTAGAGGCATATGGCGAGCGAATAGGCTGGGGGAGATCACAAATCTTAAAGGGATATAATCAGATCTTAAGGATCATATCAACAAATTGGCAGACTGTGCCTAATGGGACTCTATAACTCAGTTAGGATAGGCACATAGAAGCCTAAGGTTGTAGAACACTGTGGGGGTAATAAATATGCCTACGTAATATCATGACATGTGGCGAGCACTCCGGTCAAGATGGCGAGCAAAAGATGCGCCAGCAATATAGGGACGACTAAAGTCCTTAATAGACGAGAAGACCGAGGAGCAGTATCTGATTGGAATCAAACTCCACGAAGATAGGACTCATCCATATTTCTTACTCATCCATATTTGTAACCCTAATGTAACCCCTAACTCTATACAAAGGGGAGACCCCCCATTGTGAAAGGGGGCTTAGAAGTTAGAGAAACACTCTCATGTAAAACTCTCTGATCATTCTAATGAAACACACCAGCAGGCCCGTGGACGTAGGCCATTCATGGTCGAACCATGTAAATCTTTGTCTCTCTCATATTTATTTTTATACTTGTATCGTGATGAATTGGCACCCCCCGACGGGTGAGATTTTTTGCACTTACAATTGGCACCGTCTGTGGGAAACGACACAAAAAGCCTTCCCCTTCTTGCTGGAAGAGATCTAGATTTACGTTCAAGGACAATGATGCCTACGCTACGCACATAATCAAAAGATAAGTTTTCTTTTTTAATCTGTGCACGAGCAGTTATACGTTTCATATATGATTATTTGTTTTGAACAAACATCATTTCAGTGATGTTTGGTTTTCGTATATTTATGTTCATAAATTCTTTACTGGGTGTATATTATCTGAAAATCTGCATAACCATTATTTGTTTTTGACGAATCTTAATGCCGAATATGTGAGAAAAGTCTCCAAACATTTGGACTCTTGTAGGTTCAAGCACATACGATCACAATCTGGGCATGCTCTCTCTCTTTCTCTCTTCTGAGATTTTGGATCACCAAAGATCTCAATTACTGGGTCAGATAACACCCCATTTTGGGGCGGGCATCTTGGATATACCATCCTCCATCCAGGTACACGGACACGCCCACTTGAGATAAAAGGGAATCGTCGAAAACTGGCCCATCACAACCATCGTCGGCAACCCATAGAGCGATCATCATCACATTGGCCATACCCTCTGGTCACTGGGGGATCATCTCTACATCTTCAAAAAATATGTATAACGACATTATTTTTGACTGAAATGCTTTCACATATTCTGGACATGCAATCGAGGAATAAGTTTCTCACAATTACTGTTATGCACGACAAAAGAGAAATAATGGGAAAACAAAGGATTTCTAATTCCAAACATCTCCGGTTCTCTCCAACCCACGAACATGGCCGAACAACATCTAATTCCCCTCTTCTTACTTTTGGGAATAGCAAATCCGAGTATTGACCCTTATTACCCACAGAGGTAGAACTCAATCTGATTACAGAAATGGGACCCAATGTCAGGTCCTTGATTAGAAGACCTCAGAAAAATCATCTAGCACCAATCGACCTGCAAACGACGGTTACTCTCCGATTACTCTCCATCACACCTCCGGTTACTCATTGACCGACGAACCACTGGCGACCTGTATGCGACCTACGGGAGAGCCACCGGTGAGCTACGATAAGGGAGCCACTGGCGACCTTTATGCGACCTACGGGCGAGCCTCCGACGAGCTATAATAAGGAACTGGCGACCTGTTGTCATAATTTCTGATCATCAGGCATCATTGGCTCCGCCCCAGCTGGTCGGCGGCGAAGATGACCACAATCATCCTTTGAATTGAGCATCAGCAAAATCCCTGGTCTCCACTCCGCTTACTCTCCGACCTGCCTCCCTCCTTGTTGGTCAACTTCAATTCGGCTATTGAATGAATGACATGAAAAACTTCAATCTGCTCCACCCCTGCTGGATGGTGTTCCTATGCGAAGAAGAGGAACATCGCCGGACAAACCCTCATAATCGACGGCCACTACATCACCGGACCACACCTAGTGGTCGATAACCACTACGCGACGATCAAGGATGGAACCACCATCTGATTATCGCAGGTCGGTGGAAAATTTCGAAAGACAACAACAGATCCGCCCCTATCGGTCGGCGTCAAAAGAAAGTTACCAGCACTGAGATCCTTACACCACTGTATCGCGTGTGCATTTTGATTGAAAGCTGTGGTATTTCCCAAGCATTTTTTATTTATAATAAATAATAAAAATTAAAAAATAAAACCCTTGCTGATAAGATCTTCGGTTTCTTACACTTTTCACATCTTTACGTGGAAACGAATTTTGAAACCAAACTTGTATTCACTATTGGACTTCAAGTAATTTGCAAAAAATTCCAAATTAATCCTTGTCTTACACTTGGAATATATTTGACTACTTTTTGCATTGTTCGACTCTCTCTCAAAATAAAATTATTTTAAGGGACCGTGTGATTTATCACAATGATTTTAGTTGACACCTTTTTATGCGACCTTATTATAAATTATTTTGCTCACATAAATATTGGGGCGCACTCATGTCATTTATTCGAACATTTTAATTTTCAATATTGTCGTTCAGCTACAACAGTTTAATCTCACTAGAAGGAGATTATTGGTTATTTAGCTCAGCCCCGACGGATGCTCAGGCACGATTATCTCAGTGGGATTTTTATCATAAAAATCATTGGGCCATACATTACATTCATACGCTATTATGAAGTTTTTTTTTTCCGGCATATGGCCGAGCGGATGCATATCATATATACTTTGTTGAACATATCATTTTTGTGATAACTTCTATCTGATTTAGCCTCAACAGATGGTCGGGGAATTTACTAACTTCCACAGGTATAAGATTCAGTCCCGACGGATGCTTGGCAACAATCTTAAGTCCTTGGAAATCACATCGATGTTTCGATAAATGCTCGAGCACAAATTGCTCGCTATATCTACTCGGTATTCTACAACTTTTACCCGGCGGACTATCCAGGCACCATTCATTTTATTAATGCTCCGACAGATAGTCGAGCACACTGTAGCACCTTAGACCCAAACAAATCCTTGGGCAAAATTATTATTACTCCGACTGAAGCCCGGATTCTATGATTCGTAACCTGAAGGATGGTCAGGCACATTCGAGATTCATGTGGGCATATAGTTGGCAAAATATTTCTATATATTTAGTCCCGAAGATATTTGCCACACATGTCGCACTTTATCCCGAGTGGATAGCTGGTCAGGATAATTCTTATATTTAGCACAACCCCATGGATACACACATTTCTTTGTGCATTGTTTGTTTCCATCTCATGATACTTTATTTGCTCACAAATTATGCTCATGATTTTTATCATCATAAATTTGTTAACAGGGGGCTATATATACCGCATACTTCATAATTGTCACTACACAAATTTTCTGTGAAAACAATTTTTTGAAACCAACTTGATATTAAGTATTTTCTTAGAGCTATTTGTAGAAATTCCAAATTAAATCCTATGTCATACATCTGGATATATTTGATAAATTTTACATCTTTCATTCGACTTGATTACAATTATTTTTTCCACATAAATATTAGGACGCACTTACAGGGCACTCATGCCATTTATTCGATCATTTAACTTTCAATATTATCGTCTAGCTATTATTGATTATACCAATGGATGGTCGGTGTAATATCTTTACTAATACTTAGCGTAGCCCCGACGGATTCTCGGGCACGACCATCCTCGTGAGATTTTATCACAAAAATTATGGGATTATTCATGTCATTAATTTAATACTATGAATATTTTCCTCGACACATGATCGTACAGATGCACATCATATTGCATGGTAAATTATATTTGAATTAGCTTCGACAAATGGTCGAGCAACTTATTAACTTCTATAGGTACAAGATTCAGTCCCGATGGATGCTCGGTAACAATCTTAAGCTCTTGGAAGTCTTATCAATGCATCGATAGATGCTCGATCACGAATTGCTCTCTATATCTACTCAGGCATGCACAACCTTGCCTTGGCACCACTTATTTCGTTAATGCTATGACGGATGGTCGATCCCGTTACACCACCTTGAACCCAACAAATTTTTGGGCAACATTATTTGTGATAACCGACGGATGCTCGGACGTTGATATTTCTTCAATTTCAGTATTGATTATCCGGCTCTATGATTCTTGACCTGCAAGATGATCAGGCATATCCAAGGCTCATCTCGGCAAATGATCGGCAAAATATTTCTATATATTTAGTCCCGAAGATATTTGCCAAACATGTCGCATTTTATCCCCAAAAAATGGTTGGTCAGGATAATTCTTATATTCAGTCCCAACAGATGGTTGGCACAGTAGATTAATGATCAACATTGCATTTATTGGAAGGTTAGTTTTCACTAAGACTACAGGATCATTCGTAATACTTGCTCGGTCCTTTTTGCCTTGATGGATGCTCGAGCATGGATCACCTGCAATATCTACCAGATCCTCTATAGTTTTTGCCTCGACAGGCATTCAGTCATCATTTATCTTATCAATGCTCCGACAGATGCCCGGGCATGGGTCGTTCGCAGCATCTACTAGGTCCTTTGCAATTTTGCCTCGACGGACCCTCAGCTTCAATGGATAGTTGACACTGTGTGATCACGTCTCAAGCTCCAATAAACAGTTGGGCAATACAGTTCTTATTTAATTCAACCTCATCGAATGAAAATTTGGGCGATCTGTATAATAAAGATCCAATAACACATAAAGCAAAATGAAGAGCAACGATCAACTATATTTATCAACAAGGGCGAATCCTCCCTGCAAGAAGTCACATATCCAGCAAAATCACAGTCAACGAGCAGAACATGTTGATAACAACACTAGACCACCCTGAATGTATCGAGAAACATCGTCAGACAACCCACGATGATCGGCGATCACCAAGCAACGAATTAACGCATCATCAACACTAAGATATCCACTCCAGAGGAACAACATTTCTTGAACGCCATATCAGATCAACGTATTTCTCCACAAGGACACTTTGAACTCATATCAATTTCTTTAGGTGCACGAGCTATATGGAGTCTTCCACAGCCTCCTAGAACCACCATGCATAGTCGACGAATAAGTGTGCCCCGAGGAATGATACATTACATGGAGCTATATGAGCAAGATAATCCTTAATTATATCCAGCTCGACGAACGATCAACGTGACGCTCTTCAACACAACAAAGTCCCGAGGAACGATCGGGCACACTTATCATCTCGGTTATAAAGATCAAATGACTCGATAGACGATCGGGCAGTCTTCTCTTCACAACTCGATTGGGGGCTCCATGGCAACGATGACACGTGAATATATTCACTGCAACATTTAAAGCAAAATATAAGAGGTCGACTCAAGACAGATGCCAACATGGTTAACACCGGAATTAGTCTTTCAAATGACTATCAAAACCAAGCTTGATTTAGTTACAACAACACTCTTGCTTGTTCCCACTAAATTAAGTATGTCTAGAGGCCTTTGTCATCTCCAAACACAAATGGCCTCACGAGTTGCCCAGGCAATAATAAAAGCCCTGCGGGGGATCCCTAGGCAAAAAGCCAACTCAAGTTAGTGGCCAACTATGTTGGTCGGTTAAAATCCTGAATGGGTGGATGTCCCTTAAAGCAGGTGCATTTTTTCCATCGCCTTTTAGGCCTAAGGAAGTGTGATGGCACAACCTAAAAGGTAAAATAGGCGGATATTTACATGCGAGGCATTAGAAAATGGAAAAATGCAAACGTAATTGGTATTACATTAAATTACGAGAAAAGCCTGAGTACAATAAGCATACCGATTACATATCATATGTTATAAAACCTCATGCATGGTCTTACCTCTACTAGGTACATGCTCGAGCAAGGCTCGACACATAGGCTTCTAGTCGGCCTCTCCAATTGGACCATATGAAAAACCTAATGCAGGGTCTTACCCCTACTAGGTACATGCCCGAGCAAGGCTTGACACATAGGCTTTTGGTCAGCCTCTCTAATTGGACCATATGAAAAACCTAATGCAGGGTCTTACCCCTACTAGGTACATGCTCGGGCAAGGCTCGATGCATAGGCTAGTGGTCGGCCTCAGCAAATGGACCATACTGTAACACCCCGCCTAATTAAATACCGGGTGACCAGTCCCATACCAAATTAAAACAGAATATACAGTTGGCTCATTCTTAGCATCACTGTCGAAAACATTTACAACTCACCCAATACCCAATTAAGCTGGTGTTAAAAACTTTCCAAATTTTAATTCAACAAAATCCATTTCTTTAGTTTAAGAATAACACAACACATTTAACTACAACACTGTTAACCGATTATATAACACAAAAGAATTTAAATGCAATTGGAATAACCATTCCCAAATAATATTAATCCATTATAGTAATCCCAACCATAATAAATGTATTAAAAGACACGAATACACTAGTATTTGACCCCGATAGAAAAAGATAACTGAATCCTTTGGGCGACATGCCCTAACTAAGAGAACACTGTGAATCAAATGAAGATAAGCGTCTAAGCAATACTCCAAAGATCCATATCCCGTCATAATCAACTAAGGTTGGCGTCCCTTCTGCTGGACACCTGATATAGAAGATATAATTAAAAAGAAAATATGCAAGGAAACGGGTCAGAGCCCGATTGTAAAAATGATTTTTAAATAACAAGTATTTAACAAGTGCAATAAAGCATTTATTATTTACATGTTAGCACCCCACTCTCACTTGCTACTCTCACCTCTCAACTAGAGTGCACACTTAACGGTTCCTATTAACCTCCTAGTTAATGGTTCCTCTTTTCTAGTTTCCAAAACATGACTCCATTCCCATATTATAACCCATACCATACGTCATATAATTATTCATATACTTTTCTCATTAACATGAATCGTTTCTCATTAATAGGAATTAAGCTTTTCAATTCTATAAGAATAAACATTCATTAACTTAATTTCATTCTTTTTCTCAATTCACCGATTATCTACAATTATCACCGTAGATATATTTAATCACTATATTCATTCATTCATTTAATTCATTATATATATTCATATATAATACGACACCCCGAGTCACAGCTGCGATGCAATGCATTACTCTGCTATCATGTCCCATCATCGCTGGTCGCCGAATAGGGGACTAAGGGTTCGGTAAGGATTCCTCGAACCACAAACAACAACATACAAGTTGGAGGCGAACATAGTTCTCGTATCCATGGGCCACACACATACCTATGTTCCCACAGTCAACGGACTTATTAACTCCCCGATAAGTCTTTCATAGACCTATGTTCTTGAGCGACAAATCAAAGATCCCATGGATTCATCAGGATATGACTTCCCTCACGCGCAAAACCTCCCGTCGATAGCAAGTAAGATAGGTATGTCATACACATAATCATTAATCAATCAAATAGGCATTATCATACCTAAAATATACTATCAACAAGGTACTACCCTTATATTATTCCCATACGTAGCATTATATCTCTTTAAACCCCATGTATTAAAATATCATAACTTTACTTCTTAATTTAATTATCCCCGAGCCTCACTCAATACTCAAGGTTTAAATAGGTTTTTCCTCAACATATATTCAGTAAGAAGTCACTTATACCCTACTGGTCCATATCGTCATATCTCCCGAATTACGATAAATTAAACTCTCCCTTTAATTAAGATTAAAACCGATAGTTTCAAATCTCTTATAAACACATCT
Organism: Sambucus nigra; assembly: GCA_949130495.1. Lineage (NCBI taxonomy): Eukaryota > Viridiplantae > Streptophyta > Magnoliopsida > Dipsacales > Adoxaceae > Sambucus > Sambucus nigra. The sequence continues at coordinate 295,933,493 of OX422213.1, forward strand.
TCTTTCACTTAGGATTAAACCCTCTTATAAACTTAAGGATACCCAGGTGTTATATTAAATCACCCCTACTGGTCCTATCTTTAATCATCATGCATACCAATTAGAATCTAACAAGTGAATCTAGCAACAAAAATTCCTTTAAATTAATTATCATTATTTCAATCAATAAAACCCCAATCAAATTAATTCAAATCTTATCTAGGGCTTACTGATCTTCTCTAAGTCCTATAATATCCAATTTATAATCACAAAAGATCTAAAAAAGGTTTGGGATAAGAATCAAAATTAAAAAGAAACAACTTCAAAGATTCTGGGGAGGTTGATCGATCGAAGGCAGGGGGTCGATCGATCGATCGCCCAGGTAACAACCTGGTTTTTCTGCATTTCTTCTACTACGGGTTTAACCATTTTTGATCATTCAAACCTTCATATTAACAATCCAAATGACTTATAATCCTTACTACATGATATATCAACATATACAAATGATTTCTAATCATCTAAACATCCTAAAATCATCAAGAGATTGAATTAAAAGCATGTTTATATCCTCTTCTTCCAGAAAATTATCAACATAATATCTTCAAGAACACATAAATGGTTTTCAGAATTTCTTCAACAGATTCATGATTATTTCGTGGATTACTAACTACCTACAACATGAGTTTGATTCCTATATATATTCATATTTCTAGAAATCCATTTCAACTCCATCTTTATCTTCCAAACATGAAAAATCATCTCTTTATATAACTATTCTAACATGGACAATATACAAACCTAGATTGCCATTATCAAACACTTGCCTCTAATGAAGGTCTGATCCTTTGGTGTAATATATCACAGGTGGTTCTCCCTTCTCCGGTCAACCTCCAGTGGTGGTGACCTTTGGTCTTTGTTCTTCTCCTTCCCAAGTAAACTTTTCTCTTCTCAAGCAACCTTTCACTCTCTCTAGGAAGATGACTTCTCTATTTTGTGTAGAGGAGATGAATAACCCTCGTACACTTAATCTCCATATACTTATAATAGGACAAAATCTGAAATCACTATTCACCCCCCTATAAAAATGACCAAAATGCCCTTTTGGGCTGTCTTTTCATTTTCAAATGACCCGAGACCCAAATCCATCATCCAAATAGACTTTTATCACTATTTCAAACCTTCCGGACGCAACGACACAATCAAAATGACTATAAGGTCGATAAAAAATAAATTTCCTTTTTAATCTAACAAATTTAGTCCCGACACGTCCCATACCGCGTCCGACTAAAAATCCAAATTACTGAATTAATAACACACCGCCATATCAATAGCATCACATTCATATATTACCTAAATATCTTTAAGTAATATTCAGAATCATACATTTTAATATCCTCATTTCGGATAAAACCCAAATAAATTAATTAATAATAAAATCAAATTAATCCATTAATTTAAAATATAACCCATTTTAAAAGTCATTAAAATCACGGGGTATTACACATACACGATCAAAATACAGGAAGATGCCCTAAACTTAATGCACGCTCGAGAAATCCTCAACAAACGAATTCTGAACAGGCCTGTGGTCGGCCTCACGAGTTGGGCCATGCAATAAAACAGACAATGAACTACGTTCGACTTGATCCCAAGAGGGTACATAGGCAGATCGACACTCTTGAGTCCGATTCCCATATCAATTGAATGTCTGTCAACTCAAGCCAAAAAAGGCTTAAAAGTTGAACGACAGCTCAAAGATCGCCAGTCCAGTTCACATCAACAACTATACAGATTTAAAGAGATTATAGACTAGCTCCCAGCTCATCTCAAAATCAACTCAGCTGAACTGCGACATGTGGGGCTATTGTGGGGGCAATAAATATGCCTACTTAATATCATAACACGTGGTGAGCATCCCGATCAAGATGGCGAGCAACAGATGCGCCAGCAATATAGGGACGACTAAAGTCCTTAATAGACGAGAAGACCGAGGAGTAGTATCTGATTGGAATCAAACTCCACAAAGATAGGACTCATCCATATTTGTAACCCTAATGTAACCCCTAACTCTATATAAAGGGGAGACCCCCCATTGTGAAAGGGGACTTAGAAGTTAGAGAAACACTCTCATGTAAAACTTTCTAATCATTCTAATGAAACACACCAGCAGCCCCATGGACGTAGATCATTCATGGTCGAACCACGTAAATCTTTGTCTCTCTCAAATTTATTTTTATACTTGTATCGTGATGAATTGGCACCCCCCGACGGGTGAGATTTTTTGCACCTACAGACACCTAGGTCTATAAATAAGGAGGATCTGTCTCATATTAAACTAATTGTAACTTGTAGATGACATCTTGGACTCTTAGCTAGCATCCCTAGCACTTCAGTTGTTACCATTAATTTGAAGGTAAATAAATCGATCTCTCTCCCTTTCCTCGTGGATGTAGGCAGACCTCACGGTCGAACCACGTTCATTCTGTTTATTTGTTATTATTTTTGCACTATAATCTTTTTGAGTCTAGTCTTGAATTCTACCTTTTATTGTGGGTCAATAAGCACTAAAATACGAAATATATTAAGTATATTAAATATACGAAGTATATACACGTAGAAATATACAAAATATATACATATATGAAATACACGTAATATATGAAATATACATATATACTAAAATATATTAAATTTATAAATGTATGAAATATATAAATATATGGAATATATTAAATATACGAACAATGTGGAATATATAAATACACACGCACACACAAAAAAAATAAATTACGAACTATGTATATTTATATATTTATGAAATATATAGAGTTTTAAAAAAAATGGCTTAAAGTGAAACCTAAAGGTGACAAATTGTATTTAAGGGGTGTTATACACGGAAAAGAAATTCTAGGGAAAATTTAGGCTCTCAAACACCCTAAAAGTTGGAAATTTTCAAAATTTTCCAATTTTTTGAAATTTGCCTTGAAATTTGGTTGCTATCAAATAAGGCCTTAGCTTTAATACGAATCATGCTCGTTTAATACATAAAAAATCATATTATTTCACTTATATATACATAATCAATTTTTATATTTATAAATTCCTCAAATCTATTTGTAACATTTTAAATCTTGACTCAATAAGCAAGGACGTAATATCCTAATTATGGGGGCAAATGAGTTGAATCTATTTTAAGGTAAAATTATTGATATTTATAGTTATTTCTTCTTTGCAAAAATCTAAAAAAGATATGTTTTTGATATTTTCGAAATTGTGGTGAGGGCAACTTTATGGTGGCTGAGTTTATGGATATGATCATTCTAGAGTTTACATGTATACATGCATGTATATATGTTTGTACTTAATGTAATTTTAGAATTTACTCGATGATTTATTTTACGCGTGTTGGATTCTAAGATTTATTCCGAACTATAGTGTTTCCACACATTCTAGGTTTTAAGATTTTTTTATACGTATAATTCTATTTTGAAAATTTTGACCTCTCATTCTAAACAAATTTGCAACCTTAACAAACCCAATAACTTATTTGCTTTGATTTTCCAACATTCAAATTAGTTCCAAACCTTCAATAATGTCGATGTATTGAAACCTTGAATGCCACACAATTTTCCTTAAAATAAGTTGTTGGAGTAAATTATTAATAATTTATAGATTTATGGTTAATGGGAAAGAACTTGGAAATAATAACACCAAGAAGTATGTGGTTCGTTCTAGGCTTGACCTACGTGCACAAGGTAAAGGAGAAGGGGTTTTGATATAAGCTTGGAGAAGATTACATAAGTTATGTGCCAATAGGTCATATCTAATTTGATTCCCCCAATGGACTTATATAATGGTCGTACAATAAAGACATCCCCTTAACACCAATAACTGTCATATGGTTGATAGTGATGTGTTCATCCACGTGGGGGGCGGTGAAGTCGGACAATGAACTCATGGTATCTTAATAAGTGGGGGAGTGGAGGCTGTCACTCAAGCAATTGCTCGTCATGGGAATAACGAGCTTGTTCTTTCTCCTAGAATAATATGCCACATTTATGACTTGGCCAACAAAGTCAAAGGCTCTCCTTATCCATTTGTTCGGTCACGCAGGGCAGGGCAAATCGATACCATGTTGAATGCCAAATGGTTTTTAGTCCGAACTTAAGAGATTGTAAGCGCAATATTTTAAAGTCAACTTATTTACCATAATTTAAGGCCTTACCATTGTTCTTCCATCGTAATTATCTTATTTTCTAAGTTTTCCATCGCCATTCTTTACTCATTGCCGACATTTGAGTTTCTAAAATTTTCTAGTCGTCTTATCTTATTTCCAATATAATTCATTTCTTTTGTTCTCATGCATTAGACTTTGTTTGTTATTTTACTATACTTAGTGATCATGTTGTCCATTATCCAAGTAATTCTTCATTTTTACTGGAAATTATTCCCAGTGATTCCCCTTTATTTAAGTATAGTGAATGGCTTCAACCTTTTGGTCATAACTTGAGACACACTCAATTCAAGAGAGATAATTTTTTTAAAGAGGTTCGTCATAAGTAGGAGAATTTGGTAAGCATGGTGGAAGTTATATACGCCTTTGGTCTTAAGCATGATGAATTGAGGGCCTCTGCTCACGGTGCCTACTCGTTCGGAGTTAGTAAGAAGATTAATTCTTTTTCTTAAGGAGTCCAACTGGTCATCCGTGTGGCTATTCGTCTTGCTATTACCCTTGTCGTTCAGCCACCTAAACCATGAAACACTTGGATCGGCCAAGGGAGGTAGTCAACATCCTCTTGAATGTGTTTGCCACTAAATACGGTGAACATCTTGACCTCCCCAATCAGTTTTAATTCATTTGGTTGACGAGACCAATCGGGCACCTACTCTATAATAGGGGGGAGGAAGTTTACGAGCGTTTCTTTCAAGTAGGGCTTAGTATCTCTCTCCCAAAGCCCATTTGGGACGTCTTATCCTTCATAAACTTGAATCTTCTTAGATTATTTCGAATGCTTAGAAGATTCTTACGGGATCGATGGTCCACTTTCATGACTTGTTTGGTGCCAAAAACCCATTTATTACTGTAAAACTTATGACCTTATATCGACCAATCACTTTTCAAGGTGGTTCGTATACCTTTGCTAGCTAAAATAGAGATGTAAGGTTTAACACCAACCTCCTGTCCTCCTATTATGACTGGAGGTATCAATTTTTATTCATTAGGGGGAAGGCTAGGAGCATGAAGATCACAACGACCTGACCGATCACCTGTTCACAGTTCCTCTTGTTTAGAACAAACTTGATCCGAGTGAGCGTTCACCTTTTTAAATTTAACTCCATTTTATTAAGAAATCACAAATAATCAAATATTTTTATGTTCTTCCAGAGATTTTAGGGCCTTTCCGAAGATTTCCCTTTCTCATAAAGTGAGAGTCTAAGAAGCTCTTATGAAACCCCAACCATTTAGGGAGTTGTGTGACTTTACTTGAATGAAGGAGTTGGGTTTTATTGCCTGGGGAGAAGATTTTAAACATAGGACAGTTTTTCTCTTTAAGCAAATATGGAGGAGGGACACATCCTCTTATTGTTTTAGTAATCCTACTTCCCACTATCCATATATAGGCTTTATTTGATCGATTGTCTTTTTATATTTGGTTTTGTTTTATTTTTGTTTTACTTTTTGGAGGAGTTTTGATAGGAGGGTTAGGTAGTTTTATTCTACTGTGACTTGCTACGCTATAAGGTATTCTTAGGTGTTTTTATATTTTCCTTCCCTATTCTCTTGTATACTATAAGGGAAAATTTTCATTCTGTTAAGTCTGTAATGTTTATTGTAAAATTTGTATTATTGTCTTTATTCTGTTTAGAAAATATTGTTTGAATCATAGGTTAGGTTAAGTTATGTTTATACCTTCAAGTCTTTGCACTCGAAGAGATGAAGCAACCCTAGTAAAGCGACATCAACTTCATAACGTGTTTCGTCTTAATCCTTGGGATCTCAAGAAAGGTATATTTAGTGTATTATGTTGATCCCTGGGGTAATACCCCATACTTTTATGAGTATTTAATTTTCACGTGTGCATTTACTTATTAATTTAATTGGGGAAATTAAATTGGTTTCGGTAAATGTTAATTAGGGAGTTAAGAATTAATATTTATTATTATTATTATTTACTTGCGTGTGATAAGTAAATAAAGATGTGATTTATTATATGTCGTTTATGAGTGAAAAATGACAGTTTATTATGTTATGTCGATAAAGAGTTCCAGCAGCAGATTTATATAGTTAATGAAAAGACCGTACATACGCGTTGGGCCTGATTAATAATATGATGGTATATTTTCAGTTGGGTGACTCAGATGGTCTTTTTTAGTGCACTGGTGATCCAGAATGGGTCAAAATAGTCCAGAATAGGTACTCAAGGATTATAGTTGGGTTTTAGTGGCTTTTTAGATGCAATAGGGGCCGTATGGAGGTATAAGTGTCTTTTTGCGCTTAGGTCTACACTTAAAAAAAGGGATTTGGGTGTAATTAAGGAGTATATAAGGATTAGAGAGGTGGATGACAACCTCACTTTTGGTTTCTGCATAATTGTGATTAAGGAAGAGCTTAAGAGAAGGGAAAAAAGAAGAAAGGGAAAAGAGAACCTTAGAGAAGAGAAAGAAGAGCCAATATCCGGATTCAAATCATTCCAGCGTGTTGAAACTTCAGATTCATATCCAAAAGGCAAGTTTTTACTTGATTTAGGTTGCAATTACAATGGTTAATTACATTCATAATTAATTTAGAACAAATATGAGATTTAAAAGATGAAAGCTTTTGAGAATTGATTAAATGAAATTGGGTTGTGTTAACCTCTGATCATAGTTGATGATGATTGATAATTAATAGTTAAGGATTTAGTGATTTAATTTTGGGATTTTGATCATGGATATGTAGAACATTGATAGGGTATTAGAATCAATGAAATTTCATGGTTTGGTTAATTCTGGGTTGTTTGAATTAATGAATGATTAAGAATCCAAGGGTTTTGATTATGAATTCGGGTATATTTTGGTATTATAATGCATTTGGGTTGGTTATGTATTGATGCTGGTTATCAATTTGAGGTTTTGCAAGGCTTGGGACCTCCATTTGAGGATTTTAGTGGTGAAAACCCGAGGAAGAAGACGATTAGCAACCTAGCAAACTGAACTAGTTTGCTGAAGGAGCGAATCGGTTTCTTTTAGAGAACCGGTTCGGTCTTCCAAACGAATCGATTCCGTTTGCTGGCTTGCCCGAATTTTTTTTACGCACTATTTTATCCCGTTAGATCTTGGTTAATGGATGTATGGACTTCCAGGGTAGTGTAGGGCTACCGTGGAATATTATTAGGGTTTATTACATGTGTTAGGCCAACAGTTAGATGGATTCGGGAAAGACGAATTGGAATTCAAGTGAGTGAACACTTATATGTATAATCAAGAAGTCGGTTAAGACTTCGGGATTGGAGGACTAGTACTCTATGGGATTTATGTACATAGTCAGTACCTTGTATATATATCTGTGTGTGTGTGTGTGTGATTGTTGCTTGTTCGTATTGAACATACCTACTCGATAGTGCTATCGTTAGGAGGTTGTACGTATCGGGAAGCCCACCCTGGCATTAACCAACAAGTGTTGGATTGATTCTTTAAGTCATAGTACTATTGCATGGCCACTATCCATGTGTGAGGATAGGTGTTGGTTTTGAGACCAATTACGTGTGATTTGGTATGGTTGTGACCCCTGAACGTATGTTTATAATCGCCTCTATTATTTGTATTTATGTTTGGATTCAGTGGTGAGACTCCGACCTGGTGGCTTAGTGTGATGCGTGATATGCCTGGAGTATGATAGCACACGAGGGATGTATCCGCGAGGTCCATACTCTGAGGATACGATTGATACATATATAACGAGTGATATATATGTACATTTATATGAGATATGATGTGTATATCTATTTATAGTACAAGTGTAGCTATGTTATTATATGGTGTGAATACCTACTTATAGCACATGTGTAGATATGTTATCATCTATGAAAGTATACCTAGTGAAGGTAGTACATGTTTAGCTAATGGTGATTATTATCGGGATGGGATTTGATGGTGGTTATTGTCCTAGTTAGATTGGGTAGCATAACTAGGATAATAAAATGATTGCGTTAGGTGCGCACTGTATATGAGAGGTGTGGATAAGTATCATTTGAGTGCGACTGGTAAAATTAATTATGAAAGTAATACGCTGCACGTTTTTATTTAAAGCATTTAAATACTTACAAAATATAATCAAACGTTTTTTAGGCTTTGACCCACTGGCAAATCTATTTTTGTTTTTCAAAACCCCAGGTGTGTAGAAACAACATGGACAACAGGATTAGATCTTTAATGTCATTGCGAGCAGTAGCTGTGGACACTACGAGATTGATTTAGCCGCCTCAACTTCTTTCTATCTAGATAGGACTCAACTTCATTTTTAGTATTTCCTTTTGGGGGCATTGCCCATAGTTGGATATGATTTTATTCATGTCAGAGATATTCATTATTTATCACTTCTATTTACATTGGATGATTACTTGTAGTGATCTATATGCTTATCAGTTATTCTGTCATTTCATTGTGTATATGGTTTTATTCGTTTTATATTTATCTTACTTGTTGTGATAGTGATGCTGAGAATGAAATCATACTAAATTCCTATTTATTTTTAATAAAGGCTTGATCAACCGGTATTAGATTAGGTGGGGTGTCACAGTTGGTATCAGATCATCAAGTTCTAGTATCCTTTAGGATCTGTGCGGACTTGCTACGTTGTCAGCATTACATTCCTCTGATATAGGGCCCTATGTTTAGGACTGCTGTTTCATATTGCGCATTCTCGTTCTTTTGCTATTGCTATATATTAAAGTGAAATCTTATACAATTTAGATTTGGTTTCATATGCTAAAAACCAGGAGAGGGAGAGCAACAAAGGTAGGAGTAAGGGCCGTGGAGAGGGAGGCTCAACTGGAGCCGCAAGCCGCTCAAGGGACCGTGCCTGTCACAGAGGTCGCAACTATTGTAGCACAGGTAGTTAATGCTGCCATGACCACCATGGCACATCACTTGCCCCAAGCATAACCACAACCACCAGTAGAAGAACCAGTATAGACTCACCTATTACTGTCAGTGTGAGAGCGAGTCAGGGAGGCCTTTTAGAAGGGTCATCCACCAGAATTTCAGGGCAGTACAGATTTAGAAGCAATGAGAAAATAAAAGAAGGACATCTAGAGGCATCTTCATATGGTTGAGTGCAGTGACACTCAAAAGTAGGTACTAGATACATTCAAGCTAGTTGTGGCAAATCTGTAGTGGTGGGAGTCAATAACCACGCCAGAGGAAAGAGATGTTAGGGCGATTTAGGGATTTTGGGTACAGTTTGACTGGAAGTTCTTTTCGTCAGCAGTGTAAATAGAGATGAGGAGGATATTTATGGATCTTACGCAGGAGGACCAGATAAAGGCCGAGTATGAGGATGAGTTCACTCACCTGGCAAACTTTGTGCCAGTTGAAGTGAACACTGATGAGAAGATGATTCTCAAGTTTATGTACGGGATTACTTGGAGGATTCGCCAACATCTGTTGGGGAACCTAACATTGAGGACTTATACTGATGCCGTTAATGTCGCATTGCTTCAATGTCAGGACCATCGTTTCCATTTGAATGGAGCAAAGAGGACAGGAGAGTCGAGCCAACAAGGCAAGACTATGGGCAATAGTGACAGTGGGGCATGGCATCTGTAGGAACGGGGTTTCCAATAAGGGGACTCAACCAAGAGGTTTAGGCCGGGTAATCATAGTTTCAGGCAAGGCCAGCAATATGCTCCTCCGGGAGAATAGGGATAGGGGAACTAGATTAGAGGTCAAAAGGGCCCGAGACAGGGGGAACCTCATCAGGGCCAGAGGTCAATAGATTTACGGGGATATGTTTAGTATGTGGTGAGCAGGGCTATATGCGGCTTGCATGACCGAATAGGGTTAGGGATCAGCAGTAGGATGCTCAGTAGGGGCAACAGCTACCACAACTTCCACCCGCACCAGCAGTTCCAGCATTGCTGCCTCTGAAGGTGCAGTTATAATTTGGGCATGTGTATAATTTCCATGGGCCTAGTTTGTCGCCAGCAGATGAGGGCATATTTCCTATTCATGGGCACATAGGGCGAGTATTGTCTGACACAGAAGCGTCACATTTTTTTTTATTAGCACTAGATTCGCTTGAGAGACGGGTTTAGTATATACAACATCCAATATTATTATGATCATAGATTCACCATTGGGTAGCGGGCTCTCATTCGGTCCATCTACAAGGGAGTAGGTGTGGACATTAGGGGGTTATGATTAGTAGCGGATCTTCTCATTTTGGAGATGTACTAGTATGATGTTATCCTGAGTATGGACTAGTTAGCGACTTACAAAGAGATGGTGAACTATTATAGTAGGACTACCGTGTTTGCTATTCTAGGGCATGATACGTTTCTTGTGGTGATGATTCGTTCGAAGGGAGGGTTGAGCATGCATTTATATTATATCGAGGATGATACTTCAGAGGGTATTATTATCTTGCTAGATTTGATTCATGTGGTTTGGGACTTTACTGATGTGTTTTAGGAGATACCGGGGTTATTGCCAAGTTGGGAGATTAAGTTTGTGATTGACTTAGTGTTAGGGACTAGGCCAATAGTGTGTGCGTCGTATCGTATGGGTCCTTTAGTCATGCACGAGTTGATAGAAAGAATTCAACAACTTTTGGGGCAGGGTTTTATTCGAAGGAGTACATCACCTCGGGGTGCCCTAATTGTGTTTGTAAAAAAGAAAGATAGTTCGTTGAGGTTGTGTATCGACTAACGGGAGTTGAGCAAGGTCACGATTCGAAACAAGTATCCATTGTCATGTATCGATGGCTTGTTTGATCAGCTGAGGGGAGAAACTTACTTATCGAAGATTGATTTGAGATCAGGATACCATCAGTTGCATATTAAGGAGCAATATGTCTCTAGGACCATATTTTTTTTACGAGATACGGGTCTTATAAGTTCAGGGTTATGCCATTTGGGCTAACCAATGCACTGACAGTTTTCATGGATCTCATGAACAGAGTGTTCAGGGAATTCTTAGATGAGTTTGTCATTGTCTTCATATATTACATCTTGGTTTATTATCATAGATAGGGTAAGAACACAGAGCATTTGCGTATGATTCTTTAGTCTTTACGAGACCATCAGGTGTATGCCAAGTTCGAGAAGTATAGATTCTGTTTGCGGGAGGTACAATTCTTAAGTCACATAGTCTCCAAGAGAGGGACTTCTGTGGATCCGAGTAAGGTCTTAATAGTGAGGGAGTGGGGCCATCCCACAAAACCAATGGAGGTTCATAGTTTTCTGGGGATATAAGGTTAATACCATAGATTTATCAGAGGTTTTTCGAAGATTACGGGTCCCTTGATGAACTTGACTCGTAAGGGAGTAGCTTTTTTTGGGATGCTCATTATTAGTTAGCTGTTGATGAGCGAAAGGACAAGTTGACTTCATCACCAATGTTCGTATTGACTATAGGAGGAGTGGAGTACTTTATTTTTACCGAAGCGTCCTTATAGGGAATTTGGGGAGTTCTATAATAGGAGGAGCAGGTTATAGCTTATCCATCTCACAATACTAAGCCCCATGAGAAGAACTATCCCACTCATGATTTGGAGTTAGTAGTAGTTATTTTTCCTTGAGGATTTGGAGACACTATTTGTTAGGGGAGAAGCTTCTATTATTCATGAACCATAAATTACTGTAGTATCTTTTCATGGAGAAGAAGCTGAGTACGAGGTAGCATAAGTGGTTTGAGCTCGTGAAGGATTACAAGTTAGACATTCAATATCATTCGGGGAAGGCTAACGTGGTGGCATATGCATTGAGTTGTATGCCTAGGAGGTAGTTGGTAGTAGTTTGGAAGGCGAAGTGGGATAAGTTTCGCTAGAGGACAAGGTTGTTAGGGCTTCTATGGCAGGGATGACTGATTTACACAAGTATGACCTTGTCTGGATGAGGTTTAACCCAGCAGCATGCCCCCAACACAACTTATCTCATCCTCGTCCTCATATGGCCCCACGTTACAATGGGCCAAGTTAAACTATCTCGGCCTTCGAGATCTACTCCCAAGAAAAATCGGTTACTGCTCATAAAGGCTACTGCTGGACTCAGATCATGATGTTGTACTATCTCGGCTATAACCTATATCAGCCTTATACATCCTCATCAGGCTGAGATCGCCCATATCGACTGAGAACTAGATGTTACTCTCGGCCTCATCCATATGGAGGGATACCTCATCAGTCTCGGCCAACCGAGACCTTATACTTACCACACCTACAACTCACATGTGATCTGGGCATTAATGGTGTACGTGGACAAAACCGTTATAATAAATCATCCCCACGTGAGGGGAATATTTGATCATTATGGATTGCACATGTACTATACAGCTGTCGCTCTCCCATTGGTTTATTTACCTTATACACACGGGGTGTGTGCTAGCGGGTGACACTGCGCACCTCCAACACTATAAAAGGATGGTTCTTTCACCTTCTAAATGGATCAAAAATTGTAAACCCTAAGGTTGCTCTCTTAAATCACCATTGTAAAGTGATAGAAAGAGCTTGTAAACACTTTAATGACTTCTAGCCTCATATTATTATAAAAACACTACTCATTTGGACAGTGGATGTAGGCCAGGATTGAAGCACTTAAATGCTTGTCTTCGCTTTGTCTCTCATCTCTTCTGCTTGTCATATATTCCTTATATTGATGATCTTATTCCACCGTGGATATACAGTTCTAAAAGCTTGAGTTGATAACTAACTTGAGTTGATGATATTATGTATCATCATTTTTAGTGTTGTCTGCAGGAGGAGATTGTTTCTTCTCCTTCTTCTTCGCTTGAACACTCCTCTTTGACTCTGAAGGTGTTTCAGGGTGGTGATCGAGTTCTACCGATGCTGGAGCTAAATCACCATTGAAAGAGCTAGAGATATGTTTGTCAAGCTTTCTCTAAATCAACTAATTTATAGTTTTCCTGTTATTCCTTATCTTATCTCTTTTTTTTTGGTTTAATTTCACCTGAAATGACCACTGATCCACTATGTAACACCGGGGATAGCTCCAATTAACCGCCTGAACATCCAGAAATGGCTGATGTGGCGATGGCATTGAGATCCATGGTGTTCAGTCAACAACAAATGCAATAGCACTTTATGGCCTTCAGTAAAAGCGTGATGGGTAGGATTTATGATGATTCAATAACAAATATCATAACTTCTGCGGCTAGAGAGGTGGTGAAAGAAACGATAGGGGGACTAGTGCCAGCCCCAGACCCAGCCAAAGAAGCACAACATCATCACAAGCGGAGGGACGTCACTGATCTACGACGTCTCCACCTTGGAAAGCAGAATAAAAAATTCCCAGATGGCCAAGCCTGTGATGAGGAAGACTACTGGGAGAGGTATGAAATTTTAAGTGACACCTGCCACCCTAGAGCAACACTGTCATAAACTTACCAAGGTAATAACATTCAGCATACTCATAGGAGCCAATAGAGAGGCTAAATGCTTGATAGATTGAGAAGAGGTTTAGCCTTTGATCGTCTCAACCCTAGAGATGAAGCAAGACACATGACTGACATTCCTGATCTCGCAGTATAAGTATCATGAAGGGAAACCGTCATCGTGAGGATAAGAGACCGAGACAAGATCATAAAAGATAAGTCAATAACTGGTAGAGGACCACTAATCGAGAGTCGGTCCCTGAGGCAGTTGTGATAAAAGGGGCTGGGGATAATTTGGCGACAAAAGAGAAGCCTTAGAATAGTTCCATCCAGAGCTTAAAGGATACGATCGATAATCTGATTAAAACTCGAGACCCCAGTCATAGAGGATACATGGAAGGGTCTCCGTTTATGACGAATATTGTTAGTTATCCTACCCCTGCCAAGTTCAAACCACTGAGTGTCATGGGAGAACTAATCCCATGAATCACATTGAAATGTCTTAGTCGCCAGCTGACATTTATTCAACACCCGATGAGATCAAATATCAAGCCTTCTCAAGTACTCTTACACGCGCGTAGAACATCTCTTGAATGTCAAGCAAGGGAAAAATGAACCTTCGAGGGAGTATATCTCTCACTTCAACAAGGAGAAATTAAAGGTGGAAGACTATGATAAAAACATTACGATGACAACTCTTACCAGTGGGCTACAATCACGAAAACTTTTATGGAACCTCTAAAAACCATAACAGAACTTCTGGCCACAGTCAGGAGGATCATGAATGCGGAGGAGGCCATGGAGGCCAAGAGGGGGGACACAAATGATACTAGTAATGAAAAGTTTGACCAAAGTAAGGATAAAGAGGGGAAGAAAAGGTCAAATGACGATAAATTTTCTAGGTATACATGACTGATTGTAAGCTCGAATTTGATATTGAATAGGATTAAAGCTGATAGGGAACTCAAATGGCCTGAAAAGCTTAAATCTCCTCCTCGTTGATGCAAAAAATTGGACCGAATCCCATTTTTATGATCACAGATAAATAGATGAAAGCAATCCAATCAAGCACATGAGAAACAAAGATTTTTAAAGTGGTTCGGCTATAAGAAAAAAGCCTACGTCCACTGTTATTTTATTCCCAGGGGTTTACAATATCACAATGTGGTATAGAGAGAGAAAAAGGTGTGGATCTTGTGTATGGTGTCTCTCGATTCTCTTGGATCTCCTTGATCTCTCCCCTTTTGGCTAAGGGCATACATGTATTTATAGTGATGGGAGATAAAGAGATTCATTATATGTAGACATTTATGTCTACATTCAACGAATCTAATTGTTGAATTGCTTGGTATGCTATGTGTTGTCATCTATTAATATAGTATAAATGTACATTAAGGCTCATTAAATGCGCTGTCATCTTCATTAATGCACATTAAATGCATAGTTATCCTTTGATCTTCCTGATTGGTATGCTGACCAACTCTCCTCGGGTGCCGACTAACTCTCCTCGGGTGCCAACTAATTTTCCTCGGGTACTGACCAACTCTCCTCGGGTGCCGACTAATACTCCTCGGGTGACGACTAACTCTCCTTGGGTGCCGACTAATACTCATCGAGTGCCGACTAATACTCCTCAGATGCCAACTAACACTCCTCGTAGGATGACATGTGTCCTTTTCTGATTGGTCCTTGTAGATGGAGAATTTTTACGTTAACAGAAGCCCCCAATGCTCCATGCTTGATGGTTTACTTGAAAGGATGGAGTATTTATTCTGCAGTGTTGCTCGGTGCTCGTGAAATTCTTGATCTACCTTCTGGATTTGTTCAACATAAAGTGCATTATCTCCTGGACGACATATGATGCAGGCTGATCGATGGTTGCTAATCTTTCTTTTGAGTAACTCCGTGTGCTATGTATCACCCCTGGGAATTTGGATGCAGCCATGCCATAGTATGCAGCTTGTAGCTTGTCATAATCTTCTAGTATGTTGATTGGTTTGCTAGCTGACCAACTGCCTCCTGTGCCGAGCAATTGAGTGCTAACTTCACGTGCTTGATTCTTCTGATTTATGCTCCTCTAAATACTTTGTCGAGTAACATGCTAGCTTTTGAACCCAACTCTTCAATTTGATTAGTACCAAGCTAGTGGTGGACTTCAAAATATTTTCATACAACTTCTTCTTCAATGTTGGTCGGGACAGTAGCAGTAAAGATCTCAGTGCTGTAGATGCTGAATTTGACTTCTGAACTTCAATAGTATGTGCATAATAACTCCTGAATATGCCTCCTGAACTTCAATATACCTCCTGAACTTCAATATTCCTCCTGAACTTCAATATACCTCCTGAACTTCAATATCAAAAATAATTCATGAGCAAGAAAAACAACTCTTGAATGTGCCTCCTGAACTTCATAAGCAAAATTAGCTCCTGAGCAAGAAAAATAACTTCTGAATGATAATTAGTCGGGGCCCCGACCGTGTGAGTTTGTGGAGTTGAATTTGATGCTTGAATGCATGATGTTATAAGAATGTGCCACCGAATGAACAAATGTATCTGTAATAGAAGCCCCCAAGTGTGGAATATGAACTTTGAATGATTTTTGCTTGATCGCTTTCACATACTCATACTTTGTTTCCGACCAACTGTAGTTGACAGCTTCTTATTTCTGACCAACCTGAGTTGACATTTCTGGGAATAGATTTACTTCCTAACCAACATAAGTTGGAATTTTTAGGAATATATAGTTTTACTTCCCGGAGGAATACAAGTTTTACTTCCCGGAGGTATACAAGTAGATTTACTTCCCGAAGGAATACAAGTTTTACTTCCCGGAGGAATACAAGTAGCTTTACTTCCCGGAGGAATACAAGTTTTACTTCTCGGAGTAATACAAGTAGCTTTACTTCCCGGAGGAATACAAGTTTTACTTCCCGGAGGAATACAAGTAGCTTTACTTCCCGGAGGAATACAAGTAGCTTTACTTCCCGGAGGAATACAAGTTTTACTTCCCGGAGGAATACAAGTAGCTTTACTTCCCGTAGGAATACAAGTTTGATAATAAATGATAGAGACTTCCTCGGAGCTGACCAACGGATTGTTGGGAATAAGATATAATAAATGCTGGAGACATCCTTGGAGCTGACCAACAGATTGTTGGGAATAAGATAATATATGCTGGAGACATCCTTGGAGTTGACCAACAGATTGTTGGGAATAAGATATAATAAATGCTGGAGACATCCTCGGCGCTGACCAACAGATTGTTGGGAATAAAATATAATAAATGCTGGAGACCTCCTCGGCGCTGACCAACATATTGTTGGGAATAAGATAATATAAATGTTGGAGACCTCCTTGCCGAAATAAGAATATAATATGCATCCAAATAGATATAAAGAATAATTAAAAATAATAAAGTGCCTCGTTGATCTGTCGAGGTAGAATTATATAATGCCGAACAAGAATAAGATCTTCCAGAACATAAGAATATGGCCGAGAACGTTGTCAGGCCTGAATATAAATAAGAATTATCCGACCAACTATCCGTTGGGGGTGAAATACAACGAATGTTGTAATTCTCCTCAAAGCTGAATAAGTATCTTGTGGAGGCACAATTGCATAATGCCGAATAAGAATAATATTTTCCAGAACATAAGAATATGGCCGAGAACTTTGCTGGGCCTGCATATAAATAAGAATTACCCCGACCAACTATCCGTTGGGGGTGACATAAATGTTATAGTTCTCCTCGGAGCTGAATATATAATGAGTATCTCGCCGAGCTCCATGAAGAGATGAATATAGAATATGAATCCGAACGGATATATAGAATAATTCGTGCTTGAGCACAAATCAAAGCAATAATAAAATATATAGTTCCTTGCTGAGGTGAAATTTCATAATGCTGAGCAATGATAATAGTTTCCAGATTGTTTCCGAGCATTCGTCGGCGTTGAGTCTTGTACCTATAAAAATTAATATCTTGCTCTACCATTTGTGTAGGCTGAATTGATTAGTCGTGAGAATAATTTACTCATCCAATCAATGTATGATAGGTATATGTTTGAGAAATAAAAATATTAATTTCAAAAAATGAAATAATATATGTTGGCTGATATGTCGAGGCAAAATTTCCTGATATCGAGCAATAATACTTTTCCAGAGGTTTACGAGAGCTTTCATCGGGATTGAATATCGTCCTTATGAAATTTTAATAGGCTGCCCGAGCACCTGTCGAGACTAGAGAAAATAATTATTATCATGAGAATAATTATTCAGACAGACAATATGTGATGTGTATCAGCATAAGGATTTCAAAATATAATATTTTTGTGCCAAATGTGTGTGAGATGGACAAATTTTTATCAAATATGCATCATAAATAAGACGTAGAGTTTTTTGTAAAGTTATTTAATCTCCAACAACTAATCAGGTATAAGTTGCTGTTTGAAAATTATTTATCACTTGGTTTTAAAAATATTTTTGGGGTGATCACAAGTTAAAAAAGACTTAAGCCCCCTGTTTGTCCTCGAGCTGAACTCGTGTTTAAAGAAATATCTGGGGTGCTTCGCATTTTTTAATACCCCAAGATTATACTGCTGCCGACAAACGGCATGGATGTTGCCGACCAACATTTAAGGATATCTCAAGTTATAGAATATACGGTGTCGACCAAGAAGAAAATGGTCCCCGACCAGCTGAGCAATTTCGCCGATCAACAAAAATGGTGTATTGACAGCACCGAACAATATTAGATGTCACCGACCAAAAAGTGGATGGTTGGATAGTTGCCGACCAGTAAATTAAACCCTCCGAATAAGATTGAGATGTCACCGATCAAGAAATAGATGATCGTCGACCTGCAATTGGTTCCACCGAGCTACAATATGGGGCTCCGACCAATAATAAAATACCTCGTAGTTGGATAAAATTATTTCAACGTTGCTGATGGATCTTCAAATCTTATCTCTGACAAACAAAAATGGTCTGGTTAAGCTTCTCTTTAATAAAATATGGCCGAAGATGATGCCGACCAACAATATGTATGACTGACCAGAATATCTCGAATCCTTAGATCAGAAAAATAACATTCGATGTAAAATTTAAGCATTAAGAATGTTAATTAAATGAATAATTATCTAATCCACTATATCATGTGATTCCGATAAAGAAACCATGTGATGTGATGAGCGAGGGGCCAACATATCAAATTTGTGCCAAAGAGTCTTGATATGGTCATGTTTGTTATTTTTTATTTTTATTTTTTACTAGAGGTGGGTAATGGTTTTTCAGGTGAGAAAATTATTTTTTATATTGATCCCTTCCTATTCCCTATCTGGAGAGATAAAAATATGCTGAATGATAGAAGTTATTACCAAATTTATATCAAAAATCAATCAATTTGACTTTATTGACATATATGGAAGATGAGCCAAATATAGTTCATAAAAATGAATGCAAAGAGACTCAAACTTGAAGAGGAAGAAAGTAGATCCGGGTCATGATTTCCATGAGAAAACTTTTTATTGTCTTTAACCTTTTCACATTCTCTGATTAAAAATATGATGGGAATTTGAATAGACATCAAAGATCTTACAAAATTTATAATGAAAATGATCAAACCTTACCACCGTCATATATATTGGTATATGTAATCATTTAAGATATTTATTCCATGATAGAAAATTGAAACTTGAGAATCAAGCAAAAAGTTATGATTTATGAAATCCATTATTTTTCAGATTTCTAAATAAGAATTAATCTAACAGTTATGATTTTAAAATCATGATATGCAACATTTTGTAGTTAAAAATTGGACAATTAATTTATGTATATAAACATAAAAATCATGATTGAATCAAAAGATGTATGTAGAATATATAATTGATTGTACGTAGAGAAAATAAAAACTTAGCTTTTGATGGAGAACAATGCTTGTAACACGTTCTCACAGACGGCGCCAATCTGTTGATGCAAAAAACTGGACCGAATCCCATTTTTATGATCACAGATAAATAGATGAAAGCAATCCAATCAAGCACATGAGAAACAAAGATTTTTAAAGTGGTTCGGCTATAAGAAAAAGCCTACGTCCACTGTTATTTTATTCCCAGGGGTTTATAATAGCACAATGTGGTATAGAGAGAGAAAAAGGTGTGGATCTTGTGTATGGTGTCTCTCGATTCTCTTGGATCTCCTTGATCTCTCCCCTTTTGGCTAAGGGCATACATGTATTTATAGTGATGGGAGATAAAGAGATTCATTGTATGTAGACATTTATGTCTACATTCAACGAATATAATTTTTGAATTGCTTGGTATGCTATGTGTTGTCATCTATTAATACAGTATAAATGTACATTAATGCTCATTAAATGCGCTGTCATCTTCATTAATGCACATTAAATGCATAGTTATCCTTTGATCTTCCTGGTTGGTATGCCGACCAACTCTCCTCGGGTGCCGACCAACTCTCCTCGGGTGCCAACTAATTTTCCTCGGGTACTGACCAACTCTCCTTGGGTGCCGACTAATACTCCTTAGGTGCCGACCAACTCTCCTCAGGTGTCGACTAATACTCCTCAAGTGCCGACTAATACTCCTCAGATGCCGACTAACACTCCTCGTAGGATGACATGTGTCCTTTTCTGATTGGTCCTCGTTGATGGAGAATTTTTACGTTAACACTCCTCATAAGAGGGATAAAAGCAAATGGTACAACTTTCATCAAGACTGCGATCATACGCAGACAAATGCTTCGCCCTTAAAGATGAGATTGAGAAAGTGCTGAAATAGGGGAAGCTCATAAGATACGTGGATAAGAATTATGGGAAAGATGGAGGAAGGAAATGATACAATGAGTGAAGGGATAACGAGCTGAGAAAGGAAGTGAGGCGAATAAATATGAAGAGGAATCTGACGACAGTGGTGATGATGATCCTGACCTTCCAGTAAAAATCTCAGCAGCTAAAGGGGCTTTGAATATGATTTCTTTTTATGTTAAAATGATATATAGTGGCCTAGAAGGTGGAGGTACTGAAACGACAGATAGAAAGGCTCACGTTATTAACGCAAAGGAAACATCGAAGACTGAGGCAAAGTCGAGCAAGTTGAAAAAGGTAGACATGGACAACCTTGTGGTAGGATTCTCTAGGTTAGATTTTAAGGGAATATTGGCTTCTCAGACGATCCTCTGGTTATCAGTACGCGAGTTCACGACTACAACGAGTCTCGTATCCTGGTTGATGGGGGGAGATTTACCAATGTTATGTTCTGAAAGCGTTTTAAAGGCCTAAAACTGAGTTAGAAGAGATTAGTTTTGCCAACCACTGATTGACTTCAGCGGAGAGAAAATCCATCCGTTAGGAGTATATGAGATGTGTCGATATGGGTACCTAGACGAGGTGCTTAACCAAGAAATTTAGTTTTTTTGTGATGGATGAGCATGTCTTCTCGGACTCTAAAATTATTTTGAGGAGAGTAACGCTAAAAGAGTTTAAGGTCGTAACTTTTACAGTACACCAGATGATGAAATTCTCGACTCCCTATGGAGTAGGGGAAGTGCAAGGTGACCAAGTGGAAGTTTAAGAATATTATTTCACCTCGGACAAGGAGAGAGATGCTCATAAGAGGAAAAAAATGACTTCCTACAATATTGACACTCTGGACCCAATAAATGAGAGAAATCTTAAAAAGGGAGAACCCGCCGAGGAGGTAGAATACATCGTCCCTAATGAGGAGGAGCAAAAAAAAACTGTCCAAATCAGTTCGTCTATAAAACCATAAGTAAAGAAGGAATTGGTTAAGCTCTTGAGAGAAAGACAAAGCATAGTTTCCTGGAGCAATGTTGATATGCCGTGGATTGACCCTAAAATTATCATCCATCAGCTCAATATCGATAAGGATGCAAACCCAATAAAGCAAAGGCGCATAACTTTTTCGAGAGATAGGTACGAGGTAATCCAAGATATGGTTAAAAAACTATCGAAAACAGACTTCTTTAGAGAGGTATAATACCCAAATTGTCTCTCCAATATCGTCATTGTGCTAAAAAAAAAATGGGAAATGGAATACGTACGTAGATTTCATGAACCTCAACAAAGCTTGCCCAAAGGACAACTTTCCTTTACCTCGGATCGACCATATGGTTAATACATGAGCTTATGAGCTTTATGGATGCATACTCAGGGTATAATCAGATTTTTATGCATAAAGAAAATGCTGAGAAGACTTCCTTTATCACTAATAAATTAACCTACGGCTATAAAGTAATGCCTTTCATCCTGAAGAACACATGGGAAACCTACCAGAGTTTGGTCAATAAGATGTTCGAAGATCAGATTGGGGAAACCATGAAAGTTCTTGCAGATGATATAGCGCAAACTTTTGACACAGTGGATAAGTACAAGATGAAGTTGAATCCAGTGAAGTGCGTCTTTAAGGTCGATGCAAGGAAATTTCTTAGTTTTATTGTAAATCAAAGGGGAGTTGACGCAAAACTTGCAAAGATAAAAGCACTAATGGATATACAAACACCGAAGACCATTAAAGACGTGCAGAGATTGACAGGAAGAGTGGAAATCCTTAATCATTTCGTCTCTCGGGCGATCGATTAGTGTTTTCTATTCTTTAAAATCTTAAGAAAATTCCTCGTCTGGGACGAGGAATGTAAAAGGGATTTCCAGGAACATAAGGTTTATCTCGGCTCCCCAATTCTATTCTCTCAGTCGATATAAGGGGAGATATTATTCCTATATTTGGCTGTCTCGGAGTTAGCCTTCAGTGAAACCATCATCTGAGATAACGATGGAGTTCAGGAGCCAGTATATTTCAACAGCAAATCTTTGTAAGGGGCAGAGATAATTATTCAAAAATGAAAAAGTTAGCATATGCGCTAATACATGCCTCAAGGAAAGTGATGCCCTATTTTCAGGCACATACGATGGTGGTGCTCACCTATACTCCCCCGAGGCAAGTCATTCATAAACTTGAGAAATTGGGTAGGCTAATGGATTAGTCAGTAGATCTAGGTGAGTTTGACATCATTTACCAGCCAAGGAACGCAATTAAGGGGAAGACATTAGCAAAATTCATGGTCGAGTTCACTTAGGTTGCGAATGATGATGATGAAATTAAAAAAGAGGCCAAAGTGCCAGTATATGTCCAAAGAAAGATAGTGGTCGAGAAAGATCATGCCGATATTACAGAGAAATATTTCTTATTTAAGAATGTCATTTTGGACGGGGTCCCTTCACAAAAGAGGGTCCCTTTGGAGCTTGCTTGTGGATGGCTCGTCTTGTGAAAATGGTAAAGGAGCAGGGTTGATACTATCGGTCCCAGATGGGATGGATATCGAGCACATTTTAAGATTCAACTTCAAAGCATCAAATAATAAGTCGAAGAATGAGGCTCTATTAGTAGGTCTTTCCCCCGCTAAGGCCCTTAATATTGGCCAGATGATAGTCCACAATGATTTTCAACTGGTCGTTAACCAGATATCGAGGGTCTACAAGGAAAAAGATGAAAAAATGGATAAATACTTGGATAGGATGAGAAAAATGTTAGGAAATTTTGATGAAGTTAAAATAAAGAGGATTTTGAGGTTGGAGAACAGTAGAGCCAATGCCTTGTCAAGACTTGCATCAATAACCAGAACCAAAATTAGACGCACTATGCTTATTGAAATATTGGTGAAGACGAGCATTGAAGGGGACGAGAATAGCATAAACTTTTGGCTAAACTTAAATCTTAGGGAATCCGAGATAGACATCATAATTGAATATATTAGAGATGGGAAGTTCGCAGAATTGAAGGTCGAAAGGAAGAAGATAACATATCGGGCATCTAAGTTCACCATCATAGGTAACATCCTTTACAAAATAGGTTTCATGCTCCCACTGCTCCGATGTGTGCATCCATCAAAGATAGAAAATGTCCTCTGAGATGTGCATGAAGGGTCCTGTGCAAGACATGTGGGTGGTTAGTCTGTCGCCAAAAGGATCGTCACTCGGGGGTATTTTTAATCGACATTTGTAAAGGATTCGACGAAATACGTAAATAAATATAACAAGTGCCAGCAGTTCATGAGCATTCCTCACCAAACCCATCAACCTCTCTTGTCCATAATGTCCCCATGGTCGTTTGCTATCTGGGGGGATAGATCTAGCCGGCCCTCTTCCTCGAGTGAAGGGTAATTATAGATATCTGATCATGGAAATTGATTACTTTTCAAAGTGAGTGGAGGCTAAAATGATGATAATAATTACCGTAGTAAAGACATTCAAGTTCATATGAAAAAATATCATATGTCAGTACGGATTGCCCAATATAATGATATCAGATAATGGTAAGAAATTAAATAACAAGTCTTTAGAAGTGTATTATAAAAGGGTTGGCATCAAGAAGTTCCTCTCCTTAACCGATCGACCTCAAGCCAACGTCCAAACTAAGCTCACAAATAAGACCATCTTTGATGGAATAAAGAAAAATCTTGAAGACACGAGGGGGAAGCAGACAAACAAGCTACATGAAGTATTATGAGCCTATAAAACCACTGAGAGAACTTCAACAGGAGAAATACCATTCATGTTAGCCTATGGGTCTGAGTCACTGATCCCAATAAAGTTCGAACTCCCAAGTCATAGGGTCCAAACTTATGACATATAGGCCAACCTGAAAGAAAAGAGGTTAGATTTGGATCTAATAGAAGAAAGATGAGAGGATGTTGCAGTGAGACAATCATCCTACCAGCAGAGATCAATCAGATTCTACAACAAGAGGGTGAAGTTTTGACCTATAGCTGTTGGGGGCTTCGGCTTCAAAAAGTTTAGCAAGAAATTAATAAGTTACATTCAATTTGGCACGGGCCCTATAGAGTGAGGAAATAAGTCATGCCTGGAACGTTCCAGCTTAAAAATTTTGAAGGTGAACCGTTTTCCAATCCTTGGAACGCAAATTACCTAAAAAGATACTATCAGTAGTCTGGCAATGTCCTCTATCCAAAAGTCCGACGTATTAGTCAATATATTGTTTCCATTTAAGTTCAAAAGATATGTCAAGGAGATTGCACTACATTCAGTTGTAAAAGAACCAACTGTTATTGTATAATGAAAATATCAAATGTTGTCTCATACTCAAGTGTTGTCTTATACTCATTATGTTTTATCAATACTTCCTGCGTGGTTTATACGACACCTAACTAAAGAACATCATATATTATGATGAAATTAAATTATAACTCTGCGATTCGAGAACTATTAGAGAGTCTTGGCTCCTTATATCCTTCCAATAATGTCGAGATGGGGGATCTTCCCTTGAACATCACTTTTAGTGGTAAAGGCAAAAAATCATTTAAATATGGTTGTGAAACATCATACATTATGGTGAAATTAATTTATAACTCTCTCTCGGTGATACGATAACGGTTAGGGAGTCTTGGCTCCTCATATCCTTTTAATAATGCCAAGAGGGGAGATCATCCCTTAAACATCACTTTTAGTGGTAAAGGCAAAAATCATTTAAATATGGTTGTGTAACATCATATATTATGGTGAAATTAACTTATAACTCTCTCTCGACGATACGATAACGGTTAGGGAGTATCGACTCCTCATATCCTTCTAATAATGCCGAGAGGGGATATCATCCCTTTGACCATCAGTTTTAGTGGTAAAAGAAAAAAATCATTTAAACATAGTTGTGTAATATCATACACTATGGTGAAATGAATTTATAACTCTCTCTCGGCGATACGAGAACGGCTAGGGAGTCTTGGCTCCTCATATCCTTCCAATAATGCCGAGAGGGGAGATCATCCCTTGAACATCACTTTTAGTGGTAAAGGAAAAAAATCATTTAAATATGGTTGTGTAACATCATTTATTATGGTGAATTAATTTATAAACTCTCTCTCGACGATATGAGAGAGGGGAAAGTTCGTTAAATGGTTTGGATGTTAACTTTTTAAACTACTATAATTAGTGAAATATTCTAGCTCAATGTAAAATTATTCCACCCATTTGACGGGATATCCATTCAAGACGATAGTGCACTTAAACATGACATACGTTAAAGGTTACATAACTGTTCAGAGTAACCCAGAATAAAAAAATTATTACAAACCACACGTTTAAAGGGCAAAAGTGTTCAAAACAAGATAACATATTAGGGGGCATAATACCACAAGCGGTCGCCCAATAGAGAAATACAAATTAGTTCTTCAGAGATGAGCCAGTAGTTTCAAGGGAGTTATCAGTGTTCCTCTCTTGATCACCAATTGCTCCCTCGGACACCTCGCCCACCTCTTCATCTGCCAATGTAGTCTCGACCTTCAATGTCGTAGTCTCAGCCTCAGCCTGCACTTGGTTCAATGCCTCTATGCTCTCGAGATCCCCTAGGCATAATTACTTGAGAACCTCAGTGAGGTGAGGGTCGACAGATGCTAAGTCCGAAAGCATATTCATTACTTGGTGGCATGCAGTTCTGGCCCCCTTCTCCAAGTATTAAATTGCATAATCGGAGAACTTCTCAGACTCCTTGAAGGCCAAAATCTCCTTCTCCATAGCAACCTTGATCTCAGCATCTTTTCCCTTTACCAACTCCATCATATTCTCATTCGCTTCATTTATTTTGGCCTAAAGGTCCAACCTCTGCATCTTTATCCATTACCTGTGAAACTCTCTTCGCTCTGCAGCCTATGTCTCGTAGTTGGACTTGATTATTTCCAGTTGTTCTTTTAAGTTGTTGTTCTCAGAAAGAGTAGTCTCAGCTTCTTTAATCTTTTGATCAACCTTAGTCGCCCATAGTTGGATAATTTGAAGTGAAATCACAGACTGCAAGATGAGAGTACACATTAGTATTATACGACATAACACTTTACATTAAAAAAGGAAAGGCAAGATTTAATACCTGAGTAGTTTGATGCATATAAAAATTTATGACCCGAGAGGGGTCTTGGGCGTCGAAATATCGATTTTCACACTTTGGGATAATCGCAACAGCGACCTTTTGAGCCCTCTTCTGATTGTCGAGCAAAGAGTCGACTGTCATTCTTAGTTAAGCAAGGCGGACGACCACTGTGGTATCATTAGAAATGGTGATGGTAAGACCCTTGGTCGTCTAGCATGGGGAATCCTTATTCTTCTTTGGTGGAGGGGGAGGGTTAGTTCCAGCACCCTCGGGCACATCTTTTCTTTTATTTGATCCCTCAACGATCGAGGGACCACGAGTTGTTGTTTTCTGTCGAGTCTATGTCAGAGTTACTATTTTTCCAGCAAGACAGGACAAAAGGTTACCAAGGATTGGAGAAACCATTGACCAGATCTCGCCTAATACTCCTTCTGGACAATCTGTAAATGAAACAAGTAGATGAATATCGGCTAAATCAGAAAGCAAAAGGACGATAATAAAGTTTAAGAAAATTTTAAAACTTACGCAATTCAGTTATGGGTCAACCCATAGCCCAATTTTTGTGAGGAGATTAGGATCCATTAGATCCTCAAAGATGAATAACTACTCATCATTTCTAGAGAGGATCAATTTTGGCCACCATTGATACATTGACCCATTTTCGGGGGCTTTTGCTCGTCGATGCTGGAAGGGACATTGTTGTCAAGTTCCCAGCTGTCGGATATAAAGATATACCGAGATTTC
Source organism: Sambucus nigra (assembly GCA_949130495.1). Lineage (NCBI taxonomy): Eukaryota > Viridiplantae > Streptophyta > Magnoliopsida > Dipsacales > Adoxaceae > Sambucus > Sambucus nigra. The sequence continues at coordinate 295,960,716 of OX422213.1, forward strand.
CAATCATGGTTTAAAGTGTGGTTCGTGTGAACAAACTCCTTGTTGGAGATCCGAGCCACGAATTGGAAGTATTACAGTGCAACCTTAGTCATAGAAATTTTGTAGTAGACGCGAAATATGTTAATCAGAAGGTCGAACTCATATGCTAACTTATAGAGATGAACTGACCTAAGCAGTGTCCTGCATGCATTGGGGGTTAATTGTTCAAGGGTAAGGCCGATATTAGCAAGGATGGCCCTTATGTTGGGATGAATCAGTAGGCAAAAGTCGATCATGAACATCTGTTCGTACACTACAACCTTATACTCTCCTTAGCTACTAAAAGCCCTCTCGTCCTCAAAAGGGAATCTCATTCGAATTGAATATTTGATACCATACAGGTGCCTCCATTGTATAGTGTTTATTTCTCGAACATCACTCGGGATGGATGAGGCATAAGTTATATCAAGTTCTTTTTCTTCCTCTTCCTCCTCCTCGTCAACATAAACCTCGCCGCGTGGATCTTGATTAGTAAACTCAGCCTCTGTCATGGTCGAGATGGGAATAACCATTGGTGGCGTGTGGTATAACATCTCTACTCTCGACTCATCATCATCAGAAATATCTAAGACCTCAGGTTGAGGGACATCAGGTTGACGGGCCGATGTTGTGGGATGACCATGGTTAGATGACTTAGCTACCCCACTCTCGTCTAGACGAGAGTTGGGGACTCTCATGGCTTCCTCAAAAGAATCATCCTTAACTCCCCACCGATAATTGGGAGGTTTGGGAATATGATCTGGACTATAACCCTTAGATGTGGGGGTAGATAAAGAACCCCCATAAAGAAAAGACATACATTGAATCACTAATGGTGATGACAACCCTAGGCTTGGATAAAGTGGGGTAAGTTAAGAGAAAAGGGGGATGGACAAGAGACAAATGAATAATGTGCAAGGGAATTCTTGACTTGACTTCGGCTTTCTTCCTAGCCTCAGCCTTAGCCTTACGAATCTCTCTTAGTATTTGCTCCCTGAGATGGGGAAATTCTTTTCCTAGCTCGTACAGTCTACGGTACATGAAAAATAAAAGTGGCATTTAACCACAGTTTACTTAAAAATCTAACCAAATAAGTTAAAAAATTTTCAAACTAAACCAGTCAAGAACGTAAAAGGCTTCACTAGCAAGCTTCGCCGAAAAGAGCACCAAAAGGCTTAATCGATGCCTAAAACTCTAACTCTTTACAATATCTAAACTATACGGCTTATAATAACCTAAATGCAATCTTAGAACCACCAACCTAATCCTAGCACCACCAGATATGGTGATCGAAAAATATAAAAAATCATAAAAAATAGAAATTACAAACCAAAAAACCTAAGAAGCTCGTCGAAGAAGGAGAAACACTGAATAGAGAGAGAGAGAGAGAGAGAGAGAGAGAGAGAGAGAGAGAGAAGTATGGTTTGCAATAGGACTTGAAAGTATGAAAATGAATGAGGAAGGAGAGATGAAATGAAAGAGTTAGTTTAAATACCAACTCAAGTGGTGCACAATTTCAAATGTGAAATCATTAGGGAACGAGTACCTAGATCGCACGTTGTCATTGCTTTTGGGCAGCATGCCGCACCAATAATGGGTTAATAGGGGTCTACTTGGGGTACTGAAATGACACTTCTTCTAGACTATGAAACGAATCCTCTGACATCACGCCAGTCCTCTCACATCACCGGGACACACTTAGACATTGAGGGTACATCTAATTACTGGACTACAGATGACTTTACACCTCAGCCTCTCATTAGCATTGAAGACTAAGGTCTATGGGTGATTGATATACACAGGTATGATCTCGTCTGGATGAGATTCAAGCCAACAACATGCCCCCAACACATCTTATCTCAGACTCATCTGCATATGGCCCCACATCACAATGGGCCAGGTTAAATAGTCTTGGCCTCCAAAACTTACTCCCAAGAAACATCGATTACTGCTCATAAAGGCTACTGCTGGACTCAGATCATAACGTCGTACTATCTAGGCTATAACCTATGTCGGCCTTGTATATCCTCATAAGGCTGAGATCAATCATATTAGTTGAGAACTAGATGTTACTCTTAGCCTCGTCTACATAGAGGGCTACCCCATCAGTCTCGGCCAGTTAAGACCTCATACTGCCCACACTAATAACTCGCGTGGAGCATGTGATCTAGGAATCAATGGAGCACATGGAAAAAACCACTATAATAAATTAACCCCGTGTGAGGAAAATATTTTCTCATCATGGACTGCTCATTTAAAATACAGTTGTTGCTCTCTCATTGGTTCATTTACCTCATGTACACAGGCTGTATGCTAGGGGTGACACTACGCACCCCCAACACTATAAAAGAATGGTTCCTTCATATTTTAAAGGGATTGAGAATTATAAACCCTATTATTAATCTATCAAATCACTATTGCAGAGAGAGAGAAAGAGCTTATAAACACTTTAATGGCTTCTAGCCTCATACTATAGTAGAAACACTACTCATTTGCACAGTGGATGTAAGCCAAGGCCGAACCACTTAAAAGTTGATTTTCTCTTTATCTCTCATCTCTTATCTTTGTTTTATATTCCTTATATTGATGCTCTTATTCCATCATAGATATATAGTTCTATAAGTTTGAGTTGATCAATAACTTGAGGTGGTAATATTACATATCATCAATGACCGTCACACCCGAGATCATTTTAAAGGTTGTGAAGGCACATGCAAAGGTTCCTTATTATCAGGAGAGGATACAAAAATTATTGGTAGGTGGAGCAGAGTACTACTCATTCAGTTTTAAGGGTGTCTTATGCTTCAATTGGAGGTTGATTATCCCAGACGATGAGGACAAATGATTCATAGTTATGGAGGAGGCACCTGGGTCACGACTCTCGGTGCATCCCATAGGGGATAAGATGTTCGAGGATATGAGGAGGCAGTATTATTGGGCCAATATAAAGTGAGACATAACAGACTTTGTCTCTAAGTGAATCACTTGTGAGATGATAAAGGTTGATCATTAGAGACCAGCCGGGGTTTTGCAGCCATTGGAGATTTTGGTATGGAAATGGGAGAGTATATCGATGGACTTTATCTGTGAATTATCGACGTCGTAGAGGGGTTATGATTTTATCTGGATTATTATGGACCGTTTGACTAAGGTAGCTCATTTCTTACATGTTCGAGTGGATTATACGAGAGGACAGTATGCCAAAATTTTTATTGCATAGATAGTGATACTGCACTGAGTGCTGCTTAACATTGCTTCAGATCGGAATAAGATCTCTGTGTCCCATTTCTGGTAGAGCTTTCAGGAGGCGATGGGGTTAAAGTTACGTTTGAGCGTGACATATCATCCGCAGACTGATGGGCAGATGGAAAGGGTGAATCATATGTTGAAGGATATGCTGAGGATATGTATTCTAGATTTTAAGGGTAGTAGGGAGCAGTACTTACCGTTGATAGAGTTTGCGTATAATAACTCGTACTAGTTTACCATTGGCATGACACCTCTTGAGGCTTTGTACATGAGACCTTGTCGTTCGCCCTCTTGTTGGTTAGAGGTGGGTTACAGGATACATTGGCGAATATTGAGTTAAATATGTGTCATATTTGGATTGCTCAGGACCGTCAGAAGAATTATGCCAATGCAAATCGAAGATTTTTAGAGTTTGCGTGGGTGATCAAGTGTTGTTGCGAGTATCTCTCATGAGGGGAATTATGCTATTCAAGAAGAAGGGGAAGTTGGCACCTAGGCATGTGGGGTATTTTACTTTCATTGAGAGGGTAGGGTCGGTTGCATATAGACTTGCCCTACTGGAGCCTTTACAGCAGATTCACGACGTGTTCCATGTGTCATTATTGAGGATGTATCTTAGGGATGACGTGGCTTACTGGAATATTTCATTAGAGGAGATGGCCTTGCAGTCAGATATTTCTTATGAGGAGAGACCTGTTACCATTTTGGGTCGTTGTGAGCGAAAGCTTCATCAAAAGTGGTACCATTAGTGCCTGTACAATGGGGAAACCACAATGTCGTTGAGTCGACGTGGGAGTGCATGCGGGAAAAGTATCCAGAGCTCTTTGTGGTAGGTACATTCAAATTTCTAGGATCAAATTTCTTTAGTAGGAGGAGAATTTAATACCCCGCACTTTTATGAGTATTTAATTTCCACGTGTGCATTTAATTGGGGAAATTAAATTAGTTTCAATAAATATTAATTAGCGAGTTAAGGATTAATATTTATTATCATTACTATTATTTACACGCGTGTCATATGTAAATGTAGATGTGATTTATTATATGTCGTTTATGTGTGAAAAGTGACGGTTTATTATGTTATGTCGATAGAAAGTTACATAGGTGTATTTATGTAGTTTATGGGTGACGCAGATCGCATGCACGTGTCGGGTCTGATTAATGATAGGATGGTATATTTGTAGTTGGGTGACTCAGATGGTCTTTTTGAGTGCACCGGTGATCCGAAAAGGGTCAAAATAGTCCAGAATAGGTACGCAAGGGTTATAATCGGGTTCCAGAAGCTTTTTAGACGTAATAAGGCCCGTATGGGGGTATGGGTGTCTTTCTACCCTTAGGTCTACACTTAAAAACGGGATTTGGGTGTAATTAAGGAGTATATATGGATTAGAGAGGTGGATGACAACCTCATTTTTTTCCTATGCGTAATTTTGATTAAAGAAGAGCTTAGGAGAAGAGAAAAAGGAAGAAAGGGAGAAGAAAACCTTGGAGAAGTGAAGGAGGATCCAATCTCAGGATTCAAATCATTTCTACGTGTTGAGATGTCAGGTACAAATCCAAAAGGCTAGTGTTTACTTTCTTTAGATTACAGTTATTGCGATTAATTACATTCATAATTAAATTAGAACAAATTTGAGATTTAAAAGATGAAAGCTTTTGAGAATTGATTAAATGAAATTGGTTTGTGTTAACCTCTGATCATAGTTGATATGATTGATATTTAATAGTTAAGGATTTCATGATTTAATTCTGGGTTTATGATCATAAACGTGTAGAACATTGATAGGGTTTTAGAATCAATGAAATTTTAAGATTTGGTTAATTCCGGGTTATTTGAATTAATGAATTATTAAGAATCCTAGGGTTTTGATTATGGATTCGGGTATATTTTGGTGTTAAAATGCATCTGGGTTGGTTATGTATTGATGTGTGTTATCAATTTGAGGTTTTGGCAGGTTTGGGAACTCCATTGAAGGGTTATGTATGTGAGAACACGAGGAAGAAGACGATTGGTAGCCTAGCAAACAGAACCAATTTACTGGGGGAGCAAATCAGTTCGATCTACCAAGAAAATCAGTTCAGTTTGTTATCCAACTCAGATTTTTTTTACACGATCTTTTGACCCATTAGAGCTTGGACAATGGACGTATGGACTTCCAAGGTAGTGTGGGACTACTGGGTAATGTTATCAAAGTTTCGTACATGTGTTAGGACATCGATTAAATAATTGCGGGTGAGATGAACCGAAAGTCAAGTGAGTGAACGCTTATATGTATAATCGAGAAGTCGATTCGAACTTTGGGATTGGTGGACTAGTACGTGTAGACACTCCATTCTAGGACCCCCTAACCTTTCCTTAGGACCCTAGTACCTCCCTTCATCACTACAAACCTAAGTCATACCCCGAGTACTGACCTAGAGGCCATCGGGCACTCTCAGGGTCCATTTTACCAAAAGTCAAACTTTTCAGCTCAACTGAGAATGAATAAATCCTTGAAGGGAATTGAAACCCCTTTCCAACGGTCTGCCCCGTGCGCGATTTTGACTTACGGTGCGAACGAACGACCCGATTTCCCCAGAAACTTGATTAGGAGGTCACTGGACGCTCCCAGGATCCGTTTGACCAAAGTAAACTCTTCAAATCAACTAAGACTAAATGAATCTTTAAAGGGAACTGAAACCCCCTTCCAATGGTCCACCCCGTGCGTAATTCTGACATACGGTATGGACGAACAATCCGTTTTACTTCGAAAGGTTACCGAACGCTTCCAGGCCCCGGTTGACCAAAGTTAACTTCCCAAACCGAGTCAAACTCTTTAAAATACCGAATTACATCTCCTAGCCTTTCCAACGGTCCACCCCATGTGCGATTATGACTTACCATACGGACGAACGATCCGTTTGAGTCCGATAATTCCCCGTCCAAAGGACCTACAAACGCTTTCGAGCCAAATTTGACCCAAAGTCAACTCTCGGACCCGGGATTAGTCCTTCATAATTTCGAAGGTCTCTGATGTACCTTTCCAACGGTTTTCCCCGTGTGTGATTCGGATCAACGGTTTGTGCTCTACGATCGATTTTCTGAAGGAACCTGAAAGAGACTACCAAACGAGAGGTTCCAAACCCTGCCTATCGGCAGTGTGCCTAAAAACACTTGCCGATGGGCAGGACCAGACCTATGCCGATCTGCAGTACCCGGGGCCTATAAAAAGGAGGGCCTAACCTCATTGTAAAAAAGATCCAAGATTTAAAATCCATCACTCTTAGCGAACCGATAAAACCTCTCTCGAAGTCAGCATGATTTTCACATCCAAATCCCTTTCCAACCTTCACCTTTCATCATCTTTTTCATCAAACTTGGTGAATTAACTACCCTCCATCATCACCCAAGTGCAAGGGCTGCTCTCCAACATCCAAGATCAAGCTCAAGATCTTCAAGAAGGTCCAACTTTCTCAACTCTCTCTTCAAATTCTCCTAAATTCGCATTAACTTATTTTATTACTTAGCACTTTTATTCTCTCTCACATATCCTAATATACTTTTTATTTAGTATTATTTCACATCCCTTATTTTCATATAAATAAATAAAACAAAAAAAATAAGAAAAAGAGGGTTTGCTCATGAATTCCAAACGGGAATTCTCGCACTTCTCTCACACTTTTCTCATAACTAAAACACCTTTTTACACACACACACATATAAGAGAAGTCCCCGATTGGATTTATGGGATAAATCTCACCCCTTGTTTTGCATACGAACTACGTGAACTTTGATGCCTCTATAAGCTACGTAGGCGCCTCGGGATAAAACCCGAGACTCGAGTCCTATTCCTACTTTTCTCCCATTTTTTACTATTCTATATTCTTTAACTTAATTCTCCTAAAATATATATGTTTACATATACATATATTTGTACTTAGTGGCGTATTATTCCGTATGCGTTATAGTTCCATTATAATGATCAACGCTAGGATAATCGCGTAAATCCTATTTTCTAATATTATTTTTAGGAACATTTCTATGGACGACTCGCTTTATCTCTTCCATGATACAAGTCGATGATTCTTATCTCCACTACATATACACATGCACACATGTCACGGGGAAATAAAGGAAAATAGCAACAATCCATAAGAGACCGCAAGGGCGGAATGGGTGCCTAACACCTTCCCATTCCATAACTTAGCCTCCGAACCCTTTTCGAATCATTTTGGTTTCGTATGTATCAGTATGTCTTTGGATGCTGTCCTTCGGGACGGCTCCACCTTCTTTTGTCTGTTTTGAGTAAAATAAATTGGCAACTCCATCTCTCTATATTTTTCACCTCACATATCGCCGACGCTGGCCGAAGCGCTTCCGAGAGGGATGCGCGGTACCGAGATCCTCTCACCACGAAGACGACGCTCCCCCCTCCCACATCTCTCTCGCCGCGAGGATTGGGGATGGCCACAGTGGCGACTCTGCTGGGGACTATTTTGAGGGTTAAACTCTATTTACGTGGGTGTTTTATTTTCTTATTTATTCCCCTATTTTGCATGTTCCCCTTTTCATGTGTACCTTATGCTTATCACACACTTGTAGAGATTATCCATATACACTATGCACCACGTGCTCCTAAGATCACATATATCCACATGTTGCACGCATCACCCATCCATACTTGGTATACCATTGGTTCTTGTACTTTACTCCCTGTTGGGCATGATCAAGAAAGATACTCTCATCATAAGATACTAATTAGAGAATCATGCATGATTCACACGAAATCATAAGATACTAATAAGAGAATCATGCATGATTCAAACTAGAGGGTCACTTCGTGATGGGCGCTGGTCCGGCAGGGCGCAATTAGCCTACACGATATGACTCTCACCTTCCATTGGACAAGTACCTTCGACGTATATCAAACGGTTCCCCCGCATCGTACTGCTTGACCAAAGTCATGACGGGAGGTATATCACAGGTAACTCATTCACGTACGTCGAGTATATCGAATTCGCTCTCACACGTACCATCCATACGAGGTATATAGTGAGGCAATTCACGTACACTCAGGTATATCAAATGGCTTGTCCACACGTACCGATTGCCCTCAAAAGCCAAGATGTGTATAGTGGAAGTCACACCAAAGGGGGGAACCCCTTCTGATTCACCCAACCAACCGTATACCCACATATAGGTGTCAAGCCTAGGACACACATGTTAGATTGCCGATTTCGACCTGAAACTCTGTCGAAATTCCGGGTTGGCCCGTCGCCCGAAATTTTGCGCATTTTTAAAACGGGACCCTGCCCATGAGCTTAGTTATAAGTCCAACCATAGATTTGCATATGTTACAAACCTAACCTTTCCAGGCTCGGGTCCCGTCCGACATTTCATTTTGCATTTAGGAGAATTTAATACAAATGAGAATATAATAATAATAATCATGCTGAGACCCGTCTCCCAAAACATTTCTCCCTTCCTTATCAAATATCCAAAAACATTTATCCCTTATTTATAAAAAATCCAAAAACATTTCTCCCTTTTTTTTTATCAAAAAGCCAAAATATTTTGTCTTTCAATCTCAAAAAGAAAAAAAATGTCAAAAATATTTTCATTCTTTATCTAAAAAATAAATCCCATTTTACGCCTTCTCAGGTCAATCGCATGCCCTTGGCCTGACTCCTTATTGGCTTCGATCTTCAGTCAAATCACCCCGGAGTTCCATCTGTTCCCCTACTACTTCTTCCAAATTCATTTTCCATGGAGAACACCAATCAAGTACCAGTTGTGCAGCCAGATCTGACGACAGTTTTAGCTCAGCTGGTGTCCAAAATTGACAACCTTCGGACTGAGGTCCGAGAGATGCAACGAAACTAGGTTCCTATTCCTTAAGATCTCGATGCCCAATTCCCTCACGCTATGGCCCGATCCTATTTGGGTTCACGAAGAGTATCAACACGCTCCACGTGCCCCTCCTGCTAATGGGCCGTCGCCTGTCCAGCTTCCTATGCCGAACCTTGCCCAGTATGGGGCTAACTTTCCCATGATCATTGATCCAAACGAGGAAGAGTTGAATAAGGTCAAATAAGATCTCAAGATGCTAACTAAGAAGTTTGACCAAGTAAGAATCTCTGGGAATTACATGGACTACACCCACATGTCTCCTTATCATAAGGCAAGGTTACCCGAGAAGTTCAAAATGCCAAATATCGAGAAATCCAGAGGAAGTGGACTCCCGATTGTTCATCTTCACAGTTATCACCGTTCTATGACTCTCCTAGGGGCTTCTGAAGAAGCGATGGCCCAATTAGTTTGGCAAACTTTGAAGGATATCGCCATTCGATGGTTTTTGTCTCTCGAGGAGTCCAAAATTCGTTGCTGGGAGGATGTAGCCCAAGAATTCATATCGCAATACAAATACAACGAAGAGCTTGAAGTCACCTGGCGCGATTTAGAACTGCTCAAACAGAACTCTGGGGAATCACTCAGTAACTTCATAGCCCGATGGAGGGAAAAAGCATCCACCATGACCAAATGGCCATCCGAGGAAGAACAAGTCAACATAGTAAAGAAGAACTTCTTACCCCATGTTCGAGCAACAATGGGAGGATAATACTATCCCCACTTCCGGGCTTTCAGAGAAGCCGGAGTAAAAATCGAGGAGGGTTTTGCTAAAACAGAAGCTGAACCAAAGAAAGTGTCCGGACAGTTCACCCCCAGAAAATACGATAAGCCCACCAGTGCTTCCGTTTCAACAATCAATAACATTTCTCAACCAACCACATCGTGGGCACTAGAAAGACGCCCTGTCCCAGTACGAAAGGAATACACCGAGCTCCATGCTCCCCTCTTTAAAGTTTATCAGTCCCTACTAAGCTGAAGCCTTATCAAAACCTTGGATCCCCGTCCATTGACAAATCCACTCCCAAGAAACTTCAAGGCAGATGCTCATTGCAACTTTTATCAAACTGCTGGCCATACCACCGACCAATGCTTTCACCTTCGAAACATAATCCAACGTCTAATTGACCGAGGTACCATTGCCCCACCCTCAAATCCTAAGCCAAACACTACTCACAACCCACTCCCAAATCATACCAATGCTATCTTCCTAGAAATGAACCCATAATTTGATCTCTTAACTCAAATCACACCCATATACTCTCCCAAACCTCTCCAAACTTGCCCATATTTCCTCCTACACCCTATTAGCCTCGCTGATCAGGCACTGTCGCTCCTTACCAGAGCATGCATCGCTGTCCGTACCCGTTCTAAAAATAGAAGTATGGAATTATTAGAAGTATTAAACCGAGTCCTAGAGTTCGGGCTGAAATTACCCCCACAGATGATCATTGATTACCGAAGGTTTAGTACGCTATTCTTGGAAGCACGAAAATGGGCCCGAGAGTCAGACAATTGGGTAGTACCAATCGATGAAGTTAACCTAAATGATTTTGCCCAGATCATGGCAGAATTATTTAGGCAAACCAACAATATTTGCAGTATGACCGAGTTACTTGATACTCTGAAGCTACAAGGGCGACTGATCCCTTCACCCTTACATCTCCCCGCAGAATGGGAGGACATGTAAGAAGAAGCCATTGAAGGTGTGGAATGCATTGACTTTGCATGGAAAGATAGAATTATTTCCACCGGGTGGGGGGAAGAATTTGAAGATTCAAATAAAGAGCAAGCTTCAAAGAAGACTGGCCCGGTGGCCGATATGTGTGGGATGATATCATTTAAAGAACTCCTCAAAGAAATAAACAAGGTGGCAGAATACCTCGATATCAATGAGGAAACATGATTCATGTCCTTCCCTTCTTTAGTAAATCACATGACCAGATCAGGGAGGAATTACCAGATCCCAAGCTTACCACCAATTAATAACAAAGGGAGGGGCGTTGAAAACCTTCCTATGACAGAGATGACCCTCGAGGAGAGCAAGATCCTCGATCAACTGAAGAAAACTGAGGCTAACATCAATCTATGGGGGCTTTTCATGTCTTCCCAGCTGCACATAAATGCTTTGATCAAGTTGCTCACTGGACCCACAGTTCCTCTTTCTACCACACCAGAAGAGGCAGTAAATTTAGTCGGATCCTTGACCTCTACCCGAATGCTATCCTTTTCTGAATAGAAAATCCCCAAAATTGGGCCAAATCACAATCATGCACTCAACATCTCAATCGAAGTTATGGAGAAAATCATATCGCTCTCTCTTGTGGATAATGGATCCGCCTTGAATGTCTTACCATTAAGAACCTTCAAATGCTTAGGACTGAAGGAAAGTGACCTCGCTCTAACCTCCGCTGCTGTACATGCCTACAATAATACTCGTCGAGAAGTGATGGGATCCATAAAACTTGTATAGGGGCTGGCCTATAAACCTTGTCATTGAATTCCAAGTTATTGACATCCTAACTTGTTTCAACCTGTTGCTCGGACGACCTTAGCTCCACAGTATCAAGGGTGTGTCTTCCTAACTCCATCAGAAATTGAAATTCTTCACCGATGGACGAGTCATCACCATTTTGGGCGATGGCGATAATACCGAGGGTGCAAACACCAGTAATTCAATCCTTAAGATATTTCACGGGTCAAATGATATGCTCCTATTAGGATTCCGAGTTGAGACACTTCTACTCCCGATAGGGGACGATTTCAAAGAAAGGGTTTGTCCAGAATATGACCCTCATGGAAATGTCAATGTGATTCAGATATTCAGAAACATGGACTTCCTGCCCGAACTGGGGCTATGACAAAGACAACAAGGGATAATTGAACCCATTGATTTGAAAAAAGCTTTCCCCCTTGTGGTTTGGGGTATCAACCGTCAGAAGAAGAGCTCAGAATGATCCTCTAGTCTTGACCAAAGAGAAGATTAGAATGCATCCAGACTATCCCAAGTGACTCCTTGAATGGACGATTCATTAAAGAGGGCGAGGACTTCCCCTTTTACGGCTTCTTGAAACCCTTGTATGACCATACTAACAAAAAGATGAAGCTTGGAATGGAGATATTTTTCCAAGACAACTACCCATGGGCCGAAAGTTTCCGACACAATATATAACCACTCATCAAAGATACCACAGATTCTAAGGGAAGTGACTCCGAGGATTCGTTCAACTTACAGACACTGGGGATGACACTCTGCATGGTTCATTCAAGCACCACATCACTGGATCCATCCTACCTGATTAAGGTCGCTGATACACCTCTCCTCAACTTGCATGCCACGCCGAGTCTGCCTGTTGAAATACCACCTAACCCCAATGTTTACCCTATTTCTTCTTCTATTGTTTATCCTTGATCAAATGTAATCGAGACCTCCTTCGATGAGCTTCTCAATGCTGTTTTTCCTATCAATGAAATAAATGAATTTTGCGTATCTTGTGGTGACTTACATTAACTGTTTGGATTCTAATCAAACTTTTGATGATGATGATTTTGCAAATGAACAATTCTTAACTGATCTAAATAAGGTTAATAACAAATAACATAACCGCGTTCAAGTTAATGAATAAGAAACTGTTATTGTTAACCTCGGTTCCAGTAGAAAGCTATGCGAGATTAGGATAGGGGCTACCCTTGACGAGCTTGAGCGTGCACAACTCGAAGAATTACCGAAAGAATTCTTGGATGTCTTCGCGTGGTCCAATGACGATATGCCCGGTATTTATCCTGAAATAGCTCAACATGAGATCCCCACTCTCCCAGATTACAAGCCAGTTAAACAAAAGCCGAGAAAGCTCTGCACTGAATGGTCACTTAAAGTCAAAGAAGAAGTGGTCAAATAGCTGAACGTGGGCTTCATTTGTGTGATCGAATATCCCATATGGTTAGCCAACATAGTGCTTGTGCTAAAATCGGGAGGAAAAATTCAGATGTGTGTAGACTACCGGGACTTGAATAAAGCCTCTCCAAAGGTTGATTACCCATTACCCAATATCGACATAATTGTGGACAACACAACCAATCATGCTCTTAAGTCATTCATCGAATAGTTTTCCGGATACAACCAAGTCAAAATGCACCCGAATCACTAAGAAAAAATTGTGTTCATCACACCGTGGGGAAAATTTTGCTACACTGTTATGCCATTTGGTCTCAAGAATGCTGGGGCTACGTACCAGAGGGCTACCACAACCATCCTACATGATCTAATTTATAAGGAAGTCGAGGTCTATGTGGATGATATGGTTATCAATTCCAAAACTAGAAAAGGTCTTGTTCTCACCCTCCAAAAGTTCTTCGAACGACAGCGATGGTATCAGATGAGACTCAATCCATAGAAATGTGTCTTCGGTGTTAAACTTTTGGGATTCATGGTCAGTTAGAAGGGGATAGAAGCAGATCCTGACAAACTGAAAGCCATACTCTAGATGCCACCTCCCCGAACGAAGAAAGAAGTCCGTGGTTTCCTTAGGAAATTGCAATACATCAGCCGATTCATGAGCCAACTAACCTCCTTCTGCCAACCTATCTTCAAACTACTCCAAAAGGATTTAACCAAGGTTTGGAATGAGGTATGCCAAGAAGCCTTTGACCGAATCAAACAATATCTGACCCAACCTTCGGTACTCATGCCACCACAGCCTGGTCTCCCCTTGCTCCTATACCTAACCATAATCGACACTGCAGTTGGGGCTTTACTAGCCCAATACCTTGAGGATTCTCGCAAAGAAAGATCCATTATTAAGCCAGTCATAAATTAGCCGGATACGAAGTCAACTACACTGCTTTGGAAAAAGCATGCATCGCACTTATTTAGATCACCCAAAAATTACGACACTACATGCTCGCCTTCCCCATTAAACTTGTATCCCGAATGGACCCCATCAAGTACCTACATGATAAACTCGCCTTATATAACCGAATGTCCCGATTGTTGATGCTCCTAGCCGAGTTTGATATTGTGTACGTCACACAGAAAGCCGTTAAAGGAAGAGCCATCTCTGACTACCTCGCTGACTACCCCATAGAAGAAGCCGACAACTGGATCTATGAATTTCCAGATGAAAACATCCTCTACACCACTCAATATGACCTTCGATGGCAAATGTTCTTTGATGGTCCTACCAATAAAAAGGGATATGGCATTGGGATACTTCTGATCGCCCCAGATGACTCCCACTCTCCTATCGCCATCAAGTTGGATTTTCCCTGCAACAACAACATAACTGAATACGAGGCGTGTACGGTAGGCCTCAAAGTTGCTCTCAAGAAAGGAATTCAATGCCTACATGTCTATGGGGATTCTTCCCTCATCATTGGTCATGTGCTCAGAAAATAGAAATTCAAGGACGAGAAACTCCAACCCTTTCATGCCCACTTAGAAGAACTAGCCTCCCAATTCCAAGATATCAACTTCCATTACCTACCTCGAATAAATAATAACCTAGTCGATGCCCTTGCTACCCTAGCCTCCATGGTCGACATACCCAAAGGAATAACAATGACCCCCTACCTAGTCCAAAAGCATGATAAACCAACCCACTGCTACCACATTGCGCTTATCACCAAAGAAGATCCCGAGCTAGACAATTGTTAATACTACGATATCTGGCATCTCCTCAAGCATGGTAGGTATCCCGAGGGTTCCAATAAGAAATACTGAGAAACCCTCTGAAGACTACCCACCCAATACATCATCTGTCACAAAGCACTGTTTAAGAGAAACTTTGATGGAACCCATTTACACTGCATCGCAGGGGCTGACATTGAAGAGGTAATGCAGAAAATCCACAGCGAGGAATGTGTGCCCCACATGAACGGTCACATGCTTCCCAAGAAGATCATTCGACAAGGCTACTACTGGACCACCATGATCCAGGATTGCACTGCCTATGTCCGGAGATGCCTCAAATGCCAATAGTTTTCCAACCTTCAACACCTGCCTCCGCGAGAGTTATACAACATGACTTTTCCCTGGCCGTTCTTTACCTCGGGTATCGACATCATAGGGAAAGTCACACCCAAGGCCTCCAATGGGCATGAGTTAATCCTAATTTACATTGATTACTTCACCAAATGGGTCGAAGCTGAGTCATACGTAGTCCTAAATGCCAAGAAAGTGGCCCAATTTATCAAGAAAAACATCATCTGCCAATATGGGGTCCCACACGAGTTAGTGTCTGATAAAGGATTACATTTCAAAGCAAAGGTCACAGAAGTAGTCAACGAGTATGGGATTTAGAGACATAAATCTTCCCCCTATTGACCTCAAACCAATGGTGCAGTCGAAGTTGCCAATAAGAACCTCAAAGCCATCATCAGTAAGATGACCGAAAGTTATCGAGATTGGGTCGATCGAATCCCATATGCCCTCTGGGGCTACCGAACCTCAATCCAAACCTCTACTGGGGTTACCCCTTACTCTCTAGTATACGGCATGGAAGTAGTCCTACTCGTGGAGCTCGAAATACCCTCGTTGCGCGTTGTTCTTGAAAGCAAGGTCAACGGAGAAGACTGATACCAAAGCCGTCTTGACGAGCTGACCCACCTAGATCAAAGGAGATTGAAAGCTCTATACCACAAACAAGGGTACCATCGTCGTATAGTGCGATCATTTAATAAGAGAGTTAAGGACCGCGGTGTCCAAGAAGGGGATTTAGCCCTCAAAGAAATAATAGATCCTATCTGGGACCCCAGAGGGAAATTCAAGACCAATTGGAGCAACCCATACATCGTCAAGAAGATCTTGTCCGGCGGTGCCGCCATGCTCATCGACTTAGATGGATAAGAGATGGCTCGTCCAGTCAACCTGGACCGTCGAAAGAAGTTCTACCCCTAGTCCGAAATCTCGACGCGCTACGACTCTTCTCATCTCCCTTCCATTCTAAAAAAAATAAAAAAAAATCTTCATTTCCCTCTACCCAGAACTACGTGGGCCTGATCCTCTGTAAAAACCATTCTCAGAAAAATTAAAATTTTTTAAAAATCCCTAGAGGTACGTAGGCAGCTCATACATCTTACATGATCACGACTAGGGCTGTCAATGGATCGGATCTAGACCCGGATCCGACCCGGACCCGATCCGATTTAACGGATCTGAGCAAAATTTATATACCCGATTAGTTAATGGACCGGGTCTGGATATACATGACTCCGATCCGTTAAGGACCCGACCCGATTATTTATATATATAATATAATAAATTTTTTATTTATATATAATATTATATATATGTTTATATATATATATTTGTATAATTATATGTAAGACTTTATATTAATTATTTTACATTTTTTTTCCGGACTATATATATATACTAACCCTAAAAAAAACCCATCTCATCTCATTCCCGATTTCCTGATTTCGGCGCAGCTTCTCTCTTCTTTAAGACTAGGGCTCAACTCCATCTTCAAGACTTCATCTCTCAAGCTAGGGTTCAACTCAAGACTTCATCTTCAAGACTTCTTCTCTCACGCACGCTCCTACTTCAACAACAACAACATCTCGGTCCGCGCCTCTTACAACAACAACATCTCAAGCTAGGGCTGTTCTC
The DNA here is from genome assembly GCA_949130495.1 of Sambucus nigra. NCBI lineage: Eukaryota > Viridiplantae > Streptophyta > Magnoliopsida > Dipsacales > Adoxaceae > Sambucus > Sambucus nigra. The sequence goes on from OX422213.1 coordinate 295,977,479, forward strand.
GGCGCCGCTGTTCTCATCTCGACGCCGCTGTTCTCGTCTCAACGCCGCTGTTCAACAACATCATCCCTCACGCCGCGGTTAGATCTCGATTTCTCCTATTTTAATTGATTTCTCCTGCTTATTTTTTTTTTCTGTGTGATGCTTTTCATGAGAACAAAATTATTATCTAACTTAAGAACAATTTTAATCCATCTCAGTTATAATATGCTTGGTATTAGTGAAGAACAAAATTCTAATCCATCTCAGTTAAGAACAATTTTTTTTTCTGTGTGATCCTTTTCAGCACGGTTAATTTTTACACCATCTTAGGTTATTATCTAAGTGTAATTTTTTCACAATCTTAGTTTATTTTTTAAGTGTAATTTTTTCAGTATCTTAGTTTATTATTTATGTGTAATTTTTTCAGTGTAATTTTTACACAATCTTAGTTTATTTTTTAGGTGTAATTTTTTCAGTGTAATTTTTACACAATCTTAGTTTATTATCTAAGTGTAATTTTTTCAGTGTAATTTTTTCAATATCTTAGTTTATTTTCTAAGTGTAATTTATCAGTGTAATTTTTACACCATCTCTGTTTTTCGGTGTAATTTTTCAGTGTAATTTTTACACCATCTCTATTTTGGGATGAATTTAATTTTTGTGTTCCTTTTTTCATAGACATAAGCATGTCGTCCACGGATCCTGCATGTGTTGGTGGCAGTTCTGATTTTCAATCCGGCGGGGAGGAAAACAAAGAAGATGCAACTAGCGTTGAGGCTCAACTCAAACAGGAGCGGCGAAAAACATCTACGGTATGGAATGATTTTACCAAAATTAAATCTCCTAATGGTGAAGATCTTTCTAGGTTCAATCACTGCAAAAAAAACTTTGTAGGGGATAGTAGTAAGGGAACAAGTCACTTGCGAAAACACTTAACAAATACATGTAAAGGAAAATTTCAAAGGGATATAAAACAACAAATTTTGGGTGCTACAAAAAGAGATGCGGATGGTAACATGAAGCTTGAAAACCACAAATTCAATCAAGAGAGAAGTAGAATGGATATTGCAATCATGATCATAAAACATAATTACCCCTTTGCAAAGGTTGATCACGAGTATTTTGAGGTATTTGTTAAGGGACTTAATCCTGATTTCAAGCTTGTATCTCGAAACACAATTAGGTCGGATATCATGTCTGTGTATCAAGAGGAAAAGGATAGAATTTATAACGTTTTAGATGAACTCAATTGTAGGATCACATTGACTACTGATTTGTGGACTAGTGATCATCAAAACATTGCATATGCATGTCTCACTGCACATTATATTGATGATGATTGGAATTTGAAAAAGAAGATCCTTAATTATCGATGCCTTGATTATCCTCATGACGGTGAAACACTTTTTAGGTTTATCTCTGATATGGTTTTAGAGTGGAACATATATAAAAAATTGTTTTCAATGGTGGTGGATAATGCGGGATCGAATGATGTCATGGTTAGGAACTTGAAAAATTGGCTTTGTGATAAATCTTTGCTTCCTTTAGGTGGTGATGCATTTCATGTGCGATGTAGTGTACACATACTTAACTTGATTGCACAAGATGGATTAAAGGAGATTGGAGGGCTTTTAAATAAAATTCGAGACACCGTAAGATACTTAAACAAATCTCCCTTTGGAAAACAAAAGTTTGATAGTGCATGCAATCAAGTTAAGTTGAAATCTAGGAAGAAAGTGCCTATGGATGTCCAAAATAGGTGGAATTCTACCTATTTAATGCTTGAGGCAGCCTTAGCTTTGAAAGGAGCATTTAGTCGCTTGAATGAAATTGATAGGAACTACAAGCATAATCCATCTGATGAAGAGTGGAGAATCGCAAGTTTGGTGATGAATTGTTTGAGTGTTTTTTATGATGCAACTAGGCATTTTAGTGGCACCAACTTCCCTACATCAAATGTTTTCTTTGGAGATGTTTGTAAAATTCAGCTTTGTTTATTGGATTGGGAGAATAGTGAGCATGAATGTATTCGGTTGATGGTTGGTCCAATGAAAGAGAAGTTTAAAAAATATTGGGATGAAAGTTATTTGGTGCTTGCAACTTCTATTGTCCTTGATCCTAGATACAAGATGGATTATGTGAGTTACTATTATGACAGGATTTATGGGAGTGCATCTAGTGTTTACATAGAGAGAGTTCGTAGTTGCTTTGTTGAATTGTTTCATGAGTATGGTGGTGATTCTTCTAATTCCTTGGATATCCTTGCTTGTGATGTTGATGATGGAAATTCTAGTACTAGTTCTTTAGCCTCTTCTAACATAGATGTGGATGATGACTTTGATAAATGGTATGTTCAAACCCGTTCTTCAAATTTGCATGCGTATCAAAAGTCGAAAGTGGAACAATATTTGCAGGAACCGGTATTTCCAAGGAAGGAGAATTTTAATATCTTGAATTGGTGGAAAGTAAATAGTCCAAAGCTACCAATTTTAGCGAAGATGGCTCGTGATATCCTAGCCGTTCCCGCTACAACCGTTGCATCCGAGTGGGCATTTAGTACGGGAGGAAGAGTGCTTGATGAGACACGTGCCTCATTGCGTCCCGATATTATGGAGGCTTTGGTGACTACCGCCGATTGGATTGAATCAAAGAAAAAGACAAGTATGTAGTTTATTCTTTTTTATTTGTTGATTTACTAATGATATTTATGCTTTATATATAATCTACTCCGTTGTATTTATTGATTTACTAATAATGTTACACTGTTTTCCTTTTCAGAAATTGAAGACAATGACACGTTGATGCCGCCTCCACCACCTAAATGAAGTTGCTGCCCTGTTGGTTGTCTTAGTTAGTAGTTGCTGAAATTTCAAGTTTGTCGAGTGTTTATGTTATTTAAGAAACAATGTAATATTGTTCTCGGATATTTAATTTGATGTTGGTTGAGTATTGTATTTAGATGAGACTTTGGACTGAAAATATTAGGCTGCTAATATTGTATTCCTATTGCTGTTGGTTATCTAGTATTGCTGGCATAGAAATGTTAAAATGTTTAACTGTAAATGTCAAAATGTTTAACTGTTAGAAAGTTGGAAAATGTTAGAAAGTTGGAAAATCTTTAACTGTTAGAAAGTTGGAAAATCTCAAACACTTTTAAAGATTTTGAATGTCAAAATGTTAACTGTTATAAAATGTCAAAATGTTAAACTGTTAGAAGAAAGTTGGCAAATCTTTAGCTGTTAGAAAGTTGGCAAATCTCAAACATTTTTAAAGCCTTTTGAATGTTAAAATGTTAGCAAATGTTTAGACTTTGGTTAATTTAAAACCTTTACTGTAAAAGGGCATTTAAATGGTCAAATGTTTAAAGGTCAACTGCTATAGTTGTCGGGTCTTCGGATCGGGTCTTCGGGTCATTAATGAATCCGGGTCTGGATCCATTAACGTAGATCCGACGGGTAATCGGGTAAGACCCTATCCGTTAAAAATATACTCGGATCGGATCTGGATATTCCCTTACCCGATCCAGACCCGATCCGTTTACAGCCCTAATCACGACCCTTTCTTTTTCATAAAAAACTATTATTTTCTTATTTCCGAGAATGACAGTTCATTCTAACATATATTTGAACAAGAGGATTATGCATGCCTTAGCGATCGATATAGATAATTCAAAATAAAAAATTCATCAAAAGGCATAGTAGATGATTAAAAAACATGTTTATGTCACTAATAAGAAATTACGGTACAATTACATAAGAAAAGGAACGGATAACTCCCTTCCCCCTACCTTCCTAGAAAGCTAAATAAAATCCCCAAATTTATTCCCCATTACAAAACAAACTCTCCAAAATTCCTACCCACAACTACCAGAGGAGCCCGCTCGGTTATCATCTATATCTTGGGGTCCCCAAGCTTCCCCTTCCTGAATGGAGTGCCGCAGACGCTCCATAGACCGATAAGCTCGAACCAGTCTCGGAAAAACTACCACACCTCCCTCTAGGGCTGTCAATGGATCGGATCTAGACCCGGATCCGACCCGGACCCGATCCGATTTAACGGATCTGAGCAAAATTTATAGACCCGATTACCCGATTACCCGATTAGTTAATGGACAGGGTCTGGATATACATGACTCCGATCCGTTAAGGACCCGACCCGATTATTTATATATATAATATAATAAATATTTATTTATATATAATATTATATATATGTTTTTATATATATATTTATATAATTATATGTAAGACTTTATATTAATTATTTTACATTTTTTTTCGGACTATATATATATACTAACCCTAAAAAAACCCCATCTCATCTCATTCCTGATTTCCTGATTTCGGCGCAGCTTCTCTCTTCTTCAAGACTAGGGCTCAACTCCATCTTCAAGACTTCATCTCTCAAGCTAGGGCTCAACTCAAGACTTCATCTTCAAGACTTCTTCTCTCACGCACGCTCCTACTTCAACAACAACAACATCTCGGTCGGCGCCTCTTACAACAACAACATCTCAAGCTAGGGCTGTTCTCGGCGCCGTTGTTCTCGTCTCGACGCCGCTGTTCAACAACATCATCTCTCACGCCGCGGTTAGATCTCGATTTCTCCTGTTTTAATTGATTTCTCCTGCTTATTTTTTTTTCCTGTGTGATGCTTTTCATGAGAACAAAATTATTATCTAACTTAAGAACAATTTTAATCCATCTCAGTTATAATATGCTTGGTATTAGTGAAGAACAAAATTCTAATCCATCTCAGTTAAGAACAATTTTTTTTTTCTGTGTGATCCTTTTCAGCACGGTTAATTTTTACACCATCTTAGGTTATTATCTAAGTGTAATTTTTTCACAATCTTAGTTAATTTTTTAAGTGTAATTTTCTCAGTATCTTAGTTTATTATTTATGTGTAATTTTTTCAGTGTAATTTTTACACAATCTTAGTTTATTTTTTAGGTGTAATTTTTTCAGTGTAATTTTTACACAATCTTAGTTTATTATCTAAGTGTAATTTTTTCACTGTAATTTTTTCAGTACCTTAGTTTATTTTCTAAGTGTAATTTATCAGTGTAATTTTTACACCATCTCTGTTTTGGGCTGAATTTAATTTTTGTGTACCTTTTTTCATAGACATAAGCATGTCGTCCACGGATCCTGCATGTGTTGGTGGCAGTTCTGATTTTCAATCCGGCGGGGAGGAAAACAAAGAAGATGCAACTAGCGTTGAGGCTCAACTCAAACAGGAGCGGCGAAAAACATCTACGGTATGGAATGATTTTACCAAAATTAAATCTCCTAATGGTGAAGATCTTGCTAGGTGCAATCACTGCAAAAAAAACTTTGTAGGGGATAGTAGTAAGGGAACAAGTCACTTGCGAAAACACTTAACAAATACATGTAAAGGAAAATTTCAAAGGGATATAAAACAACAAATTTTGGGTGCTACAAAAAGAGATGCGGATGGTAACATGAAGCTTGAAAACTACAAATTCAATCAAGAGAGAAGTAGAAAGGATCTTGCAATCATGATCATAAAACATAATTACCCCTTTGCAATGGTTGATCACGAGTATTTTGAGGTATTTATTAAGGGTCTTAATCCTGATTTCAAGCTTGTATCTCGAAACACAATTAGGTCGGATATCATGTCTGTGTATCAAGAGGAGAAGGATAGAATTTATAACGTTTTAGATGAACTCAATTGTAGGATCACATTGACTACTGATTTGTGGACTAGTGATCATCAAAACATTGCATATGCATGTCTCACTGCACATTATATTGATGATGATTGGAATTTGAAAAAGAAGATCCTTAATTATCGATGCCTTGATTATCCTCATGACGGTGAAACACTTTTTAGGTTTATCTCTGATATGGTTTTAGAGTGGAACATAGATAAAAAATTGTTTTCAATGGTGGTGGATAATGCGGGATCAAATGATGTCATGGTTAAGAACTTAAAAAATTGGCTTTGTGATAAATCTTTGCTTCCTTCAGGTGGTGATGCATTTCATGTGCGATGTAGTGCACACATACTTAACTTGATTGCACAAGATGGATTAAAGGAGATTGGAGGGCTTTTAAATAAAATTCGAGACACCGTAAGATACTTAAACAAATCTCCCTTTGGAAAACAAAAGTTTGATAGTGCATGCAATCAAGTTAAGTTGAAATCTAGGAAGAAAGTGCCCATGGATGTCCAAAATAGGTGGAATTCTATCTATTTAATGATTGAGGCATCCTTAGCTTTGAAAGGAGCATTTAGTCGCTTGAATGAAATTGATAGGAACTACAAGCATAATCCATCTGATGAAGAGTGGAGAATCGCAAGTTTGGTGATGAATTGTTTGAGTGTTTTTTATGATGCAACTAGGCATTTTAGTGGCACCAACTTCCCTACATCAAATGTTTTCTTTGGAGATGTTTGTAAAATTCAGCTTTGTTTATTGGATTGGGAGAATAGTGAGCATGAATGTATTCGGCTGATGGTTGGTCCAATGAAAGAGAAGTTTAAAAAATATTGGGATGAAAGTTGTTTGGTGCTTGCAACTTCTATTGTCCTTGATCCTAGATACAAGATGGATTATGTGAGTTACTATTATGACAGGATTTATGGGAGTGCATCTAGTGTTTACATAGAGAGAGTTCGTAGTTGCTTTGTTGAATTGTTTCATGAGTATGGTGGTGATTCTTCTAATTCCTTGGATATCCTTGCTTGTGATGTTGATGATGGAAATTCTAGTACTAGTTCTTTAGCCTCTTCTAACATGGATGTGGATGATGACTTTGATAAATGGTATGTTCAAACCCGTTCTTCAAATTTGCATGCGTATCAAAAGTCGAAATTGGAAAAATATTTGGAGGAACCGGTATTTCCAATGAAGGAGAATTTTAATATCTTGAATTGGTGGAAAGTAAATAGTCCAAAGCTTCCAATTTTAGCGAAGATGGCTCGTGATATCCTAGCCGTTCCCGCTACAACCGTTGCATCCAAGTCGGCATTTAGCACGGGAGGAAGAGTGCTTGATGAGACACGTGCCTCATTGCGTCCCGATATTGTGGAGGCTTTGGTGACTACCGCCGATTGGATTGAATCAAAGAAAAAGACAAGTATGTAGTTTATTCTTTTTTATTTGTTGATTTACTAATGATATTTATGCTTTATATATAATCTACTCCGTTGTATTTATTGATTTACTAATAATGTTACACTGTTTTCTTTTTCAGAAATTGAAGACAATGACACGTTGATGCCGCCTCCACCACCTAAATGAAGTTGCTGCCCTGTTGGCTGTCTTAGTTAGTAGTTGCTGAAATTTCAAGTTTGTCGAGTGTTTATGTTATTTAAGAAACAATGTAATATTGTTCTCGGATATTTAATTTGATGTTGGTTGAGTATTGTATTTAGATGAGACTTTGGACTGAAAATATTAGGCTGCTAATATTGTATTCCTATTGCTGTTGGTTATCTAGTATTGCTGGCATAGAAATGTTAAAATATTTAACTGTAAATGTCAAAATGTTTAACTGTTAGAAAGTTGGCAAATGTTAGAAAGTTGGAAAATCTTTAATTGTTAGAAAGTTGGCAAATCTCAAACATTTTTAAAGATTTTGAATGTCAAAATGTTAACTGTTATAAAATGTCAAAATGTTAAACTGTTAGAAGAAAGTTGGCAAATCTTTAGCTGTTAGAAAGTTGGCAAATCTCAAACATTTTTAAAGCCTTTTGAATGTTAAAATGTTAGAAAATGTTTAGACTTTGGTTAATTTAAAACCTTTACTGTAAAAGGGTATTTAAATGGTCAAATGTTTAAAGGTCAACTGCTATAGTTATCGGGTCTTCGGATCAGGTCTTCAGATCGGGTCTTCGGGTCTTTAATGGATCCTGGTCTGGATCCATTAACGTAGATCCGACGGGTAATCGGGTAAGACCCGATCCGTTAAAAATATACCCGGATCGGATCTGGATATACCCTTATCTGATCCAGACCCGATCCGTTTACAGCCCTCCCTCCCTCCATGGTATCGGATAAGACAAGTCACCTTCGTCCAGTCTCCACTATCAACATCTTGCTGACTACTCTTCTCCACAACCACTTCATATAATCCCTGGGGATATGCCAAACTCTCCCAACAGACTTAGAAGGACGGGACGACGGACGCCGACTCTCCCACAAAGTGCTAAGCCACATGCACAAATGCCCTGTCAGATCTTCTATCGAAAAGAAATATAATGTTTGAGGTGGCATGACCTGCTCCCAGCCTATAAGGACACAATTCTCCAATTGAGTCTTAATATAGTTTTGGCTCAATTTTGGACAAAAACATTTGAGTCATAGGATATAGTATATTGATCATCTTTCAAGCCTATGACGTGTTTGTTGAAGACGTAGGGGCCGAGAATATAAAGCTTTATCAAAATGCAGAGTTTAAGTGCCTCGTTTCTACGTCATCAATAATGGTTCCATGCTTACAAGGTATGAATGCATTAATATGTATATAGGAGCTTGGAACATGTTTATATGGGTGTTAGGTTTTTAAAACTGTTCTTTATTTTTCAGAAATATTTTTATTAAAACTTTTATATATAGTATATAAACTTTTCTCGGCTAAAAATGCAATTTTTAAGACTTTCTGTCTCTTCGTTCGATATGTCGTTCGAACGATTTTTCGTTCGAACCAGATGTCGTTCAAACGAGTTTGCCAACGAGCTTTCCCATTGGACACTGGAACTTCGTTCGAACGAGATGGCTGTTCGAACGAGATTTCCAACGAGTTCACTCTGGAACTTCGTTAGAAGACTCGTTCGAACGAGATTTCGTTCGAACACAAATGTCGTTCGAACGAGATGTCAGGCGGGAACAGTTTTTGACAGTTTTTACCCATGTTCTCCACTTCCTTCCCCACTATCTTTTCACAGCATAACTATGTGCGGGAATCATTTTTGAAAGATAAACCTTTTCATATCCTTCTAACTCCTAGAGAGTGTTTTGAGAGCAAAATCATAAAGAGAAAAAGATCAAGTTTTGAGTGATAATTTTCAAAGACAAATTCATCTACCACTCTAGTTTTCACCCATTGTTTTGTTTATCCAAGTTCATATATATACATCTTGCTTGGAGTTTGTCACCGGGTTTGTCTCTACACCGAATTGAAGATATCGTTTGGGTTTTCTTCTACATCCCATAAAGAAGAAGAGTTCATTTTGCTGCGGCATTCTCATGTGGTAAAAGACACCACGTGTGGTTGACGGTGTACCTATTGTCTGATTGGTGAGTCCAAGATCGCGGTGGAGCTCCATGGTTATCCTTTAGGAAGAGGTGGTTACAAGAAGACGCATCAAGGCTTGAGAGGGTTCGAGTTAAGGAAGTAAGTCATCTGTCTTGTAAATGTAAAATTTTGTACTTAATGGATTTGAGGCTAGAGCCGTCCGAGGTTATTTCCCGTTGTGGGTTTTTCCTCGTACGTTGTGGCGTAGTGGATTAATTGTTTATTTTATCTTTTGTAAACTCACCTAGAACGCAAACTTAGGTAAAAATATAAAATTGGTTTAATTTAATAACTACATATTTAATTTGGTGCAAATTAATATTGGGTAATGCTTATGTTAATTTAATTCAAGTCGTTTAATTTAATTGATAAAATTGTTTTGGCCTAACTTGATTGTATTGCAAAATTTGACTTAGGCAAATTTTCTAGGACTTGGTTTAATTAATTATGTTTAAGTGAAAATGTCTTTAATGGATTAAATTAATTTCACTTTATGTTTAATTGTAATTAAAAAAAAAGGGATTAAAATTTGTTTTAAGTTGAACCATCACAACGCTTCCGCATCTATTTCATAAAAAGGAAATATATTTTTTAAAGAAATTAAAAATTGGGGGCCATTCGGGACTTTTCATCGCCAAATTGGCACTGAAGCCGCCAAGGGAAATAGAAAGAGTCCTGTCTGAGACCAACCGGATGGACATACGGGTATTCCCCCAGCTCCAGAATAGATAGCAACTATCCCCACCAAGGCACTGACCAATGCAGATTTAGAGCCCCATGCTCCATAAACCATTTCTCCCAGCTCTCAATATCCAGGCCAACACTGATGAAAGGGCGCGAAAAAAAGTTGGGTACAACCGACAAAGGGTATTCCGGAGGAGTCATTAGGAGGAGTCTTTCAGATAACCACATGAATAACATCACAGGGCTACCCCTCAAAAAGTTAGAACGACCTTCTTGCCAGGCATCCAGGCCATTCAAAGTCTCCGCCAGTATCACCGTCGCAGGATTGCGGCGGTAGGACATCCATGAAGTAATATCTGTAAGTTGTGGGTCCACCAGCCGTTCCCCAGTCACCAACATCATTTTTGAAACCAAGCCCAGAACGACGGCTCTGGCATATCCAGCATCACCAACCTCCTGCAAATGCACAGACTGTAACACCGCCGGAAGGGAAATCATTCCTCCAGTAACCAAGGATCTACCCACCGAGGGCGAGACACGGAGAAGTCCAACCAACAACTCCCAAGGAGATCAAGAAAACTCAGTCATAACAGCTGCCACACTAGGATTTACTCCCAACATGGTAGAAAAATACTCATAAGTCAGACTGACTTCTTCCAAGCCAAAGCGAAATACATGGTCTTCGGGGTACCAAAATTATACCGCCGCCATCGGCATATTCCACTCTATGGGACAATTAACCCATAAAGAGACTCGACGCATGTTGAAAGCATCATAGTCGACGTTATAGGAGAACATTGCCTTCAAAGTCTCGAGGTAGTTGGCAAACTCAACACTACCAGGGAGAACCAACTTACAGAATAAGAATGATAGAACATGAAGGTGTGATGAAAGCATTCTAACCCTGCCCCTTTCTATACTTGAAAACCCTCACAAAAAAACATAACCCCTGCAAAAATCAGAGGAAATCCTGCCCCACAAGGTACCAAAGGCTGAAGAGGGTACCAATCAAAACTTTGATTGATTAGACTGGACTGACATGCCGATAGGTAGGACAAGGGTCTTGCCGATCAACAACCTCCTATTTTTAGAAACTTCCCTTTTTCCTCTTTTGTCAAAATTAGAAAACTCAATAAAAATAAATTGATATTCTCAACAGAATTTCAAAATACCCTTACATCTTTATATGAATTCTCATTTTAAATAAAACTTCCCTTCAAATCCCAAAAATATTTCTTTTTACGGTCTGAGCAGCAAAGTAAAAAGCGCATATGCATTCATTCATTCATTAATAACAGAAGATAATAAAAAACTCCATTGCATTGCATAGATATTTTTTTGTGTTACATCATTTTTGCAGGAAAATAAAGAAAAGGAAAAAACAACGGGACTCAGCCCGAACCCATATTTTCTCTCTCTCTCTCACTCTCTCTAACTTACCCTCCCCCACACTCTAAGAACTTCGAGATGACGCACCACCGCTACTCGAACCAGACACCTCCCTAGATGAGGCAGACGACACCAAGCAAGAAGGAACAGGGATCACATCCCGAATATGGGTGATATGCTATATATGTTCCCAACTGCTCAGAGACGTAAAACTCGGCCCGAGAGATGGACGAGGTCGGAAGGGCCTTAGATTGGCCCACAACAGTCTCGTCCTAAGCAAGGTCGGTCATGGTCGACGTTACTAGTTACCTCAGCAGGAGAGGTCTTTATGATCCATAGAGGGAATCATCCATCTGGTCATCCAAGGCTTGCAACCTCGGCTTAGTTCAGGTCGAGGTTGCCATCCCGTCATCATAACCAATCTCGGCTGTGGATCAGCCGACGTTCCTGCTACATTACCATTACCTCGGCCCAGGCCGACGTCACAGATCAACATGCCTTACCTCAGCTCTCCCACTGAGCCAAGGTCACCACATCATCCTCTTCCAGGCCGAGGTTGGGACCATTCACAGATGGCCGAGTCCTTATCAGCATATATATTATTGGGAACACATGTACACAATCAGTTATAACCGAATCATTCACCTCACATGAGGGAATATTTAGGTCATCATTATCTAAATGAGATCAGCCAGGTGTCATTCTCATACTTGTTCGATCCTCATGCACATGTTCATTGCATGCTTGGGGGTACATTACACCCCCCATGCACTATATATAGAGGTCATCCTCTACCTTATAAAGGGTCCAAAATTGGCAACCCTAGCTGAAACTCTGTCCAAATATATAGTAGAGAGAGAAAGCTTGAGAGATTGTATCCATGGCCGTTAGTGCCCTCTTGCAATGATATTAATCACACACTTGCACAGTGGATGAAGGCCTAATTGGCTGAACCACTTATATTACGGTGTTAATCCTCTTCTCCTCACCACAATCTCTTATATATATATTATACTCACATGCTGCCATTGCTATCTCCAGTTTGAGCATACAAACACCTTGACTGGTGGTGCTATTTTCAGCATCATCAGTTTGACGCCATCTGTGGGAACGAAAATTTGTCTCTTCCTCATTATTCACTTAACCTCACCGGAGACTCTGGAGGTAAACTAGGCCTCACCCCTTGCGTGGAGCTGTTTCACCATTGAAGGAGGTCCTGTAAGGTATTAAGCTCATCTACTGCAACCACCTCCCCAACTACACCAACTCTTTTGTGCTAACACATGGCACCAAAATTACCACCGTCCCTTCCGCCGCCTGGGGTTGGTGGACCTAGCTCCAGTCAGGCACCGCCCCAATCCGAAATGGCGGAGGTAGAAGCAATCTTGAGGTCTTTGGCTGCAACGTAACAAGCATTGCAGGAGCAATTTGCACAACTCAGCCAAAATATGATGAGGCCACCAGGAGTCTCACTAGAAATGATCAATTCGACGGCTGTTCAGCCTCATCCTGATGTCAGGGGACCACCCCAGGCACCGCAGAAAGACTAACCTACACCCCAACTGAGGAGGGACATTGCTGACCCTAGGCGCTTGCGCCTGGAGAGGCAAGGAAGCCCTTTTCCTGAGGATAGATACGGTGATCTAGAGGCAGAAGATGTCCCGGAAGATTATTAGGAGCCGTATGAGGTTTCGAACAATGCTGTTCATCCTATCCAACAGAGCCAAGGTTGTGGGGGCAGAAGAGGTGGAGAAGCCTAACAACGACGATTAACTTTTGATCGGCTGAACAGAGGGTCATCCTTTGAAAGGCTCGACCCAGTAAACGACCTAAGACAAAGGTTGTTAAGATCGAGAAGTGCAGCCAGCTCATAAAAGGAAGAGAGACAACGTCGGTCTCAACCGAGATGAGGAAAAGACCAAGAAGAGGTCAACAGTAGACGCTGTGCTGCGACTGGGGAACCCTCTGTTCATCCTTTGGAGGTGGCTGGGGACAACCTCGGTCGACGTTGCAAGACCATGGAATGACTCCATCCAACGCCTTGAGGACAAGATAGGAGACCACATCAAAAGTAGGGATCCAATGCAAAGAGGTTTCTCAGAAGGCTTTCCGTTCGTGGCTAAGATAGTGAGCTTCCCTACCCCAGCCAAGTTCAAGCCACCTACAATGACTCCTAAGTATGACGATAGCACCAATCCTGTACATTATATTGAGATATACCAGTCAGTGGCTGACATTTACTTAATACTAGATGGGATGAAATGACGAGCCTTGTCTGGGACTTTGACGGGAGCCGCGCACATATGGTTTACTTCTCTTCTGAAGAATTCAATTGAGAACTTTAAGGGCTTGGCAGAACAGTTCATTCATAATTTCTGCTTTGGGGTAAGACCTCAAAAGAAGACCACCCATCTGTTGTCTGTCAAGCAAGGCAAGCACGAGAGCCTAAGAGACTACATCGCCAGGTTCAATAAAGAAAAACTTGAGGTTGAAGATTACGAAGAGAATATTACCATGACCTCCCTCATAGGAGGTCTTCAGAAAGGGAATTTGTTATGGAAACTTGTAGAAGACCCTCCAAAGTCCATGGCGGAGCTATTGGCAACTGCGGGCAAGGTCATGAACGCTGGAGAGGCCATGTCCGCTAAGTATGAAGACGAGAACGACGGTAGTAGCGGAAAGTTCCAAGGAAAGAAGGATGGAAAGAAGAGGTCAGTTGATGACAAGTTTGCATGTTATACCCCTCTAGCTGTAAGCTGCGAACATATCCTCAATGAGATCAAGAATGATCGGTCCCTAAGATGGCTAGAGAAGCTGAAGTCTCCTCCATATAAGAGGAACCAAAACTTATGGTGTGAATTCCACCAAGACCATGGCCATATAATAGACTAGTACTTTGCCTTAAAGGATGAGATCGAGAAGATGTTAAAGTCAGGGAAGTTGAGGAAATATGTTGATGGCAAAGCTACCAAAAGGGGAAGAGATGACCCCAAAAAGAAGAGACACGATAGGTGTCGTGACGATACCACATCAAGAAGAGATGGTGACTCAGATGGTGATGACGAAGATGATCCTGACCTCCCACCAAAAGATGACAACACCCCCGTAAAAAGGGTTGGTATGATCTCCTTTGGTGTTAACACCATATGCAGAGGACTTGCAGGGGGTGATTCCGAAGTGGCTGACCGAAAAGCTCATGTGGCAGAGGCCAAGTCAGGGACCAAACTTAAAATAGTAAATCTGACGTCTTTCGAGACAAAGCAGAAGAAAAAGAAGGTGGACATGGACACTCTCATAGTCGGGTTCTCCCGACTCAACTTCAAAGCCACCTTAGATCCATATGATGACCCTTTGGTAATCAAAACAAGAGTTCATGGATGTGAGGTACAGAGAATTCTTATAGACAAAGGAAGTTTAGCTGATGTGATGTTCTGGCCCTGCTTCAAAAGCCTAGGCCTTAGCAGAGCTAGGATGGTACCCTATCATCACCCGTTAATGGGGTTCAGCGGTGAAAAGGTCCATCCGCTGGGCATGTATGAGATGAACATACGAATGGGTGATGAGTGGCCAAAGAGATTAACTCGAAAGATCAATTTTTTTGTTATGGACGAAAACGTCTTCTCGACCTATAACCTCATCATAGGAATAGTAGCCCCTAGGGAGTTTGAGGCATTGCCATCGACGGTCCACCATATGCTAAAATTCTCGACCCCCTATGGGGTAGGGGAAGTGCAGGGTGACCAAACCACAACACGAGAATGCTACTTCAACTCAGCTGAAGAGAGAGAGGCACATAAGAGAGCTACTACCACTTATAACATCGATACACTTGACCCTAGAGATGAAACAAAGTTAAAAAAAGGAGAGGCCACGGAAGAGGTAAAATCCATCGTCCTTAATGAGGACGAACCAGAAAAAACCGTCCAGGTTGGTAAAGCCTTAAAAGCGGAGATCATGGAAGAGCTGATAAACTTCCTGAGGAAGAGGCAGAGTGTCTTCGCTTGAAGTCACGCAGACATGCCTGGCATCAACCCCGAGGTCATGTGCCATAAACTCAACGTATCTAAGGATGCAAAACCAAGCAAAGACGAAGAGTATACTCTAGGGAGAAGTACGACGTCATCCGGGAAGAAGCTGAATTTATCAGGGAAGTGATATATCCGGAGTGGCTATCAAATGCAGTTATTGTACCCAAAGCCAACAGAAAGTGGAGAATGTGCGTAGATTTTACTGACCTGAACAAGTCCTGCCCAAAAGACAGTTATCCCCTACCTTGGATCTATCAGATGGTAGATGCAACTGCAGGACATGAGCTCATGAGCTTTATGGACGCGTATTCAGGCTATAACCAGATCTTCATAGATGTCGAAGACTCGGAGAATACAACCTTCATTACGAACAAAAAGACATATTGCTACAAGGTTATGCCCTTCGGATTAAAAAATATGGGGGCAACATACCAACGTCTTGTGAATAAGATGTTTGAGGCCTAAATAGGCAAGACTATGGAGGTATACGTAGACGATATGTTAACAAAGAGCTTAAAGGCATGCACCCACGTGACAGACCTGGAAAAGACATTCGACACCACGGACTTGTACAAAATGAAACTCATCCCTGCGAAGTGTGTCTTTGGGGTAGGAGCTGGGAAATTTCTCAGATTCATTATTAATCAGAGGGGAATAAAGGTGAACCCTGAGAAAATTAAGGCTTTTCTCGACATGAAGACACCAAGGAGTATCAAGGACGTTCAGAGGCTCACTGGAAGAGTAGCTGCGCTCAACAGATTTATTTTCAGGGCGACCGACAAGTGTCTTCCGTTATTTAAGGTGCTTAGAAAGGCCTTCGAATGGGACAAAGAGTGTGATGAGGGTTTTGATAAACTCAAGTCCTACCTTGGATCTCCCTTGCTCTTATCTCGGCTAATAGTGGGAGATAGGCTGTTTGCTTATCTAACAGTCTCTGAATCGGCTATAAGTGCGGCCATTGTACGGGAGGACGTTGGGGTTCAAAGGCCCGTATACTTCAATAGTAAGGCCCTTCAGGGATCTAAACAGAATTACCCTCGGATGGAAAAGTTAGCCTACGCCTTGATACATGCTTCTAGGAAGATGAAGCCCTAATTTCAAGCCCATTCTATGATCGTCCTCACTGACTCCCCACTAAGACAGGTCCTCCATAAACCTGAGAAGTCGGGCAGATTGATGGCATGGGCCATTGAACTAGGGGAGTATGACCTTACTTATCAGCCCAGGGTGGCTATCAAAGGGCAGGCACTGGAAGATTTTGTTACAGAGTTTACATGGGAAGAGGCCGAGGTTGAGAATAACCTAAAGAATGCGAAAAGGTCAAATAACAACGTCCTCCAAGACCCGAAAGAGCTTATATCCAAGGGAGCCAGAGATGGAATAGTCGAGAATGAGGAAGACCGATACCTATTCAAGGAGGCAAACATGATAGAAGAGGATTTCTTATTAGATAAAGACATCTGGAACCTCTTCGTCGATGGGTCTTCTTGTGAAAGTGGAAGCAGTGCGGGGCTGATACTCTCAGACCCGGTAGGTACCAACATCGAATATGCCCTAAGGTTTAACTTCAAGGCATCAAATAATGAATCAGAATACGAGGCCATGATAGCAGGCCTTTCCTTGGCAAGGACCCTTGGGATAAGATGACTCCTCCTTTACAGTGACTCAAGGTTGGTTTTTAATCAAGTATTGGGGGTTTATGAGGCCAAGGATGAAAGGATGGCCAAATACCTGAAGAGGGTGAGAACGATAATTGAAGGCTTCGAAGAGGTAAAGATGAAGAGAATACCTCGACAAAATAATAGTCATGCAGATGCATTAGCAAGGCTAGCTTCGGCAACGAGAACATATATCAGAAGGACAGTCCCTGTTGAGATCTTATCCAGAACGACCATTGAAGAAGAAGAGGTCAGTAACCCTTGCCTCAATTTGAACCTAGGGTACTCATGGATGGATCCCCTTATCAGATATATCAGAGAGGGGGTGCTACCGGAGTCAAAGTTAGAGAGGAGGAAAATGAGGTACAGAGCTGCAAAGTTCTCAATAGTAGGAGATGTCCTGTATATGAAGGGATTCCTATTACCTCTCCTCAGATGCGTTCATCCCACAGAAGTTCCACACGTCCTATAAGAGTTAGACGAGGGTTCTTGCTCCAGTCACATAGGAGGGAGACTTTTGGCGAAGAGGATTATCACGCAAGGATATTGGTGGCCGACCTTGGCCAAAGATGCTGCAGCTTACGTGAAGAGGTGCGAAAAATATCAACGATTCTCCACTTTCCCACATCAACCTCATCAGCCTATGACATCAATCAGTTCCCCTTGGCCATTCGCAGTATGGGGAATTGACCTAGTAGGACCCCTGCCAAGGGCTGTAAATAATTACAGATTTCTAATAGTTGCCATTGATTGCTTCTCCAAGTGGGTGGAGGCAGGGTATATGACCTTCAGAGGGGGTGGAAAGATAGGTCTGAGTGGGAACGCCTATGCCCTACGAGCTTCCTCTTAGGCTCTTTCTATTTGCCTAATTTTATCTAAGTTTTTCTCCCTAAGATAGGGGAATTCCTCTAAGAGTTGGTAAAGGGTCCTGAGCATGTGAATCAGACCCTACACTTGTGACTCTCCTAAGCAAACAGGATTGGCAATTGAATTAAGGATCAAACTGGGTTTTTGAATCAAGAACAACAAGAACCAAGGCCACTAGAAAACACAAGCGATGGCCAAAAAACTCAAAGAACTCGTCGAAAAATGTAAAAAGCAGGAACAAAGCAAGAAAAAATGGAGAAAAAGGGACGATGGATGGTACTTGGTGGAATGCAATGAGAAGAGAGGACGAATTGGCAAGGAAAATCCACCCAATGCGCTACTAACCAAGCTCTTGTAGAGAGAGATAGGGAACAGAGAAAATACAAGCGAGAGAATGAAAAAAATAGAGAAGAAAGACAGGAAATGAGGGTTTAACTCTCAAACAACCCCACACGCTTCCCAAGGCCCATTATTACCTTGGGAGCCCAAAAGACTGACATCATTAAGATTGCCTAGCACGCCACCTACTTCAGCTATTGACAAGTGTCAAAGGAATGGTGGCACAAAGAAGAAAAACCTCAGAGTTTCACACCCCTTAGTCACTTGTTCCCACATGTAATTAAGGGCTAAGGGGTGATTGATATGCCATATATGTACCCAACTGCTCAGAGACGTAAACCTCGACCAGGGAGATGGCCGAGGTCGAAAGGGCCTTAGATTGGCCCACAACGGTCTCATCCTAAGCAAGGTCATCCACGGTCGACGTTACTAGTTACCTTAGTAAGAGAGGTCTTCATGATCCACAGAGGCGATCATCTATCTGGTCATCCAAGGCTTGCAACCTCGGCTTGGTTCAGGCCGAGGTTACCATCCCGTCATCATAACCAATCTCGACTGGGGATCAGCCGACGTTCCCTCTATGTTACCATTACCTCGACCCAGGCCGACATCACAGCTCAACATGCCTTACCTCAGCTCTCCCACTGAGCCAAGGTCAACACCTCGTCCTCTTCCAGGCTGAGATTGGGACCATTCACAGATGGTCGAGTCCTTATCAACATATGTATTATTGGGAACACATGTACACAATCAGTTATAACCGAATCATTCCCCTCACGTGAGGGAATATTGAGGTCATCATTATCTAAATGAGATCAACCAAGTGTCATTCTCATACTAGTTCAATCCTCATGCACATGTTCATTGCATGCTTGGGGGGTACATCATACCCCCCAGGCACTATATATAGAGGTCATCCTCTACCTTGTAAAGGGTCCAAAATTGGCAACCCTAGCTGAAACTCTATCCAAATATACAGTAGAGAGAGAAAGCTTGAGAGATTGTATTCATGGACGTTAGTGCCCTATTGCAGTGATATTAATCACACACTTGCACAGTGGACGTAGGCCTAATTGGCTGAACCACTTATATTCCGGTTTTAATCCTCTTCTCCTCACGATAATCTCTTATATATATATATATATATATATATATATATATATATATATAGTATACTCACATGCTGCCATTATTATCACGAGTTTGAGCATACAAACACCTTGACTTGTGGTTCTATTTCCAGCATCATCAATGGGCGGTCGCCGAAGGTATCCAGTCTATAATATCCCTCAGCCAAGTAACGGACACCCTGACTTGCTGCAAGAAAAGGCAAAATCAGTATCAAGCAGAAAAGACCAAAAGAAACCAAAAAGAAGGAAAAAAGAAGAACATAAAGATGTACTAAAGGATGAAGAACCTCCTCTGTCAAGACCAACTCCTTCGGGTCCATCATATGAGGACGATGCAACATAGGCTCCATCCTTCCATCAGCCCACCAGATGTCGTATGAAGGGGTATGCAACCTCACAAAGGGGACCTCCGAAGTTGTCACCATCGCAGATGTTGATGGACCGCCATCGCTGTGGGAGGACCCCGTTGATACGAACCCGCATGAGGGAAAGGCAACGCATCATATATGGTGGGCGCCATCAGCTAACTCATCACGAAGTTCATATAATCATATGGCACAATCATATCAGTATACAACAGATAGGACTCGCCAATCATCGCCGCGATCCTCACATCCTCTGATAAAAACTACTCCCGCCTCATAGACATATGGGGCCTCACAGGTGGAACCACCACCTCCTCCTCAACAATCTGTCGGACCAGCTTCTCCTCGAGATACCAAGAGTGGCCAGACTCATGTGCCAGTAAATGCCTCATCCGCGCATTCACCCCAGTAAACCTCATGTCCTGAACATCCGTCCCCTAGGGGTAAAAGGTCACATGAAAAATCTCCAGTAGATATAAGTCAACACAGAATCATAGCACACATAGACCAGGACTAAAGAAGAAAAATAAGTCTTACCCTATCACTGGTTAGGCTATTCAAGACTTGACGCACCGCCTCCAGAGAAAGAGACTTCCTCGATTGTCGATTAGCCTTCCGCCACCGATACAATCGGTAAAAGTCCCCAACAGTCTTATCCTTTAGAGAAATCAATTGGGTATTACACCCAATCACCTCATAGAACCACGTCTGCCAAAGATAAAAATTCGCGATAAAAAAGAGATGCACAAGGAAAATGCGAATGCATGAAAGAAAAATGCACAAACTAAAGAATACCTCAAGAAGATACGTGGCTTCAGTAAAAGTCTATCGGCACCACCGACTAAATGCATCCAAAGAAAAATAAAGGGTCGCCAAAGTTAGGCTCCCCCAATCATAGAGAGGGATGTTAAAAAAATCATCAAGTATGGCAAAAACCATAAGTGGACAACGCCGCTGCTTGACGCTACCAGAAATCCCCCCAACACTAGCAGAATAAACAGCTGGGCCATCTGCCTCACCTGCAGCTCTTCCTCCACATCAATCACCCTACCCAACAAAACATCCCTCAGCAAGGACAGACGAATAGAGTCCCGAGATACTATCCTCCCCACATCATCGAGCGCCGCCCACACCGCCTCCGTCCTCAACCATAGGGAACGATCCACCTCTATTTTCTCTCCATCGCAATTCAGCCCCAGCAGCTGCTGCACATCTATGGGAGTCACAGTCATCTCCCCGAAGCATAAATGGAAGGTGTGGGTAGTATCCCACCACCTCTCCCTCAGAGCGCATATAATCTTCATCGAACGAGGCATCTCACCCAGCACAGATGCCAGCCTCCCAAAGCTTGCTGACGATACTACCCAACGCACCAGAGGTGGAAGGTGCTCCCAGACATTCTTAAGCCCCGTCATCCCGCGGGACGCATAGTTGACAAAGAAACATCAGACTGTCAAACGAAAAACCTTGTCAAAATCCAAGAAAAAAAGGAAATCACCAAAAAAGAATGCCAAAGGTCATTTTTTTACTTACATAACCACCAGGGTTCACTACCCTACAAGAGCGATGACGCGACGGCTCTCACAGTAAAGTTCGCTCGTACGCAACTGGCTCAAATGCATCAAAAGAGTTCTCACTCCCCAAAGCAAGAGGCTCCCTAGCCCTCCACTCCACATTCGCCCAGTCATCAACAACTAACCATTTCCTGTGTACCACAGTGCTCACAAAAGTGGCCATTTTTTAGGTAGCTGAATGCTAGAACGATTCGCAGAAGAAAATTGTAGAAAGAGAGAAGGCAAGAAGCTGTGAAAAATTAGGGGAACCCGCCCCTTTTTATAGGAAGCGAAGGGTCATGTCGATCGGCACTGACCTTTTACCTTCTCGAGGCAGTCCAAAAGTTTGTACGATTGCCGAATGGTACCCTCCACACCATGCTGATCGGCACCCCTCTTAAATTTTTGTGCAGAAACTGCCAGAAAATCCTAGAAAACCCTGAAAAATCCTCAAAAAATTCCTAAAAATCTCGGGGGGGGGGGGGGGGGGGGATTTAGAACATTTTCACCAAGAAAATTTCACACTCCCTCAAGTAAAACCCATATTTCCCCAGCGAAACTCTCAAAATCCAAGAGGATCTCTCCCCGACAACGTCCCCAAAGAACCTCTAAAGTACCCCGAACTTCAGGTTATCTCATATTCCCCAAAGGTGTCAAGTCTCCCCGAGCAAAGCGTCCAAGCCATGGACCACCTAATCACGTCCCCAGTGGAATTTACAGAATCAAATTGTTTATTACCTCGCAAAGTCTCCAAAAGATACATAGATTTCCCAAGCAACCAGCTCCCCAGCTCAAATCAAAATCACGAGGTAATTTCCTTAGCAGAGTTCCCCGAGAACATCTAAATTTAAGCCCTCAGAATTGGCTTCGACCCGCAGAATTGGTCATCTCAATTTAAGCCCTCAGAATTGGTTTTGACCCGCAGAATTGGTCATCTCAACCTAAGCCATCAGAATTGGCTTCGATCCGCAGAATTGGTCATCTCAATTTAAGCCCTCAGAATTGTCTTCGAATTGGTCATCTCAATTTAAGTACTCAGAATTGGCTTCGACTCGCATAATTGATCATCTCAACTTAAGCCCACAAACTCGTAGAATTGGTCATCTCAACCTAAGCCCTCATAATAGGCTTCGACCCGTAGAATTGGTCATCTCAACTTAAGCCCTCAGAATTGGCTTCGACCCACATAATTGGTCATCTCAACCTAAACCCTCAGAATTGGCTTTGACCCACAGAATTGGTCATCTCAACCTAAGCCCTCAGAATTGGCTTTGACCCGCAAAATTGGTCATCTCAACCTAAGCCCTCAGAATTGGCTTCAGCCTGCAGAATTGTTCATCACAATTTAAGCTCTCAGAATTGGCTTCGAATCGCAGAATCGGTCACCCCCGACATCGCTTTAGGTCCTCATAATTGACCTATATCTTAGATCATCACTTCCTTTAGATCATCCCCGATATTCCCCCTAGGCCCTCAAAATTGGCCTCGACCAGCAGACTCGGGCATCCTCATCCTTAGGTCCTCAGAATAGGCATTGACCGTATGAATTGGTCATACGCTTTCAAAAACATCATGCGGTGTCTATTCGACGGCTATCATTTATTCCAAACCCACTAGTTGAGGGGCTCTGTAGATACCCCATTCTATTATCCCCTAACCTTTCCTTAGGACCCTAGTACCTCCCTTCGTCACAATAAACCTAAGTCATACCCCGGGTACTGACCTAGAGGCCATCGATCACTCTCAGGCTCCATTCGACTAAAATTCAAACTCTTCAGCTCGACTAAGACTGAATGAATCCTCAAAGGGCACTAAAACATCTTTCCAACGGTCCTCCCCGTGCACGATTCTGACTTAGGTGCGAACGAACGACCCGTTTTCCCTCGAAACTTGATCAGGAGTTCACCGGACGCTCCCAGGCTCCGTTTGACCAAATTTAACTCTTAATCTCGACTGAGACTGAATGAATCTTCAAAGGGCACTGAAACCCATTCCAACGGTCCGCCCCGTGCGCAATTCTAACTTACGGTATGGACGAACGATCCGTTTTACTCTGAAAGGTCACCGAACGCTCCCAGGACCCATTTGACCAAATTCAACTTCCCAAAATGAATCAAAATCTTTGGAATATCAAAGTACATCTCCTAACCTTTCTAACGGTCTTCCCCGTGTGCAATTCTGACTTACCATGTGGACGAACGATCCGTTTGCGTCTGATAATTCCCCGTCCAAAGGACCAATAAATGCTTCCGAGCCACATTTAACCCAAGGTCAAATACCTTACGTAAGATCATTACAAAAGCCCTTCGAAGGTCTCTAAAGTAACTTTCCAATGGTTCGACCCGTGCGCAATTTGGATCAACAGTTTGGGCTCTAGGACCAATTTTTTGAAGGAACCTAAAAGAGACTGCGAAACGACAGGTTCCAAACCCTGCCTATCGGCAGTGTGCCTAAAAAAACCTGTTGATTGGCAGGACCAAGACTATGACGATTGGTAGTACCATGGGCCTATAAAAAGGAGGGCCTAACCTCATTGCAAAAGATATCCAAGATCTAAAATTCATCACTCTCAGCGAACTCATAAAATCTCTCTCGAAGTCAGCGTGATTTCCATCTCCAAATCCCTTTCCAACCTTCAACTTTCATAATCTTTTTCATCAAACTTGGTGAATTAACTACCCTCCATCATCACCTAAGTGCAAGGGCTTCTCTCTAACATCCAAGATCAAGCTCAAGATCTTCAGTAAGGTCCAACTTTCTCAACTCTCTCTTCAAATTCTCCTAAATTCGCATTAACTTATTTTATTACTTAACACTTTTATTCTCTCTCACATATCCTAATATAATTTTTATTTAGTATTATTGCACATCCCTTATTTTTAAAAACAAGAAAAAGAGGGTTTGCTCATAAATTCCAAACGGGAATTCTCACACTTCTCTCACACTTTTCTCACAACTAAAACACCTTTTTACACACACACACACATATAAGAGAAGTCCCCGGTTGGATTTATGGGATAAATCCCACCCCTCGTTTTGCCTACGAACTACGTGGACTTTGATGCCTTTATAGGCTACGTAGGCGTCTCGGGGTAAAACTCGAGACTCGAGTCCTATTACTACTTTTCTCCCATTTTTTATTTTTCTATATTCTTTAACTTAATTCTACTAAAATATATATGTTTACATATACATATATTTGTTCTCAGTGGTGTATTGTTCCGCATTCGTTATCGTTCCATTATAATGATCAACGCTAGGGTAATCGTGTAAATCCTATTATCTAATATTATTTTTAGGAACATTCCTATGGTTGACTCGCTTTATCTCTTCCATGATACAAGTCGATGATTCCTATCTCCACTACATATACACATGCACACATGTCATGGGGAAATAAAAGAAAATAACAACAATCCATGAGAGACCGCAAGGGAGGAATGGGTGCCTAACACCTTTCCATTCCGTAAATTAGCCTCCGAACCCTTTTCGAATCATTTTGGTTTCGTATGTATCTATGTATGTGTGTGTGTGTGATTCATATTTGTATTCAACATACCTATTCGGTAGTGCTATCGTTAGGAGGTTGCACGTAGTTGGCAGTCCACCTTGACATTGACCAACAGATGTTGGATTGATTCCCTAGGCCATAGTAATGTTGCATGGCCACTATCCATGTATGAGGATAGGTGTTGGGATTGTGTGAGATGTGGTATGGTTGAAACCCATGAACGTATGTTTAAAACCACCTCTGTTGTTTGTATTTACGCTTGGGTTTGGTGGTGAGACTCCGACCCGGTGTCTCAGTGTGATGCATGATATGCTTGAAGCCTAATATAACACGAGGGAGGTCCGTGCTCTGGGGATACAGTTTATACATATATAGGGAGTGATATATGTATGTTTACATGATATATGATGTGTATATCTATTTATAGTACGGGTGTATCTATATCATTATATAGTGTGAATACCTACTTATAGCACGTGTGCAACTATGTTATTATATATGAAAGTATGCCCAATGAAGGTAGTATATGTTTATCTAATGGTGATTATTATCAGGATGGGCTGTGATAATAGTTATTGTCCTAGTTATATTGGGTAGCATAACTAGGATAATAAAATGAATGCGTTAGGTGTGCATTGTAGATGAGAGGTGAGGACAAGTCTCATATGAGTGCGAGTGGTAAAACTAATTGTGAAAGTAATACACTCCATGTTGTTATTTAAAGCGTTTAAATACTTGCAAAATATTTTTAAAGGTTTTTAGGCGTTGACCCGCTGGCAAATTTATTTTTATTTTCAAAACTCCAGGTGTGCAATAGCAGGAGGGACAACAGGGTTAGATCTTTCTTGCCGTTGTGAGTAGTAGTTGTGGATGCTATGAAATTGATTTAGCCACATCAACTTATTTCTATCTAAATATGACTCAGTTTCATTTCCAGTATTTCCTTTTGGGCGTGTTGCCCGTAGTTGGATAGGATTTTATTCATGTCAGGGATATTCATTATTTATCAGTTCTGTTTACGTTGGA
The DNA here is from genome assembly GCA_949130495.1 of Sambucus nigra. Taxonomy (NCBI): domain Eukaryota; kingdom Viridiplantae; phylum Streptophyta; class Magnoliopsida; order Dipsacales; family Adoxaceae; genus Sambucus; species Sambucus nigra. The sequence continues at coordinate 296,003,278 of OX422213.1, forward strand.
TGATTACTTGTAGTGATCGATGGTTTATTCGTCTCACATTATTTATAGTTATGATTATCATTTATTCAGTCATATCATTGTGGGTATGGTTTTATTTGTTTTATATTTACATTACTTATTGCGACAGTGATTCTTGGAATGAAATCATACTCCTGATTAATCTGTGTTAGATTAGGTGTGTTGTCACACCTAGTTTTTCTGTTTGGGTGTTTGTAGTTTACTGAGGCTCATTTTCAAAATAATATTTTTAAAGAAAATATTTTTGTTTTTAAATTCGTTGGAACGGATTTTACTTTCGTTCAAATGAGTTTACTTGTTTCGTTCAAACTATAAGCGAGTTTGTTCTAATCATTTTTGAGGGTTCGTTTAAAGGAGGTTAGATCGAGCAACGAGTGAAACTTTATGTCTTGACATAAACTTTTCGTTAGAAGGTCGTTTGATCTCCATTCAAACGAGTTTTGGGGTCTTGTTCGAACGACATTTGATTTCGTTCAAACGAGATGGCCAATCTCATCTTCCAAGTTCATTTGAACAAGCTGTCTCAATTTTATGCCGACGACTTTTCATGTTTTTATATAAATATAAGGTCTGAAAAGTTTATTTTAACAATGAGGGTTTTAAAAATAGTTTACATGACAAAACTATATGCGTCTTTAACCCTGTTTACACCCAATCATTTGAGATCCAAGAATCAATATGATATTATAATTTGAGATCTCAAGTTTCAAGAACTAGGTGTTTTTACTCTACATCATTGAGAGCGTTCATTTGGCATGGTGAATTTCGTGTGTCTGTGGTGACATATTTTTACCCAAAGATCAGTGGACACCGAGATGCATGAGGAACGCATTGTAAAGGTTGTGGATGGATTCTTGCAGTGTAGCTATGAAGAAGGTTCAATAAGAAATTGGGTGTGCATCAGGCTTGAAGGTGCCAAGTCGTGAGTAAGTCATTTTTCGTCCTTGTATAAAATCCTATATAATAGTGTAATTTGTGCAGGATTCAATGAGCGATTGGGTGTGCATCAAGCTTGAAGGTGTGCATCATGTTTGAAGGTCGTTCGGGATTTTTCCCTATGGGTTTTCTCCGTACATCGCGGCGTTGTGTGATTGATTTATTTTACTCTTGCTTATTCACGTAAATGTATGCCTAGAACAAGATAAAATTGGAATAATTATTAACATAAATTTGGTTTAATCAGTGCTTAATTTAAAATTGATTTATTGCTCATTTTGTTAATTAATTGAAATTGGTGTAACCCTTAGAAATTATTACATATTCTCAAATTAATTTCAAAACGTGTGCATTAAGTTATCATGTTTATCCGTAGGTACATATATTTTAGGGTTTTGAAATGGATTTTATCCATGAGGGTAGTTCCATAACTTGACCTCCCTTGTTTGATGGTTCAAATTATCTGTATTCGAAGGCCCGGGTGAGATTTTTCATGAAATCTATCGATGATAATGTTTAAAACTCCGTAGAGCAAGGGTGTTGTCCTCCCACTAAAGGTGGTTTACTGAAAACGTACTCCTTGTGGACTAAGGCTGAAACGAATGCCTCAACTTTTAATTTTATGGGAGTAAACACTATTGTTTGCATTGTTACGGCATAAGAGTTTAGACGCATTATGACTTATGAGAGCACAAAAGATACATGGGATATTTTGAAATCCACACACGATGGTACCGATACGTTTAGGATTTCCAAATTACAAAATATGAAAACTAAATTTGAAATAATTAAAATGGGAGATCATGAGTCTTTTGAGGAGTTTTATACCAAATTGTTAGATATTGTTAACTCCTCGTTTAATTTAGGTGAACCTATCCCTGAACCGAGAGTTGCTTGGCAGTTTTTATACTATGGGAGTCTAAGAACTTGGAGGTGATCTCCAAACCTGTGAGATGAACATATGTCCTCCAAATAAAAAGATAAAAAGATCTTTGCATTAAAAAATCATAAGAAGGATGTATCAGATTCAAAAAATTAAGGCAATTTAGATCCTGAAGAGAATGCTAGGTTTGCTAGAAAGTTCACACAATTTCTTAAGATTTGAGAAGAATAATAATTTCAATAAGAAATCTAAGAACTTTAATAACGACCGTGATAGGAAAAAGAGGTATAAACCTAAAAAGGTGCATGATCGGGATAAATATTGTGAGTGCCAAGGGTTTAGGCATCATGCGGGTGAATGTCCCACTAAACTAAGGAAAGAAGGTAAGAATCCCAAATCTTGCAATGCTACCCTTAGGATCCGCTTGGTTCGGGGTAAAATATGTTTCAACGTGGTGAAAAGTAATATGGTGAAATACATTTTGACCTATTTAAAATTAATTTTTTGTTGGATTAACATTGTGAATAAGTCAACACCCTATAATTATAAAACTTTAAATAAGAATATAGAAAAAAAATTCACTCTAAATAGGTGAAAACGTATTTCACCATATTACTTTTCACCGCGTTCAAATATATTTTACCCCGAACCAAACGGACCCTTAGTGATAGTGAGTCGAAAGATGAACCCAATTATCCCGTGGATCATAACTATACCGCTTTCGCGGCTAGTTATGTGAGCTTAAATGAAAAGTCTTTTGACGTTGAATATTATCATATACATGATAGTTTCGAGGTTCGGTCTTTAGATTCCCATAATAGTGATGAAGAGCAAGAAGAAGAGAGTTTTGATGATGAGGAGAGTGAGCTTCAAATTGCCTTCCCTGAGCTGTATACATAGTCTTTAAAATTGAAGCAGGCTAACTTGAAACTAGAGGCTACGTTAAAAGAATGTGCCATAGGAAATAATAGCAAATTGATTGAGGATTTGAGGGCACGTGAGAGGACTCTTAGGGATAAGATAGAATAAGTTGAAGAGGAGAGAAATAACCTTCGTGGATTGTTTAAAAATTTGAAGAAGGAGCTCTTAAAAATTTAACGAGTCTAAAATTTTGCTTGAGTCTAAAATTTTATAATTAGAAAATGAATTAAGAGACTCAAGTCGCATCACATTTAATTTGGAATCTAGGTAAAAAAAATCAAATGAAATTATAGGTACTGTCCAAATAAAAAATGACAAGATGGGTATTGGATACATTGATCTGAATGATTTCGCTCCTAAAGACAAGTAAAAAATTATGAGAGAGTCAATCATAGAAAAGGACATTCTTAAAGGTCAATCCAAGGGTAACCTTCCTTGTCTCTACATGTGACACCCCGCCTAATTAAATACCGGGTGATCAGTCCTTTATTAAATTAAATCAAAGTGTCCGGTTGGTTCATTCTTAGCATCATTGTCGAAAACCATTTTCTTCATTTATAACCTAATAAATAATTAAGCTAAGTGTCAAAACATTTAGTTTAAAAGATTAAGTTCGATAGTTATAATTTAATATACGAAACCATTTTTCATGAACATAGATAATAATATTTAATACCAAACCATCAAAGTGGAATAAAAGGCTAGATTAATCAATCCAAATACAAAATCCCCAAAACAAGGATAAAGTAATAACTAAAACAATCCCAACTAAAATTAAAGTCTGAAATAATAAAGAGAACAAGTCTCTCTGAACTAAATAAAAACTGGAAATGGGCGACACATGCCTTATCTAAAATGACTAAGTGAAGGGTTGATATGGAAAGGATGAAGCCGTCTAAATGTAAAGACCTGTAACTCCCACACTAGCTGTAGCACGTCAATAGTCCAAATATCTAAGTCTGACGCCCTGTAGCTGGGCACCGGTAATACATATATATATATATATAAGAGAAAGAAGAGATAACAGGAAACGAATCAGAGACCGAGTCTAAAATAGCTTTAAAATAGTTTAGCAAGTATTTAAAATTCTTACCAGTTGATATAACATACATGTTAGTGCCTCGACACTCACTTGAGAATTCTCACCTCTCAACGAGTGTACACGCCTAACGTACTACTGAATTAATCTAGATAACGTTAACCCGATTAACTAGTCTAACCCAATCTCCCCTTGTCAATCCTGATTCACGTGATCGCATGATTATAGTTAATATATGATAACCTTTTCTTATGAATTTACCCAGCCGGCAATGTACATCTCAATACAGCCTTAAGTTCTCAACCACTTATTTTATTTAACATTAATTATTCAATTTTATCTACTTACAAGCACAATAGATGAAACACAAGTATATATATTTATCACACATAATATTTATACTAATAAGGCACCCCATATAAATCTATGGTGTTGGCATACTCTGCTATTAAGTCCCTGTACCTCTCGTACAAATGAGGGAAATACTAATTCGGATCCACCCTCGAACTGTATTAACATAAAGCACACATATTGGAGGCGAAGCATAGTTCCATGTCACTAAGAGGTCAGCACATACCCTCACGTCTCTTAGGACCGTCTGACTATCATTATCGGATAGCCTGTACCAAGGATCCTATGTTCTAGGGTACGAGTCAATATCCCCCATAAAGGTCACATCAGATTAAGACTATCCCGGTGCAAAAAGCTCCGTGATAGCAAGTAGCGCGGGTATGATTAAACACATATATTCAAATAATATGTATATATATATATATATATATTTACATTAATCAGATAGGTACACCCACGACCCATAACGTGTTTTACCCATACACATCACGTAATACCCGAATTCTACGTATACGTAATTCATTCTTTTATTTTCTCAATTATCGCAAGTTCTCAAGTACTCCTCGACCCTCGAAGTGTATCATCTTAATGAATATAAGATTAGTAGGTGTACTCTCTCTACCCTACACGCCTAAGTCATCCTTCATTCTCACAGGACCGAAATTAGTGTACACATGATCTCCACCCCATTTTATACCCTCGTGACCCCATGGTTAAATCTCATACAAAATCGTACTATCCGAACCTTGTTTACAACCCTACTAGTCCGTCCCAAGTCCCATCGTAGTATTTAAGTTACGTCTAAGGGTCCTTATACGTTAGGGTTGGATTAACATTAAAAGGAAATAAGATTCAAATTCCAGGAGGAGTCGATCGATCGAAGGAAAGGGTCGATCGATCGACATTCAAGGTTGATCGATTTCAATCGATTAATTATTCGCCCAAAAATTCTGCAATTAATTCCATTTTAATCATCAAAACTTCCATTAAAATGTCCCAAACTCCCAACCAAACATTAGAAACATTATATTAACAGGTATGGATGATTTCTAACTTAAAACATTTATTAATTCTCCAAGAATCATGAATAAATGGTTACAACTCATGATTTGGTCTCTAACCCTAGTTTACCATATTAATTCAAACATCCACATGATATTTCCAGATTTTATCCTCTAACATCATTCAAATTCATGATACATACTCTACATATGATAAGAACATCTGCCTAACATGATTTCCATTTAAACTTATGAATTGTAGTCTTCCAATTACATTAATTCTCCATAAAAACTTATAATTATCATTCCTAATCTAACATAGATGAAATATCAACTCAAGAACAACGTTTTTAGGAATTATAATTACGCTCCTCGTTCTCCGATCTAGGCGTTGGTGGTGGAATTGATGGAAACGGTGTAGGATTGATGGTTCACCTCCTTAGAAACCTTCTCTCTTCTCTCTTCCTTAACCTCTCTGCAACTCAAGTGTTTCTCACCCTCGAGGACTCCCACTGCCATCACATATACCCCTCTAATTTTTGTCCTTAATTAAGGTCCTAAAAATGAAAATTACCAAAATGCCTTCCCAGGTGCCGGTTAGGCCTAAAATCGACCTGAGACCCAAACTAAACTCCCGGGTACACTTTTTTTTTAACTATTTTGACCCTTTCGGACACATCGGCATACTCAAAATGACGATACGGGCAACTTATAATTATATTACTTTTTATATTCTTAAATTAGTTCCGACACGACTGATATGCGCGTCTCGACTTAATTTCTATAACTGTCATATTATTCATTTGCGATAATTTCTATAAATTCAATCTCATATATTACTTTACTCATTAAGTAATATTCAACATAATTCTCACTAATAATTACTAACTCTCGTCCTGCTAGTAAATATTCAATTTAAAGTCCGGATTAATATTAAATTAATTTATCCCAATTTAATTTAATTAATCCCATAATTAAAGGCCATAAAAATATGGGGTATTACACTATACTTTCACACACTTCCTTATGAAAGGTCATATTAGGAGATTTTGTTTCGATCTTATAAGAGGTCCTAGGAAGTTTATCCAAAACCCTAAGAGATAAATCATAATCTATTTAAGTTAGGAAATCTGATTTGGAAGTAATTAATATTAGACTTGTTGATTTTCACATACTTTGACATGATTCATCACATGATATATCTTATGAGTGATTGTGTTTGCATATAGGTCATACACTAGTCTTGTGATTCATGTTATATGTTATAACTAGTGGTATGATGTTTGTGTCTTTTGTATTTTTATTCTTCATTTTTTGTCAATATGAAAAATATAAAAAGATTTTATTTCTTTCGAGTCATTAATTTTTTTTAATAAAAAATCAAACATATTTCTTATTTGTGTAGTAGTTTTACACATTTTGTATGACATATTGGTGTGTTTGAATTCCATTAATTCCATGTTTTTCATGTGGATAAAACATTATATTATGGTCTATAATATTTTGGATCGTTCTTAATCATGCCTTGTCACTAAGTTGTTCTTATTTATTTTTTTCTTAATGGATTCACCTTTGTATATGTCTTTGCACACACTTTCACGAGCTCTTTTGGAATTTAACTTCTTGTGTTGCATAAGCTAAGTGAGACATTCTCCTATCAATCTTGTCATATACAGATCTATATTTCTGGGGGATTTGTGCATGTAAGAACCATTGCTGTGACTATTCTCAGGTTTAAAAAAATTAGAGTGTGCAATAAAAAGGGTATGAAGGGAGTAAATCTCATTTTCACGAAAGGCCACCATTGGCAAGAGCCTTTGAAAAAGAAAAGAAAATAAAAAGGCAAATATTTGTCAAGGACAAAATTTAGATATTGATTATCAAAGTGATATCTTCAAAAGAGAGAAAAATTGCATATTATTATTTTTGAGGGTGTTATAAGTTAAAATCAATGGGTCTGCATAATGAGTCCTAGTTCTTCTTTAATGTTTGACTCTATTGATTTGAGAATCTTCAATACTTTATAGGCTTGTGTGCATTTATTCCATTTGCCCATTGTAAGTTCACTTTATTTATCACATGATGCTAAATCTAAGTTTGACAATTTAAGATATTAAAATTCGATCTCCTTGGACTATCTAGAGTGTTTGGGACATATTTCTTTTGTTTCTAGTTCTTGCTGCTTCACTCCGTGCAACTTTTGGTTTAAACACATTTATACCATACGAATGTGGAAAACATGATTTTGTGTGTCTTTTGTGGTGTCACACACACACACACACACACACACACACACACACACACACACACACACATATATATATATATATATATATATATATATATATATATATATATATATATATATATATTTATATATGGTATGTTTGTTTGAGTCTTTGCATGAATTTAATACATGTTCATAAAGTGTTTCAAATTGATGTCATTTGATGCTCTAAAAATAGTGTGTGATTCAAGTGCAAATCATTCGCAACAAGTAGTAACTGGGCAATTTTGGGATTGTATTCCATAGGGACTAGACTCTCCTAAGAGAACGAAGACGAACTATAGGATGTTCGCTATATATCACAAAAGGAAAGTGTAAAAGGTTATTTTTATTTGGAGTGGCGAAGATTGATTGATCGCTATCCTAATATGCGCTTAATTAATAGCTGAAGAGTAAACAGTGAAGATACTATGAAATAATAAAAGAAAAGTTTGAGTTTGAGAGATAAAATGGGTTGGGTATCATTCTCCCACCTTGGATTTGCAAAGTAGATGATGGGATTTGATTCCAATCGAGCAAAAAAAATGATGTCCAAACATCAACCATTTAGAGACCAAACTCATCAACGGAGGATTAGGGGTTAATTAGTTATGGTGCTAAATGGTTTGGGGTTGTTGTAAAGGTTTAAATACTACCCTTGCAAGACAAGGGAAGTTAAGAAACTAGGACACTCCAATACTAACATGCTGGACGACTTAAAATAAAATACTGGATCATTTGATTTATATTACAATTGGGTTTCAAAAAATAATAATTATGGTGTCTACATAGGAGATTCAAGATCTTATACCATTGCGGTTCCTTATGGATTGAACCGTAGAGATTTGATCTCTTTTGTGTTACACCGATCCGTGTCACAAATCTAATGGTGTGGCATCCACAAAATCAAAATGATTTTTTCAAAAATCTTAGCAGTGTCAAAATAAGATCTTTCATGACTTTTATATCTTTCAGCCTCTGGAACCCGTAAAAAAAAGTTCAGCCCCATCCGATCAACGTTTCTCAAGTTATGGCTCTAACAAGTAGATGTCATGACGTGTCACATATTTGTTTGGGCAGATGAAATCGTGTGTTCTTAATATGATTTCATCCCCAAAATTTCATATCCATGAATTCAAAAGTATTATATCAAGGTTTATTTATATTATAACGCTTTCTTGAAAATTTAATTCACCTTCTTGATCCGTTCTTGATTCGATTCCAGATCTAATTTATGTTGTCAGATGAATCATTATTTTGTAAAGATGTGTGGAGGTGGATCAAATGATATCCAAATGACTTGAAATTTCTTATTTCTCTTCCTCTATATGTCAGGAAGCCGTAGTTATACTTTGGAAATTTTGGACTCTCCAATTGCCCATAATCGATTTTACAACATGAGAGCTTTGAAAGAGACCTAGAGATCTTCCATGCAATTCCTTTAAGCCAATACATGTCATTGGTGTGTGGGCACCAAGGATCATAACCCTAACACTCCTTTTTGAAGCACCTTATACCTTTGACTTACTTAAGTCTACATTGTATAAGTGCTCAACTAATTTGGAAATAGTGACAAAATTGGTTGTCTAACCTAGAATCCAAAGAACCTCAGAATTATTCTCTCTAATCCTCTTCAATGATCCAAGAAGGTATAAATTGAATCACACTACACACATTAGAAGTGCATACATGTGTATATTTTGCTTAAAATTGATTGTGTGTTAAATTCCCCTTAAAATGTTGTTTTAATAATTTTTTGGGAATTTTTAAACATTTTTTAAAACATTTTTAAAATAATGTTTTCATTAATAAAAGTTTGATTATAAACTTTGTGGGGTTAATATGCTATTTTGAAAAATTCATTTTTCATTAGAAAGTTTGATTGGGTAGAATATCAAAGCGCTAGAGACTTCAGGGTGCCGCCTGTAATTATTTTTGACTCGCGTTTGCAAGCCAATTATATGCCAACACTTGTCACGTTCCTGATGTATCATTTTGTGTTTGTTTTGTGAGAGGGTTGCCTGGTGGTTTGCTGATCGTTAGATCAAATCTTATCGATGGCCTGCATGTGTTTTAAACCTATCCATGTGCTATCACTGTGGACCAATCAACTTCGTCTTAACCACCGCTTTATTTTAACCCTTGGATCTAGTCAATACTAGGAAGACCTAATCTCAGCCCTTGATTGCCTTCGTCAATCCAGAACCTTCCTCCACTCCTATATAAGCCCTCTAATTCTCAACCTTTCAATACTTTTGGCAGTCGTCATTTTTGAGAGAAAAAATAGAGAGAAGAGAGAAGTGAGAGAGAAGAGAGAAAAGAAAAGAGAGAAGAGAGAGAAAGGGAAACTGTGTTAGCCAAACCCTAACCCTAACCCTAAACACTTCAAATCTGATTCAAACCTTCGTATATTAAAAACCCCAAACACAACCTTGAGTGTTTGAGAGAGAGTGGTGTTACTGGTTTGTTCATATTGAAGCTGTAACCTCTTGATCCGTGATCTTATTACCAACTTAAACATTTTTGTGAAGATCTGTATTTCTTCTTCATAGAAATTATAAATTTACACTTTGCATGTTATATTTCACTAGATCTGCATGTTTCTTTCTCGATTCAAGAAAATCTTTACTGATTTAGTTTTGTAAATGTTTTATGGTTTCTATTCTTATGAAACTTAACCTTGACCTAGTTGGATTCACACTTGGAGATTTTCAATCTCAAAAATATTTTTAAAACAGAGATTGATTAAGATCTTGACCGATTTTGAAGCAAGATATCCGTGGAATCTGGGATATATTTAAAGGTCAAAAAGGTTTCAAGTTCTGTAAGAAAGAAAGAAAAGAAAATCACAGCATATAGTCTTTATATGTAATTTTCTAGGACTGTCTGTAAAAACTAAGTGTGTGTGAGTTCATGCATGTTGATAGGAATCACATCACAAACACTTAACACACTACCACACTGGAAGTGTTGTGAATAAGATCAAAGATTATTGAGTTGATGCAAGGAAGCTAAAGCAAAAGAAAGTTATCAAACTGTAAGAACATCATCAACAATCAGATCTATGAGAAGTTAGAAGGACACCAAGTGGGGTATATTCCTAAACTTAGAATAGGTTGATTTGTGTGCATGTATGTTGTATTGTTTGTAACTGTTATTTGTTGTTAGTGGATTTTTACTTTTGTGACTTAGAAGTCACCGTGGATGTTTCCTCTATTGGGAGAGGTTTTACCACGTTAAAAACTGTGTGTTCTGATTATCTTCATCTCCTCATCTCATTCTATACTGTGCTGGATTTTTGAAACTATCTTAGTTTTAAAACTGATTACAAAGTCTTGATTATTCTCGTACATAAGTTTTTGTAAACACATCTTGTTGTTTATAAGTTTTATTTTCAAAAGAAAAGGGTTTCTTCAATAAACATCTCGGAGTTGCTTATATAGTTTAATCTTGTATTAAACGGCATTAGCAACGTTTTTCACTTTTGAATGTATTTTTCTGATCTATATTGATCGCACACTTATTAGGAGACAGGGGGTTTCTTATATAGGCAAGCACGGGGACCCCCCACGAGAAATAGGAGACTATCTTCCTACAAAATTAGGAATTCTAATTAAACTCTATAATTAATTCCATAATTCTATAAATTTTTATTCATTCCATTATAGATTAATAATTACACTCTGTATACTATCTCAAAATTATAATTTTGAGATCCTCGTTATTAAGTCCTTAATAATCTCCCCACATTAAGATTATAAATACCCGTCGATTAAATTAAGTTATTGACAATTATATTTAATCGACCTCTTATAAATTCCTTGAGACCGTTCGTTTAACTTATTTGATATGTCAAATAATTAAATCCACCGGTCGGGTTTGACATAATCAAAACTTATAAGCTATATCAAGAGGGTGTCATCAATATCTATACCGAGACGTGGATTCCATTCATAATTAACTTTCACCATATACTAATCACCATTACCTAATCTACCAAGCTTATTAATCAATAAATGAATCTCACTCAATCAGTTAAAGTAATAAACAGTTGATGCACGTGTCCATTAATTATGTAAGAATTAAGAGCTTAATCACTCGTAATAACTATGAGATGTGCATTATCTTATATAGTCAATATAAAGACAATATTCTCAAATTAGTCCCGTTCAATACACATAAAGTGTACTAGCACAATCAATCAAAACTATACCGTTTCCTGTAATCAAGATAGACCTACTAAAATAGTGTGTTACAATCCTACTGATGGTGTGTCCATTTCCATCTAAGATTATGAACCAAACTTATATTCTACAAGGACCGATGATCTGATCTTCCGTGGGTAAGCCGAACTCTACACACCAAATCATCTACTTTGTAGAATAAAATACACCTATGCATAAATATATAAAATAATATGATGCAAACATGACTTGTGAAGATTCTCATTAAATAGACATACTAAAATTCATTAGTGAACCATGACTTTTAGCATACAAACCCAACACAACACAGGAAGTTCCATTAGAATAATTATAAACCAAACCTTAACTATAAAGCTCAAGCATCCATGGTGGGATCATGATACCCAACCTTTAAGACTAGCCACTCATGGTTAAAACTAAGTAAAACATGCAAAAGAACATCATAAATGAAGAACCCATCTATTTATATACCAACCAACACAGGAGAGGTCAATAAATGAAAGTTAAAGCAATTAGATCAAACAAAGATGAAGTAGGTGAACAAGTCATGAAATAAGCCCAACTATAATTATGTATTCGATGATTAACAAGAAAGAGAAAACCGCAAATGCCTTTGACCTAGGAGAGAGAAGAAAGAGTTTCTAAACATATAAACTTTCTAAATATAAAATATGATCTCTTCCAAGAGGCAAAACAAAAGGATATAACCCAAGTCTATATAAAATGGCAAACTAGTAATTACAAGAATCGATTCGGTCTGAGACGCAAATCGATTCGCAAAGAATTTCCTTCGCACCGGACCAAAATGAATCAATTCGGTTTGAGCCTCGAATCGATTCGAACCTGCTTGCAAAGTGAGGGAAGAGCAGGTATGGGATAATTAGGCCCTCGATCCAAAGAAATTTCTGTAACTTCTTCATTATAGCTCGGATTTATGCACCATCGGAGGCCACGAAAAGATGACTCGAAGAGATTCAACTTCCAAGAGATTTTAGGATCAAAACTCGAGTACTAAATTTACTAAAATTCCCCTGAAGTTATAACAGTCAACGAAACTTTCTTGGGATTCAACCATACTTCAAGTCTTGCATTCCCGACATAAAAGCTCATATAAACCATGCATAATATATATAATGAAAATAGGGGTTATCCAGTAAATGAGAATAAGTTTTAGGAATAACGTGCACGGGAATGCTAGAATGCACAAATATACGAGGTTTTAAATGCAATGATCGTGACTAATCACACCCCCTAACTTACACACTACTAGTCCCGAGTAATGCAGCATGAAAAAACAAGAGCTATAAATATAACTACAACATAGGAGATATGTACAAAGAAGAAAAAATCCACTTTCGTGGGTGAACGATTGCATTTAGCATATGCAATAAGCCGGCAAATCCCTAGGCGGCCCTAGGGGAGGAGTTTTGTCTCGTGAGGGGTTCAGGGTTGACACCCACAAACATTAAGTCAACTCATACCATGACTACCCTAAAATCAATGTACAACTTCAAAATAATACAGAAATTATAATTTATCAACAAAGTAAACGATGTTCACACAAAAGTCTGCAATTATTGACATTATTAGAGAATTTCAACAAAATTAAAACCATACAAATGCGAGATAAGAGGACACCTGTGATAATTTAGATTTGGTAAAACTTTCATAACCCATGTAGACGTTAAAGACTTCATGACTCAAGTCCTCTCCGGTTGTTACACTCAACAATTGAAAGCACTTAGAAACGAGATGTAACACACACGGGACATGCGGGCATAAGGAGTAATTGTAAATGGCAGCTAGGCCACACACATGTCATAAGTGAAGAATGATATATAAAATTGAAAAATACAATCTTATGAAAGGATATTGCATATTAACTGAGGTGAAACAAACTGTAACATATTATCGCATATGTTCAACCTTTAAATCAACTTCGCCCTAGGATCAAATAGGAATTTGTGGGTAAGTAACTTGGGCTAGTCTAGGGTTTGGAAACGAAAGTCTATTTACAGGAGAAAAGGAGATTTGAGAATAACACGCAGGATAATTGGAAGAGTGGGCAATTTCAAAATTGGAATTCAAGTTCCACAAGCAAGATATTCATGAGAGTAAGACTTTTATATTCATTCATGCGGGATAATAGGATTCACACATTTCAGAGCCATTTATTCTCTTTTTCTTTTCTTTTCTTTCTTTCTTTTCATTTCTTTTTCTTTCTTTCTTTTCTTTCTTTTTCGAGTCCACTCATTGCTTGATTGTAATCCACACAAATAACATCATAAATCCCGAGTTCAATCCCAAATCGAGGTACAAAAAGTGATTGTAAGGTTTAAAACTCCAATGTGGAGTTGGTTAAGGGATTTGGGTGTGAAACGAAGCGCTTTATTTAGGCCCAAGGGGGTTGAGAAGGGATAATAACGTAGGCGAGGCTAAGATCGAATATGGTTTAAATAGCAAAGATGACCTATGATCATTTCCTAGGATTTCTTGTTAGTATCGAGACTCAACACTTTTGAAAATCATGCTCGAGTGTCAGTTTTCATGATAAACTCAATGAATGTAGTAAAGAAAATGAGATTGTCAACAAGATACGTTTATTAATAAAGAGAAAGAGTAATTGTATACGCTCACAAATGAAGGTATGTCTCGAATCTCACTTATGTAAGTGTCTAACATGCACCGTATGATCAACGAATTTTAAACCAAATTATAAAAAATTATTTGTGTATGATGGTCATAGGCTTCACAGTTTAATTTATGAAGTTATTCAAAATGTTAACAATACACGGGCTAAAGGCTAATAAATCATAAACTCTAAACATGCATCATTGCTACATAATTGGATAGGGAAATCATTCAAGTAATCATTGGAGACATAGGCTAAATGCCTAAGTATGAAAAAAGAAGAAAATTTTATTTTTTAAAATTTTTGATTTTTTGATTTTTTTTGCAATGCGAATTAATAATATGTTATGCAGTTGCCAAAGGAATGAAATGAGTAAATCACACCCCCTAACTTGAAATAAGCATTATCCTCAACTTTGCTAAGGAGACAAATGGAAAAGAGGGTGATAAATTTTCACCCCATATGGAGCGATCCCCGATAAGAGTAACGACACACCTACAATACATATTAGTACCAAAAAAGCAGCATATAAAATATATAGGAGATGTAAAAATGACAACAAGATAAGGAAATGTATTTATGTCATTAATATAATAAAAGTTGTGATAGAAGGGTTCAAACACAAAATGAGGACATCAAAGATATCCTCTCGACCCTCACTCTCACAACTCCAATCCAACACTAACGCAGCATAGTGAAAACAAAAAAGGCATAACAGCAAACAGGACAGGAAAACTCTTACGGGCGGTTAGTCATAGAAATATGGTGGTATCAGCGCATCACCCCCACGCTTGTGGTGGAAAATCTCCATCTGCATCCTGGTAATCATGCTGATGTCTCTCTGATCATCACCCTGGAAAGACGTAAAATATGCACGAAGAACGTCCATCTGCACCCCCAAATCTCGAATAGGATCACCAAAGGCGAAACCTGTGGGGCCTCATGCACCATCGCCACAGCATCATCGGGATCTGGATCCTCGCCCCATATCTACACAACTAGGTGGTCCATCAATATCTTCTTCCTCTTTTCCCAATAGTCTTCTCCCAAGCATTTGGAAATCTCCAATCCATTTAGCAATTTGGGGAGCTTTAGAATCTTATCATTCGATGCTACTTCACATCTGACATTCTTACAAATTAGGGAAACGAGACGCACGTAAAGGAGAGTGTAAGATCCCTTATATCATAGGTGGCACCCAACATATTCTCTAACACAAGGGCGGGAAGGCTAACTATTGCGTCCTCCTCTAATAGGTTATACAAGAAGAAGGCATGCCTCTATCAGAGGACTGACTTAGTTTATATAGGGAGGATGGTAATAACATCCACAAGATGAATGAGACAGTGCACATCGAGTATGCAGAAAGTTGGGAAAGTGTCCCCGGCCCATACCTTCCGGGGAGCTAGATGCGTTATGAGGGTATCATTCCAGAGCTTTGGCTCATTATCATTGACGGGGTAATGGTAGTTTTTCGGGTTTAGATGCCCTGCTCAAATGAAATGCTAAAATAGGTTTTGAAATTGAAATTTGCCTACCATAAACATACACCTCATACGTACCGTCTCCGATTGATATGAGTGAAGTGTAGAAGTGACGTACATGCTCCTCATTTACATCCCCATCCTTGGCCAAATGGGCCTCCCACCAGAACTTGTTAAGAAAATGCCGAACGAAGGCCGAAAAATCCTCCAAATGCAGCTCCCTTTCTATCGCGATAATGCGGCTCGATTTAAACTTGGAACTATACCAATCTTCCTTCTCTTTTGTTCAAAAAGTTTCAAAACCCATACGTCCCGTAACAGCGTTAGTAAAGGGTTTTTGAGCCATCAAGACCTACAAGAAAGTAATTTGATTCACACACAATTAGTGTGATGTAAAAAATTAAAGTAAGTGTGAACATGGGTCGAAATGGGTCGGAGGGTGCACGTGGGGAAAATCAGTCCAATAAAGGTAGATGACGAGCACCACACTCAAAACAGGGACAAACAACATGTACAGAAGATAAACAGTGCAAGATTGAACCATTTTTGCACACAAAACCCATTAGGGCATTCTATCGAATAGGCCTGTAAACGGATCGGATTAGGAGAAAATCTAAATTCGAATTCATTTACGTTAAACGGATTCGGATCCGATTATTCGATGAATTATCTGTTAAGGTTCCGAATCCGATTTGTTAAGAATCCGTTAATCCGATCCGATCCGATCCGATTAAATATTTATTTATTTTAATTATGATTTTCATTAAAAAAATTATTTTTAAGTTAAAATTACATTTTTTAACATTTTATTTTGCAACATTTTTTTATTTCATCTCTTATTTCATAATGATAGTTTCAAATCCAAATAATGATATTTCCAAATCGGATTTTTATTTTCATCTCTTATTTCATAAATTTAATTTGCAAATGTTTCCAAAATCAAAGTCCAACATTTATTCTTAGATAAAAAGTCCATTATTCAAAATCAAACTAACACCAAGATAGAAGTCCACCATTCAAATATTAAACACACCATCCATCACAAATAAACCCAAGATAAAATCCAACAACATTCAAAATCCAAAAATTACAAACATGACTTGGATAAAAGTTCAAAATCAAAATACAAAACCACATCTTCACTTCAACTTTATCCTTCAAAGCCACCCTGAAAAATAAAAGAAAATAATGGACATTTATCCTTCAAACATAAATACAAATATTATAAGATAACATATGTTAAAAAATAAAAGAAAATAATGAACTTACTTAGTGATTATCTTCTTCTATGCTACCGCTGAAACAAACCTTATGATTCTTGAACACCTGAAACAAATATTATAAAGATTTAGATATTTGAAGAAAAGAAAAAACTTTAAAATAATGACAAATTAAATAACTACTTACTTGACATTTTTTGTGATTCTATCCAATCCGCAGTGGTAACTAAAGCTTCAACAATCTCGGGAAGCAAAGATGCACGTGTCTCATCAATAACTCTGCCTCCAATACTAAAGGCAGACTCGGAGGAAAATTTAGTTGCTGAGACAGCTAAAATATCACGTACAATTTGTGCCAAGGTAGGAAGCTTACCACTACATATTTGCCACCACGTCAAAATGTTAAAATTTTCTTTTCTTTGGTAAACAGGTTCTTCCAAGTATTGATCCACCTCAGTTTTTTGAAAAGCACTAACATTGGCGGATTGATTATACCAAGTACCAAACTCCGAATCCTCATCAATCACACTAAGACCCCCGTGTGAGATGTACTACTCCCAATTCCATCAATCACATCTCGAGTCCCCAATGAACCCACACCAAAAGAATTATCACCCCCATACTCCAAATACAAATCCATAAAAGCATTACGCACTCTCCCCACATAACTACTAGCACGAACACCATAGATTTTATTATAATAGAACTCAACATACGCCATCTTACACCTCGGATCAAACACAACAGCAATAGCCAACACTAAACTACATTCATCCCAATATTTTTCAAACTTTTCCCTCATTAGGATAGACATCAAACGAAGGCACTCATGCTCACTTTCCTCCAAACTCATCAACATTAATTGAATTTTACAAACATCGGCAAAGAAAACATTTGCAGTCGAAAATTTGTACCACTAAAATGGTGTGTAGCATCATAGAATTTTTTCAAACAACCGCAAACTAATTTTGCCACCCTCACTCATCTTCGGATGGACAATGTTTGTAATTTTTATCAATTTGTGCCAAGCGAGTAAAAGTTTCTTGCAAATCTAAAGCCGTTTCAAGCATGAAGTACGTGGAGTTCCAACGATTAGGTACATCCACAGGAACTTTTTTTTTACTCCTTATCTTGCTTTGATTGCATGCAACATCAAATTTTTGTTTTCCATATGGTGACTTGTGCAAATATCTAATAGTGTCTCTAATGCTAAGAATAAGACCTTCAATCACTTTCAACCCATCTTGAACAATTAAATTAAGAATATGAGAACTACAACGAACATGATACAAATCACCACCCAAACAAAGTAAAGATTTATTACTCAACCAACTTCTTAAGTGCCTAACCATTACTTCATTAGCACCCGCATTATCCACCACCATTGAAAATAATTTTTTATCCAAATTCCATTCCAAAATCAAATCCAAAATGAACTTAAACAATGTTTCGCCATCATGTGGGTATTCAATACACCTATAGTTAATGATTTTCTTTTGTAAAACCCATTTATCATCGATGTAATGCGCCGTCAAACAACAATAGGCAATGTTTTGATGGTCGGAAGTCCATAAATCCGTAGTCAATGTTACTTTAGATGACTGACTTTCCAAAACATTGTAAAGTTTAATCTTTTCTTCTCCATGCAACTCCATAATATCAGACCTAATGGTGTTTCTTGACACTAACTTGAATTGAGGATTAGTCCATTATAAAACTTCTCAAAAAATTCATGCTCCACCATGTTAAATGCATAATTATGTTTCACTATCATTATAGCGAGGTCCCTCCTACTTCTTTTCTGATCAAACTTAAAGGTTTCAATAGTTATGGTGTCATCCGTAATTTTTTTAGAAGCTTTTATCATTTGTTGAGAAATGTCGGTTTGAGAACCCGTACACCTAGTTATATGGGACCTAAGGTGACTAGTACCTTTACTACTATCCCCAATAAATATTTTTTTGCAACGAACATATTTGGCCTTGTCTTCACCTTTAACATCTTTAAATTTAACAAAAACACTCCATATCGATGATGTATGGCGCCTAGTCCTCTTTGATGGTCCTTGCTTATCGTCTTGTTGTTGGCTATCAACGTCGATAAAATCATTTCCACCTACACCGCTCAAATTTTGACAAGGATTTAATGAAGACATACCTACCAAAAAAAATAGTGAATAACATTAATCTGGGACTGAAAAAACATTGGTTAAAGCAAGCAGTACATAAATATTGATTGAAAAAATTTAGTTATAAGAAAAAATTCAGTTATAAATATTGCACAAGTCTACAACGAAATTAGAAGTTATTGTACAAGTCTACAACGAAATCAGAAGAATCAGATAAGTTATTGTCTACAACCTAAGTTATTGTACAAGTCTACAACGAAAAATATACAAGCGAAATCAGATGTGTAGTTACAAAAAAAAAAAACATGGGAGCTATTGTACAAGTCTACAACGAAATCAGAAGAAGGGAAAAAAAAATCAGTAGAAGAAAAAAAATCAGAAGAAGAAAAAAAAATCTTTGAACGAAATTAGCAGCACTACAAAGCACTACAAAGAAATCAGCACTTGTACGAAATCAGCACTACATACAACCTAAGTTATTGTACAGATCTGAATGAAGAAAAGAAAAACATACCTGCGACGGCGAAGGACATATCTGAATGAGGAAGTGTTGTGAGATGATGGCCGGATAGAATAAATGAGGGAGGAGAGGAGGATGTGTGAGAGAGGGGGGGGGGGGGGGGGCGCTCAGTTGTAAATGTGTAGTGTGTTTTAGATTTAGGTTTAGGTTGTGAATGTGTGGTGTGTGCGTGTGTTTGTGTTTTTGTTTTGTGTGCGTGTGTTTGTGTTGTGTTGTGTTGTTGTTAGCCCTTAGGCTTTAGCAGGAGCAACGAGCGTGTGTAGTTTTTTTTTCCTGTTATATATTATTATAAATAAATTATATGATATATATTCAAAATATTAGAAAATATAATATATATTAATTAAAAATATTATATAATATATATATATAATATATATATATATATATATATATATATATATATATATATATATATATATATATATATATATATATATATATATATATATATATATATATATATATATATATATATATATATATATATATATTATAAATATTAATCGGATCAGATTATTAACGGATCAGATTATTAACGGATCAGATCATATGAATCCAAATCCGCTCCATTTAATAATCGGGTAATCGAGTAATCGGGTTTCAGGCTCGATCCAAATTCGTATAAATGGATCGGATTCGAATTCGAATTCGGATAAAATCCGATCCATTGACAGGCCTACTATCGAACATATTGTGGGAAAAGTGTTCAAACTAGGGTTGAAATGTCATTGAAATAGTTAAATACCCCCAACAAATACAACAATAACATCAAGACAATCATACACAAGTTGTATTAACATGGAAAACGAGTAAGGATTTGGGTATTTCAATGAATAATGAGAAAAAATAATACATAATGACATGCAACCCTATTATGAAAACCTAGAACATAAATCAAATATTGAAAAAAACAAAGGAAGAATGGGATGGATACCTTGGATGAGGAACTCTTGATAAATGGAGAGGAAATTGAGTGGGGAAATGGTTTTTTAGAGGACTGGATTCGTAGGAATGAGAGGAGTAGGGGAGAAGAATAAGCGAGGGCCTTATAAAGAAAAAGGAGAATTTTAGTGGTCAGCAACACCGAATCAATTCGGCCCAAAGGGCGAATCAATTCGCTAAAGTCGAATTCTACACTGGCCCAAATCGAATCGATTTGGAAAAGTCTACATTGGATGAAAATGAATCGATTCGGTTTGGAAGCCGAATCGATTCACACCTAAAAATCTGTAATTCTCTGCATATGCTACCAAGAAGGAAGAATGTAGGTTGTTTTGGCTTAGATTACATGGAGCTCATGGATACGTATGATACGTAGAATGGTCCAAAACAAAATTGTGAAACTCCTTACATGTCGAGGGTTGCTCGACACAAAAATCTAGGCTCAGGGGAACCTATCCGGCCCCGTAAACGGGGCGGATAACGAAATTGATTTCGTTGATGGGTCAAATAACTCCAGAAATGTCCTAAGGCGTTGATCGTTCACCTTAAACACATTACCATCTTTGGGATGTTTTAATGAGCGATTGGGAGTGCATCATGACGAATAATCCGAACAACCCGAATTATCTGGGCTGGATGACACTTATCTGTCACAATGAGATAAAGGATTGTAACTTGACATAACAATGAAGTGAGTCCCATCAGCGAGGATCTCAGAAAAGGATCAGGATGATCAAGTCGTAACTTCTTCAAAGAGCCTTGCACGACACCATCTCTTCTTCCCCAATAAATGTAACCCTTACCCTAAGAAAAAGGCATATAATTCTTGTTATTAAAATAAAAATAATAAGAAAGGAGAAACACCCCATGGACGTAGGCCATTGCCGAACCACGCGAATACTTGTGTCGTATGTGATTGTGGGACTGGTTTTATTCCATTTGGAATTAATTATTTGGAATCATTCATTGTGGGATAATTTCACTTACAACTCTTAGAAAATTTCTTAAATATTTTGCTCTCTAGATTTTTTTTACCAAAGAAAATGATAATGAGGCAACTCTTTTCACGTATATGATGTTTTTTCGCATGTATGGTTAACCACAAGTAGCACAAGTGGAAAGGGTGACCTGATCACAGAAATCTCACACTCAAGTGCTAAAAGATAAATCTATAATCCTCTTTAACCCCGTTTACGCCCAATTATTTGAGATTCAACAATCTATATGATATTTTAGTTTGAGATCTCAATTTTTGAGCACCAAGTTTGTTTACTCATCATTGAGAGGGCTCATTTGGCACGATGGATTCCGTGTGTCTATGCTTACGAATTGCTAGCCAAAGGACACCAAGATGCTTGAGGAACGCATTGTGAAGGCTATGAGTGGATTCCTGTGGTTTAGCTCTAAAGAAGGTTCAATGAGCGATTGGAAGTGCATCAGACGTAAAGGCATCGAGTCGTGAGTAGTCATTTGTTGTCCTCGTATGAAATCCTACATCATAGTGGATTTTGCATAAGTTAGGCCGTTTGAGATTTTTTCCCGTTGTGAGTTTTCCTCCAACATCGCGATATTGTGTGGTTGGTTTATTTTACCTTTGCTTATTCAACTAGATGCATGCTCATGGTAAGATAAAATTGGACGAATTATTTACACAACTTTGATTTAATCGGTGCTTGTTTTAGAATTAGTTTATTACTCACTTCGTTAATTAATTGAAATTAAAATTAGAATTAGTGCAACCTTAGGCACTTGTAGTGTATTCTAATATACATCATGTATACGAGTTTTTGCCCCCTTAGGCGGGTGTTCACATATACATATTGACATTTCACAAAAAATATTTGGTTTATTTCTTTCAACCTTGAGTGTTAACCCCTTTTCTATAGCTGAAGTGTAAATGTCTTGAGTGGTATTCAGAGTTGTGCTAAGAAGATCCAATGTTGTCATGGATGACCTATAAGGTCCAACACCGGGCATCGTCACTACTCCGATCGTACCGACACTAATTAAGGAACTAGCCCATATTATCCATGAGTTTAGGACTAAGGATATTATTTATTTATTTAGCCCATATTATCCATATGACCAATACATATGAAAGTCGTTCTTCATTTGGAGGAAAAGTTGAAGAAAGAGAAAGAACTTTACTCAAAAATGTCAATCACGGTGAAATGTAGAAGGAACTCGATGAAATGTAGAAGGATCTCAAAAATAATATGTAGAAGGATCTCGGTGAAATGTCAATCACGGTGGCTGTTAAGATAAGCAACATATAAAAAGTTGCTTATTTAATAACTGAGAATACCGAACTAAAAAGGCATATTTGAGAGAAGGATAATCACACTATTGCCGCTCTGCGGGCTGAGAGGGATTTAGTGCCTCTTATCAGGTTCCAATACACGAGGTCTTTTAAGAACTCTTCATATTATAGCCTTCTTAAATATCAATCTTTCCTTAATTGTCACAAAGCGTTGCATGCTGGGCTGAAGGTCCATATGCCGAATATAGATGTGTTAAATACGATTTAGGTGAATTTTAAGGAGTAGAGGAAGAACCACTTAATGGGTCATCCTTTCTTAAGCCTGATGGTCAAGAAGAGTAATGAAGTCTTTTAAGTTAAGTATGCCCCCCGGCTGACTCGACCGACCATCAAGACTTCGAGTCACTGATGCACGAGGAACTTGGGGGGGATCATTCCTTCGCCTTAGGCCTCGGGGAATCCCCAATAGTGACCACTCTAATACCGTTTTCTTTCAATGGACATTGATATAGGTCATGAGGTTGTTTATTCGTACTCGAACAATTGTGTGTAAAAGATATGGGGTCGTTTAACATCTTAACTTTTTTTATTTTTTGAATCCTCTTCCCCACATGTTTGTGCAAACATTTATGTGGATGATTGTGTTAGTTGTTTTAATATTTGTGTAAATTCCGTTCTCTTAGTGGATGTGCTATCTGTTATTTAATCAATCGTGTGCAAAAAGGGTGTTTGCCTTTGTAAGAGTATTTGGCTACTCATTTTCCTCCCCCGCAATAGGATTTTTGCATTTCATATTACAAAATATACTTTGAGTCTCTTATCCTTTAGATTGTTCTGAAAAAGCGTCATATAAATTCATATTCACCAACTCAACCAGATATCATGCATTAGCACACTCGATGGATTGCCACTTAGGGTGAGGTAACAGACTTAGTAGACTTACAATTTTTCATACTCAAATTAAGTTTTTTAAAATTGGAAAATGGTTTTGTGTATATGTGCACCTTTATATGGATTTAATATTAGTGATACAAGTAAAAAATCATATACTTATATAAAAATTTTCAAAAGGAACATTGCATACGTATATTATGTGTGTTTAGGTGTAAAATGCTTAGGGGTGAATTAAATTGGAGTGAAATTATAATTATTTAGTGAAATTAGATATAACTAACTGGGAAAGAAAATATACTACGACAAGTAATATGGGATTTTCATATTTTCATTTAAAAGTCAATTTAATTATTAATCTCGGGTCCCTAATATAGCCCATTACCTAAGTAGTACGTCGAAACTCTCTTGAAACCCTAATTGGCCCAAGCCCACTTTAAGTACATATTTATATAGGTCAATGGAAGGGTTTAAGGTGGATAAGACATTCTTTAAGGCTAGAGAGGGAGATGAAAAATACTATTCACATTTTTTTTGAAGGGGTGAGGAGATTAGAAGTAATTTCTATCACAAATCACTAAGTTTTCTTCTTCGGGAGTGGCCATAAGGCTTACATTGGGGGGGGGGGGGGATAATTTACTTGAAGATTAAAGTATTTCAAGGCATTTTAGTAACTACTAACAACTATAATAGACGACGCTTGCTAAACTAACCAAACAAGAAAAAGGGTCAAATGTCCAAGAAGAAGTCTGATCAGATGAAAGTTTCTTCGTGATCACGGACATGATACCAACAATTGTCTCCTTTTAAAGAACGAGATGGAGTCACTAATCCATAGGGGCATCTACAAGAGTGTATGGAATGAACTGATATGTAGGAAACTAATCAGAAAGATAAAGGGAATGATATTTGCAGTAATCAAAGGAGTGGGTGAAGGGAATGTAACCAAGTCTAAGAAAATCTATAAGAAACCAAAGTTACTAAAAAGGTCCGCCTGGTTGGACGGATTGGCATGATCTCTAGTGGGTTTGCTGTCGGTGGAGAGTCTAGCTTGGACCAAAAAGAGTACAAGTGGTAGTAACGTGAAGCTATGGAAATCTATACATCCAAATTATTGGAAGGCTGGGAGAACATCGTCTTCATGTGGAAGTGCTCTTATGACCAAATCACACCCCGTGATGATCCCCTTCTCATTGAGACGATAATCTTGAATTAGTTTATTGAATGGATTGTGATTTATATGGGGACCTCAGTAGACATCATATACTAAAATTATTTTTTTAAAAAATACAATAGGATTGAACTCAATTGAGGTCAGTCAAAGGTCCCCTTACTCGGGTTTTGTAGGGGAAGAAGTTTATCCTGAAGGGGTGATTAAATTACCTCTTACCTTGGGTAAAATCCCAAAGATAGTCCTCATTTGCCTACAATGTCCTATTGGGATGAACATCGCTCAATCATCTTGATGGATTGGGAGGCCCACCTAAACCAAGGTCATAGCCTTGTATGCCCTTTACCAAATGGCTAATGAAGGTGCCCATATAACTCACCACTCAATCGTATGGATTGGGTGAACTCCATGCACGTCAATTAAATGATCAAAGTACGACGAACTACACAATATCGATTTAGTGGTCTCTGATAAAACCCTGAGAGCGTATGCACTCGAATTCGAGATGGAGCAACGGTACCAAAATTATA
This sequence comes from Sambucus nigra, assembly GCA_949130495.1. Classification (NCBI taxonomy): domain Eukaryota; kingdom Viridiplantae; phylum Streptophyta; class Magnoliopsida; order Dipsacales; family Adoxaceae; genus Sambucus; species Sambucus nigra. The sequence goes on from OX422213.1 coordinate 296,028,679, forward strand.
AGTATTGTTGCAATAGAGGAAGTTTTTTCCTTTTAGTTACTATTGAGAACAAATAAGATAACTTAGGTATATATGACAAAATATTGCACACATTAGATCACGCCAAATTTTATCTTCAATATTTGGTGATTAATCTAAAATTAGAATCACAACAACAATTCGTACGAGGGAAAAACCCATTACGGGAAAAAAAAATCTGGGTGAAAATGAATGAGAAATACACTATGGTAGAGTTTTACAAATAGAACTAATGACTTATAATCACACAACACGCTGACTAACTATCCACTCTTTCGCACCATATATTTCGTAGTAGGCGCCAAAGGTCGGAAACGCTACATAACCGTGACCGGTTTTGGCCTCGACCAATGTCTTCCAATAAGCAAAATATTCATTTGGATTTTGAAGATGAACTTTGTTGAGATGCAACCAAAATGCTTGGGTATGCCATTCTAACATGTGAGTTTTCCTAGAGGTTTTGAAAGTGTTAAAATATTTTAGATTACTCATACCTCACAATGGATTTTTGAGATATTCCAATAAGTCTCTCGAGAACAAAGATATAAATATATTTATTCAAGAATAAAGCCAATATTATTTTAAGCATCAATAGGACTCATGATCAATGTTTGGAAACAAACATCTCAAAAAATACAATGAGAAAGAAATGAAAAAGAAAACTATGGTTTTAATATCTATTATATCTAAACTCGAAAACATATTTCTTTTAAAATTACTCTTGATCAAATGTCTTTTCACTCTCAGAAAATTTCCCAAATATTTTTGCTGTCTATATTTTTTTACCAAAGATAATAAGAATGAGGCAACTCTTTCCATGTATATGATGTTTCTCTACTTGTATAGTGAACTGCAAGTAGCAAAAGTATGGAGGATGACCTCATCACCAACATCTCAAACTCAAGTGTTAAAATAAAGAGAAATGTGACTGCAATAAAGTCTTTCACGGATTCCCAAAGAGAAGAAAAAGAACATATTCATAGATGAAATTCATGACCCGTAAAACACTGTGTTGTTGATAAGAGGGAAACCGAGTGTTTGTGTAGGGACACTGTCATTGATTTCGGCTCTCGCTCTACATGCAAAAACCTAAGCTACTACTACACTTGCGAGGCAAGCACAACGGTAAGTCGGGTATCATAAGAAATCCACAGGGAGTGATTGAATTTTAGATTTTAATCGATTTACTACTTCAAAAATAAAAGTGTAAAAGGTGATAGGGGGTGAAATGGTGAAAAAGGAAAAAGAGAAGTTATGCTACACAAAAGCAAATAGAGGATCGGTATCGCGTTCCACCACACGGATCGAAACAACTACGAATTAGAGTTAAGGCTCGAACTCAATTTAATCGAGCATTTTCAATTAATCATAAAATTCACGCAATAAAGAATTTAAGCCAAAGTTGCTTGAATAAACATTTAATCAAAAATGGTCACCAGCAGATTAAATTTGAATTGTCGCTTTAAAATCTAACGTTGCGTGACAAAAAAAGATAAACATATAACAATCCAACTTTGATATGCGCGGTTTCAATTAAACGCAATTTTACCCAAAAACCAACTTTCGGAGCTCAAGGCCCGACAATGGCGGAACACAACCCCGACCCTATTTATCTAAGGACTAAGCATGAATAAACTAATTAAACTATAAAAGCAATAAATAACAACAAATAGAGATTATCTAGGCAAGAAAAGTAAATGGCATCAATGGAAATACAACTATAACAACAAAAATGACAATGAATAGTAAACTTACATAACAAAAATGGGCAAAACCCCAAACCAAATGGGGAGGAGGGTGAAGATATCCCCTTAAAAACCCTTGAATATAATTAAAATGAGAGATATATCTCTTCAAAATGAAGAGGAAGTGTATTTATACAAAACAAATCCCATGGCAAACTTGTGAATAAAGAAGAAGAAAAACAAATATCTGCAGGACCGAATCCATTTAGAGTGTCCGAATCCATTTGGCCGAATCGATTTGGGGTGTCCGAATTGATTTGGAAAAGGAAATTGATCACACTGGTCCAAACCGAATCAATTTGGAGTGTCCGAATCGATTTGGGGTGTCCGAATCGATTTGGCACATATAGGTCTGCAATTCTTAGTTTTGTCCAACTTTATGGAAAATGCCGTAGCTTCTTTGTTATAACTCGGAATGAGGCACGATCGGAGGCTACACGAAGATAACTCATAGGGATAAAACATCCAAGAAGACACGAGTAAAAAAAAACAAATTATGAAATGACTAAAATGCCCTTGACTGTGACCTTGAGTGTATTTTAAAGATAAAACCATCCTAAAAATGCCATGACTCCCTCATTATACATCGGAATCATGCACCGTCGGTGGACACGTGAAGAGAAATCAAAGGTATTCAACTTCCATGAAGAGCTCAGGATTCAAACCCGAATGCTGAAATTACTAAAATGTCCCCGAAGCTGCAAAAGTTGACAAAACTTTTTCGAAAAGCGTCTGAACTTCATACTAAGCATCCAAATACCTATAAAATATCAATTAACCCCTGTAAAACATATATTTATAAAAATCCGAGGTTGTATGGTTAACGAGCATAAATATAGGAAATAAGATAACCTAGGGATCTAATAACGCATAGGTTAACGAGTGAAATACGCAATATTTGCGTCGTATCACACCCCCTAACTTACACATTGCTAGTCCCTAGCAATAAAATCGGATACAACAAGAACAACCAGTAAACCAAAAAAGGAATACAAGTACAAAAATGGGATAATAAAGGATAAGGCCACTTTTGCGGGTGAACGATTGAATTTAGCGTATGCGATAAGCCATTAAGCCCCTAGGTTACCCTAGTGGACGAGTGGTGTCTCTTGAGGGTTTTCAGGGATGAAACCCACAAACATAAAATAGTTTCCTCAAAATATTCCCAACCCAACATGCGACAAACTCAACAACAACGAAAAAGATTTCAAAATCGTTATTAGCATATTGAACGAATTCAAGCTAAAGTCCATTGTTATTAACAGGTTGAATGCACCTCATAGAATTGAAACTTTAAAAGTGGGAGGGGGAGACCATATGGAAAACATGATTTGGTCAAATATTAAATAATCTGGATAAATGAGATTAAAGCATTCATATATTCAATCTTCATGGGCATTACACTCATCAAATGAATTCACTTGAAACAGGGAGGTAACACACGGAACGTGCGGGAATAAGGAGTAAATGTAAATGGAAACTAGGCCGCGAACATGTCACAAATGAAGAACGCTACATAGGAAATTAAAAACTTGTAATCTCAATGAAAGATATCGCACATTAAAAGAGGCAAAATGCATTTTCACAGATAATCAAAACTATTTAAACTTTTAAATTGAATGCACCCTAGGATTACATAGGACTTGTATAGGGTTGTAATGTAGGCTAAGCTAGGCTACTAAATGAAGGATATATGTACGGATTCAAAGTGTTCAGAGATGAAAAACTTAGGATAATGGTAAATAGTGGGCAATAACGGAAATGGAAAACAAGTTCCATAATCCAGCATTAGATATAACAATTGGAGAGCCATAAGGATTATTGAACACAATATACAACATTTACAAACTTTCTCTTTGCTTTTTCTTTTATTCTTTTTCTCATGTTTTCTTTTCTTTTCTTTTGCTTTTCACTTCTGTTTTTCTTTTTTACAACACTTTATTTTCTTTTCTCACTCTTTTCATGTGCTTAAATTGCAACCACACTACACACAATCCCAAGCAACATTCCAAACAAAGGTAAGAAAGGTAATATGTATGGTATATAACTCCAATGTGGAGTGGTTATGGAATTTTGGGGTTATGAAATGAAAGGCTAATATTAAGGCTCAAAGGGGTTGACTAGGAAAATATATAAAGTGAGGTCAAGGCTAATATGGGTGATATAACAAAGATTGCCTATGATCATTTCATAAAGTTTATGCAATTCTTGAGTCAAAACAATTTTGAAAATCATGCTCAAGTAACACATTTCAACATATAAACTCAATTAATGAACCATCAAATGAAAGAATAGTGAGATTATTGACGAATTCAACGTTTAGTGTATACACTCACAAATGATGAAAAGTACAAAGCTTTCTCGTTGTAAGTACATACAAGACAACAAAAGATTACCGAGTTATAAAAGTCTTAAACCAAATCAATAAAGCAAGAAGAGCGCATGTGCTCAAGGTATAAAGTTTAATTCATGAAGTTATTCACAATATCAATGATTTGAGGACTAAAGTCTAATAACTTCTAAAATCGAGAACATGCATCATTGAGTTGTCTATTGGATCAGGCAATTATTGAAATTTATCATCGGAAATAAGGGCAAAATGCCCAACAAAGGAGAAAAAAGAAAGAAATATTTTTGAAAATTTTCAAATTTTCACAAAAAGGCATACTTAGTAACTAACAAGTAAGCAAATCAATGCACTACACATGAAATGGATAGAATATCCTACACCCTCGAATTTAAATGTTGCATTGTCCTTAATGCACATTAGAAACACAACACAAATATAGGAAAAGAACGATATTATCCAAAATTGGAGCGATCTCCAGAAGCACGAGTTCAAACGAATCTACAAAACAAGTTAGTACCGAGCATAGCAAAAATAAATAATAAAAAGTTAACTAATTACACTAGACTAAATTAAAAGGAGAAGAAAGAAAGAAAGAAAATTAAAAAGCTAACTATTTACAACTTACTATTTAGGCCTCACACTAACTATACCCTAGAAGTCTAAATAGTTGAGGGTCCACCCAAACTACGATTTGACTTTGGAGGATCGAAGGTGGACCCTCCCTAGAATGCATGCCTCCCGAAAAATAGGAATTCCGTTTGAACAACGAAAGGCATGTGTAAGGCGTAAGAAATGAACCAACGCCAATTATCAATTTTGGGGGGACGATGGGGGATTTGGATAATAAGGGGGAGAGATACACTTGAGGTCCAAGAAAAATGGACTCATCTCCTAAAGGTTTTTCAATTGTAATGGGAGATGGTGCACACGTGGGGATAACATCCATCGAAAACAAGTTCGGCAAAGAGTCCTTATCGGTAAAAAATGTAGAAGTTTTAAAAGTTTCTACCGACTCATAGGAATCAACCGATAATTATAATGGTTCAATGACGAAAAACGTATATGGTAATGAAATAAATTCAATCTCCGTCAACATATCATCGGAAGGAGATTGAATATCTGGGGAGAAAGATTCACATTCGATGAGAAATTCTTTGAAAAAATGAGGTGAAACACAAGTTTCTACCTCCTCGTTGTTTTGTACATAAGAATTCATCTCATCGCCAAGTGCTCCAAGTTTCATTCCATCACCATTTAGGCTTTCCAAACCTTGGGAGTAAAGAAGAAAAGTTTCTTCCAAAGTAGGCTTCCTCAGCTCAAGAGCCTTGGACTCCTCATTTGGTTGAAACTCGTCTTCGAAAGTATTGGAATAAGAATCGTTATTGGATTCGAAAAATGAATCCAACTCAAGCTCCCAATAATAATTTTCATTCCGATAATTGTTTTCAAGTCTTTCAATCTCAAGAAAATATTCAAAATGGAAAACCTAAAAACTATCCCCAAAGTAAGAATCATTAGAATGACCGTAATAACTATAATAGTAGGACATGATTACTGAATTGTTTATAGATGGAGAATCCAAGCAAGAAAGTGAGCAACCACGAACCAAAGTTTCTTAGCACTCAATTAGTCAATTCTGCAAAAAAGGTTAAAACAAAGAATACATATACAAAAGGAAAAATACTACGAAATAATAAAATAATTACAATCTAAAACACACTCCCCGACAACGACGCCATTTTGATGAGAGGGGAACCTAGTGTTCGTATAGGGACACTGTCGTTGATTTTGGCTCCTGCTCTACATGCAAAAACCTAAGCTACTACTACACTTGCGAGGCAAGCACAACAGCAAGTCGGGTATCGTAAGAAATCCACAGGGAGTGATTGAATTTTAGATTTTAATCGATTTACTACTTCAAAAATAAAAGTGTAAAAGGTGATAGGGGTGAAATGGTGAAAAAGGAAAAAGAGAAGTTACGCCACATAAAAGTAAAGCAAGAATCGGTATCGCGTTCCACCACACGGATTGAAACAACTACTAAGTAGAGTCAAGGCTCGAAAGCAATTTAATCGAGCATTTTCAATTAATCATAAACTTCACGCAATAAATAATTTAAGCCAAAGTTGCTTGAATAAACATTTAATAAAAAATGGTCACACACGGATTAAATTCGAATTGTCGCTTTAAACTCAAACGTTGCGTGGCAAAGAATGATAAACGCATAACAATCCAAGTTTGATACGCGCGGTTTCAATTAAACGCAATTTTACCCAAAAACCAACTTTCGGAGCTCGAGGCCTGACAATGGCGGAACACAACCCCGACCCTATTTATCTAAGGACTAAGCATGAATAAACTAATTAACAACTAATTAAACTATAAAAGTAATAAATAACAACAAATAGAGATTATCTAGGCAAGAAAAGTAAATGGCATCAGTGGAAATAAAGCTAGAACAACAAAAGAGATAATAAATAGTAAACTTACATAACAAAAATGGTCAAAACCCCAAACCAAATGGGGAGGAGGGTGAAGAGCTCCCCTTAAAAACCCTTGAATATAATTAAAATGAGAGATATCTCTCTTCAAAATGAAGAGTAAGTGTAATTATACAAAACAATCCCATGGCAAACTTGTGAATAAAGAAGAAGAAAAACAAATATCTGCAGGACCGAATCCATTTGTAGTGTCCAAATCCATTTGGCCATATTGATTTGGGGTGTTCGAATCGATTTCAAAAAGGCAAATGATCACATTGGTCCAAACCGAATCGATTTGGAGTGTCCGAATCGATTTGGCTCCTACAGGTCTGCAATTCTCAGCTTTGTTCAACTTTACGTAAAATGCTGTAACTTCTTCGTTATAACTCGAAATGAGGCACGATCGGAGGCTACATGAAGATACTCAGAGGGATACAACATCCAAGTAGAAATTAGGACAAAACCCAAATTATGAAATGACTAAAATTCCCTTGAATGTGACCTTGAGTGTGATTTTAAAGATAAAACCATCCTAAAAATGCCATAACTCCCTCATTATACATCGGAATCATGCACCGTCGGCGTCCATGAGAATAGAAATCAAAGGGCTTAAACTTCCATGAAGAGATCAGGATTCAAACCCGAATGATGAAATTATTAAAATGCCCCCGAAGCTGCAAAAGTCGGCGAAACTTTTTCGGAAGGCGTCCGAACTTCATACTAAGCATCCAAATATCTATAAAAGCTCAATTAATCTCTAAAAAAACATATATCTATACAAATATGAGGTTGTCTGGTTAACGCGCATAAATATAGGGAATAAGATATCGGAGGGGACTAATAACGCGTAGGTTAACAGGTGAAAGACGCAATATTTGAGTCGTATCAGTTGTCAAGACCAAAGTATTTGCCAACGCGCACCATCCACAAGGAGGAAAGTCGCACAGGACTATTGCAAAATTGGAAAAATCCCAGGAAGAGTTATGGACTAGGGAAAAGACTACATGGACAGGAATAACCTTTTCACTGACGGGACCATTCCGTAAGGGATCCTTGAAATCCGGTGAAGGAACAAAAATCTTTGAAATTTTTTTAACCTTAATAAAAAAGCACAAACAATATACTTATGCAATGTTCCTTTTGAAAAGATCTACATAAATATATGATTTCATTCTTGTATCACTAATACCAAATCCATATAAAGGTTCACACATACACAAAACGATTTTCCAATTCTGAAAAACTTAATTTGAGTATGAAAAAATGTGAGTCTACTAAGTTTGTTAACTAAACCTAAATGGAAATTCATCGAGTGGGATCATGTATGATGCCTGGTTGAGTTGGTGAATATGATTTTATGTGACACTTTGTCAGAACAACTATAAGGATAAGAGACTCAAAATATATTTTGTAATACAGAATGTGAGAATCCAATTACGAGGGAGGAACATGAGTACCCAAATACTCTTATAAAATCAAGCATCGTTTTATCACACGATGGGTGAATAAAAGATAGCACATGCACGTAGAGAATGGAATTTACACAAATATTAAGCTAACTAACACAATAATCCACAAAAATGTTTGTATGAACATGAAGAGAACATGATTCAAAAAATAAAAAGTTTTGCTGTTAAACGGACCGATGTATTTTACACAATTGTTCGAGTCTGAATAAATAACCTCATGACCTATACCAATGTCCACTGAAAGAAAATGGTATGAAAGTGGTCATTATTGAGGATTCCCCCGGGCTTAAGGTGGAGGAATGATTACCCTAAGTTCCTCGCGCATTACTAACTCAAAGTGTTCATGATTGGTCGGGTCACCTGGGTACCATGCCTCACTTAAAAGTCTTCGATACTCATCTTGACCCTCTGGCTTAAGAAATTGTGACCCATGCATTAGTTATTCCCATGCTACATAAAAGTGACCTGGATCGTATCTAACTTATATATATTTGTTATATCGACCTTTAGCCATGCTTGCAACTCTTTATATTAATTAAGGAAATAGTGATATTTAAGAAGGCTATAATATGATGAGTTCTATAAATACCTCATGTATCAAAATCTAATAAGAGGCACTAAATCCTTCTCAGCCAGTAAAGTAGTAATAACTTGACTATCCTCTTGAAGAAATAAAAGAGACTTTGAAATTTGTATAAGTGTGAATGAGAAAAGCTTTAAGAGCTGAAATTAACTAAGAATCAGATTGAAGGAAAGAAACAGAGATTAAAGAAGAAGAACAATAGAATGAATAAAGGCTTTATTCTCATTAATGGACGGAAGCGTATCCTCTATTTATACAATGATCAGATAGTTAGTTACAACTAACTAAATCTACTTAATAGAATAATAAAAAATAGAATAACAGAAAACCAAATAACAGAGATGAGAAGTGCTAATGCTCTATCATTCCCCCGCAAGCTGATGGTATTTGAACAAGGTAGCAGGCAGCTTGATAAGGTAGAAGGTGGAAGTAATTTATCTTGAAGATATTTAAACCTTGGAGTGCATAGATTTTTTATAAAGATGTTAGAAAGTTGATCTTGTGAGAAAATGTGAGAGATGAATAGTTTCTTTTAAGCAACCTTTTCCCTAATAAAATGGTAGTTTACCTCTATGTGTTTACTCCTTGCATGAAGAACTGGATTATTGGCTAGAGATAGAGCACTGAGGTTATCACACCACAATCTAGGTATATGAGAAAGATGAACTTGAAGATCAACTAGAATTTGTTCAATCCACACTAAGTCAGCAGCAGTGTTAGCAAGGGCTTTGTATTCAACTTCGGTGCTAGATCTAGCTACAGTAGACAACTTCTTTGCTGACCATGAGATGAGATTTTTCCCAAGAAAAACACAATAGCCAGTGATGGACTTCCTATCTAGTCTATCTCCTGCCCAATTAGAATTTGAAAATGCTGAGAGTGTGAGAGGTCCAGGTTGAAATAATAAGCCTTTTTGATAAGAACCCTTAACAAACCTTAGTATCCTCTTTACAGCTTGAAAGTGAGAGTTGAGAGGACTCTGCATATGCTGACATGCCCAGTGAACTGCAAATGATAGATCTGGTCTAGTGATGGTGAGCTATTGTAAGGAACCAACTAAGATTCTATAAAGGTGTGGATTGGAGTAAGGAGATAGATCTTCAGCTTGAGATGATTTAGTTGGTAGAGGAGAGGAAGCTGGTTTACAATCAACCATAGCTGCTTTGGCAAGAATTTCTTTTGCATATTTGGATTGACTCAGAAGTAAACCTTTAGGAGTAGATGTGACTTCAATTCCCAAAAAATAGTAAAGTGGACCTAGATCTTTCATAGCAAAAGTAGCCTGCATAACTCTGATGAAGCTATGAATAAGAGAAGGTGAGTTTCCAGCGATTATTATATCATCCATATAAATTAGAGACACCATGATGTGAGATTTGGTCTGTTGAATAAACAAAGAGGTGTTTACTTTGCAGTTTGTGAACCCTTAATCCAAGAGAAATCTGGAGAGAGTAGAATACCAAGCTCTTGGTGCCTGTTTTAGGCCATACAAGGCCTTGTGAAGTTTGAAGACATGTGTGGGAAGGAGTGGATCAGTGAATCCTTGAGGTTGAGTCATATAAACCTCTTCCTCTAGACTCCTATAGAGGAAGGCATTTGAGACATCAAGTTATTTCAAGGACCAGTTATGATGAAGAGCTAGAGAGATGACCATTCTGATGGTAGGAGGTTTTACAACAGGACTGAAAGTGTCAAAATAGTCAACTCCCTCTGTTTGGTGAAATCCTTTGGCTACCAATCTAGCCTTATGCCTAGCTATGCTCCCATCTGAATTGTGTTTGACTTTGAACACCTACTTACATCCAATTACAAGTTTATCATGTGGTAAGGGAACCAAAGACCATGTTTGTTGGTTGAGTAAAGCTTGATATTCATCTGTCATGGCTTGTTTCCAGGTAGGGGATTTAATGGCTTGGGTAAAACTAGTAGGTTCAGGTATGGGATGAAGGGTAGCTAGATATGTAAAGGGCTATTTTGGTTTATGAATCCCTGATTTAGATATGGTGATCATGGAGTGATTGTTAGATGAAGAGATGAGGGATGGCTCTTGATCAGTAGGAGCAATAATTGTATGTGAAGAAGGAGAGGATATGGATGATGTAAAAGCCTGATTGGAGTGAGATAGAGAGGATGTGGTATGAGAAGAAGGAGATGAAGGATATCCATCTTTATTTTCTAGAAATGATTCAAATTGAGGTGAGTGAGGAGACACAAGTAAAATAGAAGTAGGATTGCTAAATGAGGTAGTGGATGTATCAGCAAATGGAAAAATATGTTCTAAGAACTTGACATGTCTAGAGATAAAGACTCTACCACTGGAATTTTCCATACATCTGTAATCTTTGGAGTCTAATGAGTAACCAAGAAACACACAAAGTCTAGAAGTAGGTTCAAGTTTTGAAGATTTGTAAGGTTTGAGCCATGGAAATGTAAGGACATTTTTCTCATGTCCAATATGTTACATTTGTGTATGTCGTACGCCGCTACATTTGGCACGTCACCTCACGATCTCACATGACGGCCTCTATCCGAATTCCGGGAATCAAGCATTCAACATCTCCATTAATATGTCCCACATCTGCCTCAACGACTTCACGGTCCAAGATTTTAGGGACTTAATGCAAGTGGTACGTAAGGGAAGTCAAAACAGTGAAAAAAAGGCACGATAGGAGAGTTCAAGGGCATTTTCGTAATTTCACATCCATATTTCGGAGGTCTGGTCAACTGTAAAGTTGAAGAGTTCGCCGCAACGAAGATACTGGAAAAAACGGCACCTCAATCCGAGCTACGGTGAAGGAGTTATGACCTTTTGAAGATAGAGAAAATTCCTTATAGAATGCTGTTTTTTTTGTACGCTGGATAGAATTTTAGAGTTTTAAGAACATGGGACTCTTCATATTTTTCCTATAAATACCAACTTCGGGGGAGTTGTTTTGCAAGACTTTAGAAGACGTTTTTGAGAGTCCAAATTACTCCAGTCTTCATATTTTTGAGTCCCAAGACTCATGTTTTGATTCACACAATTGCCAAACCTTTGTGAATCTTTTTGGTAACCCAAGAACACAACCTTGTGTTTGTTCAAACCTTTGTGGAGAGATCTTTGCAACCGAGGGCTGCGTGTCATTGCTGAGGGAGTCTCTACAAAGTTTTATGGCTGCGTGTCGTTGAGGAGTGCTGCGGTTCTTCCTTTGTTGATTGGACTGAGGTTCATGTGGGTTCGCTGCGTGTGGATTCATTGCTGACGACACCGGCCGATGCCTGCGGGTATTCGTGTGTCACTGTATTTCATTGTAATATGTGTAAGTTGCGATTTACTTATTATAGTGAAATAAAAGGTTTTGCCCTGCGGGGATTTTTCCTTAACTTTGTTTTCGCATGCTTTATTTATGGTTTGACACACACACACACACACGTAGTTGTTTGTTTATGGGCTGTTTCTAAATAGACTCGAATTAAATAAGGGTTACTTGAAAACTTGCGAAATTTAATTTAAATCAGTATTACACGACGTTCTCAGGAAAACATGCACATCCAAAAGTTCTAAGATAAGAGTAATCTGGATTTGAACCAGTGAGTTTTTCATAAGGAGAGGTGAGATGAAGAACAGGTGTAGGCATCCTATTAATAAGGTAGACTGATGTAAGAAGAGCTTCAGTCTAATAAGAAGGTGTGAGAGAAGCTTGATGTAGAAGAGCTAGAGAAGTTTTAATGATATGTCTGTGTTTCCTCTCACTGAGTCCATTTTGCTCAGGTGCATGAGGGAAAGATCTTTGATGGACAATGCCATTTTTAGCCAAGAAATTACTCTTGGGATTATTGAGGAATTATGTCCCATTATCAGATCTGAGGATCTTAATTTTATGAGAGAATTGATGCTCCACTAGAGATTTAAACTGAACGAATTTGGAGTAAACTTCTGCTTTGGTATTGAGAGGATAAACCCAAGTGTATCTTAAGAAGTCATTAATAAAGAGAACATAGTATCTAAAGCCAATGATAGAGGGTGTTTTAGTGGGTCCCAGAACATCAGTATGGATGAGATGAAGAGGATGAGGAGAAGATGTAGTGGATAATGAAAATGGGAGTTTGTGGCTTTTTGAGATGGAACAAGAAATGCAAGAAGAAGAAGAAGAAGAAGAAGAGGTTGAGGAGGGTAAGAATGGTAGTTTGTGTTGTTTTATGAGATGGGAGATAATGGAAATGGATGGATGGCCTAATCTGCAGTGCCAAATGTGGTGTGGTGAAGATATGGTAGAGACTAAACCAGTGGATTTGGTTATTCTCTGAGAGATTAGATGGGATAGATCATTTGGAAATGAGTACAAACCCTAGGAACATGAGCCTTGATAGAGTATTTTATGGGAGAATTTGTCTTGAACCGTGTATCCTTTAGAGTCAAAAGAGATTCTGCAATGATTATCTCTAGCTAACTGATGCACAGAGATTAAGTTATGATTGATGTGAGGTGCATGAAGAACCTTGGAAAGTACTAAAGGCTGGTTTGGAGTGGGAAGTAATACATCTCCAATATTGTGAATAGGAATATATGTACCATTACCTATAGTAATTGAGTCAGATCCATTGTAAGGTGTGGAGTTATGAAGATGTGAAAGAGAGTTTGTGAGATGACTTGTTGCTCCTGTGTCCAAGATCCATTTAGGTGTTGAAGAGATTTTAGGGTTTTTGTGTTGAGTTATGTAGGCTTGAGGTTGAAATTTTGAGTCTGGTAGTAATGAATTATCAGGATAGTGTGAAAATGATTGATCATTATAGCTTTGGTCTGGAAAAGGTGAGTTAGAAAGATGAGGCCAAGTGGTTGTTTATGGTGCTAGATATGCATGGTTAGGTGTAGTTGTTACAGGTCTTGGATTATAGGGGGTGTATTGGGAAAGCTTAACTGAAAGGCATTTGAGTTCATGGTTTGATTTGGGTGTTGATTTTGGGTAGAGGAGAAAGAAGCATAATGTTTGGTTTAGGATGGGAGTTATGATTAGGAAAAGTAGTGGGAATAGGAAGTGTATAGTTTTGATTGAATCTATGATAACACTTAAAGGCATAATGGTTGCCCTTACCACAAATTTGACAAGTTACCCTATTATTGGAGTTAAAATTTCTTCCATTCCCATAGCCTCTCCCTCTTGAATTTCTATTTCTCCCATTATTTCTGAAACTCTGAAAGTTTTGAGACATCTGATTAGGGTTGTACATATTACACTGTTGAGGGGTAGGGTTGGCATTTGAAGTACTAGAGGTGGATTCAACCCTCTTATCTACTGCTATCAAGGTAGTGGTTGATTCTGATGTACCAATTTCTTTGCTAACATGCATTTCTTTTGACCTAAGCATAGCGTGTAACTCAGAGAATGTAATTGACTGGGTTCTTGTTCTGAGAGAAGTTTTAAGAGATGAGTATTCATGAGATAAGATGTTAATAGTGTAAAGAACAAGATCTTCCTCTGCAGCTGGACAGTCTACAACCATCAATTTATCACAACAGTCTTTTATTCTCCCCAAGTATTCGTCCATTGAACAATCTTTCTTAGCATTCAATAGTTTCAATTTCATCTCATAGATGTGTGATCGTGATACAGACAGATACCTACTCATCAGATAAACCCAAATTTCATGGGCATGCTCAAAACCAACAATTTGTGGCAAGATTGTTGGTGACATTACAAAAATTAGACAACTAGTCAATTGCTTATCAATATCTAACCATTTGGCATAATCAGGGTTAGGAATGAGATTAACTGATTGATCTGTGATTTGTTGATCTAGAATAGGGTTTGATCCATCAAAAAATCCAAGAAGGTGATTTGCTCTCAGAACATTCTTGATTTGAAGTTGCCAGATCATGAAATTTGTAGTGTCGAGCTTGATTGTGATCAGTGATGTCAAGTTCGAAATAAAGAATACTAGATTTAGTGCGAGATTTACTCTATTAGCAGTAGTTGCCATTGTTAAATTCCAGTGAGAACTTGAATTAAGCTAGGTTTTAAGAATCTTGAAGCTCTGATACCATGAAGAAATAAAAGAGACTTTGAAATTTGTATAAGTGTGAATGAGAAAAGCTTTAAGAGCTGAAATTAACTAAGAATCAGATTGAAGGAAAGAAATGGAGATTAAAGAATAAGAACAATAGAATGAATATAGGCTTAATTCTCATTAATGGAAGAAGGAAGGGTATCCTCTATTTATACAATGATCAGATAGTTAGTTACAGCTAACTAACTCTACTTAATAGAATAACAGAAAATAGAATAACAGAAAACCGAATAACAGAGATGAGAAGTGCTAATGTTCTATCACCTCTCCTGAAAAAGCCTTTTTAGTTTGGTATTTTTAGTTAGGAGACGAGCGACTTTTTATGTGACGCTTATCTTGATAGCCACCGTGATTGACGCTTCATCGAGATCATTCTACAAATTATTTTTGGCTATCTTAAGTGCTCAGTCAGCTTCTGAGCGAGGTTCTTTCTCTTTCTTCAACTTTTCCTCCCAACGAGGAACGACTCGTATCTCTATTATTTGATCATAACTGCTTGGCCATATGGTCGGATAGAATACGAGCTTGTAAAAATAATCATGACGGTGCAACCAAATGAAAGACTAGAGGATAAAGACAAAATCTAAACACTACCTTCCTCTCCAAGTGGATTTTTTCTTTTGCACAGATGTTCGTACCACCTTCTAAACCCTCCAACTCTCTTTACCCCATGCTACTCATATACACCTTATAAGTTTTCTCAGCATCCATGTACTTGATTTAATGAATATTAGAACCCTCATGTCGATCATCAACTCTGAATAGATTATCGTGTACAACCCGTCACTGAGCAGAGGTCTGATTGATCTTCTCCATGGGGCTTTTATCCCTGGCACTTTGAAGGGTCTGCCCATCAACTAGCTCCATAGAGGAGTTATCCGATCATCTACTCGGTTATGGTTCAAGTAAATGATGTCCTCGATCCTAAACTCATAAATAATATGGGCTAGGTCCTGAATTAACACTAGTATGATCGGATTAGTGAACCCCGCAGGCTCGATGCCCAGTACGGAACCTTATGGAGCATCCTTACCAAGATTGGATTTCTTAACATAATTCTGAACGCCGCTCAAGTCATTTCTACTTTAGCTGAAGACAAGAAGTTAACACATGAGGTTAAAAGAAATAAACCAATTTTTTATATGTAAATATGTATACATGAACAACCGCCTAAAGGGGCGAAAACCCATATACACGATGTATATGGGAATTCGCTACGAGTGTTTAGGGTTACAACAATTCAAATTTTTATTATAATTATTTAAATAAGTGAGCAATAAACCAATTTAAAACCAAGCACCGATTAAACCAAAGTCGTGTAAACAATCCGTCCAATTTTATCTTACCCCAAGAATGCTTCTTGGTGATTAAGCAAGAGTAAAATAAACCAACCACATAATGTCGCGATGTATGAGGAAAACCCACAACGAAAAAAACTTGGAACGGCCTAGCCTACGCAATGTCCATGATGTTATATGATCTTATATAAGGATGACAAATGACTTACTCACAACTCGATGCCTTCAACCCGATGCACTCCTAATCGCTCGTTGTGAAATACCCTAAATATTTGACTTACTTGAGTCTACATTATTTAGGCGTTTCAACTAATTTAGATATTGTGTCAAAACATATTTTTTAGTTCAAGTTTTCTCCATGTACATCAAATGACGTTACTCAATGACTCAACATGCCTCGACTCTACACAACGACATATCCGAGTAAAGGTATTCACGTGTGTTGCACATTTGCACTTGACACATTAGGCACACATGCATATATATTGATCCATGTTATTAATTGTGTGACTAATTAATTGCGTGTCTAAACATTTAAAAAAAGTGAAATTATATTATTTTTTCTAAAAATAATTCGTATATAAAATTTGTATAAGTTTTGTTTAAAATAAATTTTTTATTGTTTAAAATCATTTTCGAAATTTAGTGATAACATTATATTACTTGTTAGCTGGCACATTTGAGCTTTAGTTTCATTATTACTAAACATTTTAAATCATCTCTCATCTTTTACCTTTGTCATAATAGTTGACCACATAGGACCGTAGGTATTCGTTTGGTTCCTTTAAGAAAAGTATTGGTTTCTTTTAAACCGATATTTTTAATCCTTTTTTGATTTATCCTTGCTTTATCACCTATAGGAATCCTCTTCCTTAACTGTTAGTACCAGCTAGACTTTAAGCCTTAGGTCTCATAGTTGTACTCCAATATATTTTCGGCCATACCTATTTGTAGTACTTATTAAGACATTCTAGCACCTTGTAGCTTTTGGCCATATCTTATGATAGACCTCTTATTGTTCGAATAGTACAACCGATTTTACCAAATAGGAGATATGATATTTTTTACCCCTTAGCTATCATGAGTAGAACTTATCTAGACCTTCTGTAACCCATTACCATTTGATGTTGACCAAAAGTTTATAGACTATACCTGTTAGCTTTAGATTTGTGATTTAAATCGAGATCCGTATTAAACCTGCTATAGTCACTTCTATCATTTGTTAGTTTTGACATTATTAAAATCTGATTAGTTGAATAATAAAATTTTTCTTGATTTGCTTATATATATGTTATTACAAAAACTGGCATGGAATCAGAGTATGTTCATTTGCGCGTATGGAGATTGTTACGTGGGCTCTCGGGAATTTCAATTCCTATCAGATCGGGTCGCTCCGAATAAGATTTAACCGTCTTGAGTGTTTATCCTTTATTTTTTGATCATACGATTCCATGTTACAAATCTAATTACTTTTATATCCATAATATAATGATGAATTTTTATATGTATGACTTCATGATAGACAACATGTTATTTTTTTATATCCTCTAATTGTTCTCACTCTATTTCTTGAATTTAGAACCCCTATATGGTTTGAATTTTAGCAAAATATTTTTTTAACCATAGCATTGGTTGAGGGGGAGAGACCTTTTTTGTTGATTACTCTAGATTATGATGATCTTATTTAAATTATGTATGATATGTCTATTACCCTTGATTTTATTTGAGAAGTCCCTGAAGACGAGATGAATATATGTTTATTCATTTTCTACCACATTTACACATTTTTCTGCCATAATCATGGTAATTATATGTCCTTTGAGATTTTAGGGTATGGATGTTTGTCAATGCAAAAGACACCTCTTAAAATCATGTCAATGTAGGAGTGACACTTGATTAGAACCGTTAATATATTTATTGTGGTAGTTATATATATTTTTAAATATTCTCCATGTTATCATTGTTTATCTTTGTCTATTTGACATAAAAAGGGGGTGAAGAGTACATCATTTTATTAGTCTTGATTCTTGAATTATTTTAATGATATCATGTTTTTAACGATTTATCAATTTCTATGATATCTCACACTTGATCTTGTGAGTTTGGTTTTAAAGTTTTATGTAGGAAATCACAAGAAGGTGTTAGGGCAATTGGTGTATAGTTGAGTCTTGTAATTTTTATTTTCTAGGATTAATTTGTGGATTAGGTAGAATAGTTATTGTTGTATAGGACTTAGGTTATTTTATTTTTTTCCTAAGGGTACCATGATGTACTCGAAGGATTTTATCACAAATATCCAAAGGGGGAGATTGAAACACCCTAAATCTTTGACTTAGTCTAAATTATTTAGGCTTTTAAACTAATTTGGATATTATGTCAAAACATATTTTTTAGTACGAGTTTTCTCCATGGTACATCAAATGACGTTACTCGACGACTTAACATGCCTCGACTCTACACAACGACATATCCGAGTAAAGGTATTCACGTGCGTTGCACATTTGCACTTGACACATTAGGCACACATGCATATATATATTGATCCATGTTATTAATTGTGTGACCAATTAATTGTGTGTCTAAATATTAAAAAAAAAGTGAAATTATATTATATTTTCTAAAAATAATTCTTAAATAAAATTTGTATAAGTTTTGTTTAAGATAAATTTTTTATTGTTTAAAATCATTTTCGGAATTTAGTGATAAAATTATATCGCTTGTTAGTAGGTACATTTCAGCTTTAGTTTAATTATTATTAAGCATTTTAAATCGTCTGTCATCTTTTACCTTTGTCATAACAGTTGAACGCATAGGACCATAGGTATTCGTTTGGTTCCTTTAAGAAACACATTGGTTTCTTTTCATATAGAGTTTTGGCCATACCCGTTTGTAGTACTTATTAAGACATTCTAGCCCCTTGTAGCTTTTGGCCATATCTTATGATAGACCTCTTACTGTTCGAATAGTACAACTGATTTTACCAAAATAGGAGATATGGTATTTTCACTCCTTAGCTGTCATGAGTAGACCTTCTCTTGAACTGCTTTAACCCATTACCATTTGATGTTGATCGAAAGTTTATAGTCTATATGTGTTATCTTTAGATTTGTGATTTAAATCGAGATCCGTATTACACTTACTATAGTCACTTCTTTTATTTGTTAGTTTCGGTGACATATGCAACAACCTTGGAAGCTTTTGACCTAATCTGTTTAGAGAGCCTTAATATCCGTTCTTATTATTGACCAACTTATGACGGCTATACCTATTTTGGTTATAGATAGTTAACCGCCAGTTATTTCTAAGATCTTATTGGTTTAAATTGATGTCTTAGCTGTTAAGAATTTGCCAACTGTACTTCTTATATTCGTTGAGAGTTTTTACCAAAACCATATACTAGTTTGTTTACATATATTTTAGTGGTTTTAGTTTTCCAATATAATGGTTTTATATTTCTACAACAGACTGAGTTTGTTATACTGTTTTAATAAGTTATTAATCTGTTTAACTCGAATTAATATCAACCATTAGATTATAACTTTTAATCTGAACCCTTCATTTAGTGTTTCTAGAATAATCTTTTCTCACCTATATAAACCTCATTAGAGAGTTTAATTGGAGTTAGACTTTTTAGAGATTTTAAAGATCATCAAAACATATTTTCTAGAGTGAAAAACACGAAAGGGTTAGAATTTGTAGAGAGAAGAATATAGAGAATTAGAGAAATATCTAAGAGAGAGATTGAATGTTATTTTACACACATTGTGTTAAATTCTACTTCATCGCTATTCTGTTTTTGTTTATGAGTATCAATGATCTTGCACATCATCTCATATGTTAGAGATTGAAATAGTGTTAATGTAGAGAGAATTTATGTGCTTTCATGCTAAAATAATTTTTTTACAAAAATAAGAATTCCTTAGATTTTTAGATCCGAATTTTATTGAATATTTTTATGATCTAAATATTCTGAATTTTGTGTTGGATTATATATGATGTTAAAATCCAAATTTCTTTGGATCTTACATGTTTATTGAAATACTTTTAAGGATCTATTTTCTCATATTTATGAAATAATTTGTAAAACATTTTTCTCATAAAATCTGTTTTTATATTTTTTAGAAATTTAGAACACATGTTGGACTGATTATTTTATGTCTACATGACAGTGTTCATATGAGTGTTATTACATATTAATTAGAAAGAATGTTTAAATGATTAATGATGATAAATTTGAAATCTTTCTAAAAATTGATTATGTGAAGATTTATGATTGAAAATTAATTTTGTAAGTTTTCATTGAAAACTTAAGTGGTTGTTAATTGAAAATATATTTTTCTTAAGTTTTTATAAAAAACTTATATGCTTGTGTTATGAGTTAAGTTCTTTCATGGTTTGTATTTAAAACATATTCACTTACACGTTTTGCACAACTCAAAATATAGAACGCATGTTGTTGAAAGAGAGATTAGTTGTGACTGGGTTGGAATTCTCTAAATCAAGAAGCAAGGAGTTAAAGCAAGCAAACTTCCAGGGAGATTAAAGTGTCAGTATCAGAAATTTCATTGAATGGAAGACCAAAGAGTTTTATGCTCGGGGAAGAGATAGCTCGTGTAGGTATATTTTTTTGACTGTTTTACTTAGGATCTTGCGTTGTATGTTTGGGTGCTTGTAACTCTTGTATATTTGTGTTTAGTGGAATTTTTGGTTTACTCGGTAGAGGGAGTCGTGGATGTTTTCCCTAGTTTGGGTTTTTACCACATAAAAAATCATACTTGTTATTCTTCTTTTCCTCATCTTCTTCTACATATGATTTATAATTAAAATTGCTACATGATTTAATTACTTGAATTAGAATAATTAATCATATTTGATATATTATATTGTAACGTAATAAATCAGATTGTTATTAATTTGACATCAAATTAAATCAGATTTAATTAATTATAATTTCTGCATTATTAAAATCTGATTAGTTGAATAGTAAAGTTTTTCGTGATTTTATTATATATATGTTATTAGAAAAACTTGCATGAAATCAGAGTATGTTCATTTGCGCGTATGGAGATTATTTCACGGGTGCTCGGGAATTTCACGTGAAACCTTCTTTAGAACTACACCACATGAATACATTCACAGCCTTCACAATGCACGCCTCACACGTCTTGGTGCCCACCAATCTTTGGCCATCAATCCACGAGCACAGACACACGGAATCAACCGTGCCTAATGGACCTTCTAAATGATGTAGAGTAAACAAACTTGGTGCTCGAAACTTCAGATCTTAAAAAAGAATATATATTGGTTCTTGGATCTTAAATGATTAGGTGTAAACATGGTTAAAGAGGCTTACTTGAGTGTGAGATTTTGGTGAGCAGGTCACCCTCCTCACTTGTGCTACTTGCGGTTCACCATACACGTGGAGAAATTACATATATGTGGGAAGAGTTGCCTCATTATCATCGTCTTTTGTAAAAAAATCTAAAGAGAAAGAATATTTGAGAAATTTTCCAAGATTTGTAGGTGAAGTTATCCCACAATGAATGATCTCAAACAATTAATACCAAATGAAATTAAACCAGTCCCACAATCACAAACGATACATGAAATTGTGTTGTTCGGCAATGGACTACGTCCATGATGGGTTTCTCATTTCTTATTATTTTTCTTTTAGTAATAGGAATTACTTGCCTTTTTTCCATGGGGTAAGGGTTACATTTATAGGGGAAGAATAAATGCTGCCGTGCAAGGATCTTTGATGCAGTTGCGACTTGATCGTTCTGATCCTTCTCTGAGATCCTCTTTGATGGGACTTTTCTTTGTTGTTATCTTGAGCTGCGATCCTTTATCTCATTGTGATAGATAAGTTTCATTCAACTCGAATTATTCGGGTTACTTAGATAATTTACCTACAATTACCCCAAAGCTTTACGACTTGAATGGGGTAGAGAGGTTGAGATAAAAATTAGTCGGCTGAGGTGGGTGATCGAAGTTTGAGATGGTGGAGTTTTTTTTACTTTCAAGAAAAACTTATTAGATGACGGTTTTTCTCTACTTTTCCCGGTTGGCCCTTGAAGGGCATGCTTGTGATTTCTCACTTTAATTAGGGGTACGCTGGTAGAAATCCCATTTAAAAATTGAAGCTCTTATGCCAATTATGGCCTTTGGGTTCTGTTTCAAATAAGAAGATGCCTCGAAATTATATCCAAGCTATCAAAAACTTCTAACTACCATTTTGGTCCATCACTTTAACTATTCAAAGCACCATAGGCTTCTGTAAACTTCTTCACTTGTAAGTTTCCTTTTCTCTCGTATCTTCGATTTTTCTTATAACAATCCTATAATTTTGTTCATTTTGTCGCTTTTTCCTTTTGTACTTGAGAAGAATGGTTTACATCATGAATGATTGATCTTTAGGTGAATTTAGGGGCAAATAATCAATTCCCAATTGGGTAATTGTAGAGTGTGCTATTATACCGACCGATCGCTATGACATTGAAAGTGGTCACTGGATTCATACTATCTAGGTAGCTGTTGGGAGTATAACGTTTACGTCCAATAAACTCTTCTTAGAGTTTTTTCAAATTCTTCCACATAGTTCCTTCCCAGTGTTTTCTAAACACACGGAGGATCGTGAATGGCGTTCATAGAATAAATGAACTGTATGGAACTCAAAAAGGGAATGTTGAAATCAAATATTGCTATTCATGGTGAAAGACGAATGACAACGTCTTTTATTTGAAGGCAAGATAGGGAGATAGGATTTTAGTTGTCAATCTTCCTGATTTCAAAAGGGATATTAGGGTGAGGGATTCATTGAAAAAAATTAGCAATATTCACCCATTCCTAAAGGTGATGAACCATACATTAGGTTTTTGTGCCCTTTCAGGGGGAAGAGAATAGGTTGGTGTAGACACCCCATTCTAATACCCCCTAGCTTCTCCTAAGGTCCCTAGCACCTCCCTTCATCATTTCAAACCTAAGTCATACCTCGGGTACTGACCTAAAGGCCATCGGGAACCCCCAGGCTCCGTTTGACCAAAAATTAAACTCTTCCGCTCGACCTAGACTGAATGAATCTTCAAAGGGCACTAAAACCCCTTTCCACTGGTCCATCCCGTGCGCAATTCTGACTTACCATGCAGACGAACGACCCATTTTTCCTCGAAACTCGATCAGAAGGTCACTGGACGCTCCCAGGCTCCATTTGAGAAAATTTAACTCTTCATCTCAACCGATACTGAATGAATTTTTGAAGGGCACTGAAACCCTTTTCCAACGGTCCGCCCCGTGCACGATTCTGACTTACGGTACGGACGAACGATCTGTTTTACTTTGAAAGGTCACCGAGCGCTTCCAGGACCTGGTTGACCAAAGTCAACTACCCAAACTTAGTCAATCTCTTTGTAATGTCGAAGTAAATAGCCTCACCTTTCCAACGGTCCATCCCGTGCACGATTCTGACTTACCTTGCGGATGAACGATCCGTTCGCATTCGACGATCCCCTGTGCAAAGGACCGACGAACGCTTCCGATCCATATTTGATCAAAACTTAACTCCCGGACCTAGGATAAGTCTAAAGAGTTTCTAAAGTCTCTGAAGTACCTTTCCAACGGTTTTCCCCGTGCGCAATTCGGATCAACGGTTTGCACTCTACGACCAATTTTCCGAAGGAACCTGAAAGAGACTGCTAAACGGGAGGTTCCAATCCCTTCCTATCGACAGTGTGCCTAAACACACCTATCGATTGGTAGGACCAGGGTTATGATGATCGTCAATTCCCTAAGCCTATAAAAATGAGGGCCTAACCTCATTCCAAGGAGGGAGAAAAATCAGAGATCCATCACTCTCAGCAAGCTAAAAAAAACCCTCTCGAAGTCAGCGTGATTTCCACATCCAAATCCCTTTCCAAACTTCACCTTTCATCACCTTTTTCATCAAAATTGGTGAATTAAGTACCCTCCATCATCATCCAAGTGCAAGGTATTCTCTCCAACACCCAAGATCAAGCTCAAGATCTTCAAGAAGGTTTAACTCTCTCCACTCTCTCCTTAAATTCTCCTAAATTAGCATTAGTTTATTTTGTTACTTAGTACTTTTATTCTCTCATCTCACATATCCTAATATACTTTTTATCTGGTATTATTGCACATCTCTTATTTTCATATAAATAAAACCCCCAAAAACAAGAAAAAGAGGATTTACTCATAAATTTCAAACGGGAATTCTCATACTTTTCTCACAACTAAAGCACTTTTTTACACACACACATACAAGTTATGTCCCCGATTGGATTTATGGGATAAATCCCACCCCTCGTTTTTCATACGAACTACGTGGACTTTGATGCCTCTATATGCAACGTAGGCATCTCGGGGTAAAACCCGAGACTCGAGTCCTTTTCCTAATTTTTCTTATTTTTTCTATAAACTTAACTCTCTTAGATTCTATATATTTACATATACGTATATTTGTTCTTAGTAGCGTATTATCCCGCATGCATTATCATTCCCTTATAATGATCGACGCTAGGATAATCGTATAAATACTATTTTCTAATATTACTTTTTGGAGCATTCCTATGGATGACTCACTTTATCTCTTCCATGATGTAAGTCGATGATTCCTATCTCCACTACATATACACATGCACACATATCACGGGAAAATAAAGGAAAATAACAATAACCCATGAGAGACCGTAAGGGCGGAATGGGTTCCTAACCCACCTTTCCATTTCGTAACTTAGCCTCTAGACTCTTTTCGAATCATTTTGGTTTCGTATGTATCAGTATGTCTTTGGATGCTGTCCTTCGAGATGGTTTCCTTTTTTCTTTTGTCTGTTTTGAGTAAAATAGACTGGCGACTCTATCTCTCTACATTTTCACCTCATCATTTACGCCGGCCGAAGCGCTCTTGAGAGGGATGCACGAGACCAAGATCCTCTCGAGATGAAGGGGAGACACCCCCTCTCTTCTTCGCCTCTCCCGCCGCGAGGATCGAAAAGTGGGATGGCCACAGTTGGCAATACTTTTTCTTCAAATTATGCTATTTATGCTTGATGGTTGGATAAAATAGATACTGATATTTATTTTTTGTCTATTTTTTTCAATTGGGTTAAAGAAAAATGTGCCTTATCGTTTCAATCGTGAGGATCTTATTA
The DNA here is from genome assembly GCA_949130495.1 of Sambucus nigra. Classification (NCBI taxonomy): domain Eukaryota; kingdom Viridiplantae; phylum Streptophyta; class Magnoliopsida; order Dipsacales; family Adoxaceae; genus Sambucus; species Sambucus nigra. The sequence continues at coordinate 296,053,834 of OX422213.1, forward strand.
AGGTTTGGAAGCTAAGGAGGCCTTTGGTTCTAGGTGAAGAGCACCCCAGGTCAGTGTCTTTTTTGCCTAAGTATACCAACTCAACGTCCATCTTCACAGTTAGGCTCATGGATTCCATTCTTGAGATACCAGTCCCTTCAACTAGCGAGGGGTCTTCTAGAGCTTCTACCTCATCCTCTTTTGAACCTGTGAACGTGAATACTATCTCTGCGATTGAGGAGGATAATATGGATTAAAAAAAACCTTACTCTTGTAGATAATTTTGATCTCCCCACCTACCCAAAGGAAAAGGTTTCCATAAGGAAGGAGGTTGTAGGTCCCTCCGAGCACATTAATTTTGTGTATTCTCGCGTAAAGGAGAAGGCGAAGAAGGATAAAATCACTCTATCTTCTTTTTTTGTTGTTACCACCAAGAAAATGGATGCCCCAGATATGAGGAGGGACCACCAAACCATGTGGGTGGCCAAGAACTCGTCTTTGGCCCCTGATTTGCTGCAGGGAGCCGTCCTGGCACTGGATTGAGAGAAAGTCGATAGGCTGACCTCCGATCAACTTTCTTCTCATGTCGCACAAGCGTCATCTATAGAAAGTTTAATAACTTTTGGTTAAATTTATTCTTTATTTTGATCTCTGCATTTACTTATGGTAGTTTTATCTTTGCAAAGTGTGGCAAACTTTGTTGTCATGCTTAACAGGGTTGCCAAATAGGTCAAGACTAACAATAACCTAAGGAAGGTCTTAGATAAATCTCATGAGTCTCTGGTCTTCGCTAAAAAGTCACACGATGATGAGAATAAGTCCATTGACTTGGAGGAATCCTTGTTGAGGATGAAGCTTGATAAGTTGAAGACGAAGCGTGACATACTGACAAAGGATATTGAAGATCCTTCCTCACGTCTTGACTATGGAAAAAGATGACGTCCTTGATCAGGGGTACATGGAGGCCTTTGCTCAGGCTAATAAACAACTGGATTTCATTTGAAAGTTAAATTTTAAGACAAGTTGGGATACAACCCTAGTCGAGACTCATGTCCTTTATGAATTCGAGATTTTTGGGGAGCGTTCTCCAAGCTCTTTACTAAGGGAGGAATTAGGAGACAAGGTTGTGACACCCCACTTAAAATAATAATGGGTGGCCAACCCTATACTATAATTAATCCGGAATATCAAGTGGATCATTCTCAGCATTTACTGACGATACTAAAATAAACATAACTAACTATCTAATACCATAAAAAGCAGGTGCCAATTTTTTTTAAAACATACAATGAAATAATCAACCAACAACATGCTAACTAATGAACATGATAAATTACACACACATGCTAAGATAAAAGAGAATAGTACTAGAGTACACCAAAAATATACAAAAGGAAATACCCGAATAAGCTGTCGGGCCATAGACAATACAACAATCAGAGCAAAGAAATATAAACAAAATGCTACAACTACAACTCTTGGGAGTAAACCCGATATACAAACTGAATCCTAATCTAGATATACAAAAAATAGGAAACGACTATATCAAAATCCCGCTACAGTCCGCTACTGCTATAGCTCCACGAATACACTGGATAGAAAACATCGTTGGCGTCCTTGCGGAGGAACACCTAAAATAATACAATATATATAGCAAGAGGAAAATATAAACTGGTCAGAGCCCGAGGTGTGAAATTTTTTTAGCAAGTACATTAAAATGCATAATAATTATAAATGCACTATGTCATGATTAAAGTGGAGTCACCCTCTCCAGAAAATTCAACTCACCCCTCAACTAGAGCGCGCACCTAAACGTATGCACATGGTACTCATATAACTTCCCAACACTATCTAAGGGCAATTCAATCTAACCTACGCCCAAATTCACACTCGTGTAAACCCTCTTCCATAACAAATCTATCAACTTCCGATTCTATCGTAACCCAAATATGCGTCTAAACTTATTTATCATATAAATATACATATACAAAACTCTTACTGGAATTTAGCGGATTCTAGTTATTAACTTACACGAGTTATGAGCATCTAAATGCTAAGGACTAAACTTCTCCTAACTCTCAACATTGCATTGCGTTTCGTGCGTGGTACGTCTCGCAAAGCGAAATACAAACAAGGAACCCCCCGATACACTACTCCTTGACAATGTTGATTGTCGAGATTCATTATGCCTTCAATGCACGACGCATATAACATCAATTACTCATTTAAAATATTTCTCTAGTTTATTTCTCATAAAACCTTGTTTCCCACAATAACATATAAATCTGAGTACTAAGGACTAAACTTTTCTCCACTCCCAACATTGCACTGCGTTTCCTGCCTGGGACGTCTCGCAAAGATAAATCCAAATAAGGAACCCCCCGATACACTACTCCTTGACAATGTTGGTCATCGGGATCCATTACGTCCTCGGTACCCAACACAAAACTACGAATACAATAGGGGAGAAATAATCTCTAATCACATATATAAGATAATGCTCCAAACCATTTAGGGTCTATAACATTAGCTAGTTACAAAGAACAATCATTCAATGCCAACAATTAAGCACACATAACACGCTTAGCGTACATATAAATATCCAAAATCCCATCACTTATGGATATAAAAAATACCTCATAATGCTATCTTCTTCCAGGAATTACTCACTTTATCCCGAGTTACCATATATCGGATTATAATCACACCGCCATGGTAATAAAACAAATCACAACATATAGGAAGTAGTCATAGTTTCGAACCGAAAGTGATAACGAATCATACCCAATACTTCTCACCCGGAATAAAATCACACAATAAATAAAGGACAAATATGACCTGGGGACTATACGCACCTTGCTCCTCAAGCCACGGGCCTCACCCACATCGTGCAACTTCCCATGGTAGCAATGGAGGGTATGTTCACACAATAAGTATACATATATCATTCACACTATATATATATATATATATATATATATATATATATATATATATATATATACAATCACATCATATAAATGCAAACCATCACACAAGGTATCTACATCACGACATATAGGTATACATACTCTCTTACATCCATATGTATGCAAGAAGTAAATTCATATTTAATTATATAACTCTCGATATACTAACCGTTGCTAACTCGCATCCCTTCCCATTATCTTATGCCGACCCCTCACTTGAAACTTACTCATTCCTCACACCTATGAGTATGAACAGTCTCCCAATTCAACAAATATTAAGGATACCCTCTATATCCGAATACAGACCGATCAACAATCATTATCCCCCAAATATAAATCTCGATGATAGGAGGATTCCCCACTAAATCAATACGATAAATCAAACTCGTAATCTCTCGAAATAAATCAATACGACCCCAACATTACCTCTAATCATCTACTAATTCTGCTCTCATTTCCTTAATGAGAGAGGCACTACACACTCAATTCAATTCTGATATTGACCCCAAACCTCTCCTCTCCATCCTAAGGTCATCAATCCCCTGCTATAATCACCTAATCCTCTATGATACAATAACTATAAAGGTTCACATATATAAACCCAAAAGAAAGAGGGTATAATTAAAATACCAAACTTAGACCAAAAACAGAGGACCGGTCGACCAACCCCTAACCCCCGGTCGACCGTGATTTCCAATTTTGCCTAAATAAGAAGGAAGTGGACTTTTACCTCGAGGCGTGGTCGACTGGCCCCATGACCGTGGTCGACCAACCATAGTAGATACCTCAGCCAAACTCCATTTTGGATGAACTCCAACTTTCCAAAAACCCCAAAATACCAACTACAAACCCCAAATCTTCAACCCAATCATGTTTCTAATATTAATACTCATCAAATATATAAACTCAACTAATTTACAACCTCAAATCCATATATAAACATCAAACGTAAGATTTAACCCAAAAATCTAGGTTTTTAACATATTAACCCAAAATTCATAATTTTTATCCACAAATCATGAAATAAATGGCACACATAGATTATTTAACAAGTTTAATCACTTGCCTCAAAGTTGTAGAGGTTGAATCTCCCTTGAAATCGTGCAATAACTGAAATCCCCAAGCTTTTCTTATCTTTCTCTTCTCTCTCTCTCTCTCTAGGGCTTTCTCTTTCTCTCTAATGAGATTGGCTTCTCACGAGCCCTACTTAAGCCTCATAACCCAATCACCAAATTTTAAATGATAATACACACTTTAAATGACTCGATTACACCAATTCAATCCAAATGAACTTAAAAATATTGCAAATAAGATCCAAGTACAGTCATTTAGACTTTATCGACCCATCGGGATCAACCGCACATTCAGAATCATCATTCGAAATACTTTCTAACATCCTAAAATTTTGACCTCAATTGCCAAATTTAAAATTCTCCAATTTAAATAAATATTATTTTTCCCAAGAATAATTAAATTATCAGCCCAAAAACCATGAGGTATTATAGACTTCCCCCCTCACCAGAATTTCATCCTCGAACTTTAGGTAAGCATGTATTCCAAATCTCAACTAGCTCCCACAACACCTATCCTCACGATTTCTATATCTATTCCTCAGACTTCTCACGTCGAACCATTTTAATTAAAAACCAAATCTGCTAACCAGGGTGCCCATACTCCTTGTACCCGAGCTCAACTCATATAATCATAACCCGCTTCACTTATCCTAAAATCGTACAATAACTCGAAATAAATTAATCTATTATAAATTACTAATTATATAAAAATTTTGAAATTTTCAACGATTTAACTCTTCTCAATTCCTGACATTCGCTACTTTCATATGGGGGAGGTCTCGCAAGTGAAATCCAAATAAGGAACCCTCCCAATACACTACTATGTAACTCTATCGGGGATTGAGATCAGTTAAATCGGGACTAAAGTTTAAGGAAAATATTTTTAAATCATTTTGATATTTCCCGAAGGCTTATAAAATAATTTTATTTTAAAAACAGTTTATGTCTTTCGACATCCAAATCAAATACCTTTTGCCCAAGACACAAGGTGCCAACAAATGCAATACTCTTACCAACACTTAGTTCTCAAAACTAACACAACCACGAGCTAAAATCCCTAGCTAAAAAATAACCCGCTAAACCCTGAATCCTTTCAGTAACAAGAATCCCTTACCTCATAACAAAATATTTCGATACACTAGACTCTTCCATAACTGGAACATTATGAATACATAAGTCTAGCACGACTTCAAAATGATAGCCTTACCGTTACTACCCAGCGCGTTTCAACGATTCCTACGATCAAAATAAAGCCGTAACTCTCTACTAGCACATCATAAGGCAATCAATTCTCCCAAAAGATATGATTTAAGGGCCTCACTTGCTTGATGATGCTGAAATCTAGCACCACCAGGTAAGTGATGATGAGCTCAAACAGTAGTAACCATGGCAACCATTGAGATGTAAGTGTATAAGTGTGTAAAAGGAGGCGAGTATAAGAGGAATAAGACAATGATGTATAGTGGTTCAGCCAATTTGGCCTACATCCACTGTGAGTGTGTGATCCACTAAGTATGGGCACTAATGGCCTTGGATACAATGCACATAAGCTCACTTTCTCTCTCTCTACTGTGTGTACCAGCAGAGTTTTTGTTAGGGTTACAATTAACCATCTGTCGTTCATCCATCATCTTGTAGGGTTATAGGTGACAAGTATATATAGGTCTTGGGGGGTGTAGTATACCCCCAAAGTATGCATGGTGCATGTGAATGATGATTTAGCCAATCTTTTGCTGACACCTGTAGATGCCAAATGATGACATCCCTCACGTGAGGGGGTGATTCAGTTATAACGGTCTTCCACGTGTCCTGTGAGCCTCACGCGCACTGTTCCACGCGTCTCCCAAACCACGCGCTGTGATGACGTCACCCTCGGCCTGTAACACGAGACCGAGGGCAAAGTTCCTTCTGATAGTGAGTCAGGCCCAATATAGGCCTCGTACTGTCGGCCCTTCGGAGGGTCATCTGGAGCCTGATGAAGGGTCCTACCCTCGAAGGGTCATCTGGAGCCTGATGAAGGGTCGGCCCCTTAAAGGGTCGTACGGGCCTGATGAAGGGTTGCCCCCTTGGAGGGTCGTCCGGGCCTGATGAAGGGTCGGCCCCTCGAAGGGTCGTCTGGAGCCTGATGAAGGGTCGGCCCCTTGGAGGGTCATCCAGGACTGATGAAGGGTCGGGCCCTTGGAAGGTCGTCCGAGCCTGATGAAGGGTCGGCCCCTGAGGGGTCGTCTGGAGCCTGATGAAGGGTCGGCCCCTTGGAGGGTCATCCGGGATTGATGAAGGGTCGGCCCCTTGGAGGGTCCTTCTGGGCCTGATGAAGGGTCGACCTCTTGAAGGGTCGTCCGGGCCTGATGAAGGGTCGGCCCCTGAGGGGTCATCTGGAGCCTGATGATGAGGTCACCCTGACCCCATTCAGGTATAGGGTGTCCTCGACCTGGCCGTGTGTATATATGGGTATATCACATATATACACTTCCTCACTGATCCTTAAAAGATATGATTTAAGGGCCTCACTTGCTCACTCCTCCCTTCCTGGTCATTCCATATATAAATATCTTTATAACAACTAAACACTCATCAAAATCTTACATACGATACTCCCAATGCCCCTCAAAGCATAATCCTAATCATAAAGGAAAATAATTTATATTATACCTCTCTAGTTCGACTACATCCCACCATCGATGGGTTCCTGATCAAAGTCCTTCGGCCCAATCTGGCCTATGATCAGTCATAAGGGTTGCACATCCAAAACCTCCTCAAAAAGTGGCCATCTACCTCTTTCGGGACAAACTCTCTTCCTATGGCCTATTACTTTACGAAAGAAACATCTACCAGTAAATCCTCCCTGCCCATCCTGAGGAACAAAACACTATTGCTGCCCTCGATAATCCTTTTTATACCATCTTGATCCACCAGAATTATCTTCTCCAGACTTACTTGTTGAAGCCGAGTCTCTAAAGTTCTTACCCCCTGGCGAACGAAGACGATATTCCTGACATTCTAACAATGCCTCATTCACTACCTCGGTAAATGTCAATAACGCTGGGTTCCCTAACAAATGCTGCCGAATTCGCCATTCTAAAGCTTCCACGAACTTCGCTATTCTCTTCTCCTCTGTATTTACCTCACCGGGCACTAAATTCGCCAATAAAGTAATTTCTTCTCCGTACACGGCCACCGTTCTATCACCTTGAGACACATCCAACAATCTCCTCCTCATTTCCCTCTGGATCGCGGAAGGAAAATACTTCCGGTCAAAGAGTTCCCAAAATTTTTCTATGGGCAATGCATCTCTATGCACCGATGTGGTGATTGATTCACACCATTGGAGGGCTACTCCCGTTAATTTAAAAGTGGCGAGAATTTTCTTCTGTACCTCAATACATTCAACCATTCGAAGGTGCCTTTGCATACTCTTCTTCCAACGACTTGCAACCATTGCATCAGCTCCCCCTGAACATTATGGAGGATGCTCCTTCCTAAAATCTTCCCCTAGTCTTTCCCACGTAGATGGCCCTAGGTGGGCTTGGGCTAAAGGTTGATGTGCCCTCGCAGAAATGGCAGTAGTTACCGCTTGTGCCATAATATTGGCAACTTCGACTGTAGTCATAGTCCCTTGAGACATTTGGGGTTACATATTCTCAGCCCCTTTGTTTGCCCTGCCTGGACGACCTCTCTTCAGTGGCATCTGAAACAAGAATAATTGTATTAGAACGCTGTTCAAATTACTACTCATTGTAGAATAAAATATATACGTGTGAACACAACAGTCCTAATAATAGGGATCTACATCAAGAGTGCTTACGGAAGAACGCAGAAAACCCACACAGATCCTAAAGACACTAGTACCTGATGCTCTGATACCACTTGTGACACCCCGCTTAAAATAATAACGAGGGGCCAACCCTATACTATAATTAATTAGAAATCTCAAGTGGATCATTCTCAGCGTTTACCGACGATACTAAAATAAGCATAGCTAACTACCCAATACCATGAAAAGCGGTGCCAAATTTTTTTAAAACATACAATGCAATAATCAACCAACAACATACTAACTACTAAACATGATAAATTACACACACATGCTAAGATAAAAGAGAATAGTACTAGAGTACACCAAAAATATACAAAAGGAAATACCTGAATAAGCTGTCGGGCCACAGACAATACAACAATCAGAGAAAAGAAATATAAACAAAATGCTACAACTATAACTCTTGGGAGTAAACCCGATATACAAAATGAATCCTAATCTAGATATACAAAAGATAGGAAACGGCTATACCAAAATCCCACGACAGTCCGCTACTGCCACAGCTCCACGAATACATTGGATAGAAAACATCGTTGGCGTCCTTGCGGAGGAACACCTAAAATAATACAATATATAGAGCAAGAGGAAAATATAAACGGGTTAGAGCCCGAGGTGTGAACACATTTTAGCAAGTGAATTAAAATGCATAATAATTATAAATTCACTTTGTCATGATTAAAGTGGAGTCGCACTCTCCAGAAAATCCAACTCACCCCTCAACTAGAGCGTGCACCTAAATGTATGCACATGGTCCTCAAATAACTGCCCAAAACTATCTAAGGGCTATTCAATCTAACCTACCCCCAAATTCACACTCACATAAACCCTCTTCCATAACAAATCTATCAACTCCCCATTCTATCGTAACCCAAATATGCGTCTAAACTTATTTATCATATAAATATACATATACAAAACTCTTACTAGAATTTTGCACTAGTTATTAACATACACGAGTTATTAGCATCTAAATGCTAAGGACCCCACTCTCAACATTGCGCACCTTGTTTAGTGCATGGGACGTTTCGCAAAGCGAAATCCAAACAAGGAACCCCCCGATACACTACTCCTTGATAATGTTGATTGTCAATATTCATTATGCCCTCAATCCACGATGCATATAACATCAACTGCTCATTTAAAATATTTCTCTAGTTTATTTCTCATAAAACCTTATTTCCCACAATAACATATAAATCTGATTACTAAGGACTAAACTTTCCCCCCTCCCAACGTTGCACTGCATTTCGTGCGTGGAACGTCTCTCCAAGCGAAATTCAAACAAGGAACCCCCGATACACTACTCCTTGACAATTTAAGATTTAACCCAAAAATCTAGGTTTTTAACATATTAACCCAAAATCCATAATTTTTATCCACAAATCATGAAATAAATGGCACACATAGATTATTTAGCAAGTTTCATCACTTGCCTCAAAGTTGTAGAGGTTGAATCTTCCTCGAAATTGCGCAATAGCTGAAATTCCCAAGCTTTTCTTCTCTTTCTCTTCTTCCTTTCCTCTCTCTCTCTCTCTCTCTCTCTCTCTAGGGCTTTCTCTTTCTTTATAACGAGATTGGATTTTCATGAGCCCTACTTAAGCCTCATAACCCAATTACCAAATTTTAAATGGTAATACACTCTTTAAATGACTCGGTTACTCCAATTCGATCCAAACAAACTTAAAAATATTTTGGAACCCAAATAAGACCCAAGTACAGTCATTTCGACTTTCTCGACGCATCTGGATCAACCATACACTTAGAATCATCATTCAAAATACTTTCTAACATCCTCAAATTTCGACCTCAATTGCCAAATTTAAAATTCTCCAATTTAAATAAATATTATATCTCCCAAAAATAATTAAATTATTTTCCCAAAATCACTGGGTATTACAAAGGCCTCAGGCAGTGGTCAAGTAGAGGCCTGGGTGATTAAGATATGACGAATGTCGATCAAGGCATAGTCCCAAAACCCTAAGAGTATGTGAAGGAAAAATAGGGACAATGCTAGTTAGGATTAACTTAGCTCCCAAGCATCTTTATATTCTTATGTTTTTAGTGTTTGTAAGGGCTTTCCCCACTCTTTAATCTAATTAAAAGTCCTCAACGTTTGAAATTATCTTTTTTAAACCTGAATTCTTTTTATTTTGATTCTTGTAGCATGAAAATAATACTCTAGAGGTCCTTCATTTTCTAGAGACTAATGAACTAGAGCTAGTGCTTGGTTGGGATGTCGATACCAAGCTCGTGGAAATTTTCTTTCTGTTTGACAGGCTCTTTAGAAAATGTCAAGTGCTTTTGACAATCAATATCATTTATCCATTGGTTTGAAGAATGAAGTTAGGGATGTCATCGATATTGCGAAGATGTTGCATAATAAAAATATTTCTCTGAGGGAGAGTCTCGACAAAGATGAAGAGAGCTTAAATAGAGATGGTGCGATTAAACTGGGCCTTGGTCACGACATAATGAGGTTGAAGTATATCTTTAAAGGGGCCCTCTCATAGTTTGGGCTACTAGTTATGATGGAAGATGGGTGAATACCCTTTTAAGCTGAATAAATCCAAGAGAGTGTCATATAAGCATTGTTGGCTAAACGCCCTAGCTGTTATAAAGGTCCCCCAAGACTCTCAGCATTAGTACTAGTACTAAATAGAGAGCCCTGCTTATAGTCATCCTCCATTTAGAAGTGATGAAAGATGTATCCCTCTTGACATTGTTCCCCTTCAATTGGCAAAAGATTACTTATCGGTGACGACGAGTTTAGGCCAAATCCCGATGATTGATTCAGAGTTGCAATTATCGAGATGAATACCTTATGCTAGGTTATATATGATCATTTTATAATTTTGCTGGTATAAGTTTTTATAAAATTAATGCTCTATGAGTTTTTCAGTTAATTCCATGTTTTGCATTTTCACGTATTTTATGCTGATCATGATTTTTATTTGTCTTAACTTTTAGATTGTGTCATCACACAACCTTAGACCTAGGTTAAACTCTAGAAAAAATGCACCTGATTGTAGGTCCATCCACCCATTCTAGATTTTTCGCCAACCAAAATCGAGATGCTCAGTGTCTATGGATCCCCCTTTGATCTTTTGCTTTCTTATGCAATTTTTGATGCTTTCATGCTTTCTATGACGAAAACATGTAACCTTAAAGTTTTGATTAAGTGTAATCATACTAAGGCACTCTTTTTGGCGATCAAACATTGATCGAACATAATGAAAAAATTATAAATAAAAAGAATTGGTCTGCCATTTGGAACAATAATAAAGTTAATTGCATTAATTGAATCTTAACATATTCCAAGAAACATAACCTCAAAACTTAAAAATAAATCTATGAAATTTACGAGAAATAAACTTGATAAAAAAAAAACTTTCTAATATTGGTCGTGTTCCAGGACCTTGGGATCTCCCTGTGCCGCATTGTTTCCAAATGGTAGGCTCATTGGAGATTGTCTCTAATGATTTTGAACGGTCCTTCCCAGTTAGGACCTAACTTGACATCTCAAGGTTTCTTCGCGATGCTGAGCACTTTTCTGAGGACATAATCTCTGATCTGGAACCTTCTTTGGTTGTCACCTTTGTTATATTACTTGGCAAAATGTTGTTTGTAAGAAGCTAAATTTATTAAGGCTTGTACCCTTCGTTCATCGAATAGGCCAAAATCGTTCCTTATGATTTCTCCATTGAAGTCTTGATCGGAAACTATAGTCTTCATGGTTGGCAAGCCAACTTCCAGAGGGATAATGGACTTTATCCCATAGGTTAAAGTGAAGGGCGTTTTCCCAGTCGACCATCTAGACGTAGTAAGGTATTCCCAAAGGACATGGGGAAGATTATCCACTCAAGAGCCTTTTGACTTCTCCAACCTCTTTTTTATGCCATCGAGAACTATTTTGTTAGAGGCCTCGGCCAAGCCATTGTTCTATGGGTAAGCTACCTAGCTTAAGTAGTGCTTGATGTTGTGGTTGTCATAGAAACTTTTGAATGGTTCATTTTCAGATTGTGTTCCATTATCCATGACTATCATTCATGGTATGCCAACACGAGTCATAATGTTCTTCTAAATGAATCTGATCATATCAGTATCTCTGATGTTTTCCAATCGTTCTACTTCAATCAACTTTATGAATATAGTTTGTGCCGACTAGGAGATTCTTGCGATTTACTGGTGCTATGGGTAGTGGGCCCATAATGTCCAAACCCCACTGAGAAAATGACCATAGGCTAGTTAATGACTTTAAATTACTAGTCTGCTGATGAAGCATGGGGGAGAACATTTGGCACTTCTAACATCTTCTGATGTACGAGACTGTATCTTTCTGCATGTACGACTACTAGTATCCTTCCTTGATCGCTATAAAAACCAAAGATCTGCCCCTGTGTGACTTCCATAAATACTGTCATGACGTTTATATAGGACTTGGTCGACGTCATTTGGGTGCACGCATTGAAGGTAGGGACCTGGAAGACCTCCTATGGAGTTTGCCTTCAGGTGACAGGTATAAATGGGAAGATTTTATCCTAACTTGATGGGCTTATTTCTTGTCGATCGGTAAGACATCCTCTTGCAAATAAACTGTGACCAAGTCCATCCAGCTATAAGTTTTGTGAACAATGAGAACTTAATCGGTGACCTTTGGTTTTGAAATAATGGGCTGAGCGAGGAACTCTACCTCGATATTTTTTAAGATCGGAGTCTATTACGGACCTCAAAGTGGCTAAGGTATCTACATGACTGTTGTTTCCCCGATGGAATTGCTGTAACAGTTGCCCCGAGACTTTGATCATACTTGTATGATTTGGTGAATTAGTATGACCCAATTAGGCCTAAGACTTGGTAAAATGTATCTTGGATAAAATTTAGGTAACTTCGTAGCCTTCGTGCTTGTCGAACCGGAATTTTTATGGGGCAAAGTTTGGACCTAGGAAAATAGAAGTCGTTCAAACGAGGGGTTAATCTTATTCGAATGGGACATTTGAACGAGGTTTGAACAAGACTTCTAATGACTTAGGTTTGATTCAGTCATCGGACGTACTGACATCTCATTAGAACATCTCAGTGGAAGTGCCGTTCAAACGAGACTCAGGTTTGTTCGAATGTCCGAAGATGAGTTTGAAAATCTTATCCTTTTTAATGTGACATCACAATGTGGGTCATTTGATTTGAAGATGTGTCGACCTCTTAGCAGCCCAAATCAAAATGTGGGATAAAAGACTTAATTTCCCTTGTCTTAAAGGGTTAGGTGTAGGGGCATTTGTGAAATTTAACCCTCAAGGTGTTAGGGGTATTTAAGTGGAAGTTAGCCCATTCTAATGAATTTTGAATCAGATTTATCCTCTATCTCTAGCTTTGAGAGCCCTACCACCCCCAACCACCATATACCACCCTAGCACCACCCCTCCACCTTATGCCACCATGTTTCCCTTATATTCCACCATATATAATCCTTATAAATCCATCTACACTATTGTTGAGAAATGAATTTTGGAGGTATTGTTTGGGATTCTTAAAGAAAAAGAAAAAGAAGAAGAATAAAAGATTAATTGAGTTTGAAGGGAATTTTTGCTTAGAGCTTTCATGGAGGCAAGTTTTGTGGATCTAGGCAACCTCTTTAAGGCCTCCTTAGTAGGTGGGAGGTTGTCATCTTACTCTACACTTTGTCCACTAATCCTAAAGCTTTATTTAACGAGGGAAAACTCTACTCTAAGTTTAAAATTTTATTTTCCCATAGTATTAGTCTTGTGGTTGAGTTTGTAAGAGTAGGAGATATATATGGTCTAAATAGGTTATTTCTCTTAATTTTGTGGAAATATATATATTAAAAAGGGATTTCAAGCAGGTTGAGTAAACGAGGCATTAAAGAAAGTTTGGTAAACATTTTATGGAATGACATGTTTAGAAAATAGTGTTCATCTTGTTAAAGATATTTTGTGAACAAATGTTTAAAGGCTTTCTTGTAAAACTTGGGATTTTCATATAGATGAGCATATATTCAAGTTTTGAATGATAAAAAAATGTCTTTAGCCTTGAAAAGCCTGTAGTTGCATACATTATGCAATTTCTAGAATAAATCATGTGTTAAACTATTTTTCTTAGATTTTTGGACATAAAATCCTTCTCCCTATGTGTATGATCTTGTAGTATTTTGAGGATAGGAATATAAACAAGTTTAATGGAGGTTTTAATGAGTTTTAATTGGAATAAAGAAAATAGAAATTTCATCCCTTAAAGTGTGTGAAAAAGTATTGAAAATGTAATAAGTGTATGGTTTCAAGACTACATGTATTAATAAAGGAGCAGGATGTTTTATTATAAAGTAGTCTTTAAATGTTCAAATATTTCATAGAGAAATAAAGTAATCAAATAAATGGATTTCCAACTTGAGAATTATGTTACTCCAAAGTGTTAAATAAGTGTTAATGAGTTAAAAACACTTAAGAAGTTAGTGTGGGTAACTTCATAATGTTTGGGGAAATAACACTTGTGAAAATAGTGGAAATGACAAGTTTGGAAACAAATGGGTAAAATGGAACATTTTTATGAAATAAAAAAGTTGGAAAAAGTGTTACACAAAATGCTCATAAATGAAAGTGATTTTTGGGATAAAATCAATTTAAGCGTATAAAGTATAAGAAATAATGATTTTCAAGTGTAACACAAGTTGGGGTGAAATTCTGAATTTTTGACATCGGCCAATAAAGGAAAGTGTGGTAATGTGAACATTTAAAAAATGTTAAAACAAATTAATAAGAACACGAATGACATCGGGAATAATTAAGGAGGGCTCCCTGGGGTGAAAGACCAAAAATCACTGGCCAGAGCATATGATAGCATAGCCGATGGTGTGGATCCCGTTAAAGTATGCGGATATTGGAAGATTTCGTGAAAACGATAATCAAAAGTGGAAGACGTCAAGAAATGGATTATGTAGTGAATATGAGAAAATAAAACCTAACTTGAATGAATTAATAAATATTCCGGTAAAGGATAACGTGGACAAGTAAATGTGAAAATTGACTAATGTCCATAAAGTAAAGGAATGGTAAGTGAGGTGACTAAATGGGTAATTAAGCAACCTAATGAGGTTTAACCCATAATTAATACACGGGTGTGCGTGTTTATAAAAGGCTTTCAAGGAAAAATAAGTATTTTCTAACACGTTTTTTGCGTTTATTGAAAGGTGATTTTCAATGAAAATACTAACGTAAAATTGGTATAAGAAAAAGGATAATTTCGGTGATAGAAATGCTTTCCTTTTAGAAGGGTATTTGTTAAAGGTATGTCAAGTCGAGTAAAAAGGGGTTCTCGTAAGATTAAGGAATTTTAATCGAAATAAGTAATGTTTTTGGAATAAAAAAAATTTCATGCATTAAAGTATATATACGTGTATATATATATATATATAAAGTAGTTACACGTGTAGGTACATATAATGCGTTAGAGTCTCTTTTCTACCGTTCGATTCTATATTGTATTTTTTCACCGGGCATTCATCTCATTCCCTCCTACTTGTTACGATAGGTTAGGTGCGGTTTTGTATTTTGAGAGTGTTCTAG
This sequence comes from Sambucus nigra, assembly GCA_949130495.1. Classification (NCBI taxonomy): domain Eukaryota; kingdom Viridiplantae; phylum Streptophyta; class Magnoliopsida; order Dipsacales; family Adoxaceae; genus Sambucus; species Sambucus nigra. The sequence continues at coordinate 296,069,246 of OX422213.1, forward strand.
AGGTAAGTATCCCTTTTATTTTACATTAGTAGCTCTGAATACTTGGATTTCAGGGACGCTTTTGTGACAACCCGCCTAATTAAACATCGGGTGATCAGGCCTTTATTAAATTAAAACAGGTTTCTCAAATGGTTCATTCTTAGCATCACTTTCAAAAATTTTTAATTTCTAATCCCCTAAGTGAAAATTAGACCGGTGCCAAAATTTTATCTTTCTTAAAATAGATAAATCAACCATGCGGAACAAAGTATAAAAATAACCATGTACTATAACCCAATCAACAAAGTGTGAGTACAAAAGAATAAGAGTAATACCGAATAAACCATCGGCTAAAATCCCAAAATAATAGTAGAATAACCACTAGTCTGAAACTAAACATCTGAGACTGATACCGGACCACAAGTCCATACAAAGAATAGTGTGAGATCCTGCACTAGATCTGAATGAGAGATATCGTCTAATCAAAATCCTGTAAACATCCACTGTGCTACGACTTCGAGTCCCTGGAAGGAAATCATCATACATGGCGTCCCTGTGGTTGGAAACCTAAAAGGTTTTGAAAATATTTTATAGCAAGAGTTAGTACTCAAAATTTTTTGAAAATATTTAACAAGCGTTTATCACAATATAAAAATACGGTTATTGATTACACATGATAGGTTCTCGTACACTCTCTTGAGTTTACTCACCCCTCATCTTTTGTGCACACCTAACGTTCTACACTTGGCCAACCTATCCATATCTTCCAAGCTAACTAGGACTAAGTAACCATCTGAACATATCTATACTTAAGTTCTCGTATCGCCCACACAGTACATACATTTCATTAACATCTCGCGAAGGTTAACTAATACTCAAGTAACATTTCACCTATGTTATGTTTCCAAACTTCTCATTTAGTTTCACTACTAAATTTCTACAATTATCACCATTTCTATCTTCCCACTTTTGTTATTAAGTTTCACTACTTAAATTACTAAATAGATATTCTCTATCTAACGTTACGTTTCGTAATTAAGTTTCACTACTTAACTTACCAGGTCGGTATGTATCTTTAAATACATAATATATATATCAATCTACTAATACACAAAAGTAGAATATCATCAAGTATATATTTCACCCACAATATATACTAAATATCAGTCATTACTATTTTGCCCTTTTCACACACGTAATGGACTCTTGGTTTAGAATGATTCATCGACCCCAAGTAAGAATTGGTTCGGAATGATACATCGACCCCAATTATTTATATACACAAATTCTGTCTCGGACTCTTTCATCACGCCACCAGTTCAAAGGTTTGGTGTGATACATCGACCCCAATTATTTATATACACAAATTCTCAAGGGTGTGGCATTCTCAAGGTTTGGTTTGGTGTTACAAAGGAATTTCTTCATCGAAATTAGGATAAGGCTGGTTTTAAGACTAAGGACCTTAAACATCACTGCATCCTCTAATACCCAGAATGAAATCATATCATCCTAACGATCATCCCAAGTACATGCCTTGCTTCATTATAAACTCTTATCGCATGTTACCCATGCCGCATATATCATAATTATGTCTCACTACTTAATTTCTCCATAGATTTTTCCCAATCTAACGTTAACTCTTGAAATTAAGTTTCTCCTTACTTACTTTACCCTTTTGGTGTATATCTCTATATATAACATCTATGTGTCTACTCTCACTCATAAGTAGAATATTATAAGGTATATATTTCACACACAATATATACTATAAGGGGAATTGGTCTGGCAAAATCATCGGCCCCAATAATCATATCATTTACATTGGTCCGGAAATCCTTCGACCCAAAGGTAAATTTAATGCATATGTTGGTTCAGACCTTCCGTCGATACCAAATTTATCATTGATTTGGTTTGGAAAATAATCGACCCTAAATCGATCCTTCATGTATTGGTCCGGAACATCATCGACCCCAATACAGAATTTTAGCATACTTATTATTGCACATAAGTAGGAAATCATAAGGTATATATATATTACACATAACATATACTATCAACACTTATTTTATAATCACCCCCTTTTATAACACTTTTGGGGTTATTGGCTCGGAATCCCACCTCGATCACCAATAGTGATTGGTTATATTGTCTCGAAATCACACTTCGAGCACAATATAAGTATATATATCTCATCGCACATGAGTAGACAATTTGTGAGCCATATATTTCACACTTCATATATTCTAAAATGTCATACCCTAATAGAATGTCCTCATATCACGCGTTAAGTACTAAGAGTTTGGAATTTCTCCTTGAACCACACCTCAAAGTACATGTATTGTTCGTAATAGGTACCCACGAACCTAGTCCTTATATACAGTCCATATAGGCACTCACACTACCTATAAATATACTCATATAGGTATACATTCAACCTATGAATTGATCAGTGGGCTTCTCCAAAATTCCACTATCGTAAGGGGGTATTATCATCCTTTCTCACTAACATTGAGTCGTAGGCAACACAACATACTCAAAATAAAACTTATAGCTCCGCCCACCTAGGCGCATTTACCTCAACCTTGTAAGAAGAACCATACTACCTTCATACACATAAGTCGTCCAAGCAGAATTTTCCCAAGATTGCGGTCGACAACTCGAGAGTCCATTCTCTCCAGGGCTCTTTTCCATTGTATCTATCTCATCGGGTACAAGTTCACTCCAACAGATAAATTTCTTCCTCACAATTGGCCTCTACCAAGTTTTTATGTGATGGGTTCAGAGATTTCCATTTACTTCGAAAGTGATCCATCATTGGAGGAATTTACGGTTAAACTATACTTAAGATCCCTCTAATTGTATACTGACCCCGGGTCTGGATGTGGTGCCTGGTACCCCCACCACGTGGCCTTAATAAAAATCTTTACCTAAATTTTCACTACTGGGTATTCCTACTCTATCCTAAATGCCAAGACCTCTAGGCATTCAAATTCTATGGGTTAACGTTCACAGTCGCCATTTTATCACATTTTTACGGTTCGTTCTCATTATAAATCCTCCAGACTTCCTCCCATTATCACTGCATTGAGCGGGTCTAGATTAGCATCCCCCTTTGCCGTCGCGACACTTGGAAAATGCCTACTATGCCTCAACAGCCCTTGCAGCATCTGCTTATAATTTCACACTTGGAGAGACCTCGATAACGGTCATCTCTTCTACGATTACCCTTCTAGAACAAAGGAAGATCGCTTCCCGGGCTTCTTCTCCCTTTCTTCTTGTAGACCTTCGGAATAATTTTTTGGTTGTGCAAACCAAAGGGAATGATGACCTTGGGTTGTCCCAAGTCTGAAACCAAGTGGATTTATTTTTTGTCCCATACTCCCCCATTACTATACATATCATGATACGCCATAACTGTAGACTGAGTTTTATTTTTCAATTTAGGTTTTTTTGAGCAGTCAAGAAAATGCCTCATGCCGAGCCCCTTCCTCCTACAGTTCTTCAAACGCCTCCGCTGGTCTTCCTTCCATGTTCAACGTATCATACCCCATTGAACTCGTATATACTACCCTTCATTGACTAAATAGTAGGAGAACGTAAACCACTTATCTAGAGGAGTACAACAGTCCTAATATAGGGCTCTATATCAATCAAACGATACACTAAAAAAGTAGTAAGCCGTACAGATCCTATGGACACTAGAACCTGATACTCTGATACCATCTGTGACACCCCGCCTAATTAAACATCGGGTGATCAGGCCTTTGTTAAATTAAAAGCCGTTTCTCAAATGGTTCATTCTTAGCATCACCGTCGAAAACTTTTTAATTACTAATCCCCTAAGTGAAAATTAGACCGGTGCCACAATTTTATCTTTCTTAAAACAGATAAATCAACCATGCGGAACAAAGTATAAAAATAACCATGTACTATAACCCAATCAACAAAGTGTGAGTACAAAAGAATAAGAGTAATACCGAATAAACCATCGACTAAAATCCCAAAATAATAGTAGAATAACCACTAGTCTGAAACTAAATATCTGAGACTGATACCGGACCACAAGTCCATACAAAGAATAGTGTGAGATCCTGCACTACATTTGAATGAGATATATCGTCTAATAAAAATCTTGTAAACATCCACTGTGCTACAGCTTCGAGTCTCTGGAAGGAAATCATTATACATGGCGTCCTTATGGCTCTACACCTAAAAATTTTTGAAAATATTTTTATGGCAAGAGTTAGTACTCAAAACATTTTGAAAATATTTAACAAGAGTTTATCACTATATAAAAATGCGGTTATTGATTATACATGTTAGGTTCTTGTACATTCTCTTGAGTTTACTCACCCCTCATCTTTTGTGCACACCTAACGTTCTACACTTAGCCTACCTAGCCATATCTTCCAAGCTAACTAGGACTAAGTAATCATTTGAACTTATCTATACTTAAGTTTTCATATTGCCCACACAGTACATCCATTTCATTAACATCTCGCGAAGGTTAATTAATACTCAATTAACATTTCACCTATGTTATGTTTCAAAACTTCTCATTTAGTTTCACTACTAAATTTCTACAATTATCACAATTTCTATCTTCCAACTTTTGTAATTAAGTTTCACTACTTAAATTAATAAATAGATATTCTCTATCTAACGTTACGTTTCGTAATTAAGTTTCACTACTTAACTTACCAGATCGGTATGTATCTTTAAATACATAATATATATCAATCTACTAATACACAGAAGTAGAATATCATCAAGTATATATTTCACACACAATATATACTAAATATCAGTCATTAGTATTTTGCCCTTTTCACACACGTAAAGGACTCTTGGTTCGGAATGATTCATCGACCCCAAGTAAGAATTGGTTCGGAATGATACATCGACCCCAATTATTTATATACACAAATTCTGTCTCGGACTCTTTCATCACGCCACCAGTTCAAAGGTTTGGTGTGGCATTTTACATCGACCCCAAACATATAATAACCCTATGTTAGTTCGGAATATCACATCGACCCTAACATAGTTAATTTAGGTATAAATCTCTCGACCTAAAAGATCATATAATTCAGTAGGTACAGGCCCGAACTAATAATTATGTTCGTACGTAATGTTTTAATCTCTTATATCTACCGTACAATATTCTCTTTACGATTTATCTCATTAATCGCATTTATTTGAGTATTCACACAACTCTAAAGGTTCTAGTTACCCCTCACATATAATTTCAGTAGTTATTACTTACCCTACTGGTCTATCACTTAAATTGAATTTACCTCGCCTCGTAACTCAATTCCAAATTCCCCGATACTCTACTAAATCGGATTATTCTCGTCGATCCATAATCCAAGTCCTACACCCAATGGCCTTATCGGACCTCGACAATATACATACTGGCCCTATTCTCACTCCCATATAAGTATAATATAAATCCTAGGATACCCATTCATTCTCGGAAATCAAAGAAACCTTAAACAGGGAAAATTTGGGAAAGACAGCTTACGTCGATAGATCGACTACTCGGTTCGATCGATCGATCGAACAGGGACAGACGCAGTTCGTCTTCTTCGTTAACCTCTTCCTCCATTAAAAAATCTCCAAAGTTCATTATAGTCCACCAAACTTCGACTCAATGATCGTAATGTGTTTTCACATATACTAAGACAATTTCTAACGTCTCAAATACATTAAAACCTCAGTTCATTTAAAGAATATTGAATTAAACCCAGAATTTCTTAAAACCCTAGTTATGGTGTTCTTCCCATATATTCATTCAAAACCCAGATTTTGTTCCGAAATAATCATCAAGTCTACTCTGAATATTAATCCTCTACATATGTTAAATCATTCTACATGCGATTCCTATCCCAACATGTATAAATATCATTATTCTCTCATCAAGATATTGATTTAATAAAACTATTACACATGGGTATTATAACTTTATAATTTTTGTAATAAACAACTTGCCTTGACAGAGGGAATCTAATTTCGTGGAGTTGATGATGGATTGATGCTTCTCTTCTTCAATCCTTCCTCCTTTATCTCCTAGGGTGCAAGATCCAAACCCAACCTCCTCACAAGCATCTTCTAAGCCTTGAGAATGGTTTTCTCCTTCTCTCTAATGGTATTGCTGTTTACATGGGTTTTCTAACCCTAATCCCTCTTTCATACGGCTGATAAAAGGCTCTCAAATTCGTAGGTCTCCATACCCTCTCATGTTAAAAGGCCAAAACGCCTCCGAACGGTCTCGGTTTTGTCCAAAATTATCCCGAGACTCAACTAGTACCCACGGGTATACTATTTTGACTAATTTGACCCTTTCGGACTCATCCGTGACCTCTAAATTATCATTTGAGTCACTTAAAAATATTAATCGTTCTCACCCCAACACGGTCTACACGCATTAAGTAACTATTTACCACTCGCACTAAGTAAATATAATGAGGCAATATAAATCGGTATCTATCTCTCGATTAATATTCCATAATTACAATTTGATAAATCTCATTAAATTACTCCTCATACGTAATTTAAATTAAGCCGTATTTTCTTATTTAATTTTCCAATTAAATTAAATAGAATATTCACAAATACGGGCTATTACAGCTTTCCATATATCCTTCATGTAGTTTGATCTATCTTGGAATTGCATGCCAAACAAGTGAAACATTAATTAAATAAAGCTAGACGATCAACATTATATATGTTGTTTCATTGCACTTCACACCTAACACTCATGCCAGATCGAGTTGACCATGGGTAACCCATAAATCCGGGTCGAGGAATTATAATTGTTGAATATGGACCCTATCGAACTTAGTAATTAAGTCTTGGGTGACCTATAAATATACTGACATTACTTGCTCTTTGTCATTGTACTCTCTTGATACTTGGTTAGATACCAACCTTGATTCGCAATAAATATCAAGGTGGCTTATGCCCAATGAGAAGGCTTTGCGCAGCCTGACGTTGAAGGCTTTGTATTTGGCTTCGTTATTGGATGCTTCAAAGACAAGTATAATCTCCTATTTGATCATAGTCTTTTCAAGATAAATGAGTACAACTCCCACTCCTTCCCCTCTTGAATTATAGGCTCCATGTACATCGAGAGTGCACCTTTTGAATTTGTTAAACTCTTGGCGGATTGGCTGATCAGTGAAGGCCTTGTCGTTGGGCCTTTCTTTCGCGGTGAACTTGGCGATGAAGTATGCTAGTACTTGTCCCTTTATTGAAGTCAATGGTTGATGGTGAATATCAAACCTTCCAAATTTCACCAACCATTTTGACATCCATCCAGATAAGTCAACTTTTCTGAGGACTAGTTTGAGTGGGAAAGAGGCGACGACTATGACTACATGAGCTTCTAAGTAATTCTTTATTTTTTTGCAAAATAATAACCTGAGAATAGGACGATTTCTCAAATGGAAGGTAGCATCGATCATCATCGAGGAACATCTTGCGGTCATAGTAAATAGGAGCCTGGTGCCTCTCTTTTCCGCACATCAAGGCCGAGCTGACTGCATGATCAGATACCATGAGATACAGGTAAAGTGGGTCCCCTGATTTGAGATTGAGGGAGGATTAGGTTGGCTTAGGTAGGTTTTGAAATCATTGAGTGCCTTCGATCATTCCTCATTCCAAGTTAGGACTTTCTACCTTTTTAATAGTTAAAAGAATGGTCGATAATTCTCGAACAATTTGGAGATAACGCGATTGAGGGATGCGAATATTTCTATTAATCTTTGAATATTGTGAAGTGTCATTGGCGATTTAAAATTGTTTATTGTTATGATATGTTATCTTAATCCCCCTTTGGTTAACCAAGTACCCAGGGAACTTCCCAGATTGGACTTTGAAGGATCACTTGGCTGCATTGAGTTTCATCCTATAGTATCAAAAGTTGTTGCCAAATCCCGATAGTAGTCGGACTTATGCTTGATTTTGATAAGCATGTCATCTATGTATACCTCCATGGTGTCTACTAGTTGTTCCTTGAACATTTTGGTGACAAATCGCTGATACGTAGTTCTCGCATTCTTAAGACCAAATGACATGACTTTTTAGCAATATAGATCGAGAGTGGTAATGAACTTGGTCTTATCTTGATTGGGGCCGAATAAAAGGATTTGATGGTACCATGAGTAGGTATCAAGAAAACTCATCCGTTTGTGGATAGCTGTGGTGTTGACCAATTAGTCGATCTTCGATAAGGGAAGGCTCTCTTTAGGACAAGATCTATTGAGGTTGGTGAAGCCTATGAACACTCTCCACTTTCCATTACTTTTCTTTACTACTTCTTGGTTAGAATGCCATTTAGGGAATTGGACTTCTTTAATGGACCCTACCTCTTGAGGTTTTCCTATCTCTTCCTCCACAACCTTTACTTTTTCTGGGGTTATTTGGCGAGTCTTTTGCATGAACGACGGGTATATTGGCTGCCAACCAATGTATTTAACCTCATAAGGCTGCCAAGTAAACACATCTTGATTGTCCTTCAACAGAAATTAGTTATTTTATATCCTGTTCCGTGAGTGAACTACCGCTTAGGAATTTTTTCTCTTGGTGTGGATCGTCGAACACTACCTTTTGCAGTGGTTCCATGACCCTATCTGCGAGGGCTACCCTTATCTATTCTACCTCTGGTATGCTATACTTTAGTTACTATTTGGATGGTGTAGCTTCATCCTTAGTCTACTCAGAGGAGACCTCTTTTTCCTTCTTCTTCTCCTAGTTAGGCCTTATGGCAGCGATGAAGCAATACCGAGCAATGAATGGGTATCCTCTAATCTCCATTATCCCATGATCGGCGATGTATTTGAGTTTATGGTGGTAAGTAAAAAGGATAACTTTCATAACATGTAGCCGTTCTCTCTCGAGGATAGCATTGTAAGGAGAATCAATGTCCACAACTAGGAATTTGACCAGCTTTGAGATATTCCCAATTCAGACGGGCATGACCACTTTTCCTAGTGGCATAGTTACCTTTCCAGCAAAGTTAACCAAAATGATGGCCTTTTTTTTAAATCCTCCATCTTGAGATTAAGTTTATTGAACAGTTCTAAGTACATAACCTGAGCTTCCTTGATCAACTAATAACTTATCCACATCCTAGTTTGCAATCCTGATGGTGATTACTAGTGCATCATGATGTGGAATCCTAACTCTGGCCAGGTCATCCTCCGTGAAGACTATGTGCTTGTTGTAATTTATGTCATTCTAGCATCGATGCTTATTTTTCACACTCTTAAACGGGTCAATTTGGAAGGTTTCCATTACCGTGGTGACTTTCTTCAATTCCACCGAACAACGTTGCCTTGGATCTTCTTGGGACTTAAGTCACCATGAATGACAACAAAATCATGCCCTTATTTGTCTTCTAGGACATTATCTGGCTTCTAGTCGGCGTCAATGTAATACCCCATATTTTTGTGTATTTAATATTTAATTAATTTGGGAATTTTAAATTACTTGTGTGTTGTAATTTTAATTGAATTAATTATGGCAATATATATATTTAAATATTAATCGGGGAGTGAATGGTTAATGTTTAGGTAAATTTATTTACTAAGTGAATAGTAATAATTTAATTACGTCATTTCGGGTATTAATGACGGGGTATGCACTTATCCCAGCCGGAAGTCGGTATAGACTAAATTGGGTGTGAGATAAGGATTTCTATAAATTAATTCAGATGTCAATTATGAGTGCACGGTTCTGTCCAGATGGGTCGAGATAGTCAGAAAAGAGTACCCGAGGGTAGTAATTGGGTCTCGGGGCATTTTTGGGCGTAGCCGGGCCCACATGGGGTAATTTGGGCAATTTTAATTAAGCCCATTAGGCTAAAAACGGGATGAAAGGTTTTTAACCTAATTGGGAGATTAAGGAATGGAAGCCAACATAACTATACACCTAGGGTTTGAGAGGGGATTTGGGGGAAAACAAATCAAGAGCAAATTGGAGGTTATTGGAGTCATGTTAAGGGACATCAACAACGGATCATACCCTACGAGTAATTCCAGGCAAGTAGTTAACTGTTTTTACTCCTAAATTGTGATATCCAATTCATATTTTAGTGATGTGTAACTAAAATTCGTTTTGGGCATAAATGGGTACAAAAATGGGGTTTTGTTAACGGAACAAATTGAATGGGATTTAAGGTGAGAATTAGTTGTGTTTTATAATTCTGAGTATGAATATCTGATTAGAATGTGAAATCCAGTAGAAATTATGAACTAAAGTGAGATGACTTGATGGAATTTTGATTTAACATGTATAAACCCGGAAATTACCCAACTCAAAAGAAGTAGAAAATTGTGAGATTTAATTTCAGTTTGATGTTCCATAAGGTACTTTGATCCTATTCCTATGTAGATATAGGGTTAATTGGGCTTGGGTTAGTCCAGGGAAAAGAATGAAAGTTGGAGGTTTTTCGTTAATGGTCGAACTGCCTCTCGAAGAAGACGAAGTCAGGGACGATCGATTGATCGACCCAAGGTGTTCGATCGATCGATGATTCAAAATTCTGGGCAGTTCGCCCAGTTTGTATATAAGGGGGAAATTAATTAGAAATTAATTCCCATACATTAATTTGTGATAGATAATTATGAAACACATATTCCTAGTAATTATGGGTAAGAGTAATTAGGACTAGGGGAAATTTATGTGGAGCACTTTATGGATGAATTTGATGAATATTACTCTAAAATAGGGAGATACGGATTAAGTGAGTGAGTCCGGGTATATTGGCTAAGCGATGCCAAGGTAGTGAATTAAGTTTGGAGATAAACTAATTAATTTATAGTCGGGATATAGACTCATGAAATATTTAATTTCGGGCCAAGTGATCGAATTCGGGGTATAATTTATAATTATAGGTAAATATAATTGGAAAATTTATGGAGATGCATGTGTGACACATTGTGGGCAAAAATGTGGGAATGAAATTATGAGAGGTAAAATGGACCAAGTGAGCGATTCCGGGTATGTTGGTTAAATGACACCAAAGTATTTAATTAATTATTGAGAGAGAGTAATAAATTTGAAGTCGAAATAAAGACTCGAAAAATATTAAGGTATGGGACAAGTGAGCGAGTCCGGGTATAATGGTTGGGTGACACCAAGTTGTTAAATTAATAAGCGTAATAAGTAATTTAATTAGAGTCGGATTGTAGACTCGGGTAGGATTAAATTAATAAATGTGATAATTAATTTAATTAGAGTCGGATTGTAGACTCGGGTATGATTAAATTAATAGGTGTAATAATTAATTTAATTAGAGTCGGATTGTAGACTCGTGAAGGGTATTTATTAATTAATGTGTAAATTAATTATATTAGAGTCGGACCACAGACTCGGATTTGTGTTAATTAATTAATGGGATAATTAATTATATTAGAGTCGGACCACAAACTCGAATTTGTGTTAATTAATATGTGTGTTAATTAATTTAATTAGAGTCGGACGATAGACTCGGGGAGGTATTAAATTAATATGTGTGTTAGTTAATTTAATTAGAGTCAGGTGATAGACTCGGGGAGGTATTAAATTAATATGTGTGTTAATCAATTTAATTAGAGTCAGACGATAGACTCGAGGAGGTATTAAATTAATGTGCATGTTAGTTAATTTAATTAGAGTCGGGTGATACACTCGGGAAGGTATTAAATTAATAAATGTGTTAATTAATTTAATTAGAGTCGGACGATAGACTCAGGGCGGTATTAAATTAATAAGTGTGTTAATTAATTTAATTAGAGTCGGACCATAGACTCAGGGAAAGTATTATATTAATTGAGGTGTGAATTAATTATTAGAGTCGGACCATTATTAAGTGAGAAAATTAATTGTGTTGAGTCGGGCCACAGACTCAGGAAATTACAGGCAATGTACGAGATTTTGAATACACGGTTAAGCCGGGATTTATATTATATATATAAGGGACAGTGATAGTATATATATACGTGTTTATATAGTGTGTGATATTAAATATCAGTGAATAGATATTTATTCAATTTATATACTCTAATGCTATCAAGGGAGGTTGCGCGATGTGGGTGAATCCCCTAGCTTGAGGAGTAGGGCGAGTATATCCCCAGGTCATAGCGTCCGGTATATATGGGTGAGGGATTTATCTCACTTTCAGGGAAGGAATATGACCGCCTCCACTACGTTTATACTTTGGGCCAAGTTGGTGAGCGATTCCAACTTGGGGAACTAGGTTTTGTGAACACACCTAGTGAGATAACATTTTAGAGGAAATCATCCAGCGACGGTATACTCGAAGGGATGGATATACATATGTTATGTGTGTGGATATTATGGTAAAGGTACGTATATAATGGTAATAAATATTATATACGGGTAATAATACAGTGTGTGATGTATTTACTTTATATAACTTGTGACACGGTTATATGCTACTATTTAAGAGGAATTAATTAAGTTAATTGTGAGATAACTTATAATTCAAGAAATTATTATACTCGGGTTAGAGTAGTATGGCAAGGGAAGGTTATACCAGGACTAGTTGGACGGGGTAGTACAACTAGGTGGGGTTAAGGTGATCGGTAATTGTGCACAATAGTGGAGGGGTGAGAATGTCCACAAGGGAGCGCAACACTAACTTAAATATGAAACGCATTCATGCATTTTAAATTACTGCAGTTAATTCACTTGCTAAATATTTTCAAAATATTTTGGGTTCTAACCCTTGCTATAAAACTATTTTCAAAACCTTTTAGGTGTCCAGCCACATGGACGCCACGATTGATATTCTATTCCAGGGACACGGAGCTGCGGCATATGTGGATGCTATCAGGAGTTTGGATTAGACGCATCATTCATTCATTCCTAGAGTAGGAATCTTATATCATTTTCAGTTTTATTTACGGCATGTTGTCCAGACTTTCAGTTCAGTTTCAGATTTATTTTATTCCTGTGTTGGATATTGTATTGGATTATTTCACTTTGGTGGTCGATGGTTTATTCGGCAAGTTGTGTAATTAATTATTTCAGTTGAGTTTTATTCAGTTGTGTGAATGGTTTATATTTATTTTCGCATGTACTATTTTGTTTAATTAAAAAGTTAAAATTGGCACCAGCTTTTGGAATACTAGGTGGTTAGTAAGTTTTAAAAAGTTTTCGACAGTGATGATAAGGATGATCCAACTAGGATTCTTGTTTTAATTTGGCATAGGACTGATCACCCGGTATTTTATTAGGCGGGGTGTCACAGTCAATGATGGATATAGCCCCGTTATTATCCCAGCTGTGAGTTTTACTCGCCTGAGGATTAAGGGTTCATTTATAACAATTGCATTTGTCTTCATGGAGATTTCGCTCCATATTGATGCACGTTTTCCTCCTTTTGGAGGCGTATGACTTCCTCCTACTGGCGGAGCCGCTGTTCGTATGCATTGACTACCCATGAGATCTGAGTAGATCTAGGATACTCGTTGTTTTGCTCAGGGTGTTGCTCTTGTAGTCGATAATGCGCATGAGGAGCGTCTCGACTTCTATTGGCGTTGATTTTGGATCTTACCCTGGTCGTTGGATGCCCATCCTTCTAGTTGCCATTAAATAATAGAGGTGCACTGTGCGGGTAAGAAATGGATGTTTATTGATTCTAATCTATTTAAGAAAAGAAAACTCTATTCCCACAGATGGTGCCAATTGTAGGTACAATTATCCCACAATGAATGCTCCCAAACAATTAATACCAAATAGAATAAAACCAGTCTCACAATCACACACGATATAAGTATTTACGTGGTTCGACAATGACCTACAATCACAGGGTGTTTCTCATTGCTTATTATTTTTCTGTTAATAACAAGAATTACATGCCTCTTTTCCTTGGGGTAAGGGTTACATTTATAAGGGAAGAAGATATAATGTCGTGCAAGGATCTCTGATGCAGTTACGACTTGGCTATCATGATCCTACTTTGAGATCCTCGGTGAGGGGATTCTTCTTCGTTGTTATCTCGACTTGCGATCCTTTATATTTTTATACCGGACAAGTGTCATTCAACTAGATTATTCGAGTTGTTCTAATAATTCCCTCACAAGAGTGAAAATACAATTGACCAAGGGGAATTTTAAAAGAAATAAGTTCTTGAGTTTAGATAATTTAGATATTAAAATAGTAGTTTTCCTTTTCACTTCTCTCTTTTGTATTTTTTAAGATGTTTGTTTTTAAACTTTTATCATGAGTCCTATTGAAGCATAAATTTTTTTTACCTTTATTCTTGAATAAATATAATTATATCTTTGTTCTTGAGAGACTCGTTGGAATATTTCAAAAATTCATTGTGAGGTTTGAGTAAGCCAAAATATTTCAACACTTTTAAAACTTCTAGGAAAACTCACATGTTAGAATGTGACACCTAAGAATTTTGGTGTCTTCCCAACAAAGTTCATCTTGAACATAAAAAAGGATATTTTTTTGCATGGGAAATATTGGAAGACATTGGTCGAGGCCAAAACCGCTCATGGTTGTGAAGGGTTTTCCAACTATTCCCGCCTTCTGCAAAAGATATGGTGCGAAAGAGTGGATAGTTAGTTAGTGCGTTGTGTGATTGTAAGTCATTAGTTATATTTATAAAACTTTATCTTAGTGTATTTTCCGTTCATTTTGTCCCGGAGTTTTTTTTCCCCGTAGTGGGTTTTTCCCTCGTAAGACTTGGTGTTAAGTGATTATTGCACTTATTCTAATTTTATATTAATCACCAAGTGTTGAAGATAATATTTAATGTGATATAATTTGTGCAATATTTTGTGACATTGACCTAAATTGTGATATTTGTTCTCAATAGTAGGGAAAATGATTTTTTCCCCTCTATTACGATAATACTTATAATTTTGGTACCATTGCCCCATCTTGGATTCGAGAGCATGTGCCCTCAGGGTTTTATGGATCACCAGTGAATCGATCAGGTTTAGTCCACCGTACTTTGATCATTTAAATGAGGTGCACGCGAGGTTCATTCAATCCCTCCAGTTGAGTGGCTAGTTAATGGATACCTTCATTAGCCATTTGTTAAAGGGTATACAAGGCTATGCCATTGGTTTAGGTGGGCTCCAAATCCATCTAGATGATTGAACGATGTTCATCCCAATTGGACATTGTACGCAAATGAGGACTATCTTTGGGATTTTACCCAAGGTGAGGGTCGATTTAATCACCCCTTCAGGATAAACTTCTTACCTTACAAAACCCGAGTAGCGGGACCTTTGAATGTCTTCAACTCAGTGCCACCCTATTGCATTTTTTTAAAAACAATTGCAGTATTTGACGTCTACTAAGTTCCACGTATCAATCATAATCCATTCGATAAACCAATTCAAGATGCTCTCTTAATAATAAGGGGATCATCTTGGGGTGTAATTAGGTCATGAGAGTACTTCCACGTGGAGACGATGTTCTCCCAGCCTTCCAATAGTTTGGATGCATAGATTTACATAGCTTCCCGTTACTAACAGTTGCACTATTTGCGAGCTAAGTTAGACTCTCCACCTGCAACAACCCCACTAGAGATCATGCCGATCTGTCCAACCAGTCAGACCTTTTTAGTGAATTTTTTTTTTGTAGATTTTTTTGGACTTGGTTACATTCCCTTCACCCACCCCCTCGGTTACTACAACTCTCTTTCCCTTTGTCTATCTGATTGGTTTCTTTCCTATCAAATCGTTCCATACACTCTTGATGATGACTCTATGTATTAGGGACTCCATTTCGTTCTTTAAAAGGAAAAAGTACTTGGCATCATGTCCATGATCACTGTGAGAATTTCATCTGATCATACTTCTTCCTTGACATTTGACCCTTTAGATTGTTTGACTAGTTTAGCATTCGTCGTATGGTATAGTTGTTAGTACTTGTTAAAATGCCTTGAAAGCATTTAATCTTTCTAGTAGATAATCCTCCCAATGTAAGCCTTGTGCATGGACACTCCCGAAGATGAAAACTTGATGATTTGTAATAGAAATTACATTCTATATCCTCATCCCTTCACAAAAATATGAATAGTATTTTTTATCTCCCTCTCTACCTTAAATAATGTCTCATCCACCTTAAACCCTTCCACTAACCTATATAAATAGGTACCTAAAGTGAGCTTGGGCTAATTAGGGTGTCTAGGGAGTTTACTATTGGAAAATGGACTATATTAGGGACCCAAAACCAATAATTAAATTGGCTTCTAAATGAAAATATGAAATTCCCGTATTACTTCCCGTAATATATTTTCTCTCGTTTAATTATAATTAATTTTACTAAATAATTATAATTTCACTCCAATGTAATTCACCCCTAAGTATTTTGAACTTAAATTATTTTTTCTTTTGATTATATTAAATTTCACTAATTAATTATAATTTCACTCCAATTTAAATCTTTTTGCGCAATTCTTTCTTTTTTCCCTTGTTTTATTGCTCTCTCTCTCTCTCTCTCTCTCTCTCTCTCTCTATATATATATATATATATATATATATATATATATATATATATATATATATATATATATATATATAATTATGTTGAATTTATTTTTTTAATGCGTGTCCCAAAATTCCGTGAATGTTAAAAAAATATCGCCTAAAATTAATTTTTTTTACTATTTAAAAAAAATAAGTCAAACATATGCCAATTTTTGATTGATTTTTTTAAAATAGTAAAAAATCTTATTTTCAATTTTCTTTTTTAAATATCTATGGAATGTTTAGGTACCTTGCAAAAAAACAGCTCAAAAGAATTTATTTTTCTATTTTTTCAAATTTGGTACGAACCTTAGGACCTCACCTAATCTTTTCTCTCTCTATATATTTCTCTCACCTTTAATGTGTATATTATATTTATTTAATTTATTTTCATTTGAAAAGAAGGGTTTCCAGATGGAGTAAAAAGGGTATGGTGGTATTTTTTTGTTTATTAAAGGCTATAATTACGTTTTGTCATAACTCAATTTTAACCAACAAATAAGATCAAACTTTTAGTAAGATACATTCCTAAGGCTAAGAGCATTTTCTTTATTACAAAGTCCCAATGATACAACTAGAACATATACATACATAGGTATTTGTTAATATCCCCAACCGATTTTCAACAAATATTTAAGAGATCAAAGAGTTGAGATATTTAGGTTGCCAATGGGCTTACAAAGAGTGATTTCAAATTAGTTCATCAATGGCCACTAATTTTAGCTTGCAAGGAACATTTACAAACGAAAAGAAGTGAAAGGGTTCCTTATATATGTACAACGTTTGTGTTACACTATATAATGGGTACTTGTGTTTGATCATGGAAAGTGATGTCTATGTGAGTTTGCGTGTGGGGTGTTAAAAGAAGGATGGAAGAAGAAAGAGAGAGAGAGAGATTTTAAAATTTTCATTAGTTTTTCTATGAGCACCTAAAAAATGGGATACTTCTAAAACGGCTGGATACTTAAGGAGGCCAATCCTCACAAAAAATAGTTTAGGGGTTAAATTGAGAAACTTTGGGACAAGATTATTACTAATAACCATATGCATATTTCTATACACAAAATGTTTACATACGATCATTGTCGTAAGGCAGGTCATTTAAGAAATTGTAAAAACCGCAGGGGTTTATATGGATTTACTTGTATCTTAGGCTAAACACACAAATTTACTTTTTAACAAATCTTATCTTGATTTAAATTAAAGTGAACATGCAAGATAAATTGTGAATCCAAATTCCATATCAAATAGAATGGGAAGAAGATAAAGGGAAAATCCGTTTCGTGTAAAACCTTTAATTCAACACTGTTTAAGAGTCAACAGAACAAGACAAACTTACAGACAATTTAGAGCTCCACAAAGTTTAATGCTATAGCGTCTTCGAATTTCAATAGAAAATGATGCAGTCCAGCACCGCTCACAATTAGCAGATCTATTCTTCGTATCCACCGATCAATCTTTAGAATTCGCAATTTTGGTCTTCTTCAGCCATAGACTCTCGACTCCTCAAATTAGCCGTAGATAATTTCCCTACAAGGGTTTAGAACTTTTGATTGTGTTATTATTAGTTTGGAAAAGTAATCCTAAAATATCTAAGGGGTTTAGATGAAAAAATGTAGAGTTTGATCACAAAAAGAACTCTAAAAAGGCTAGTTGAAAAGTCTAATCATGCATCTCTATTTATATGGAAAGTTGTTGCAAATAGATAGGGATTAAAGATTTGGAAAATATTTATTTAAAAAACAAAAGCATTCAAACTCATTCGAACGAACTTCCACCTCGTTCGAACGATGTACCCTATCTCATTCGAATGGCTTCTAACGACATTCCAGAGCTGACCAAAAAGGCGACGTTCCAGGTTCCGGTTGAACGTGGAAACCTCGTTCTAAGAGATAATGAATATCATATGAATGACATGTTAGTTCATTATAACGAGCCATCGAGTTTTTCAAAAAATCTTTTAAAAACATTTTTAAAACCATTTTGGAACTTTTAAAAGAAAAATCTTTTAAAAACGACCCCTGAAACTTTTGAGCTTTACCAAACTACCTCATAAAACTTCTGAATGAGGTTGTGCCGAACGATCTTCATTCTTCCAAATTTCATCAACTTTTTCTCGTCGAATTGAAAGGTCATGGAGCTATAGTGGGTTGTAACGGGATAAGGCAAATAAAAATAAAATGAGTAATTATAAATTTTGCTCTTACAAATCTCCCCCTTTGTCTATTGCGGTACAAAACATAAAGCAAACCCCTGAGACTAATACAACTAATGCCTTCTGAAACTAAGAAATAAAAATGCATAAATGTACAAGTCTTCAATTGAAAGTCTCCATCTTATGTTGTCCATAAAGCCATGATTAAGGCAAAATGACATACACACATGAGATAAAAGGAATACCTTGATGTGTACAAGTTTAAAAAAATAAACTCCCCTCAATTTGCTCTCGCCCTTTTTGTCCGTAATAAATAATGGGTAAGAAAATAGGCATGAATATCAAGCATCACACGGTTCCAAAATTTAATAACATCACAATGATAAATAATAAAGCACATGCGATGAATTTCCAAAAGGCATACAACCTACTTTTGAAAATTTCCAATTTTCTCAAGTTTAAAAAGAAGTCAAGTACGTGTATAAAAAGTACATACAAGTACAAATACATCACAGCACGAAATAACTCCAAAATACTCGAATCATGAAAGCGAAATGATAGTGTGTGAACATTTTCCAAAAGCAAATCAACATAGGCATTCATAACATAGGTACATGAAGTCAATGAGATACTTCTAAAAAAGTACTCAACTGCAACCATTGGTCTAAGAATGTTGAACATAAATGAAATTGACTCAACTTATGCAACATGCCATGAATTTAAATGCTTCTCAAATCAGTAATGCCAAACTATTTAATGCTTTTCAAGAGAGTCCGTTGTGAAAACCCATTGACCTTCTAGTTTATAATACCCTCAAAATCTCACATATTTAAGGACCCACTCTCAAAATTTTGAAGATATCATAATACTCATGTGTAGCGAAGCATAAAAAAATAGCCTTGGCACTTCCGTTTCTATGTGTCGTTAATATTTTAGTCACTTTTTGCAAATGGTGGCTTTTAACGCAAAGAAAATTTACTCTTTCATAGCCCTTTTCCATTGCTTAACATACACAAATTTTTTGAAAAACGAAATCCAATCAATAGTTCCTACAAGCACAAATTATCTCTAGTACATTTGGTTCGTTATTAGAAACTATTGAGATGAGAACACCGTATTCAACACATGATAAGCAAGTACAATGTTAAAAAACTCCGTGCATGTGTGCAATAAATGTGATAAAAAGTCTAGCATAAAGAAAATGATCATCAATGAATAACAAAATGCTAGCCACGCATTATAAAGCACACTAAATAAATAAAGCCATGTATCAAAACATCTTAAAAAAGTAACATGAATGGATGGACGGTTGATGTAATCCGAATATCTTAAATGCACATCCATATATGGTGAAAAACGAAAATACAAAAATCTTTTTATCTTTTTCAAAAAATTGATCAAAAAAAAAAAAATTTTTGGAATTTTTTAAACTTTTTCTTAAAAATCGATTTTTTTTTCTTCAAAATTTCCAAAATAAAAGCCTATATAAACTTAGTAATACAATCTAGCAATATGGACAAATCATATGATCCTGATAATCACCCTACACTAGATAAAGCACCCAAACTCAATCAATGGTCCGGGATAAGTTCTCAACATCCTTTGAAATTTCTCCATCAAACTTTGCGAAGTTTTGATAAAAAACTCTACTTCCTCTCGAAAACTCTCAAAATCTGTACGATTTTGTGTGGGAGCATGAGTATGAACATGCGTGGGAATTTAAAAAATTGGTATCCAAAAGGAACTTACAAAATTATGATCACATGATAATTTAGTGCAACCTCCTCTGATACCAAGTTGGGAAATCGGTATCTAAAAATAATCCGCAGTTAAAATAACGATCACACAATAATTTAGTGTAACCTGTTCTGATACCAATTGGAAAAAACCACATGGGTTTACAGATTTACTCGTATCTTAGTACAAACCCATAAATTAACTTTTTACAAAACTTTACCTTAATTTAAATTAAAGTGAACATGGAAGATAAATTGTGAAGCCAAATTCCAAATCAAACAAAATGGGAAGAAGATAGAGGAAAAATACCTTTCGGGCAAAACCTCTAACTCAACACTGTTCAAGATTCACTAGAATGCGACAGACTTATAAATAACTTGGACCTCCACTAAGTTTAATGCTATAACGTCTTCGAATATTCAGCAGGAAATGATGCAGTCCAATACCGCCCACATTAAGCCGATCTTGCCTCGGTATCCACCAATTTTTTTTTTTGGAATATATAATTTTAATCTTCTTCAGTCGTAGAGTCTCGGCTCCACAAATTAGCATTAGAGAATTTCTTTTCATGGGTTTAGAACTTTTGATTGTGTTCATCTTGGTTTGGAAAAGTGATCCTAAACGATCCAAGGGGTTTAGATGAAAAAAATATAGAGTTTGATCACAAAAATATATATAAAAAGTCTTATTGAAAATTCTAATCCCACATCTCTATTTATAGGGAAAGTTGTTGCAACGAGATAGGGATTAAAGATTTGTTTAAAATATAAAAATAGGCCTACTCATTTGAACGTCTTTCAACGAAGGCTCGAACGACATTCTAGAGATGACTAAAAAGGCGACGTTTCACATATCATTCGAATGTGGGAACCTCGTTCTAACGACCTGCTGAATCTTGTTCGAACGACATATCAGTCTGTTTGAACGAGCCAACGAATTTTTCAAAAATATTTTTTAAACGATTTTGTAACTTTTAAAAGAAAACTCTTTTAAAAACAATCGCTAAAACTTTTAAACTTTACCAAACCACCTCATAACACTTCTGAATGACGTTTTGACGAATAATCTTCAATCTTCCAAATGTCATCAACTTCTTCTCTTCGACTTGAAAGCTCATGAAGGTGCGGTGAGGTGTAATAGGATAAGACATATAAAATTAAATGAGCAATTATAAATTTTGCTTTTACAAATATCTCCCTTTGGCTATTTCGGTAGAAAATACAAATTGAAGCCAAATTGACCCCTAAGAGCAATAAAACTAATACCATCACAAACCAAGAAATGGAAACGCATAAATGTATGAGTCTTCAACTGAAAAACTTCATCTTGTGTGGTCCATGAAGTCATCATCAAGGCAGAATGACCCACACATACAAGATAGAAGGAATATCGTGACACATACAAGCTTAAAGAAAATATAAAATCCCCCTCAATTTTTTCTCCCCCTTTTTTTTCGTAATAGAAAAAGGGTAAGAAACTAAGCATGAATATCAAGCATCATGATTTGGCATGAATATTGTATTTATTCACCCTTAAACTTATGCATTTTATCCCCCTTGGGTACCTTAATTCCTATATTTATGTTCGTTAACCAGAAAACCTCCGTTTTATCTGTTAACATGCTATATGAGGTATAATTGAGCTTTTGTAGGTATTTCGGTGCATAGTGTGAAGTTTGGTCGCTTTTCAAAAAAGTTTCGTTGAATATTACATCTTTGGGATCATTTTAGTAATTTTAGCATTTGAATTTTAATCCCTAACTCTTCACAAAAGTTGGAGATCTTTGATTTCTCTTCGTGTGGCCACCGACGGTGCGTGAAATCGAGTTGAATCGAAGGAGTGATGGCATTTTTAGGATGGTCTTCAAGGGCATATTCAAGGGCATTTTATTCATTTCATCATTTGTATTTTTTGACTAATGTCTTATTAGATGTTGTATACCTCTGAGTTATCTTCGTGTAGCCTCCGACTGTGCCTAATTCCGATTTATAACGAAGAAGTTAAGGCATTTTTCATAAAGTTGGACAAAGCTGCAGAATTGAAGACCTGTAGGGGAGAATTGATTCATACAAGTCCGAATCGATTCGATTTGACAACAGAATGTTGGCAAATCTCTACTTTTAATGGGTTTTTAGTGGGGTATTTGTATGTAAAAATTATATTATGTTTGGGGATTATTTTTACTTGAGATTAGATTCATTTTAGGTTAGTTTTTGGGGATTTTTGTAGGAGCTTCCCTTTCCTCATTTTATGTTGGGTTGTCACCCATTGTTTCCTCCTTCTTCTCTATTAATGTAAGTTCCTTTTTTTGTTCTTAATCTTTATAACCTAGATTTATTCCTCTAATTTATTGCTT
This sequence comes from Sambucus nigra, assembly GCA_949130495.1. Classification (NCBI taxonomy): domain Eukaryota; kingdom Viridiplantae; phylum Streptophyta; class Magnoliopsida; order Dipsacales; family Adoxaceae; genus Sambucus; species Sambucus nigra. The sequence goes on from OX422213.1 coordinate 296,091,975, forward strand.
TATTATTTATTTCCTTGCCTAGATAACTTTTTTTAGTTCATTAATTTGTTGTTTCATTTAGTTAATTGTTGTTTAATTAGTTTAATTCCATGTATTGTTCCAAGTTACAAGCTGGGATTGCGATTCCGCTATTAATGGGCGTCGAGCTTCGAAAGTTAGATTTCGCATAAAATTGCATTTAATCGAAACCTCGCGTATTAAAGTCGGATCATTATGCGTTTAACTCTCTTTGTCATGCAACGTTAGTGTTTATAGAGATAATCCGAATTTAATCCACGTGTGACCATTTTTTATTAAATGTTTTATCTCGTAACTTTGGGTTAAATTCCTTCTTGCATGATGTTTATGCTTAATTGAAATGGTCAGTTAAATAGCCTTCGAATCGAAATTCTAACTATGTGTTGTTTATATTTGGGTGGGAATGTGATCCCGACTCTCATTTTCATTAATTATAGTATAATTTTAACTTCTTATTTTTTCCTTTTTCACCATAACCACCCTTTCACCTTTTACACTTTTATTCTTGAATTAATAAATCGATTACCATCTATCAACACTCCCTGTGGATTTCTTACGATACTTGACTTATTGCTATGCTTGTATCGCAAGTGTAGTGTTAGTTTAGGTTTTTGTATTGAGTAGGCGAAATGAAAACAACGATTATCGTTTTAACGCGACGCTACTTTTTAAGTGAAGAAAAAAAAGTGAAAAAGAAAAGAGAAGTGAAAAATAAAAGAAAACAAAAGAAAAAGAAAAAAAGAAAAAAAGAAAAAGAAAAGGAAAGAGAAAGTTTGTATATGTTGTATATAGTGTTCAATAAGCTTCGATTACTCTCCTATTGTCATATTTGATTACTCTCTTATTGCCCGTAATTTTTCATTATCCCAAGTTTTTCATCTCCAAACAACTTTGAATCTGTAAATATACCCTTCATTTCGTACCTTAAACCCAAAACTACATTACAACCTTATAAAGTCATCATGGGGTGAATTTAATTTAAAGGTTTAAATAGTTTTGATAATCTGTAAAAATATATTTCGCTTCCTATAATGAGCGGGATCTTTCATTGAGATTGTATGATTTTATTTCCATATATAGCGTTGTTCATTTGTGACATGTGTGCGGCCTAGTTTCCATTTCCATTTACTCTTTATGCCTGCATGTCCCGTGTATTACCTCCCCTTTCATAGTTATTTCATTTGTTAAGTGTAATGCCCTGTGAGGATTGATATATGTATGCTTTATGTTTATCCGGTTTATTTTTTTTTTTGCCAAATCATACTATGCATGTGCTCACCTCCCTCCCACTTTTAAGGTTTTAATTCTATGAAGTTCATTCTATATTGTTAATAACTATGAACTTTTGTTTCAATTCGTTCGATATGCTAATAACATGTATGGAATCTTTTCGCTATTGTTGGGTTTGTCGCATGTTAATTGGGCATATTATGATTAAACTATATGATATTTGTGGGTTTCATCCCTAAAAACCCTCACGAGACGACACTCGTCCACTAGGGTAACCTAGGGGTTTAACGGCTCATTTGCATATGCTAAATGCAATCGTTCACCCGTGAAAGTGGCATTTATCCCCTTTGTACATATCTCTTTTTTTGTGGTTTACTTTTAGTTCTTATTTCTTTGTACTTCATTTCTAGGGACTAGCAATGTGTAAGTTAGGGGGTGTGATTCAACACGAATATTGTATTTATTCACCATTTTAGCCCCCTCGAGTACCATAATTCCTATATTTATGCTCGTTAACCAGAAAATCTCCATTTTATATGTTAACATGCTATATGAGGTATAATTGAGATTTTATAGGTATTTTGGTGCTTAGTGTGAACTTTGATTGCTTTCTGGAGAAGTTTCGTTGAATATTGCAGCTTCGGGGGCAGTTTAGTAATTTCAGCATTCAAATTTTAATCACAAACTCTTCATGGAAGTTGAATCCCTTTGATTTATCTTCTCGTGGCTGCTGACGGTGCATGAATCCGAGTTGTATCGAAGGAGTTATGGCATTTTTATGATGGTTTTAACTTCAAAATCACACTCAAGGGCACATTCAAGGGCATTTTAGTCATTTCATCATTTGGATAATGTCTCATTTTATGTTGTATCCCTCTAAGTTATCTTCGCGTAGACTCTCACCGTGCCTTATTCCATATTATAACGAAGAAGTTACGTCATTTTCCGTAAAGTTGGACAAAGCTGTAGAATTGCAAACTTGTAGCGAATCGATTTGATTTGGCACCAGAATGTCCGCAAATCTCTGCCTTTAAGTTGGTTTTTAATGGGGTATTTGTATGTAAAAATTATATTAAGTTGGTGGATCATTTTTACTTGAGATTAGATTCATGTTAGGTTAGTTTTTGGGGATTTTTGTGGGAGCTTCCCTCTCCTCATTTTTTGTTGGGTTTTCACCCATTGTTGTAAGTTTACTATTCCTCCTTCTTCTCTATTAATGAAAGGTCCTTTTTTGTTCTTAAGCTTTTTAACCTAGATTTATTCCTCTAATTTCTTGTTTTATTGTTTATTTCCTTGCCTAAATAACTTGTTTTAGTTCATTAATTTGTTGTTTCGTTTAGTTAATTGTTATTTTAATTAGTTTATCCAATATATTGCCCATAGTATACGAGTTGGGATTGCGTTTCCTCCATTAATGGGCGTCAAGGTCTAAAGGTTAGATTTCGCATAAAATTACGTTCAATCGAAACTCGCGTATTAAAGTCGAATTATTACGAGTTTAACTTTCTTTGTCATGCAACATTAGTGTTTATAGTGATAATTCGAATTTAATCCGCGTGTGACTATTTTTGATGCAATGTTTTATCTTTTAATTTTGGGATAAATTCCTTTTTGCGTGATGTTTAGGCTTAATTGAAATGCTCAGTTAAATAGCCTTCAAACCAAAATTCTAACTATGCGTTGTTTATCTCGGGGCATGAATGCGATCCCGACTCTCGTTTTCATTAATTGTAGTATAATGTTAACTTCCTATTTCCCCCCTTTTCACCATAACCACCCTTTCATCTTTTACACTTTTATTCTTGAATTAGTAAATGGATTACCATTTATCAACACTCCTGGTGGATTTCTTATGATACCCGACTTATTGCTATACTTGTATCGTAAGTGTAGTTGTAGTTTAGGTTTTTGTATTGAGTAGGCAAAACGAAAACAACGATTATCATTTTAATGCAATGCTACTTTTCACGCTCCATCACATCACCCGACTCCAAATAAAATAACATCACAAAGATAAACAATAAAGCGCATGGGATGAATTTTCAAAAGGCATACCAACTATTTTTGAAAATTTTCAATTTTCTCAAGTTTAAAAAGAAATTAAGTATGTGTATAAATAGTACATATAGGTACAAATACATCACACGATAGAATAACCATAAAATAGTGGAACCATGAATGCGAAATGAAATTTTGTGAACATTTTCCATAGGAAAATCAACATAGGCATTCATAACATAGTGCACGAAGTTAATGAGATACTTCTAAAGAAAGAAATCACTATCAACCATAGGTGAAAGAATGTCAAACTTAAATGAAATTGACTCGACTTATGCAACATACCATGAATTTAAACCGTTCTCCAATTGGTAACACCAAACTATTTAATGATTTTCAAGTGTGTCCATTGTGCAAACTTATTTATCTTCCACTTTATAACACCCATAAAATCTCACATATTTAAGGATTCACTCTCAAAATTTTGAAGATATCATAACGCTGATGTGTAGCGAAGCATAGAAAAAATGACCTTGGCACTTCTGTTTTTGTACGCCGTTAATCCTTTTTGCAAATGGTGGATTTTAAAACAAAGAGAATATACTCTTTCGTTGCCCCATTCCATTGCTTAATATAAATAAAATTTTCAGGAAACCAAATTCGGGCGATGGTACATACAATCATAACATATCTCTAGTACATTTAATTCACTATTAAACACTATTGAGATGAGGACACCGTATTTGACACATGATAAGCAAGTACAATCTTCAAAAATTCAGTGCATGTGTCCAATTAAAGTGATAAAAAGTCTAGCATGAAGAAAGTGATCATAAATGAACAACGAAATGCTAGCCATGCATTGTTAAGCACACTAAAGAAACGAAGTCATGTATCAAAACACCTTGAAAAAGTCACATGAGTGGATGGAATGTTTAAGTGAACTGAATATCTTAAATACACATCCATATGTGTGAAAAACAAAAATATTTTTATCTTTTTCAATTTTTTTATCAAAAAAAATATTTTTGGAATTTTTCAAACTTTTTCTTAAAAATAAAAAAAATCTTTGGATTTTTCAAAAATTTCAAAATAAAAGAAAATATAAAATAGTAATACAATAGAAATACAATCTATAAATAGGGACAAATGATATGACATGATAATCACCCTACACTATATAAAGTACCCAAACTCAATCATTGGTCCGAGAGAAGTTCTCAACAGGAATATGCATCCTTTAAAATTCCTCCATCAAAGTTTGTGAAGTTTTGGCCAAAAACTCTACTTGATCTAGAATCTCTACGATCGTGTGTGGGAACATGAGTAGGAACATGTGTGGGAATTTAAAAAATTAATATCCAAACGGAACTTAAAAAATCATGATCACACAATAATTTAGTGCAACCTCCTCTGATACCAATTTGAGAAATTAATATCTAAAAATAATCCGCACATAAAATAAGGATCACACAATAATTTAGTGTAACCTATTCTAATACTAATTTCAAAAAACCACATGGGTTTACAGATTTACTTGTATCTTAGTCCAAATAAAGAAATTCACTTTTTACCAAATTTTATCTTGATTTAAATTAAAGTGAACATGAAAGATAAATTATGAAGCCAAATTTTAAACCAAATAGAATGGGAAGAAGATAGAGAAAAAATCCCTTTTGAGAAAAAACTTTAATACATCACTGTTTAAGAGTCAACAGAACACGATAGACTTACAGACAGCTTAGAGCTCCACTAAGTTTAATGATATAACGTCTTCGAATATTCAACCATAAACGACGCATTCCAGCACCGTCGATAGCAAGAAGATCTTGCCTCGGTATCCACCGATCATCCCTTGGAATACACAATTCCAATCTTTTTCAGTCGTAGAGTCTTGATTCCACAAATCAGCAACATAGAATTTCTCTACACGGGTGTACAACTTTTAATTGTGTTATTCTTGGTTTGAAAAAGTGATCATAAATGACCTAAGGGGTTTATATGAAAAAATGTAGAGTTTGATCACAAAAGAAACCTAAAAAGTCTTATTGAAAAGTCTAATCCCGCATCTCTATTTATAGCAAAAGTTATTGCAATGAGATAGGGATTAAAGATTTGTTTAAAAAATTAAAACACACATTCTTGTTTGAACTAACTGTCACCTCGTTCGAATGTTGTACCCTAGGTTGAACGACTTGCAATGAAACTTCAAATGACTTTCTAGAGCTGACCAAAAAGGCAACATTCCAGTTCTCGTTCAAATGTGGGAACCTTATTTTAACGACCCCCTAAATCTCGTTTCAAAGACACGTATGTTCGTTTTAAGGAACCAATGAGTTTTTCAAAATATTTTTAAAACCATTATGGAACTATTCAAATCAAACACTTTTAAAAATGACCCTTGAAAATTTTAAGCTTTACCAAATCACCTCATAACACTTTTGAATGATGTTGTGACGAATGATCTTCAATCTTCCAAATATCATCAAATTCTTCTCTTCGACTTGAAAATTCATAAAGGTGCAGTGGGGTGTAACGGGATAAGCTAAATAAAAATAAAATGAGCAATTATCAATTTTGCTCTTACAAATCTCCCCCTTTGGCTATTTCGGCAGAAAGCACAAATCGATGCCAAATTGACCCCTAAGAATAATATAACAAATGCCCGCACAAACTAAGAAATGTAAATGCATAAATGTATAAGTATTTAACTGAAAGTATTCATCTTGTGTGGTCCATGAAGTCATCATCAAGGGATAATAATCTACACACATTAGACAGAAGGAATACCGTGAAACGTATAAGTTTAAAAATAAATTCCCCCTCAATTTTTTCTCGCCATTTTTGTCCGTAATAGACAAAGGATAAGAAACTAAGCATAAATATCAAGCATCACATGATTCCAAATTAAATAACATCCCAAAGATAAACAATAATGCGCATGCGATGAATTTTCAAATGGCATACCAACTATTTTTGAAAATTTTCAATTTTCTCAAGTATAAAAGGAAATTAAGTATGTGTATAAAAAGTACATATAAGTATAAATACATCACACCACGGAATAACACTAAAATACTTGAAACATGAAAGCGAAGTGATATTGTGTGAACATTTTCTATAGGCAAATCAATATAGGCAATAATAACATAGGTGCACGAAGTCAATGAGATACTTCTAAAGAAAGAAATCAATTTCAACCTTAGGTGTAAGAATATTGAACATAAATGAAATTGAATCGACTTACGCAACATGCCATGAATTTAAATGCTTCTCAGAATCAATAGCGCTAAACTATTTAATATTTTTCAAGAGAGTCCATTGTGATAACCCATTGATCTTCTACTTTATAACCCCCTCAAAATCTCGCATATTTCGGACTCACTCTCAAGTTTTTAATGATATCATAATGCTCATGTGTAGCGAAGAATAAAAAATAGCCTTGGAACTTCAGTTTTTGTGTGCCATTAATCTTTTAGGCTCGTTTTGTAAATAGTGGATTTTAACACAAAAAGAATTTACTCATGCGTAACCCCTTTCCTTTCATCATCATCCTTGCCGTAATCCCATCATATGGGGTCGACGACATGGATCCTCCTTTTCCATTCTAATCTACTATATGAAATATTATCATTCAAGTTTAATTTCTTAATATCTCTCATCATAATTTCCTCCCACGATAGCTTAGGGCGACTCCTTTATCTTTTACCCTCTATTTCCAATAATCTTCCTCTTATTAGAGGTGCATCTAATGGTCTACGCAACACATGTCTGTACCACCTAATTATACTTTCTATTAATTTATCACTAATGAGAGCAACTCCTAACTTTTCTCTCACGTACTGGTTTTTAATTTTGTCCTTTCTAGTAATTCCTATCATTCATATGAGCATACTCATCTCACTAACATGGAGACTTTGTTCATGTTTTTTATTTAAAGACCAAAACTCCGCTCCATATAGGATCACTCGCCTAACAACTGTTCTATAAAAGTTTTCTTTTAATTTATTAGTTATCCTTTTATCGCATAACACCCCACTTGCTTGTCTCTATTTCATCCAACCAGTTGATATTCTACTCGTAACATCATCATCAATATCTCTATTACTTTGTAACACCGAACCAAAATAAAGAAATTCATTAGTTTGGTTTATAACCTTTTCTTCAAATTTTAACAATATACAATCCGACGCCTCATTATTAAATTTACATTCCATAAATTCCATTTTATTTCTACTGATTCTTAGCCCCTTAGACTCTAAGTCTTTTCTACAAGTATCTACTCTCATTGCTAGGCTCTCATTTGAAATGTCTACTAAAACTATATCATCCGCAAACAACATACACCATGGGACATCTTCTTGTATGTCCTTAGTAATCTCATCCAAAACTACGACAAATAAGTAAGGACTTAAGGCTGATCCTTGATGTAGACCCACTTTATTAATTGTAAAGTTATTAGTTTCTCCACATATAGTTCTTACTCTATGTGGCCATCCCCGTTCCTCATGGTGGGCGGGCAGAGTGAGGATCCTAGGTCCTCCGCGTCCCTCTCGGGAGCGCTTCGGACGACGTCATTGGGTGAGGTGAAAAATGTAGAGAGATGGAGCCGCCAGTCTATTTTACTCAAAATAGACAAAAGAAAGGGAGCCATCCCGAGGGACAGCATCCAAAGACATACTGATGCATACGAAACATAAATGATTCGAAAAGGGTTCGGAGGCTAAGTTACGAAATGGGAAGGTGTTAGGCACCCATTCTGCCCTTACGGTCTCTCATAGGTTTTTGCTATTTTCCTTTATTTTCCCCGTGATATGTGTGCATGTGTATATATAATGGAGATAGGAGTCATCGACTTGTACGATGGAAGAGATAAAGTGAGTCATCCGTAGGAATGCAAAAATAATATTAGAAAATAGGATTTATGCGATTACCCTTACGTTGATCGTAATGAGGGAACAATAATGCATATGGGATAATACGCTACTAAGAACAAGTATATAGAATATAAGAGAATTGAGTTTAGAGAAAAATAGAAAATAAGAGAAAAAGTAAAAATAGGACTCGAGTCTCGGATTTTATCCCGAGATGCCTACGTAGCCTATACAGGCATCAAAGTCCACGTAGTTCGCATGCAAAACAAGGGGTGGGGTTTATCCCATAAATCCAATCGAGGGATTCTCTTATTTGTGTGTGTGTGTGTGTAGAAAAAGTGTTTTAGTTGTGAGAGAAGTGTAAGAAAAGTGTGAGAATTCCCGTTTGGAATTTATGAGCAAACCCTCCTTTTCTTATTTTTTGGGTTTTTATTTATATGAAAATAAGAGATGTGCAATGATACTAAATAAAAAATTATATTAAGATATGTGAGATGGGGGAATAAAAGTGCTAAGTAATAAAACAAACTAATGCGAATTTATGCAAATTTAAGGAGAGAATTGAGAAAATTGGACCTTCTTGAAGATCTTGAGCTTGATGTTGTATGTTGGAGAGTAACCCTTGGACTTGGATGATGATGAGGGTAGTGAATTCACCAAGTTTGATGAAAATGATGATGAAAAATGAAGGTTGGAAAGGGTTTTGGATGTGGAAATCACGCTGACTTCGAGAGAGGTTTTCTGGATGTGTTGAGAGTGATATCCATCAGATCTGGGATCTCTCTCAAGTGAGGTAAAGGCCTCCTTTTTATAGGTCCAGGGAATTTCCGATCGGAATAGCCCTGGTCCTGCCAATCGGCAGGTGTGTTTAGGCACATTGCCGATAGGCTGGGTCTGGGACCTGCCGTTTGGCAGTGTCTTTCAGGCCTTTTCGGAAAATTGGCCGCAGAGCGCAAACTGTTAATCCGAATCGTGCACAGGGTGGACCGTTGGAAAGGTAATTCAAAGATATTCGAAAGTCCTTTGGAATAATCCTGGGTTTGAGAGATGAATTTGGGTCCAATATGGCTCGAAAACGCTCATCGGCCCATTAGACGGGGAATTGTCGGACGCAAACAGATCATTCGTCCGCATGGTAAGTCTGAATCGCGCATGGGCTGGACCGTTGGAAAGGTTGGGATATGTACTTAGACATTCCAAAGAGTTTGATCCATTTTGGAGAGTTAACTTTGGTCAACTGGGCCCTGGAAGCCTTCGATGACCTCTCAGAGTTAAACGGATCGTTCGTCAGTACCGTAAGTCAGAATCGCGCATGGGGTAGATCATTTGAAAGGGGTTTTAGTGCCCTTCTAAGATTCATTGAGTCCCGGTCGAGATGAAGAGTTGACTTAGATTAAATGGATCCTGGGAGCGCCCGATGGCCTCCTGATCGAGTTTCAGGGGAAAACGGGTCATTCGTCCGCATGGTAAGTCAAAATCGTGCACGAGATGGACCGTTGAAAAGGGGATTCAGTGCCCTTCAAAGATTCATTCAGTCTCAGTCTAGATGAAGAGTTTGACTTTTTGGTCAAATGGATCCTAGGAGCGTCTGATGGCCTCTAGGTCGGTACTCGGGGTATGACCCGGGTTTGTGGTGGTGAAGGGAGGTGCTAGGGACCTAAGGAGAGTTTAAGGGGTGATATATTTGGGTGTCAATAGAACCCCTCAATGGGTGAGTTACACCGCATGATGCTTTGAAATAGGGTGACCAATTCAGGGGGTCGAGGCCGATTCTAAGTGATATACCTGTTTATATCCTCGGCCTGACTGAAGGTTACCTCCAAACGGACGACCCCTCAGGGGTCGACCCTTCATCAGGCTCCAGACGACCCCTCAGAGGGGTCGACCCTTCAACAGGCTCCAGACGACCCCTCAGAGGGCCGACCCTTCAACAGGTTCCAGACGACCCCTCAGAGGGCCGACCCTTCATCAGGCTCCGGACGACCCTCCAAGGGGCCGACCCTTCATCAGGTTCCGGACGACCCTCCATGGGGTCGACCTTTCATCAGGCTCCAGATGACCCTCCAAGGGGCCTACCCTTCATCAGGCTCCGGACGACCCTCCGAGGGGCCGACCTTTCATCAGGCTCCGGACGACCCCTTAGGGGGCCGACCCTTCATCAGGCTCCGGACGACCCTCCGAGGGTACGACAGTACGAGGCCAGAATTGGGCCAGACTCACTACTGAAAGGATCTTTGCCCTCGGCCTCGGCCCATAGGCCGAGGGTGACATCATCACAGCGCGTGGTTTGGGAGACGCGTGGAACAGTGCGCATGAGGCTCACATGGCACGGGGGAGACCGTTATAACAAAATCACATCCTCACGTGAGGAAATATTATGTCATCATTTGGCATCTACAAGTGTCGACAGGGGATTGGCTAGATCATGATTCACATGCACCATGCATACTTGGAGGGTACACTACACCCCCTAAGACCTATATATACTTGTCACCTACAACCCTACAGGGGATGGATCAATTGGTTGTAACCCTAGCTAAACTCTGCTTGTACACACAGTGGAGAGAGAGGGGCTTATATGCATTGTATCCAAGGCTTTTAGTGCCCATACTTAGTGTATCACACACTCACAGTGGATGTAGGCCAAATTGGCTGAACCACTATACATCATTGTCTTATTCTTCTTATACTCATCCCCTTCTACACACTTATACACTTACATCTCTATGACTTCCATGGCTACTACTGTTTGAGCTCATTATCACTTACCCGGTGGTGCTAAATCTTAGCATCATCAGTTTGGCGCCGCCTGTGGGAACGAGAAGACATCTCTTCCTTTGCACATCTTGACCTCACTGGGCGCTCTGGTGGTGAACCAGCACTCCCCCTGAGAGGAGGTTTTTCACCATTGAAAGAGACCCACTAAGGTTCCCAAGCTCACCAGTCTTTTCTTCAGTTCAGCTTTTCATAGCTTAAACACATGGCACCTGAGATGCCACCACCACCACTTCCCCCGTCGGATGAGGGCGGAAGACCCAGTTCCAGTCAGCCGCCGCCTCAGTCTGAGATGGCTGATGTGGTAGAAGCCCTAAAGTCTCTGGCAGCAAGCCAGCGGATGATGCATGAGCAGTTCACAGCCCTAAGCTAGAACATACGAAGACCCCCAGGGGTTTCACCTGAGATGATAACTCCAACAGCAGCTCCAGGACAGCATGAGGCCAGGGGATCACCCCAGGCACCACGCAAAGACCTGCCACCCCCTCAGCGGCGTAGGGATGTTGCTGACCCCCGGCGTCTACGCCTAGGGAGGCAAGGAAACCCTTGCCCTGAGGACATGTATGACGATATGGAGGGAGAAGAGGCCCCTAGAGAATGCTGGGAACCATATGAGGTCTCCAACAATACTGTATGACCTCTCCAGGATAGTAGAGGAAAGTGCGGGGGACCAAACCCTGATGATCGCCCGAGAGGCTCTGCTTTTGATCGCTTGAGCAGGGGGTCAGCCTTTGAGAGGCTAGGCCCAGTAAATGACCTACGGGAGCAATTGTCCAGGTCAAGAAGTGCTGCGAGGTCCAAGAGGGAGGTAGCAGATGGCCGACCCCGAGGATGAGACGACGGTCAAAGGGAAGTAAACAGCCGACACAGGCCTGCCGCAGCAGAACCCTCCGTCCACCTCAGAGAGGTGGCGGGGGATAACATCGGCCAAGTCGACCCTGTGAGGCCCTATAATGACTCAATCCAACGGTTAGAGAATAAGATCGATGATATACTGAAGAGCCGAGACCCCCTTCAGATGGGATGCACCATAGGCTCACCCTTCGTAGCGAAGATAGTCAACTTCCCCACGCCATCAAAGTTCAAGCCACCTGTGGTCACCCCAAGATATGATGGGAGCACCAACCTCGCCCACCATGTGGAGATGTATCAGTCAGCGACAGACATATACTCTATCTCAGATGAGATGAGGTGTCGTGCCTTCTCTGGTACCCTGACAGGGGCTGCGCATGTCTGGTACACATCTCTTCCGAAAAATTCTATTGAAGACTTTAAGCAGCTGGCAGACCTGTTCATCCACAACTTTTGCTTTGGGGTGAGGCCACAGAAGAAGACCACCCACTTGCTCTATGTTAAGCAGGGGAAGAATGAGAGTCTGAGGGACTACATAGCCAGATTCAATAAGGAGAAGCTGGAGGTGGAAGACTATGAGGAGAGCATAGCTATGACAGCCCTGATTGGAGGACTCCAAAAGGGGAAGCTGTTATGGAAGCTTACTGAAGACCCACCGAGGACGATGGCTGAACTGCTGTCGACAACAGGAAAGGTGATGAACGCCAAAGAGGCGATGACTGCAAAATATGAAGACGAAAAAGGAGGTGCTAGTGGGGGTAAATACCCTAAGAAGAACAAAGAGGGGAAGAAGAGGTCCATGGATGACAAGTTCGCTGGTTACACCCCTCTAACGGTCAGCTGTGAACAGATTCTCAATGAGATAAAGAGTGATCGGTCCCTGAAGTGGCCTGAGAAGATGAGGGCAGCCCCCGGCAAGAGGAATAAGAACCTGTGGTGTGAATTTCACCAAGACCACGGCCACGTAACGGACAAATACTTTGCTCTGAAAGATGAGATTGAGAAGATGCTGAAGGAAGGGAAGCTCAGAAAGTACGTCGACAAAGGCGCCTTCAAGAGGGGCCGAGGGGACGACCCCAGAAAGAAGCGAGGCGATGCATGTAGAGAAGGTCCTCAAAAAAGAGGGGACGACCCTTCTGATGATGAGTACGACCCTGACCTCCTGCCGAGAGACAACCACGGCCCTGTAAAGAGGCTTAATATGATCTCGCTCGGAGTGGGAATGATCTCCGGGGGTCTTGCAAGAGGAGGGTCTGAGGTCGCCGACAGGAAGGCCCATGTGGCTGAGGCCAAGGCAGTGACGAAGACGGTACACTCGACCTCCCTGGAGGTCAAGTCAGAAAAGAGGAAGAAGGTTGATATGGACACACTGATAGTGGGATTCTCGAGAATGGACTTCAAAGGCCTCTTAGCCCCACATGATGGGTGTGAGGTGCCGAGGATCTTGGTAGATGGGGGTAGCTTTGCAGATGTGATGTTTTAGCCATGCTTCAAAGCCTTAGGTCTCAGCCGTGCTAGACTCGTCACCTACCATCATCCATTGATTGGGTTCAGTGGGGAAAAGGTCCATTCCCTTGGTGTATATGAGGTCGATGTGAGGATGGGGGACGAGTGGCCGAGATGGCTCACCAAAAAGGTCAGTTTCTTTGTGATGGATGAGCATGTGTTTTCGGCCTACAACATCATACTGAGGCGTGTGGCCCTCAAGGGGTTTGAAGCTGTGCCGTCTACGGTCCATCAGATGATCAAATTTCCTTCCCCTTACGGGGTGGGGGAAGTTCAGGGAGACCAGACGGCAGCGCGATAATGTTACTACAACTCCGCTGAAGAAAGGGAGGCTCACAAGAGGGCTACGACCACTTACAATATTGTTACCCTAGACCCCAGGGATGAGACGAAGCTAAAGAAAGGAGAGGTCGCGGAAGAGGTAGAATCCATCATCCTCGATGAGGATGACCCGGAAAAAACCGTCCAAGTTGGCAAGTCTCTGAAGCCCAATATCAAGGAAGACCTCGTTAAACTATTGAGGAGAAGGCGAAGCGTCTTCGCATGGAGTCATGTAGATATGCCGGGGATTGACCCTGAAATCATGTGCCACAAGCTCAATGTGGTAGAGGGAGTGAAGCCGGTAAAGCAGAAGAGGAGAATTTACTCCAGAGAAAAGTATGAGGTCATCAGGGACGAGGTTAAAAAATTAGAAGACGCTGAATTTATCAGAGAGGTCATCTACCCTGAGTGGCTGTCCAATGCAGTCATCGTCCCAAAGGCCAACGGGAAGTGGAGAATGTGCGTGGACTTCACAGACCTCAACAAGCACTGTCCCAAAGACAACTTCCCTCTTCCCCGCATTGACCAAATGGTAGACGCTACCGCAGGCCATGAGCTCATGAGCTTCATGGATGCCTATTCAGGGTATAACCAGATTTTCATGAACCCTGAAGACTCGGAGAGGACAACCTTCATCACCGACAAGGGGACATACTGCTACAGGGTCATGCCCTTTGGCCTAAAAAATGCGGGGGCAACGTACCAGCGCCTCGTAGATAGAATGTTTGAAGACCAAATTGGGAAGTCTATGGAGGTCTACGTAGATGACATGCTGACCAAGAGTCTGAAGGCAGAGGATCATGTGGTAGACCTGGAGAGGACCTTTAATACGATGGATAAATACCAGATGAAGCTCAACCCGGCCAAATGTGTCTTCGGGGTCGGAGCAGGGAAGTTCTTGGGGTTCATTGTCAACCAAAGAGGCATCGAGGCCAATCCTGAAAAGATAAAGGCCCTTGTTGAGATGAAGACCCCCAAGTCCATCAAAGACGTTCAGAGACTCATGGGGAGAGTTGCTGCCTTGAACAGGTTCGTGTCTAGGGCCACAGACAAGTGTTTGCCATTCTTTAAGACGCTTAGGAAGGCTTTCGAATGGAGTGAAGAGTGTGATGAGGCTTTCAGGGACCTAAAGTCATAATTAGGGTCTCCCTTGTTGCTGTCACGACCCGTGCAGGGTGAACGACTTTATGTGTACCTCGCCATCTCAGAGTCGGCCATCAGTGCAGCCATTGTGAGAGACGAAGACGGGATACAGAAGCCTGTGTATTTTAACAGTAAGGCACTCCAGGGGGCAGAGCAAAGATACCCGAGGATGGAGAAGTTGGCCTATGCCTTGATCCATGCCTCAAGGAAGATGAAGCCGTACTTCCAGTCCCATACAATGGTCATCCTCACCGACTCTCCTCTTAGGCAGGTCCTACACAAGCCAGAAAAATCAGGTAGGTTGATGGCCTGGGCTATAGAGTTGGGGGAGTTTGACATTGTGGATCAGCCTAGGACGGCCATTAAGGGGCAGGCATTGGCAGACTTCGTGGCTGAGTTCACTTGGGAAGATGATGAGGTCGAGGGTGAGACCCTCGGGAAGACAGATACACAACAAGACAGACCCGCTGACACACCCGCAAATAGGGCTGAGACGAGCACCGCTAGAAGGAAAGTGACTGAAAATGAAGAGGGAAGATACATCTTTAGACAGGGATCCCTCTTTGAGGGAAATTTTTCAGAGGGAAAGACTCTGTGGAGCCTCTTCGTTGACGGGTCCTCCTGTGACAGCGAAAGTGGAGCTGGACTGATACTATCAGCACCCGATGGCACAGACGTTGAATACGCCCTGAGGTTCAACTTCAAAGCCTCCAAAAACGAGGCTGAATATGAGGCCTTAGTAGCAGGCCTCTCCTTGGCCAAGTCTCTTAGTGTCGGCCAGATTTTGGTCCATAGTGATTCAAGGCTAGTAGTGAATCAGATACTAGGAGCCTACGAGGCTAAGGACGAGAGGATGGCTAGGTACCTTGAGAAGGTGATGTCATTACTGAAGGGCTTCAGAGAAGTGAAGTTAAAGAGGATACCGAGGCTCGATAATGGTCGAGCTGACGCCCTTGCTAGGTTGGCCTCGGCAACAAGGACAAACATCAGGAGGACGGTCCCAGTAGAAATTTTGCTTCGGCCAACTATCGAAGACGCTGAGGGAACACTTAGCAATTGCCTAAATGTTTCTCAAGAAGCTTCGTGGATGGACCCTCTGATCAGATACATTAAAGAGGGTGATATGCCAGAAGCAAGGAAAGAAAGGAAGAAGCTGAGGTACACGACTGCAAAATTCACTGTCATCGGAGACACCTTGTACAAAAATGGGTTTTTTCTCCCCTTACTTAGGTGTGTGCATCCATCAGAAGCCCCTTCCATTTTGCAAGATGTGCATGAAGGATCATGCTCAAGCCACATCGGGGGCAGATCCTTAGCGAAGAAGGTGATCACCCAGGGGTACTGGTGGCCGACCTTGGGGAAAGACGCAGCGGCATATGTAAAAAAGTGTGACAAATGTCAAAGATTTGCCACCATCCCTCAGCAGCCCCATCAGCCTCTTACTTCCATTACATCCCCATGGCCATTTGCAGTGTGGGGAATTGACCTAGTAGGACCCTTGCCTAGGTCCATCAATAACTATCGATTCCTCATCGTAGCCATTGACTATTTTTCAAAATGGGTGGAAGCGGAGCCGATGGTCACGATAACAGAGCAGAAGACCTTCCTGTTCATTTGGAAAAATGTTATATGCAGATATGGTCTCCCCAACACCCTCATCTCGAATAACGGGACTCAGTTCAAGAATACCTCTCTATGGAAGTACTGTGAAAGGGTGAGTATTAAACAATTTTTCTCCACCCCAGGCCGACCTCAGGCCAATGGGCAAACAGAAGTTACAAACAAGACAATCCTAGATGGAATCAAGAAGAGACTTGAGGAGGAAAAAGGAAGATGTGTCGAGGAGTTATATGCCGTGCTATGGGCATACAGGACAACAGTGAGGACCTCTACTGGAGAGAACCCATTCATGCTAGCTTATGGATCAGAAGCCGTCATCCCCACCGAGATTGAGTTTCCTATGCATAGAGTCCAAGTGTATGACCCCCAGAAAAATGCGAAAGAGAGGACACTCGACTTGGACCTGATTGAGGAAAGAAGGGAAGACGCTGAGATAAGGAAGGCCGCCTACCAGCAGAGGACCGCAAGGTTCTACAATCAGAGGGTGAAACAGAGGCCTATCGCAGTGGGGGACTTGGTCCTCAAGAAGACTTGGCAAAAGCCCAACAAGCTTCATCCTAATTGGCATGGCCCATATAGGGTCATCGATGAAGTCGTCCCCGAGACCTATAGACTAGAAAACCTAGAAGGGGAGCCTTTTTCCAACCCCTGGAATGCATATCATTTAAAGAAATACTATCAGTAGTGTTGTAAGGTCTTGATAGACCATAATTATAATAAGAGTTGCCCCAACAGAACACTTTGAAAATTAATGAGAAATATCAGTGTTTCCCCTCATCCTGTGGTTATCAGTTCTAGTACGCATGGAAACATCTTCAGAGAACCACCCTCGGCTATAATGAGGGCCAGTGGAGGGGACGACCCCACCACTGTCCTCAAGAAAGACGAGGGAAGACTTCATTAAAACCATTAATTTTGTAAGTTGATCCCTCGGCTATAATGAGGGCCAGAGGAGGGGACGACCCCACCACTGTCCTCAAGAAAGACGAGGGAAGACTTCATTAAAACCATTAATTCGGTAAGTTGATCCCTCGGCTATAATGAGGGCCAGTAGAGGGACGACCCCACCACTGTCCTCAAGAAAGACGAGGGAAGACTATTAAAACCATTAATTTGGTAAGTTGATCCCTCGGCTATAATGAGGGCCAGTGGAGGGGACGACCCCACCACTGTCCTCAAGAAAGACGAGGGAAGACTTCATTAAAACCATTAATTTGGTAAGTTGATCCCTCGGCTATAATGAGGGCCAGTGGAGGGGACGACCCCACCGCTGTCCTCAAGAAAGATGAGGGAAGACTTCATTAAAACCATTAATTTGATAAGTTGATCCCTCGGCTATAATGAGGGCCAGTGGAGGGGACGACCCCACCACTGTCCTCAAGAAAGACGATGGAAGACTTCATTAAATCCATTAATTTGGTAAGTTGATCCCTCGGCTATAATGAGGGCCAGTGGAGGGGACGACCCCACCACTGTCCTCGAGAAAGACGAGGGAAGACTTTATTAAATCCATTAATTTGGTAAGGTGATCCCTCGGCTATAATGAGGGCCAGTGGAGGGGACGACCCCACCACTGTCCTCAAGAAAGACGAGGGACGACTTTATTAAATCCATTAATTTGGTAAGTTGATCCCTCGGCTATAATGAGGGCCAGTGGAGGGGACGACCCCACCACTGTCCTCAAGAAAGACGAGGGAAGACCATTAATTTGGTAAGTTGATCCCTCGGCTATAATGAGGGCCAGTGGAGGAGATGACCCCACCACTGTCCTCAAGAAAGACGAGGGAAGACAATTAAATCCATTAATTTGGTAAGTTGATCCCTCGGCTATAATGAGGGCCAGTGGAGGGGATGACCCCACCACTGTCCTCAAGAAAGACGAGGGAAGACAATTAAATCCATTAATTTGGTTAGTTGATCCCTCGGCTATAATGAGGGCCAGTGGAGGGGACGACCCCACCACTGTCCTCAAGAAAGACGAGGGAAGACTATTAAATCCATTAGTTTGGTGAGTTGATCCCTCGGCAGTAATGAGGGCCAGTGGAGGGGATGACCCCACCACTGTCCTAAAAAAAGATGAGGGAAAACTTTATTAAAAACCAGTTTGGTAATTTGACTCCTCGGCTATAATGAGGGCCAACGCGGGGGATGACCCCTTTTTCACCCTCAAGAAAGACGAGGGAGAGGTTAGTGGCATTAACAAAGACAAAGCAAACCATACAAGAAGCGAATATGGAAGACAGTAAAGAAGACGATAGTATTAACGAAATGCCAGTTATATAAAATATCAAGTATTCTGCAAGTAAAGCACAAAAAAGTTGATTACATTAAGAGGGTATGGGCTACAGACAACCACCCTATGGGACAACATCGGAGGGCAGAGCCTCAACATCCACCAGAGGGATTTCCTCAATGACCAACACCGGCTTATCCTCAGATGTGCCGACCCCCTCAACCTGCACTTGTGATTCTACATAAGTCAGAGCCTCGGCAATCATAGGGTCGTCCAGTCTGACTTCTTCAATTGAAAGGCGGACCGAGGAGATGACATCACCAAACCTGAGGACGACCCACCGGTAGGCAGTCCTGATTCCTCTCTCCAAATATTCAAGGTCGAAGCCTTGAAACTCGTCAGAAATCTTATAAGCCTCAACAGCATCAGCCTCGGCTTTCTTGATGGCTGCTTCAAGATCAGTCTTGTACTTGGCCTCATACTTGGCCTCCATGTTGGTCAAGGCCTCGTCCTTTTCTTTGAGAAGAAAGTCCTTTGCCTTAATGTCCTCGTCGTGCTGCCTCGTCAGCTGGTCCAGGATCCTCGCATGCTCAGTCCTGATACTTTCCAACTCGTCCCTTGAAGTATCAAGCTCCGATTGAAGATCTGCCTCATGCTGAATGGCCCTTTCAGCCTCATGGAACTTTGCCTGATTTTCAGCCATCCACTTTGTGGCCGAGGTGAAGGCACATACGGACTGCATAGAAAAATAAACACATGTCAAGAAGCCGAGGAAACAGTTATTGAAAGAATGAAATTTAGAAAGTGGGTCAAGACCAATACCTGTGCAAGGGCGTGCAGACCATAGTCGTACACTTTGGCAGGAGGCATTTTGTACAAGAACTCATAGTCAGCTGCCGAGGGTGCAGAAAACATTGAGGCCTTGGCTTCCCTCAAGTTTGCAATAAGTGATGAGGGCTCGGCCCTCAGATGTGCCAGGTTTTGAGACCAGAAGGCCCCCATGCTGGACGAAAAGGTCGTCCCCTCAGAGGCGTCGACCCTGGGCCTCGTTCGAGAATCAGGACGAGGGTCAACAGGGGCCTCAGGCTCCTTTCTTTTATTGCTATCGGCGGTCGGCTCCACCACCGTCGGCCCGGCGGCCCTCGTCTTCCTCGGAGCCTGCTGAGGCTCCTTCCCTTTCTTCTTACTCAGACCAGACAGCAAGCTCGGAGCAGTCATTTCCCAAAGTTGGTCTGATATACCTACAGGGCGATCTGATAAGAGGACGACACGTCAGAAAAATGCATAGAAAAAGAGGAAACACTTCAAAAATAAGTAAAGAATGGAGAACGTTCAGTATAACTCACATAGTTCTGTCAGAGGGCCGACCCTTAGACCAGCTTCTTTGAGGAACCGGGGGGTCATCAGGTCTTCAAATTTTGGAAGTTCACCCTCTCTCCCTCGTCCTCTCAGATATTCAACGATGTCCTTCTCCTCCAGACTAAGTCCAGGGTCTGACCTGGCCTTCATGGAAGGGTTAGACCTTCTTCTGGGGACCCTCGGACCATCGGCGGTGGACTCCCACTCCCTAGAGATAAAGAAGAATCTCTTTTTCCAATCGTGGTTGGAAGTTTGTGCCACGTGGAGGAGTTTCTTCTCAGACCTCCTCCCCCCCAAATGATAGTATCCAGGCTGTTTGGACGAGGAGGTGATGTTGTAGCAGTCCAAGAATAGGTCGGCCGAGGGCTCATCGTTGAAAGCATTCTTCCCCAAGGAGATGTAGCCCAGGATCATCCTCCAAGAGTTGGGAGGAAGTTGAGAAGGGGCAACACCAAGGGCGGACATGATATCTACGATGGCAGGATGCAGAGGGAATCTGACTCCAACCTTGAACATTTGTTCGTAGATTACAACCTCTCCCTCTTCACAATCAAAAACCCTCTCAGACTCAGAGGGAACCCTCATAGTTACGCTGAGGGGCACTCCATAGGCATGCCTCCATATCAAGAGGTCGCGATCCCTAACAGAGGAGATATAGGACGAGGCATGGGAGGTATCAATCTCGTCATCTGTATCATCGCCCTTATCTTCTTCCAGAGGCCCCTGGGGCAAGGCCATCTGAAAGGCATGGGGATATAGGGTTGTCACAGGGACAGCCTCGGAGGGGACCATACCCTCGGCCTCTCGGCCTGGGCTTAGGTCAGATGTCTCTCTCCTACCGGAAGGTCCAGCGCCAGTTGGTGACGACGCTCTCTCGTCCATCTCACTTGAATGACTCTCGGCTGGACGATGGGACGACCCACATGACTCAGACGGTTCAAATGGTTTTATTGTGGCAAGAGGAATGGGAAAGATGGGTCGTACCCAATTAGGGTCGGCCCCCCGTCTCCTCTCTTCCTCTTCCTCTACTCGTCTGATCTCTGCAAAGAGCTTTTCTCTCAAAGATGGGAATTCAGACGCTAAACTATAAAGCTTCCTAAGCATTAAAAGGAAGACCCTACACTTGGAGAAATTTGAGGAACTTAACTAAAAACAAGTTTGCAGTTGACCAAATTAGACTTTTGAATTAAAAAGGGAATTGATGATTTTCACTCAAGAACGCTCAAGAACACTCAAGAACATTCAATAAACAGTTGCCGGAGAAGACATCGGAAAAAGCTATGAGATAACCCAAGGAAAATGCAGCCCTACGAGCCTAAAAAGCAAATAGAAATGAAGGTAAAAGAGAGCGCTGAAGGATTACCTGATAAAGAGAGAGCAAGAACTGCCCAAATCGCTAAGCTTGAAGGATTGAAGGCTGCAGAAATGATGATGAAAATTGGTAAAAGGCTAGAGAGAGAAGGCTTGGGAGCGAAGAAGAAGAAGAAGAGAGAGAGTTCAAAAATCTCTTAAATACTTTAGCAATGAGTGGGCTCATTGACCAAGGCAGGGCGCAGCCCACGAGGAAGGCATCATTAGGGCACAAAGTCCCAGGCAAAGTATGCAGCCTCCATGCCTTGGAAACTGGAACAACAATGAGTATCTGCCCAGGTGTCACTCACCTAACTGATCATACACGCATCTCAATTACAACACTATCCCTCAGTCATGTCAACAGCACCTATGGCTAAGGGCTGGGGGGTGATTGATATACCCATTTATATCCTCGGCCTGGCTGAAGGTTACCTCCAAATGGACGACCCCTCAGGGGCCGACCCTTCATCAGGCTCTAGACGACCCCTCAGAGGGGCCAACCCTCCATCAGGCTCCAGACGACCCCTCAGAGGGGCCGACCCTTCAACAGGCTCCAGACGACCCCTCAGGGGGCCGACCCTTCATCAGGCTCCGGACGACCCTTAGAGGGGCCGACCTTTCATCAGGCTCCGGACGACCCTCCGAGGGGCCGACCCTTCATCAGGCTCCGGACGCCCCTCCGAGGGGCCGACCTTTCATCAGGCTCCGGAAGACCCCTCAGGGGCCGACCCTTCATCAGGCTCCGGACGACCCTCCGAGGGTACGACAGTACGAGGCCAGAATTGGGCCAGACTCACTACTGGAAGGAACTTTGCCCTCGGCCTCGGCCCATAGGCCGAGGGTGATATCGTCACAGCGCGTGGTTTGGGAGATGCGTGGAACAGTGCGCATGAGGCTCACATGGCACGGGGGAGACCGTTATAACAAAATCACACCCTCACGTGAGGGAATATTATGTCATCATTTGGCATCTACAGGTGTTAACAGGGGATTGGCTAGATCATGATTCACATGCACCATGCATACTTGGGGGGTACACTACACCCCCCAAGACCTATATATACTTGTCACCTACAACCCTACAGGGGATGGATCAATTGGTTGTAACCCTAGCTAAACTCTTCTTGTACACACAGTGGAGAGAGAGAGATGGGCTTATGTGCATTGTATCCAAGGCTATTAGTGCCCATACTTAGTGGATCACACACTCACAGTGGATGTAGGCCAAATTGGCTGAACCCCACTATACATCATTGTATTATTCTTCTTATACTCATCCCCTTATACACACTTATACACTTACATCTCTATGACTGCCATGGCTACTACTGTTTGAGCTCATTATCACTTACTCGATGGTGCTAAATCTTAGCATCATCACTAAGGACCTAAGGGAGCGAGGATGACCAATTCAGAGGGTCTAGGCCAATTCCAAGGACCTAAGGGGGAATACTAGGGATGGTTTAGAGGAAAGGTTTAGGTCAATTCCTAAGGAGGTGTTGGGGATGACCGATTCTTCGGGTTGAATCCATTCTAGGGGCTTGACCGATTCTGCGGGTTGAAGCCAATTTTGTGGGCTTAAGTTGGGGGTGATCGATTTTGCGGGTCATAGCCAATTATGTAGGCTTAGGTTGTAATGACCAATTCTACGGGCTTAAGTTGTGATGACTAATTCTGCGGGTCGAAGCCAATTCTGTGAGCTAAGTTAAGGGTGATCGATTCTGCGGGTCGAAGCAAATTCTGTGGGCTTAATTTGTGATGACCAATTCTGTGGGTCGAAGCTAATTCTGTGGGCTTAAGTAGTGATGACCAATTCTGCGGGTCAAAGCCAATTCTACGAGCTTAAGTTGTGATGACCAATTCTGCGGGCTTAAGTTGTGAAGACCAATTCTGCGGGTCGAAGCCAATTCTATGGGCTTAAGTTAAGGGTGATCGATTCTATAGGTCAAAGCCAATTCTGTGGGCTGAGGTTGTGATGATCCAATATTGAGGTCAATTTTGACCTAGGAGAGGTGACGATCGAGGATCGAGGTCAATTCTGACCTAACTAAGGTGGCGATCCAAGACCGAGATTAATTCTGGCCTAAGAGAGGTGACGATTGAGGATCGAGGTCAATTCTGACCTAAGAGAGGTGACGATCCAAGACCGAGGTCAATTCTGACCTAGGAGAGGTGACGATCTAAGACCGAGGTCAATTCTAAGATCTAGGATCTAGGATCTAGCTCCAATTGGGCTTGAATTCCCCCTAGAGTCCCAGATGGATTCTAGGATCTCTTTTAGGGCTAGATCCCCTTCTCGGACAGCGCGGTCCTTGACTCTCTTATTGAATGATCGCATTATTCGACGATGGTACCCGTGTATATGGTATAGAGATTTTAATCTTCTTTCATCTAAGAGGATTAGCTCATCAAGACGGCTTTGGCACCAGTCTTCTTAGCTGACCTTGCTCTCAATCATGATGCGTAATGAGGATATTTCCAGATCCACAGGTAGGACTGCTTCCATACCATAAACTAGAGAGTAAGGGGTAGACCCAGTAGAGGTTCGAATTGAGATTCGGTAGCCCCAGAGGGCGTACGGGATCCGATCGGCCCAATCTTGACAGCTTTCGATCATCTTGTTGATGATGGCTTTGAGGTTTTTATTGGCGGCTTCAACTGCGCCATTGGTTTGAGGTCGATAAGGAGAAGATTTGTGTCTCTGAATCCTAAACTCGTTAACCACTTTTGTAATTTTCTGCTCAAAATGCAAGTCGTTATCTGATATTAGCTCGTACGGGACTCGACATCGGCAGATGATATTTTTCTTGATGAATTTTGCCACCTTCTTGGCATTTAACACTGCATATGACTCAGCTTCGACCCATTTAGTGAAGTAATCAATAGCAGCTAGGATGAACTCATGCCCGTTGGAAGCCTTCGGTGTAACCTTCCCTATGATATCGATGCCCCAAGTGGCGAATGGCCAGGGAGAGGTCACGTTTTATAATTCACGTGGAGGCAGATGCTGAAGATTGGAGAACCGTTGGCATTTGAGCTATCTCTGGAAATAGGTGGAGCAATCCTGGGTCATGGTGGTCCAGTAGTAGCCTTATCGGATGATCATTTTGGCAAGCATGTGACCGTTCATGTGGTGTCTGCATTCCCCACCGTGGATCTTCTGCATTATCTTTTCAATGTTAGCCCCTGTGATACAGTGCAGATAAGTTCAATCAAAGGTTCCTTTTTTGCAGTGCTTTGTGACAGATGATGTACTGGGCAGCTAGTCTTTGAAGGGTTTCCCGATCTTTCTTATTGTAACCCTCGGGATACTTACCATGCTTGAGGAGGCGCCAGATATCATAGTACCAACAATTGTCTAGCTTGGGATCTTCTATGGTGATGAGCTCAATGTGGTAGCAGTGGGTTGGTTTGTCTTGATTTTGAACCAGGAAGGGGGTTATTGTTATTCCTTTGGGCATGTCGACCATGGAGGCCACGGTAGCAAGGGAGTCTGCTAGGTTATTCTTGGCTCGAGGTAGGTAATGGAAGGTGATGTCTTGGAATTGGGAGGCTAGCCCTTCTAAGTGGGCATGAAAAGGTTGGAGATTCTTGTCCTTAACTCTCCACTTTTTAAGAACTTGACCAATGATGAGAGAAGAATCCTCGTAGACGTCTAGGTATTGAATACCTTTCTTGAGAGAAACTTTGAGGCCTACCATGCACGCCATGTACTCAGTCATGTTATTGGTGTAGGGGAAATCCAATTTGATGGCGATGGTAGTGTGGGAGTCATCTGGGGCGATCAGTAGTATCCCAATACCATATCCCTTTTTGTTGGCAGTGCCGTCAAAGAACATTTTCCATTGGATATTGTCATGGGCAATTGAGAGGATGTTTTCATCTGGGAATTTGGAGATCCAGACATCAGCTTCATCCATGGGGTAATCAGTGAGGTAGTCAGAGATGGCTCTTCCTTTCTTAGCTTTCTAAGTGACGTATACGATATCAAACTCGTCTAGAAGCATCGACCATCAGGCCATTCGGCTGGACACGGTAGGTTTCTCAAGAAGGTATTTGATGGGGTCCACTCTGGATATAAGTTTGATAGGGAAGGCGAGCATGTAGTGCTGCAACTTTTGGGTGACCCAGACAAGTGTGACACAACCTTTTCCAAAGCAGTGTAGTTGACCTCGTATCTGACTAATTTGCGATTGGCATAATAGATGGATTTTTCTTTGCAAGAATCTTCAAGGTACTGTGCTAGCAAAGCCCCATCTGTAGTGTCGGTTATGGTTAGTTATAGGAGCAAAGGGAGACTAGGCTGTGGTGGCATGAGCACCGAGGGTTGGGTCAGATATGGTTTGATTTGGTCAAAAGCTTCTTGGTAGGACTTATTCCAAAGTTTAATTGAATCCTTTTGCAGGTGTTTGAAGATAGGTTCATAAATGGAGGTTAACTGGTTGATGCACCGGCTGATGCATTACAATTTTCCAAGGAAACCTCAGACTTCTTTCTCTGTTCGGGGAGGTGTAATCTCAAGTATGGCTTTCATCTTTGCAGGATCTGCTTCTATCCCCTTATCACTGACCATGAATCCCAAGAGTTTTCCATTTGTAACGCCGAAGATGCATTTCTACGGATTGAGTCTCATCTGATACTATCGCATTCGTTCGAAGAACTTTCGGAGAGAGGGAACATGACCTTTTCTAGTCTTGGATTTGGTAATCATATCATCCACATAGACCTCGACTTCTTTGTGAATCAGATCGTGCAGGATGGTTGTGGAAGCCCTCTGGTAGGTAGCCCTAGCATTCTTGAGACCAAATAGCATAACTGTGTAACAAAAGGTTCCCCATGGGGTGATGAATGCAGTTTTTTCTTGGTTGTCTGGGTGCATTTTGATTTGGTTATATCTGGAAAATCCGTTAATGAATAACTTCAGAGCATGACTGGCTGTGTTATCCACGATTATGTTGATATTGGGTAACTGATAATCATCCTTTGGAGAGGCTTTGTTCAAGTCCTAGTAGTCTACACACATCCAAACCTTCCTCCTGATTTCGGCACATGCACTACGTTAGCTAGCCATGTGGGATATTCAATCACACGAATGAAGCTCACGTTCAACTGTTTGACCACCTCTTCTTTGACTTTGAGCAATCATTCGGTGCGGAGCTTTCTCAATTTTTTTTAACCGGCTTGTAATCTAGGAGAGTGGGAATCTCATGCTGAGCTATTTCAGGATAAATGTCGGGCATATCGTCATATGACCATGCGAAGACATCCATGAATTCCTTTAGCAATTCTTCGAATTGTGCACGCTCATGCTCGTCAAGGGTAGCCCCTATCCTAATCTCGCACAGTTAGCTACTAGAACCGAGGTTAATAACAACAGTCTATTCTTCATTAACTTGAACGCAGTTATGTTGTTTATTATTAACCTTATTTAGATCAGTTGAGAATTGTTCATTTACAAAATCATCATCATCAAAAGTTTGATTAGAATCCAAACAATTAATACAAGATACTAAAAATCTTCATTTATTTTATTGATAGGAAAAATAACATTGAGAACCTCATCAAAGGAGGACTCGATTACATTTGAGCAAGGATAGACAACAGAAGAAGAAATAAGGTATACATTAGGATTAGGGGGATTTCAACAGGTAGAACTGGCGCAACATGTCAGTTGAGGAGAGGTGTATCAGCAACTTTGATCAGATGGGATGGATCTAGTGATGTAGTTCCTGAATGAACCATGCAGAGTGTCAGCCCCAGTGTCTATAAGTTAAAGGAATCTTCAGAGTTACTTTCCTGAATCTCTTCGATGTCTTTGATGAGCAGTTGTACATGGTGTTGGGAACTCTCCACCCATGGGTAGCTATCTTGGAAAAAGATCTCCATTCCAGGCTTCATCTTATTATTTGTATGGTCATACCATGGTTCTAAAAAGACGCAAAGGGGAAGTCTTTGCCCTCTTTGATGAATCGTCCATTCAAGGAATCACTTGGGATAGTGTGGATGCAGTCTAGTTCTCTCTTTGGTTGAGACTGGCGGATCATTTTGATCTCTTATTCTGACGGTTGATACCCCAAACCACAAGGAGGTAAAGCCTTCTTCAGTTAAATCGGCTCAAGTATTCCTTGATGTCTTTGTCCTAGCCCCAGTTCAGGCATGAAGTGCATCTTTTTGAACATCAAAATCACATCGAGGTTGCCATGAGGGTTGTATTTTAGACAAACCCTTTCTTTGTAGTCGTCCCCTGTCGGGAGTAGAGGTGGTTCAACTCAGAATCCTGATAGGAGCACATTATTTGACCCGAGCTGTATCTCAAGAATTGGATTACTGGTACTTGCACCCTCGGCATTGTTATCATCGCCTAAAATAGTGATGACCCGTCCGTTGACGAAGAACTTTAATTTCTGATGGAATGAGGAAGACACACCCTTGATACTGTGGAGCTATGGTCGTCCTAGCAACAGATTGAAACAAGCTGGGATGTCAATAACTTGGAATTTGATGACAGGATTTATGATGCCATCCCCTATTACAATCTCTATGGACCCCATCACCTCCCGACGGGTATTATCGTAAGCACATACAGTAGAGGAGGTTGAAGTGAGGTTGATTTCTTTCACTCCTAAACATTTGAAGGTTCTTAGTGGGCAGACATTCAAGGCGGATCCATTATCGACAAAAGAGAGTGGTACAACCTTCCAAAAACTTCTATGGGGATGTTGAGTGCATGATTATGGTTTGGACCAATCTTGGGTATTTATTCTTAGGAAAAGGTTATCATTCGGGTAGAGGTCAAGGATCCAACCAAATTTACCGCTTCTTCTGGTGTGGTAGAGGGAGAAACTGTGGGTCCCGTGAGTAGCTTGATCAAAGCATTTCTGTGTAGCTGGGAAGACATGAAAAGCCCCCATAGAGTGATGTTAGCTTGAGTTTTCTTTAGTTGATCGAGGATCTTACTCTCCTCGAGGGTCATCTCTGGCATAGTAAGGTTTTCAACGCCCTTCCCTTTGTCATTTGTTCGTAGTGAGCTTGGGATCTGGTAATGACTCCATGATCTGGTCATGTGATTTACTGAAGAAGGGGAGAACATGAATCCCGTGTCCTCATCAACCTCGGGTCATTTTGCCACCCTGTTTATTTCTCCAAGGAGTTATTCAAATGATATCATCCCACACATGTCGGCTATCAGGCTAGTTCTTTCTGAAGTTTGCTCTTCGAATTCTCCCCCCCCCCCATTCGGTGGCAATAATTCTGTCTTTCCATGTAAAGTTGACGCATTCCACAACTTCAATGTCTTATTCATATAGGTCTTCCCACTCGGTGGGGATGTGTAAGGGTGAACGGACCAAGCGCCCTTGAAATTTTAGAGTATCAAGTAACTCGGTCATACTGCTGATGTCGTTGGTTTGCCTGAATAATTCTGCCATAATCTGGACAACATCATCCAGACTGACTTCATTGATCGGTACTACCCAACTGTCTGACTCTCGAGTCCATTTATGTTCTTCTAAGAATAGCGTACTGAATCTCTGGCAATCAATGATCAATTGTGAGGGAAATTTCATCCCGAACTCTAGGAGTTGGTTTAAGACTTCTAATAATTCCATGCTTCCATTTTTAGAACGGGTACGAACAGCGATGCATGCTATGGTAAGGAGTGACAATGCCTGATCAGTGAGGCTAACAGGGTGTAGGAGGAAATATGGGCAAATTTAGAGAGGTTTAGGAGAGTATATGGGTGTGATTTGAGTTGAGGGATCAAATTCTGGGTTCTCTTCTAGAAAGATGGCATTGGCATGATTTGGGAGTGGGTTGTGAGTAGTGTTTGGCTTAGGATTGGCTAGTGGGGTGATGTTACCCCTGTCAATTAGACCTTGGGTTACGTTTCGGAGGTGAAAGCATTGGTCAGTGGTATGGCCAGCGATTTGGTGAAAGGCACAATGGGCATCTGCCTTGAAGTTTCTTGGGAGTGGAGTTGGCAATGGGCGGGGATCCAAGGGCTTGATAATGTTTCGGCTTAGCAGGGCTTGATAAACTTTGGAGAGGGGAGCATACAGCTCGGTGTATTCTTTTCGAACTGGGACAGGGCGGCTTTCTGGTTCCCCTGAGGTGGTTGGTTGAGAGATGTTGTTGGTAGTTGAGATTGCGGTACTGGCAGGTTTATCATATTTTCTGGGGGTGAACTGTCCGGACACTTTCTTTTGTTCAACATTTATTTTGGCGAGACCCTCCTCGATTTTTACTCTTGCTTCTCTGAGAGCCTGGAAGTGGGGATAGTATTGTCCTCCCATCGTTGCTCGGATATGGGGTAAGAAGTTCTTCTTCACTATGCTGACTTGTTCTTCCTCGAGTGGACGATTGGTCATGGTAGCTGCTTTTTCCCTCCATCGAGTTATGAAGTTACTGACTGATTCCCCAGAGTTATATTTGAGCAGCTCTAAATCACGGTGGGTGACCTCAAGCTCTTCATTGTATTTGTACCGTGATATGAATTCTCGAGCTACATCCTCCCAATTATAAATTCTGGACTCTTTGAGAGACAAAAACCATTGGAGGGCGCTATCCTTTAGAGTTTGCTGAAATAATTGGACCATCACCTCTTCAGAATCCCCTAGTAGAGTCATGGAACGGTGATAGTTACGGAGATGAATAATCGGGGGTCCACGTCCTTCGAATTTCTTGATATTTGACATCTTGAACTTCTCTGGTAACCTCGCTTTAGGATAAGGAGACATGTGGGTGTATTCCATATAATTCCCTGAGATTATGACTTGGTTAAACTTCTTAGTGAGCATCTTCAGGTCCACTTTGACCTTGTTGAGATCCTCCTCCTTCGGATCAATGATCACAGGTAAATTAGCCCCATGCTGGGTGAAGTGTGGCATTAGAAGCTGGGCAGGTGGCAGCCCATTAGTAAGAGGGGAACATGGAGCGTGCTGATACTCTTTGGGAACCCAGATAGGCTCTGGTGGATCCATAGCATGAAGGAATAGGGCCTCGAGCTCTTGAGGAATGAGAACCTCTTTTCGTTGCATCTCTCGGACCTTAGTTTGGAGGTTGTCAATTTTAGACACAAGTTGAGCTAGGACTTTTGTCTGATTCGACTGCACAACGGGTATTTGATCTGTGTTCTCTATGGAAGGAAGATAGATTCTAGACTCGGAAGGAGTAACAGAGGAACGGGCAGAAGTCTGGGGTGATTTGACTGAAGACCGAAGCCTATAGGGGGCCAGGCCAAGGGTTTGCGATCGACCTGAGAAGGCGTAAAATGGGATTTATTTTTGAGAAAAAAGGATGAATTTTTTTTTTCTTTTTCCTTTTGAGAGCGAAAGATAAAATATTTTTGGATTTTTGATAAAGAGAGGAGAAATGTTTTTGGCTTTTTGATAAAGAGAGGAGAAATGTTTTTGGATTATTTTTTGGGAGACGGATCTCAGCATGATTATTATAATTATTATGTCTCACTTGTATTTAATTCTCCCAAATGCAAAAAAATGAAATGCCGGACGGGACCCGAGCCTGGAAAAGTTGGGTTTGTAATATATGTAAATCTATGGCTGGGCTTGTGACCAGGCTCACGGACAGGGTCCCATTTTGAAAATGCACAAAAATTTGGGTGGCAGGCCGACCCAAAATTTCGACAGAGTTTCGGATAGAAACCGACAATCTAACATGTGTGTCCTAGGCTTGACACCTATATGCGGGTATCCAAAGACATACTGATGCATACGAAACCAAAATGATTCAAAAACGATTCGGAGGCTAAGTTACGAAATGGGAAGGTGTTAGGCACCCATTCCGCCCTTATGGTCTCTCATGGGTTTTTACTATTTTCCTTTATTTTTCCCGTGACATGTGTGCATGTGTATATATAATGGAGATAGGAGTCATCAACTTGTACCATGGAAGAGGTAAAGCAAGTCATCCGTAGGAATGCAAAAATAATATAAGAAAATAGGATTTACATGATTACCCTTATGTTGATCGTTATGAGGGAACGATAATGCATATGGGATAATACGCTATTAAGAATAAGTATATAGAATATAAGAGAATTAATTTTAGAGAAAAATGAAAAATAAGAGAAAAAGTAAAAATAGGACTCGAGTCTTGGATTTTACCCCGAGACGCCTACGTATCCTATAGAGGCATCAAAGTCCACATAATTCGTATGGAAAACGAGGGGTGGGGTTTATCCCATAAATCCAATCGGGGGATTCTCTTATTTGTGTGTGTGTGTGTAGAAAAAGTATTTTAGTTTTGAGAGAAGTGTAAGAAAAGTGTGAGAATTCCCGTTTGGAATTTATGAGCAAACCCTCTTTTTCTTGTTTTTTGGGTTTTTATTTATATGGAAATATGATATGTGCAATAATACTAAATAAAAAATTATATTAAGATATGTGAGATGAAGGAATAAAAGTGCTAAGTAATAAAACAAATTAATTCTAATTTAAGGAGAGAATTGAGAAAATTGGACCTTGTATGTTGGAGAGCGTCCCTTGCACTTGGATGATGATGGAGGGTAGTGAATTCACCAAGTTTGATGAAAAGGATGATGAAAAGTGAAGGTTGGAAAGGATTTTGGATGTGAAAATCACGCTGACTTCGAGAGAGGTTTTCTGGATGTGCTGAGAGTGATATCCATCAGATCTGGGCTCTCTCTCAAGTGAGGTCAGGGACTCCTTTTTATAGGCCCAGGGCATTATCGATCCTGCCAATCGGCAGGTGTGTTTAGGCACACTGTCGATAGGCAGGGTCTGGGACGTACCGTTTGGTAGTGTCTTTCAGGCCTTTTTGGAAAATCGGCCGCAGAGCGCAAACTGTTGATCCGAATCGTGCACGAGGTAGACCATTGGAAAGATAATTAAGATACCTTCAAAATTCATTTGGACTGCTCCCGTGTTCGAGAGTTGACTTTGGGTAAAATGTGGCTCGAAAATTCTCATCGGTCCATTGGACGGGGAATCGTCGGACACAAACAAATTATTCCTCCACATGGTAAGTCCTAATCATGCACGAGGCGGACCATTATAAAGTTTAGGAGATGTACTTAGACATCCCAAAGAGTTTGATTCAATTTGGAGAGTTGACTTTGGTTAACCGAGCCCTGGAAGCCTTCGATGACCTCTCGGAGTCAAACGAATCGTTCGTCTGTAATGTAAGTCAGAATCGCGCATGCGGGGTGGATTGTTGGAAAGAGGTTTTAGTACCCTTCGAAGATTCATTCAGTCTCGGTCGAGCTGAAGAGTTGACTTAGATTAAAAGGAGCCCGGGAGCGCCCGGTGGCCTCCTAATCGAGTTTCGAGGGAAAACAGGTCGTTCGTCCGCATGGTAAGTCAAAATCGTACACGGGATGGACCATTGAAAAGGGGATTTAGTGCCCTTTAAATATTCATTCAGTCTCGGTTGAGATAAAGAGTTTGACTTTTTGGTCAAATGGAGCCTGGGAGCATTCGATGGACTCTAGGTCGGTACTTGGAGTACGACCTGGGTTTGTGGTGGTGAAGGGATGTGCTAGGGACCTAAGGAGAGTTTAAGGGGTGATAGAATGGGGTGTCTACACTCTAGTCTTTACGTTATCATACATATCTTCAATAACTTTAATATAAATCATAGGGATTCTTTTCCTCCTCTAGCCCACCATGTTATATCCCTTGGTACTCTATCATAAGCCTTTTCTAAGTCTATAAACACCATTTATAAATTTTTATTTTTATTTTTACATTTCTCCATTAATTGTCTTAATAAGTAAATATATTTAGTGGTTGATCGCCCTAAAATAAATCCAAATTGATTGTCCGAAATAGTTGACTCATTTCTTAATCTTTCTTCTCTAACCTTTTCCTATATTTTCATAGTGTGATTTATCAGTTTGATTCCTCTATAATTACAGCAATTTTGGATATCCCCTTTATTTTTATACAACGGTATTATGGTTCTTTTCCTCCACTCATCTGACATGTTTCATTCTTTTAAAATTTAACCATTTTATCCCTGTACTTCCAAGTGTCCTCCATACTTCTATGAGTATTTTATTTGGGCCAATCACTTTATTCTTTCCTATTTATCTTATTAATATATTTACTTTTTTTCAGTAATCGGACATGCCATTCCTATATTCAGTCTAATGTTCTTAGCATCTTTTTTGCGATATTCTTCATTTAATAATCCTTAAAAATACTATTCCCATCTATCTAGAATTTCTTTATCGTTAATTAATATAATTTGATTTGTGTCTTTAATACACTTAACTAGACCCATATCCCTTGCCAATCTATCTCTGTTCTTTGACAATTTATATATTTCCTTTCCCCCTTCCCTAGTACCTAATTTGTTATAAAGATCATCTAGTGTATTTTGTTGCGCATTTCTAATAATATTTTTTACTTCACTTTTTAACTTCTTATATTTTTCTAAGTCTTTTTTATTTTTACCATTTTGCCACTCTTTTAAACTTACTCGTTTCTTTTATATTATCTTTTGCACTTCCTCATTCCACCACTAAGTCTCTTTTTAATGAATCATTTTACTTTAGTCTCACCTAAACTTTTCGTACCTATTTTCTTGATATCATTCTTTGTTCTTGACCAAATGTTGATAACATTGTCGTTCGAATTTCATATCATGTCATCTAGGGTTTAATATTTACCAAATGGATGTCAAGAGTGCCTTTTTAAATGACATTCTTGAGAAGGAGTTTTACATGGAAAAATCAAATGGGTTTGAAGACCCAAAGCACTCGAAACACGTCTTTTATCTAAAAACAGGCCTTATATGCTTTGAAGATAGAACCCCATGCTTGGTAAGAAAGGCTAACTTCTTGTCTCTTAGATCTTTGCTTCAAGAGATGGGGAGTTGTTATGACATTGTTTGTTGGGATATAGGGTAGTCCAATCGTGGTTTCCTAAGGCTATGTGGATGACATAGTCTTTGTAAGGACAAATTTCCAATCAAGTCAATTTGTTTGTAATTGGCTTAATTTCAGACAAAACATTTTAATTATAGGTTAGGTTTTGTATTGTCGATATCGTCATCTTATGACATGTTTGATGAAGATGTAGAGACAAAGATACGCATCATGCCGTGTTTTCATTCCAAGTTTGTCCTCTCATTTACCGAGGATCTCTTTGAAGCACACTATATAGTTGACTCGTTTGAGTCTTCACTGTAGAGGAGCCTTAACTAGTTTGGAAAGATAGACAAGATTGAGTCCCTCATTCAATACATCCTTGCCTCTTCAAGTACATCATCATCATCAGCAGCAAGAATAAAGTCCAACAGGTAGAAAACCATCACACTCAACACATAATATTGCATATTTCATTTCATATTTGATTGGTGTGTGTTGAATTGAAATAAAATGATTTTTATACAATTTTTAGGAATTTTTAAAACAATTAAAACCTAATTTTAAAATAATTAAATTAGGGTTTTAAATTGTTTGGGGATAAAATTCATATTTTATAAGTTACTAAAAGAAGGCTTGGGTAGGAACCAAAAGTGGCACAAAATAGTGTGGTTAAAAGTTATATTTTTAAGACTATAAAAACATGCGTTTTTCAACTGATCAAAGCTTTATACATGTTGCATTATCACTGGATCAATGTGTGTTTGTTTCCTCTCACATTCCAACGCATCTCTTTTGACCGTTAGATTAAACCTTATCAACGATAAGCATGTTATCTTGAGCGATCCAAGTGCGTTCCAATTAAATCAATTAGAGTGGAGTATTGTGCGGTCACTTAACAGCCACACGATTTGAATTCTAACCATCGTTTTGATCCTGGCTGTCCATTTTCCTTCGACCTTCCAGACCCTTCTAAGTCAAGTATAAATAGATGTGTTTTGGTCCCCATTCGAAGTCTTTTGGCATTTCGTCAATTGAGAGAAAAAATAGAGAAGAGAGAAAATAAAAAGAGAGAGAAGAAGAAAATCGTTCAGAAAACTCTTCCAAATTTTTTCTAGAAAAATTATTTGAGAGTAAGGGCTTCTCTATTTCATCCTAGTTTTAATCTCTCTCTCAACAACCTCACAGTTTAAGATCTCATTTCTTTTTAGAAACTTAAAGATATAAAACAATCATATATTCACGCTTAAATTCTTAGGTTGTTTTGATTTCTGAGTTGAGAAATCATTATCTCTTATTGGATATTGTTTGTAAAATGTTTTAAAATCATTTTTATCCAACATCTCTCATTTTTACAAAACTGAAATCATGGTTTGCATGTTTCAGATCTGAGAAGATTTTTCACTTCGAAAAATGGTGTTTATAAATAAGTTGGAAGGATATAAGTTTTAAAGATCCTAAAGTCATTAAGATCTTGAAATTTTTGTTAAAAAAGAACAAGTCTAATTTCATAAGTGTAAAAAGGATCTCATATATAGATTTATTGTAATTTGTTGGGTCCGTTTGTAATTAAGTGTGTGTGAGTACATGCATGCATTTTAGGAACTTCACTCACTACATTATCACCCATAAAACACTAAAATGTGTTGTTGATTGAGAGATTTTGACTATTGAGTTGACATCTTGCGATAGGAGAAAGGGATCAGATCAAGAAATAAAGAAAGGACAAATTCAGGGCCTTAAAGAAGTCAGAAAGAATACCGTGAAAGAGTAGGTATATTTCTGGACTTAGACTAGGAACTATTTGTATGATTTGTTGTATGCTTGTAACCTAAACTGCTTTTAAGTGGATTTTGATTTTGTGGTGTAGAGACCATCGTGGATGTTTCCCCTGTTGGGTGGGGTTTTACCACGTAAAAAATTGTTTCTCTTGTGTGTGCTTTTTAATTCTCCATTGCTACATTCTGCTACATAGACTTAGGTTTATTCTAAAAACCTTTTTCCAAGAGACTTAAATAATTGTTCAAATAAACTATTTTAACACATCTTGTGTTCTTGTTAAGATTTTATATAAGAGTTTCTTCAAAAAGTATTTTCGTAACTCATTAAACTTTTGTTAAAATAACATAATGAGGGGTTTTCAATTGGTATCAGAGCTGAGTATTTTTCAAAACTTTTAATCCATTACTTTAAAATTGTTCTAAAAATATTTTATGGACGAAAAGTTTGAACGCCTTGGAAATCTTTCCAGACCTCCCCTCTTTGATGGAACCAATTTTCCTTACTAGAAAGTAAGGATGATTTCTTTCATCCAAGGGACATTAGGAGATGATGTCTGGGAAGCAATTAAAAATGGATATTCTCATCGAACTAAGCCTGTTGCAGAAGGTAATAATGAAAGGATTAAAAAACTCCTCAGTGAGTTTACTAAAGAAGAAAAATATGCCTCCTTAAGTAATAATAAAGGGAAAAATGCAATATTCGTGTCTGTTAATGAGCAGGAATTCAAATGGATATCTATTTTCTTTTCATCTAAGGAAGCTTGGGACACTTTAGCCACCACTCACGAAGGTGATGAATGTGTTAAGGCAACCAAAACACAGATGTTAATACCACAATATAACACACTGCTTATGCATGAGACTGAGACCTTTGATAAATTATATATTAGGGTGGCTAACATTATTACAAAACCTCATGCAAAAGGAATCATGTATAATAGGAAAGAAATAGTGTCAAAAATTCTAAGGTCCCTCCCCCCTAAGTTTAATAACAAAAGGTATGTAAATGAGGAGATAGATGATCCATTTTTACCCCTGAACTCCTTAGTAGAAAACTTAAGAATGTATAAATGGTACTTGAGTTTAAGAAGCACCTTTCTAATAATCATAAAAGACAGTCCTGTTATAATGTAGTTTTTCAGTCTAAAATGATCTCACCTCAGTTAGTTCTGCCAAATATAGACTTGGACTTTGATGAAGACTGTGATTTAGAGAGTTTGGATAACTAGATAACCCATATGTCTAAACAGTTAAAGAAAATTTTAAAGTTTAAAAACACTGTTGCTTCTAAATAAGGGAAGGCTGGATATCAAAACAACTCTAATAACATGCCTAATGAGAGAAACCATGATAAACAAAACACTGAGAACAATAGCAGACCTGAAAAAGACTTTAAGAACACTCAATGGTTTAGATATGGTAAAAAGGGTTATATAGCTTCTAATTATAGGGTTAAACTGAATAACTCTGCAAAAACCAACTTCAATAAGACTTGGGATAATTCATGTGACTCTAAAGAATATGAGCCTGAATCTTCCAACTTTTTTGACCCTTTCATGTCTTGCTTTCCAAAAATTGTCTATTCTGATGATATGTTTGTGAATAATGTTGAACTTAATGCTATCATGCCTAGTACTGTTATGTGTGATGATGTTTTGCTTACTTCTAGTTTATCTGCTCTTTGCTTAGGTAATACAAATGTTGTTGATATTTCTAGTAATATATATTCGACGATGTGTGTGAGTCAAAGTGTTTGAATCATTGGTGAACTGAATGGGTGTATGAGTTCGACAAATTAAGCGCTAGGGATAACTCACACACTGCACATAATAAGTCCGATAACGATGATCTCCCTGGCATTCAGACACTTTACGCTAAGACTCTTAGGAAAAGCACTAAACTAGAAAAGACAGTCAAGGATTTAACTGAAAAGATAGATTCCTTAAGCCTATTGGTGAAACAGAATACAAAGGACTATACAAATCGATGTCTGGCCTATGAAATGAAAACTAAAGATTTTGTTGAAAAAATTAAAGAACTTTCTGAATCAAATGAGGTTTTGGAAAAGAAATATAAGGCAACTTTGATAGAATTAGAAGAACAAAAAAAAGGTTTCAACTGTCTTTAAGATATTTCTAAATTTGAAAACAATTCCAACTGTTTTGAAGACTATGTTACATGAAGCAATACTAATTCTGAAGATAAAACTGGTTTAGGATTTGATCAGAAAACTAAGGCACAAGCCAAAACTTTTCAACATGTGTAATTTATCTCTTCTGGAAAAACACCGAATGATTTATGTCCTGATTTTCAAATCTTAAAGAAAGATTTTGAAAATAAGCAAAAGAGGCCAGATAATCTAATGGAAAATTGTCCTAAGCCAACTCTTGAACCTAAGGCTAAGTATGTTTTCCCCCTATTAGGCAAGGAGATTCCTCATTCAAGATTGTTGGAGTTAGACATAATACCAAAGTCCAACAAATGGATAAACCTCTTTTCAATGGTTTTCAAAGTATCAGCAAACTGTCTAGCCACCAATACTGTTTCTATTGTGAAGTTTATGGACATTGTCTCGCTAAATTTTTTCAAAAATGACTGTATAAACCTGTCTATAATTCGCTAGTTTACAACAACTTTAACTATTCTAGAAGGAGTAGGAATAATAATGTACTTTCTAAACAACCCAATAAAAATCTAACCATAGGAATATGAAGAAAAGATCTAGTGCTAAGAAAAAATCTAAAAGAAAGAGTCTTAGATCTATATCTAAACCAAAAGCTCATAAACAATTTAAAACCAGAGCTATTTGGGTTAGAAAGGATGATCTAATACCCCAGTTGAAGTGTGATATTGTTATTAAAGATTTAAAAGCTGAGAACACTTCATACGGTTGGTACTTAGACTCTGTATGCTCCAAGCATATGATCGAAGATGATACTAAATTAATCGATAAGACTAACTTCTTATGAGGTAATGTTTTGTTTGGAGACGGAGTATCAACTCAGATCATCAGCGAAGGAACACTCCAGGAAAAGGGACTCTCCACTCTCAAAGATGTCCTATTAGTTATTTCCAGAGACACTGTACTTCATTAATTTTCAGTTGTTGGATGGATTATTATATTGGAGTTTCAGGCTGGAGTGTTTATTACAGTCATATCTTATTTGATTCTATTATTTCAATAGTTATGATGTTGGTCAATTAGAATGGTAATGCCGTTTATTTAATTATTTATTTAAGATCATTGCATGTTAATTTTATATAATAAAATTTTACACCAGCTTAATTAACTAATGTATATGATTAGTAATTAACAGTTTTCGACAGTGATGCTAAGAATAACAAACTGGATATCCTATTTTAATTTAATAAATGACTGATCACCCAATATTTAATTGGGCGGGATGTCACAGAGGGAACTTCGGACATAGGCGGTGCAATCCTGAACCATGGTGGTCCAATAGTACCGTCGATGGATAATATTCTTAGTAGGCATATGCCCATTCATGTGGGGTCCGCATTCCCTGCTGTGGATCTTTTGCATCATTTCTTCAATGTCTGTCCATGCAATGCAATGCAAATGGGTTCCATCAAAGTTTCTGTGGAACAATACTTTATCGCGGATGATGTACTGGGCAAGTAGTTTGCTATGGGTCACACGGTCTTTCTTGTTGGCATCTTGGGGATACCTACAGTGCTTGAGGTTATGCCAAATATCGTAGTACCAGAATCCGACCATATTGAGGGTGTTATAAGTTGAAGATCAATGGGTTTGCACATTAAAATTCCTTCAAAAATATTAAATAGTTTGACGTTATTGATTTAAGTATTGAAATTCATGACATTTTGTATGAGTTGAGTCAATTTCACTCTATTCAATACTTTTACACCAAAAGGTTGAATTGAGTTCTTTCTTTAGGAGTGTCACTTTGACTTCGTACACCATCGCTACGTATGACTATTTTGATTTTCTAGTGCATTAAGTTCACACCCATTCATTCCATATTCACGATTCAAATATTTTCATGCTATTCTATGGTGTGACTATTTATATTTGTACGTATATGTATACTCATATAGTCAAAAAAATTCAAAAATAGGTTGTTGGTTTGTTGAAGTTTTATCGCTTATGTTTAATTGGCTATTCTTTATGATGATATTTCAAATTTAGGCTCTCGTGATGCTAATGTTTCAGAATCAGATTCTAACCCTTTGTCTATTTCAGACAAAAAGGGGGAGAACATATTGAGGGGGAGTTTCTTTTGTTTAAACAACTTCATGTGTCATGGTATTTTCTTTGTTTCATGTGTGTAGGTATTTTCGCACATTGATGATATCATGAACTACATGATGAAGATTTTCGACATAGAAAATTTTACAAGTGTCTTTTTCTTTTCGGGTTTCGGAGTGACATTAGTAGAAATTTTCTTAGGGATTATTTTTTCCAATTTTGTGTTTTGTACCAGAATAGCCAAAGGGGGAGATTTGTAAGATCAATATTTATAATGCTCATTTTGTTTTTAAGTTTGGCATATTCGGTTACATCTTTACATAATCATGTTCATTCTCAAGAGCTTCAAGTAAAGACAAGTTAGTGGCCAAATGCAACAATCTATTATTGAAGAATTGAAATCATCACTGTAATCATATGGAAAAGGTATATGAGGTTGATTTTATGTAATCAATTTATTCATGGGTATTTTAAAAGTGTTTGAAAATATAAAATATTTTTCCGAAATATTTTTTGAAAAATTTGCAAAGTCTTTGGAATGACATTGGATGTCATTCGAACGCGTACATGTACCTCATTAGAACAACTTCGAATGATATCGATTTTGGAAACTTTTGGTTCCCTCTGGAATCTCATTATAAATGTCTTTTGATGGGTGTTCGAACGATATAGGCTACTTCATTAGAACAAGATGGAGTACGTCATTCGAACAAGATTGCGTACTTTGTTCAAACAAGATGTAACTCGTTCAAACGAGTAGAAGAATTTTTTATACCTGATTTCAAATGCAAGCTATCAAGTCTATCTCTTGGAGATATTTCTCCCTTTATATAGAGATATGATCTTGGAATTTCTATCAATATTTTTAGACATCTTTTAGCGATAAAACACTTTGTTTTTTGAATGCAAACCCCTTGTATGTTTTGTGATCATTTTATCAAACCCCGAGGAACACATCATATGTTATAATACCCGTGGATCTAATTCTTTATTACTGAAGATAGGAAAGGAGTTTCCTGAGATTGATATGTGGACATCGGGGTAAGTAAAGCTTATTGTGTGGAGTGTTGTTGGATATGTATCATTTTTTATCAACAGTAAAGAAGGGAGACATACTTGAATACTTAGTGGAGTCTAAGTCTGTAAGTCTGTCCATGTCATTCTATAATACCTAGTTGTAACAGTGTTGAAAAATAAAAAAAAATTTCCTGAAAGGGATTTTTTCCTCATCTTTTGTGTTTGTGATTTTTTTATTTCAATTTAGATTTAATATCTTGCATGTTTAGGTTCAGCAAATTAATCAAGAAAAAATTGGACTTAATTGAATTCGGCTTGTGTGTGATATAATCTACGATTTTGTGACACCCCGCCTAATTAAATACCGGGTGATCAGTCCTTTATTAAATTAAATCAAAGTGTCCGGTTGGTTCATT
Organism: Sambucus nigra; assembly: GCA_949130495.1. NCBI lineage: Eukaryota > Viridiplantae > Streptophyta > Magnoliopsida > Dipsacales > Adoxaceae > Sambucus > Sambucus nigra. Next base: position 296,133,549 of record OX422213.1, read on the forward strand.
CTTAGCATCACTGTCGAAAAATAATTTTTTTTCATTATTATTCACTTAATAAATAATTAAGCTAAGTGTCAAAACATTTTTCCAATTAATTATTCCCAGTAAATCAATTAATAAATTCCATGCTTTAAGATATAAGCCATTCCCATTCCACAATAATAAATACTGAACATGAATCAAATACTGAAATAAATGAAACTGGATAAAACATTCCAGTTCAAAGTCTAAAACCAATAGAATCATAATACTGAATCCAACAGGAAAGAAAAGCTAATAATAAAATACAATCTCTGAAATAACTAAGCTGGGAACGGGCGATACATGCCCTAACTGAAATGTCTGAACTAAAAAACTGAATGAAAAGATAGAAGCGTCTAATATCAATAACCTACAGCTTCCATAGTAGTTGCAGCTTGTCGAATGATCCACGCGTCTAAGTCTGGTGGTGACCCTGTGGCTGGACACCTAGTATAATATATATATATATATAGCAAAAGAGAAGAGAAATAGCAAGAAACGGGTCAGAGCCCGATTTGTAATAATATTTGTTTTAGTAAGTATTTAAAACTGCATTAATGCAATTATTATGTGCATATTAGTTCTGAACTCTCACATGAGATCCTCACCCCTCCACTAATGTGCACACCTAGCGTACGTCTACCCTAACCAAGTTAGCCAAATTATTCCCAACTAGGTCATAGACATATACTACTAATTATAGCTCGTAAGAGAGACCCGTATCGCCCATACAATACGTTATTTAATACCTCACTCCCATTAACTGCATTTGGTATTCACTGTTCTAGTAGTAAATATTTTATCCCCTTAAGTTACATTGTTTACCAACATATACATATTTGTTAATTTCACACATTATGATTTTTCACAAATATATATAAAAATCCTATGTCCTTTGGTTAGGACCACTTGGCGCAATGCGTACTCTACTATTGTGTCCCTGTGCATCGCTCGCTGCATAAAGGACAACTGGCTCGTCATCCCTTTGTCTATGCAGGCCTTTTATAACTATTGTTGGCCTCAACAACCTTGTTTGACTTCATCGTCACTTTATAGAGAGTTGATTAATCAAAATTTTCTAAATGAGTTCCCCATTGGGTATATTCCCATGTGGTGTTTCTCTAACACCTTTAAGTTCAGTTTTGCTCTTCGGCCCGATTTTCTAACCCTCCTGGCTCAGTTCTTTTGGAACACATTTAAATATTTGCGAATTATGGGAATTGAATCAATGGTAATTATTGTCTCCTTAAAGGTCTCCTCCCCTATATAATATAAATGGGTGGACGATACTTCCTCCGAACGATGTATCGCCACCTGAAACATCTTCTGACCCGCTATAGCAGAATAATACACCTATTAAAACTATCTATCATGGACCTATACGCAACAAGCCAATAAATACCAATAATCGCCTCGCACTTCGACATATCTAATACATGCATGTCGGCAAGTAAAATATGTCTCCCATTCTCTATCCCTATTCCCTGGCATATAAAAAAGTCAACGACCCATTACCCCGCGATGAGTCTACACATGTAATCATCTTGTTGGCCGTGTCTAAAAAAATATCCCGTGGCCCGTGCAATTTTAGCGGATATGAGCGAATGTGAGACCCCATATTAAACAAAATATATATCCCATAGCCCTAGAGATAGAGAACATACCCTCAATAGCGGGTGGTAGCTGCTGAACGGTTGCCTGTGGGATGTTGTACACACGCCCAAACGGTATATGCCCCTGCTGTTGGGGTATTTTTCCCTTATCTGGGCAATCCTGCCTCCTATAACCCATCTTACCACAGTCGAAGCATTCACCAGCCAACTGTGCCACATTACGACTATGCTGATTTCGGCCCTGTTGCTCAGTTCCACTTCTTCCTTGGCTCTGCTAAGCATCTTGATGAAAAACAATATTAGGTTGAGGACAATCCTTCCACTTGTGACCTTGTTATACACACTTATAGCAGAGTCCTGAAAGTTCTTGCTTCCTTTGGCCTTGCTGTCCTTATTGGTCGTGTCGGGGTTTCTCTCCAGCCTGATCCGAATAAGTTTTACGTATATGACCATATCTTACGCAATTGAAACACCTTTTTATGATATCACTCCATCCCTGACTATGTTGGCCTGACGCTTTTGGCTCTTCACGCAGGGTTTATTACCTTCGTGGTCTTTACGACCCTGGGGAACTTGTTATTGTGGTATTGGAGTCTTGCCACAATTGTTAACCCTATTCATGTCAGGTTGACTATCTTCTCTTGTTCTTATACCTCCTTTAAGCTGCATATTACGATCATGGTATTGTAAGACTGCAGTGGTAACTGCCTAAGACACAATACCTGCGATTTCAGTGATTGATACTCTCTCCGAGGATACCTGAGGTATTGGTTGAACTTGTTCATTGACTCCCCCAGCAGTGTTAGCTTGCTCTTCTTGTCGTGCCATCTGAAAATTGGAATGAACCATATGAGTTCAACATTTATACAATTAAAACGCAGAAGTACGAATTTTCAACGCGTAAGGATGAATAAAACATCCCTAATATTAGGGCTCTAAATCAAAGAATAGTAAGCAGAAAGCATAATAAGCCATACAGATGCTAAGGACACTAGAACCTGATGCTTTGATACCACCTGTGACACCCCACCTAATTAAATATCGTGTGATCAGTCCTTTATTAAATTAAATCAAAGTGTTCGGTTGGTTCATTCCAAGCATCACTGTCGAAAAACAATTTTTTTCATTATTAATCACCTAATAAATAATTAAGCTAAGTGTCAAAATATTTTCCCAATTAATTATTCCCAATAAATCCATTAAAAAATTCCATGCTTTAAGATATAAGCCATTCCCATTCCATAAGAATATATACTGAACATGAATCAAATACTGAAATAAATGAGACTGGACAAAACATTCCAGTTCAAAGTCTAAAACCAATGGAATCATAATACTCAATCCAATAGGAAAAGTAAAGCTAATAAGAAAATACAATCTCTGAAATAACTCAGTTGGAAACGGCGACACATGCCCTAACTGAAATGTTTGAACTAATAACTAAATGAAAAGATAGAAACGTCTAATATCAATAACCTACAGCTTCCACAACAGCCGCAGCTCATCGAATGACCCACGCGTCTAAGTCTGGTGGTGACCTTGTGGATAGACACCTGATATATATATATATATATATATATATATATATATATATATATATATATATACAAAAGAGAAGAGAAATAGCAAGAAACGGGTCAGAGCCCGATTTGTAATAATATTTGTTTTAGTAAGTATTTAAAACCGCATTAATGCAATTATTATGTGCATATTAGTTACGAACTCTCACATGAGATCCTCACCCCTCCACTAATGTGCATACCTAGCGTACGTCTACCCTAACCTAGTTACCCAAATTATTCCCAACTAGGTCATAGACATATACTACTAATTTTAGCTCATAAGAGAAATCCGTATCGCCCATACAATACGTTATTTAATACCTCACTCCCATTAACTGCATTTGGTATTCACTGTTCTAGTAGTAAATACTTTATCCCTTAAGTTACTTTATTTGCCAACATCTACATATTTGCTAATTTCACACATTATGATTTTTCACAAGTATATATATATATAGTCACATCATCCCTATACATATATATATATATATACACACACACAAATCCTACGCCCCTTATTTAGGATCACTTGGCGCAATGTGTACTCTACTATTGTATCCCGGTGCATCGCTCGCTGCATAAAGGACAACTGGCTCAGCGGATCTAATGGACCATAAATCTCATAACACAAATAGTGAAGTCGAGCATACTCACGAGCCAAATGGGTCACGCACATACCTATGCTCCCATTCAACCGTCGAAACTATCCTACGTAACAGATAGCACATATCCAATTTCATATGCTCTGGGTACAAGTCAAATATCCCCCCATTGGGTCTCCCAGGATAAGACTGTCCATTGCGTGATACCTCCTCCTGATAGCAAGCAACGTATGTATCCTTATACACACAATTATAATAAATATAATAATAATAGGCATTTCACACTTCCTATTAACATTCAGGCATTCATTCGACCCACATATTTCTACAAGTAGTATACATCTCATTACTAATTATTTTATAACTAGTTGATTATTCACACTCGAGATTTTCCAAGGTTATCTCACCTAACCAAATATTAAAGTATTATAATAGGATTAGCCCCCAAATAAATCTATACTGTGCTAAGGATCATCAACTGGCAGTGCCCCCTCACTCAAAAGTCACATAACTTGAATGCAATTGGACTGGAAATTTTTCGAACCACACTGCATGTCGTTTGAACGACAAGCCATATCGTTCGAACGAGATTCAGCGTCTTTCTAGTTTTATTAGACCTGTTATGTTTTTCTGCTACTGTTTCGTCTTCTCCAAAATTTTAGTACTAAAACCTCTAATTTCTGCAACCCAATCATCAAAACAACCAACCTAATTGATGTTCTATCATGTATATCTAATTTCCCTCAACTTTGAAGCATTAAATCCTCACAATTCATTTATAAAATCGAAACCCCCAATTTAACAATTCAAAACCCTAGTTCATCAAATTTCTAAACAAGAACATCAAATTCAAATTTGTCCATCATAAATAATCATCAATTTGGGATTTCTACCTATCTACATGAGCAATTCATCCTAATTTGATTTCTAGATTTTAATTAATGCCATTCATCCTCCATTTTCATCAAAACTTATGAATCAGATAGTGAATATAATATACCAACACTAATATAAACATGCTTGTTCCTATAAATTGCAAGAATTAAACACTTGCCTTAATTTCGACGGTTTGATCCGCTGTTGATATGGGTATGGGTACGTTCCTCATCTCGCGATCTACACTTTGGTATAGTTTTTGGTGTGTGTTCTTGAGTTACGCACCAAGAACTCCTATGGCTTCTTCTTCCTTTTTCTGTGCCTTTCTCTTTTCTCTCACGTAGGTTTAGAGTTGATAACTCCCCTCTAACCCATGTACCTTCTTATTTAATTTCTTAATTTTCGTCCATAACATCACTCGAAAAATCCAAAGGACAAAAATACCCCTATGGGGTGCCGGTTAGGCCTAAAACTACCCCGGAGTCCAAATAAAATTCCCGATAGAGTTTTCTGACTATATTGACCCTTTCGGACTCAATGGCACACTCAAAATTACCATACGAGTTATAAAAAAATAATTTATCTTTTTATTCCATACAATTAGTCCCGACACGACTCACACGCGCGTCCTGACTTAAAATACCCAACTGTCGTATTTCGCACTCCGACAATTTATAAAATTTATATAATTCCATATTACGTATACCCACAGTAATAATCAATGATTTCCATCAATAAGTATTAACCCTTGGCACGCTAGTTAATAATTATTTTAAAATCGGATTAATTAATAATTAAATTTCGTTACCTTTTTAATTTAATTAATCTAACAATAATAATTAATTTCATAATTATATAAAATATCACAAAAATACGGGGTATTACATATTTATACAAATAACCGAACCACATTACAAAACCTGTTTTACACAAAGCTCAAAATTCTCATGAAACCAATATTTTGCAACTTTGTAATATCAATCAAGGTATGAGTTATATGACAAATATGGATAAAAATCAACATGAATTCACATAATCAAATAATATAATCATACTAATGATGCTTGAAAGACAATCATTCCATTGATATCCTTTAATCTAAAAAGGGTAGATTCTTACCAATTTTCTCCCTCAAGCATATGTTTTTTGAAATCTTTTGAATGCCAACTAAATAGAAATTTTCATTTTTGAAAATATATATCCTATCCTTTTTTATTCCCATTAAGCTCTTGGCTTAGGGCCTTTTTCCAACATATTTGGTTTCTACTGTTGATTGAATTTTTACACACCTAGATGATACCTATCCAAAATATTTCAAATTTCAAATTGGGTTTAATCACTCTAATGGTAGCCGTTATCAATGTTTTTGAAAAAGGCCCCTTTTCAACTCCTTGATAGTATAAACCACAAAATTCTCACACATGGACCATATAAAGACCAATAAGATCTCGGGATTTGATCATGATGAAATTAAGCACTAAATCCAATAATCACATAAGAATAACAATATGCAACAAGTGATATGCATGTGCTGAACTAGTGTGAAATTAGTACCACATATTTCAAAAAACTGTCAATCATGGTTTTTCAAATGAATATCAACCAAATAATTAAATCAATCAACATTTTGAAGCAAATGGTTTTAAATTCATTATTAATCATCATTCAAGTTAAATCAACTATCAAATCGATAAGAATAAAAGACTTAACCACCTATAAAAAATAATAAACCATTTTTTTTACGAATTTTTGAATAAGAATGATGCATGTGTTTACAAAACCATGTTGAGTAAATAACATATCATAGAAATCAAATGCATGAAAAATGCACATATGCTTGAAAATATCACCAAACCATGAAAAATATGATACCAAATGGAATTTTCTCACCCACAAATATGTCCCCCCCATAAATCAAGAATGAACTAGGAATGGAAACCTTTAAGAACCTAGTCATCCCAGCATACTGTATATCTAGATAGCAAAGGTGCTCCATCCCCCGGGTCAATAGGAAGAACAAAGACAACATCCTTTATCGCTACATTCTTTTAAGGGGCCTCAATATCAACCTTATTTCTAGGTTCATTCCTAGGAAAACCACTACCTACCCACAATATTCATCTCCTATTCCTCCTAGGATTATTATGCCTTGTCCTTTGAAACTGACTGTAGTGTCTAGGTCTAAGTCTAGGAATATTCATCTAGTCCCACCCCTATTTTGCAATATAAATATTATCCTTATCATAAAATTACCAACTTGCCCTATTAGTTAATCAATAATATCTCTTTGGTATATGCTTCTCATATTTCCAGTGAATTTCCTATTTCTTTCCCTCAAGCACCAACATGTTTAGTTTGTGTATCCATGTACTTGACAAAAAGTACAAAAAGCCATATTTCTTCTCACCGTTCATTCTTTCTCACCTTTTTCTTCTCATGTTAAGATTTTTTTTACTACCTCTTTTAAGTCTTTTTCTTTCAAAGTAAAAATGTACAACATGATTCATGTAAGGGAAAATATTTTAGCTCAGGATGTTTATTTTTTTTACAAAATGACACGTACTAACACGATGAAATGAACTCCAACATATCCAAGTTCAATACTCCTCTACATCACATTTTATTTGGGAGTTTAAAATTATTTCTAATTTTATTTGGGATGTTATTTTTATAAAACCGAGGCTGTATTTTTAATTTTAAAAATATTTTTTTTACTTTATTCAAATAAAATGCCTATCTCGTTGGAACGAAGATGCCTTTTTGTTAAAAGGGTCGTTAGATCTTACATCAAACGAACATCCAACAAGGGCCTTCTGTTTGAATTTATTGGAAGCTCGTTAGAAGATGGTTCAAATGATATTGGAATCTCGTTCGAATGAACTGTGTTTTCATTAAAACAAAATGTCTTTGTCGTTTGAACGACTTCTATTTTTGTTCGAACGAATTTTCCGCCTCGAATTTTATGTTAGGTCTATAAATACCTATTTTGAGTTCTTTTTTAACGGGACTTTGGAAAAAACGTAAACAAAATATCTTTACCAAAGTTTTTCCCTCTTTTGGGTTTCCAAACACTTTTTGATTCACACTTTACATCCCAAAATAGTTTTGTGAATCTTTTTAAAACCCTAGAAGTTTTGTATCTTGTATACACCCTTTGTGGAGAGAGATCTCTACGGTTAAATTTGTGAACCCGGGGGATCATGGCTGAAGAAGGCTGAAGGCTGATCGATGGATACCGAGGGTGGACTGCCACCTGTGAATGACTCTATACTGAGCCATATTCTTTAGAAGTTTTGATGAGAATGCGTGTTATACTTGGGGTGTATCAAGTAGTCTGTAAGTCGATAGTCTTGTAAAACTCTCTAAAGTGCTGATTAAAAGGTTTTGCTCATAACAGGGATTTTTTCCTCAATATTTGTGTTCTTTGCATGCTTAGTTTAAATCATTATATTTAGAACACATATTTTACTTCACACCTAATTTAATCAAAGATTAGAATTTGTTTAAAATTGGATTTGTGTGTTTGGGACTTAAATTGATAAAAATACAAAAATAAATTTTTTGTGTTTGACCATCCTTGCCGAGCGTGTTCATACGCGCTAACATAGTGGTATCAGAGCATTCCACTCTTACAATTGGTATCATAGAATTCCATTATTACAAAGTGTTATCATAGCTTATTTCTCCACGTACAAATTGGTATCAGAGCAGGGTACACCAAAATATCACGTGATCATGATTTTCAAAGAGTTTTTCCTGCTCATACCAACTTTACAAAGTGGTATCAGAGTGGGTTGCACTAATTTATGGTGTAAATCTTTGTTTAGTGCTATATAGGGTGATTATTTATTCATCTATCCAGTGTTGGTTTATTTTGTTTTTCTCTCGATGGATAACCATAGTGATGACGACTTAAATCATTTGAATTTGAAGTTTGCTAAAAGAATTAAAATTCTTTAAAAAGAAAATTCTTGTGTTAAATATGCTATGGAACTTTTGCAAACTATTCAAACTAAAAGAGATTTCTTTTGTGAGAAGCTTGTTGGATATGGACCGCGATTTTAAGAATTTAGAGTTGTCCAAGAAAGAGAGTTATGACAGAGTCTGGGTTTTAGAGAAAGAATTAGAAGTCTTTAAAATCTCTAAGGTTATTTTACATTCTAATGAGGATAATAATAAACTAATTAATGATTTGAGAGCACGTGAGAAGACACTTTGGGATAAATTCATTTGAATCGAGGGGGAGCGAGATAACCTTCTAAAAATAATTGAAAATTTGAAGAATGAGTCCCTAAAACTTGAAGAGTCTTATTCTTTGCTTGAGTCTAAAATTTTGAAGTTAAAAGATGATTTAAAAGATGCTAGTATTTTTGGTAGTAATGGAAGTGACTCCTATGATTCTAATGCTTCCGTCATCAAAGACAAATCCATTGTTAGTTTATAGGGTCAACCATATCCAAGGACGTTAGGAATGTTCAACCCATAGGTAACATTCCTCGTGTTTACACATGTTCTCATTGTGGTAGGAAAGGTCATCTTAGGGCGTTTTGTTATGATTTTAGAAGAGGTCCTAGGAAGTTGAAGTCTAGTGTCCCTTTCATTCTCAAAACCTGACGCGCTAAGTACACATCTATTTGGGTTAGGTAATCCTTTTTAGAGGCACTAAATATTCGACTGCTTGACTCTCTCATACTTGCACATGACTCTACACATGCTATATCTTATGGGTGATTGCTTGCATATTTTTGTTTGTGATACTCTAGTTGTGCTTCATGATATATATTTACTAGTGTTATGGCATGTGTATCTTTTGTATTTTTAATTTTCTTTTATTGGGTCATATTGAAGAAATAAAAAAAGTTATTTTGATAATTTTTTTTTGATAAAATACAAAAAGATTTTTGGTTTTTGTGTATTTTAGTTTTATACATATGGTATGGCATATTGGTGTGTTTGAATCCAATTCACTCCATACTTTCCACGTGGCTAGGACATTTGGTTATGATTGTAGATACTTAGATTAGTCTTAACCATGTTTTCATGGAGTTGTTTCGAACTTGATTTCCTTAATTGATTCGACTTTGTATATGCCTCCACACACACATGCACGAGCTTTTTGAACGTTAACTTCACATGTACATTTGAGTTTTGTATGATGATTTCCCATCAATTTTGTCAGTTACATGTTTATGTGACTCTAGGAGATTTGTGCATGGAAGAACCATTTCCCATGCGAATGTTTTATTAGTATTAAAAATTATGAGTGTGCATGGGAAAGGGTACAGAAGGTGCAAATATCCTTTGCGGGAAAGCCACCGTTGGCAAGAGCCCAATAAAAGATTAAAGGCAATAAAAATAGAAAAAATTGGCAAAAAGGGGGCAACCTAGTTTAATGTTTGATAATTCAAAAGAAATCACTTCAAAATAATTGAGAAAAGAAAAAAAATAGAAAATATGATATATGTTTATCTTTTGAGGGTGTTTAGTTGAAGATCAATGAGTTTGTATAATGAATCCTAGTTAGGCTTAATTTATCATGACGTTATTGATTTGTAGAATTCTCAATATTCTATGCTTTTGTGCATTGTGCTTTGTTTGATCATTGAAGTTCACTTTATCTTGTCACTTAAGGCTAAAGCTTAGTTTGATAAAGGTTTGCAGTCAATTAGAACTTCTTGAATATATTTGGGTCTTTGGGTTATAATTAATTTGTATCTATTCCATGCTCATTCATTCTATCCCACATGTTTAGACAGATTGATACTATGCTAGTATGTAAAGCTTTTGTGTTTTATGTCGAGTTTGTGGTCGTTTATACCTATATGTGTGCTAGATTTTCTTTGGTATATTTTGCATATATTATATATGATATCGTGTTTAGACTCTTTGCGAATTACATTTAGTCCATGGTTGTCACATTCTTGATCATAGTTTGGATTATTTATGCTTGAGTTGTTGTGTTGTATTTGTAATATTTACATATTTTGAAAATTTGAAAATTTTGAAAAATAGTTGGTGATGACTTTAAGATTATCATTACATGTGCTGTTTTACATATCTTTGTGATGATATCTTACTTCTTCTATGTGATTCTTTATACTTCATGTTTTGGTTCTACTCCTTTGTCTATTTTGGACAAAAAGGGGGAAAATAAATTAAGGGGGATATTTGATTTGATGATGAGTTTGATTTATGGTGGAGATTGATTTATGAGTTTTTATTTTCTATGTCAAACTCGATGCATCACGAGGTAATTTCTTTGCTTCATGTGTGTAGGTACTTACGGAAGATCATATTACACTGGATGAAGACAAAGTCCCCAAGGGAAGAACAAGAGGAGATTGAAGACAAAGTTTTACTATGCCGTTCCTTTTCTAGGGTTTAGGAAGGGTATTAGGATGATTTGTCATAAAGGGGTATGTTTTGTAATTTGGGTTTCGATTAGTTTTGTAACGAATTAGCCAAAGGGGGAGATTTATAAGGGCAAATATTTTAGCATAGTCTATTTATTTGTTTTATTTACACATCCCCGTTACAAAATGACAGTGTTGACATAATGAATCGAACTTCAACATCTCCAAGTTCAATACTCCTTTACATCTCATGAAGGTATAATTTTTTTAGGAGTTTAAAATGATTCATAATTTTGTTTGCGATGTTATTTTTATACAAATTGAGGATGGGTTTTTTTGTTTAAAAATATTTTTTTTTTTACTTCGTTCAAATAAGATGCCTATCTCGTTCGAACGAAGATGCCTTTTCCTTAGAAGGGTCGTTAGATCTTACATCGAATAAACATCGAACTAGGGCCTTCTATTTGAATTCGTTTGAAACTCTTTAGAAGATGGTTCAAATGATATTGGTGTCTCGTTCGAACGAACTGTGTTTTTGTTCAAACGAAATGCCTTTCTCGTTCAAATGACTATTATTTTCGTTCAAATGAATTCACCACCTTGAATTTTGTGTTAGGTTTATAAATACTTGTTTTGAGTTCTTTTTTCATGGGAATTTGGAAAAAATGTAACCAGTTAATATTTACCAAAGTTTTTCCATCTTTTGGGTTTCCAAAAACATTTTAATTCACACTTTACATCCCCAAATAGTTTTGTGAATCTTTTTGAAACCCTAGAAGTTTTGTATCTTGTATAGACACTTTGTTGAGATAGATCTTTATGGTTGGATTTGTAAACCCGAGGGATTACGACAGAAGAAGGCAGAAGAAGGCTCAAGGCTGATCAATGGATACCAAGGGTGGACCGCCACCTGTGAACGAGTTTGTACTGAGATGTACTCTTTATAAGTTTTGAATACACTCCTTATTATACTTGTGGGTGTATCAAGTAGTCTAGAAGTCGATAGTCTTGTAAAACTATCTAAAGTCCTAATCAAAAGGTTTTGCCCTTAAAAGGAATTTTTTCCTCAATATTTGTGTTATTTGCATGCTTAGTTTAAATCATTATATTTAGAACAATATTTGCCTTCACACCTAATTTAATCAAAGATTAAAATTTATTTAAAATTGTGTTTGTGTGTTTGTGACTTAAATGGATAAAAATACAAAAAATAAAATATTTGTGTGTGACCATCCTCACCGAGCATGTTCATACGCGTTAACATAGTGGTATCAGAGCATTCCACTCTTACAATTGGTATCAGAGCATTCCACCATTACAAATTGGTATCAAAGCTTATTTTCGTACTTATAATTCATCTTACCAAAAAATGAACAACCAACACCATTTTTCACACAATTGGATTCAGTCCCAATCTCCTTCTTTTTCAATAAAGGAGTTTGTTCTTAATACTTATTTTCAAGAATAGAGCCTTCACCTTTCAATTTTAAATTTACAACATTTGTTCATCAAATCCAATTCCAATTGATCAAAATACTATCTAAAACACTTGTTATATCAATCATTTTAATTTTCAAATCCTTGGCATGTTGTAATTCAAGTTTTAATTCAAAATAGGCTTTTAAAATTTCTTTGTGAAGTTCCACCTATTCATTTTCTTTCAAAATGGATTCATTTTGTAATTTCAAAGAATCACATTCCTTTTTCAAAACATCATAAAATGATGTTTTGAAAGTATTCCAATTAAACAAAATCAATTTTCTCATGTTTTTCTTTATGTTCACTTTGGAAAGTTTCCATTTTTTTCAAAATCATGATGTTAGATTCTTTAATCGTTAGAGATTTTACATAGAGTTTATTAAAGTCTTTTTAATTGACATCCATGTCATCATCACTATCATCTTATAATCTAAGGATAAAAGTGTGTGAATCTTTGCTACAATATGACAACGAGTCACTAAGTGACCTATCCCTAGAAGCTTTCACACAATTCTTCCCCACAACATTTTCTAAAGACATCCTATCAACACTAACTTTGTAACTCTAATCTTTCTTCACCATGAAATCAATCTTTCTTCCATTTTCCTTTCTAGTAGTTCACTCATTGGATTCACTATCGGAGTCAATCACACTAGCCTTGTAGACCTTTTTCATTTTGTCTACATATTTGTTCTTTTCAAACATACTCAAATGTGTTGGGCATACATAAATTTGAGGTATTACACCTCCCCAACCATAGCTATGAACATCATCCTTGTCCTTAGTCTTCTTAGAACCACTATTCTTATCATAAGAAACAAGTTTAGAGGGCTTGTAATGCTTTGACTCGAATTTTCTATCATTTTTGAAAACTTTTAATGTTTCTTGTATAATTTGTTAAATATTTTCATAATAAGATCCATGTCCACCTCAATATTTTCTTTAGGATTATCATCATTTTTCAATAAACACTCCTTTTTAACTCAACAACAAAAGCTAAGTCCTTCTTAGGCTTAGGCATAACAACACTATCTTTTTGGTCAAAATTTTGTAAAGAACCAACCAACTCTTCTAGACTTTAAGTGTCCGTGTCCTTTACCTCATTTAAATGTCAACCTTAGTGTTAAACCAAGACGCAACAACTTTATTATCCTGAATCTTCTCACTGGGATTAAAGGAACCATTGACAACGTTCGCCAGTCTCACGTAATAGTTTTAAAACTATCATCCTCATTCATTATCATGGTCTAAAACTTAGTCATAATGTGTTTCAACTTCGCATGCTTAACACTCGATGCCCCCATATGTCACCCTAAGAATATCCTAAGCCTCTTTCACGGATTCGCAATTTAAAATATGATTGTATAAATGAGTGATAATGGAGGCAAAAAAAGTATTCAAAGCAACAAAATTGTAGTTACAATCTGCAAACTCCGCATCGTTCCACAAAAAGCTCGATTTCTTCACTCTAACACCTTCCTTTTCTATTATAGGATAAATCCGTCCTTCCTCTAAACTTATCGACATAGTTTCATGTTTAGACCTTAAATGCGTTCTTATATTAACTTTCCAATGGCCATAGTTTGAGCCATCAAAGTTGGTGGATGATTAGTAGAACTTGAATCACGATATTTATCCATCGAACAAAACAATCACAAATCTCAACAATCAAATTATGAGAGAAATAAACATAATAAACACAAAATAACATAAGGATCAAATCAAGCATGTTAGTGCACAAATAAGATAACCTTGATCTCATACCAATTGAGGATGTATATGTTTAACGCAAGTGTTTAACCTAAAATAGTCCTAGTGTGTGTGTGTGGGTGGGGGTGGGGTGGGGGGAGGAGATGAATAGGTTTGATGTCATCTCAAGACCAATTTTTGAAATTAAATGATTTTGTTTGCAAATTTAAATCACCTAACACATGTTTTAAGTAAGTGATATAAATATGATTTAAATTACTCACTAAAAAATATAATTAGGTAAATATAGATAAAATGATTGGATCAAAACACCTAAGTCAAGTTTTAAGCCATTAGACTAGATCTAAGTAGAGTGCGTGATCAAATGTGTGAAATTTTTTAGAAAATAATCACAAGGCAAACTTTATGAGAAAACCCCCCACCTAGGAGTAAAAAATCTCGACGCACTCCAATTTTTATTTCTACTTGAAAATATATTTTACACAAGGTAAAATGATACCTCTAAAAAAAGAACTCTCATGTAGTTACCTATGAATCTTGAAACTTTCCCCCATAGATGAATATAAATCCACACCGACCTACACGATGCAAATGAGGACTCCAATCTACTCCTTGGAATGAATGCCACACTTTAACTCCTCTAATGAATAGAAGTTCCTCCACTTTTAAATATATGCGTATGAGATTATTACAATTTAAAACTAGATGTTGCAATTGAATAAGCTAGGTAAATCTGAACCAAAACACTCTAAATTCTCTCTCAAAATCATAGATTAAGTATATATCTAAGTTTTTATCAATTTTATAGGGAACAAGTGAAATTGGAAATAAAGAAGCAAAGTAAATTTTTCTCAACCTCAAAAATGCTCTCAGATATGTATATGAGTTATGTAGTTTTTAGATCTAATGAAATGGTAGGAAAAATGAGCTATTTATAGAAAAATTCAAAAATATGCTCTGTCATGCGCATGGTTGACTTTTTACCATGCACACGAAGTCAGACAAAACTAACCTCTATACACAATTATGTGTATGGCGCCAAATGATGGTCACTCATGTGTCCAATAATGGGTTGTGCTAAAGGTTTGAAAAAACATGTTGTAAAAAGATTCAAATCACATTAAGTCAAATCTAGTCATTTTCCATTTGGACAACACAACACATCTGAGTAAAAAATTACCTATTCAACCATTTTAAAAACATATTTTGAAAAATGTGCAAGTGTGTGAAGCCTTAAGTTAATTCACAAAACTAACAAAAGGATATAATCTTCAACATATGTACCAACAAAAGTCTTGTGATTTATTGAGAGGCTTGAATGATCTTTAATATTCAAAGTTATATCCAAACAAATTAACGCACCTCACTCAAATGTATCAAGTCTATGTGACTTGAATAACTCGAATGACTCAAATGTTTTGACTTGAGAATAAGACAACTCATATATATTCCAAAATTACATTTTCATTTGGGATCTGACCAAAATGATCACCCAAAACACTAACATGTCAGAATGTCTTCTAACGCTCCCATTATGAATTGGCCCCACTTGTGATCAAGTATAAGTGATACATGTTACCTAATCATTGGTGATGCTCCCACTACTGCTAGGTAATGCATTATCGATATTATGTTGTATTTATTCCTATACGGATGGTTTAACAACACTGTAATATGATGTTCCCCTCTAAAGTCTTGTAAGATTAGATTACTTTAGGCAATGTGGTTTATTATATAATCCTCTTTCAATAACTACAAACTATCTCCCTTAATAATCTTTTTGTGCTTAGGAATATGACATAAACCACCTTAATAACCTTTATGATAAAAAAAGACATACTTTTTTCCTTGATTCCAACTTACACGGTTTCTTCTGAGCACAAATGTCATGCTGTCCTAGACCTGAACATATCCTAGAATGGGATTTATCCCATTACAAAATTCTATGGGAGTTGAGGAAACTGATTTAGATGGAATAACATTAGATTGTATGTATCCATCTCTAATGTAAAATCCCAATAAGAATGATGTAATCGTGAAGAACCAACCATGGACCTTATCATATCTAAAATAGTTTTTTCCTTCTTTACATTGCACCATTTCATAATTGAATACCTAGTGAAGAAAACTTAGATACAATCCCCTCCTCTGATAAATGATTCCTAAACTCTCCCAAGAGATATGCTCACCCACGATCATATTGTAGGGTTTGGAATGGTTTACCTCACCTACGATCCAACTTGGCCTTCTACACTTTGAACTAAGAAAAGGCTTCAGACTTGCGGTGCATAAGGAAACCATTTCCATACATTAAGTAATCATCAATGAAATCAATGAATTACTCAAAACCACCTCTTGTATGAATAGTCATAGAGCTACATAAATCGAAATTAACCATTTCCAACACATCTTTGCCTCTATAGTTTTTGGCCGCAAAGCGACCATTGGTAATTTCACCTTTTAAAGAGGTTTCATAGACTAGAAGTTCCTCCACTTCTTATGGCATTTCTTAAAATCCATAAATATATTGATCAGGTCTAATATAAAAATCACGGGAATAAAAAATATTTGGTAACATTCTCAGGATAACATTTTGTATAATTTATTCTATGAAAATATCTTACATTAAAATCAAGTCTCTTAATAATCATAAAAATCAATAATGGTCTCTAGTTGTGATGATACCATATCTAGACCCTGGTATTTTGAGAGTTCTTTGACCCCCCAACTTCTCTCATGCAAGGACTGAGGTCCTAAGGGCATCCTAAGACCTCGGCATAACCACTACTAAGTCCTTAGGAACTCCATTACCTTCAAGAAAGGACCACAAAAGTATCACATGCATTAGCTACCTTCTAAGTCTCATATAATCGTCAGTCGTTCCAATATATCTCTATAACCATGCGCAACAACCTCATCACCAACATCTTGCCATGTCCGACGTACAAAACATACCTTAGTCTGAAGAGGAAATGACCTCTAGAGGTGTAAGGAATTTTTTTAATAGAGTCAATTCGTATGTATTGACTTTATTCCGTGTTTGGAAAAAACTTATTTGAGTCATAGGTTGTTAGGATTTCAGTTTGTCTTTCAAGCCTGTGATGTGTGATTGAAGACAATAGCAGCCGAGCTAAAGCGACATCGAGTACACATCAGGTTTCGTGTCGAGTTTTGTCTTCATCATTTGAGGGATCTCAACGAGGTATGAATGCATATTTATATTTAATCCCTGGATATGTTTAGTTGTTTATTTATAAAATGTTTTGAGCCATTTTTCAAAATTTTGATTTTCAAAGAATTTTTTTTGGTTTAATTTCGTTTGAACGTACTCTCACTATCATTCAAATGAAGTTACTTTCTTCATTTGAACGAGTTCTTTGATTTTTTCAAATGAGTTTAGGCATCTCGTCCAAACAAGATTTAAACAAACTTCAAATTCTTTTCATAACAATCTCGTTCAAAGCTCGTTCGATCTCCGTTTAAACGATATTAACTATGTCGTTTAAATGAGCTTGTTTTTTGTTCGAACGAGATTGCTATTGTCGTTTGAACAAACCTATGTCTCTCGTTCGAACAACCTACCTAAAAAAATGTGTCGCCTCAAAATTATTAGTTTCTATAAATACTTAGGTTTGGCTTTAGTTCTGATTGAGAATTTTTGAAAAAATTGCTTTCCTATTAAAATCCAAAATCCTCCAAACTCTTGTTTACTCTTATGTTTAAGATCCAAGAATCCCACACTTATGTCTATATGAGATCTTTTCTGTGTTGCACCATAGTTGTTTTCTCTTCATACTGTGAGCGTTTCGAGCAGGGAAGACTGTGTTTCGTGTTGTGTAATGATTGGATTGGTCACGAGAAAAGTAATATAAGTGGAATACCATCCAACAATGGCTAGAAAAAATGTTACAAGGAACAAGGAAGCGTATCAAGGCTTAAAGGAGTCGTGTCTGTGAGTAAGTCAAAGTTATTCTTGCAAACGTACCTATATTGTAGTGGACTTGTGTGGCTAGGTTATCTGAGATTTTTCCCATTGTGAATTTTCCTCGCACATCGTTGTGCTATGATTTACTATTTTTAATCTTGCTTAATCTCACCTAGATGCATGATTAGGTCAAGACTGAACTTGGTAAATTGTTTAACACAACACTTAGTTTATTCGGTGCATATATAAAAAATGAAAAAAAATTAAAATTTAGTGGTGTTTCCATATAACTCTAAGGCACTAGCATTTTTCAAATTGGTACCAGAGTGGGTGAACTAAGTTATCATGTTGATCTATAATTTCGTGTTGTTTTAAGGTTGTTCGGTTGTATATCTCTCTGCCTAGAGTTTGTTTGTTTCTCTCGCTGCATCGTCCTAGTGATAAGTTGTCTGATGTGTTTAGCGATGATGATGATTTTGATATTTGAGAGATGTTTAATGAGCTTCGTAATTGTGTAGAAAAATTAACTCGTTTGAATTTGAAGTTTGCAAAAAGAGTTAAATTTTTGGCCTAAAAGATGAAATTAAATTTTTGTAAACTTTTCAAACTCAAAGAGATATAATTCGTGAGAAGCTTAAGGAAATGAAACGTGATTTTTAAAATTGAGAAGTGTCCAAGAAAGAAAATGATGATAGAGTTCGTGTTTTAACGAGTGAATTGGAGGATTCTAATAGGTTTGAGACTAGGGTGAAAGATCGTGCCATAGAGGATAATGATAAATGGATAAAAGTTTTGATGGAACATGATAAGACTCTTAGGGATAAATTCACTTACATTGAGGGGGAGCGAGATAACCTTATAGGAATGATTGGAATATGAAGAATGAGTCCCTAAATGTTGAAGAGTTTAAATCTTTGCTCAAGTCTGTAGTTTTGAAGTTAGAAGATGATTTAAGAGACTCAAGTAGTGATGGTACTGGATTCGATGATTCAAATAATTTCATTATTAAATCCAAGACCAACATTTGTTTTGAAGTGTCAACTATTGCCCAGGACGTTAGAAAAGGTTAACCCAAAGGTCATTTTCCTCATGTCTACACATGTTTGCATTGTGGTAGAAAAGTTCACCATAGGATGTTTTGTTATCATCTTATAAAAGGTCCTAGGCAGTCTAGATGTAGTGACACCATGGCCAGGAAAACCCGAGGCATTAGGTATTAATCTATTTGGGTTAGGTAATCCAATTTGGAGGAGCTAAATGATAGATTAGTTGATTCTCACATGCCATCGCATGATTTTGCCCATACAATATCTTATGAGTTATTGTGGTTGCATGTTTGTCATACACTAGTTTTATTCTTCTTGTTATATGTTATTTTTAGTGTTATTACTTGTTTATCTTTTGTATTTTGATTTTCCATTTTTGGGTCCTATTGAGAAAAATACACAAAGAATTTGTTTGTCTTTTGAGTCATTTTGAAAAATTATTTAATAAACTCAAAAAGATTTTTTGTTTGTGTGTATTTTAATTTTACACATTTTGTGTGTCATATCGGTGTGTTTGAATCTACTTCCTTCCATGTATCCATGTCACTCGGACATTTGATTATGATTTTCAATGCTTGGATTGTTCTTAATCATACTTGCATGGAATTGTTTGACTTTGATTTTCTTGTTGGATTCACTTTGCATATGCCTCCGCACACACTTTTCATGAGCTCTTTTGGATGATTACTTCATATGTTACATGAGCTAAGTGAGGTGTTATCCTATCAATCTTATCATAAACATAATATTTTTGATTATGGGGGATTTGTGCATGTAAGAACCATTGCGCGAGTTTGATTTTATTTGATGAAAAAATGAGTGTGCAATGAAAAAGGGATACGAAAGGAGAAATCTACTTTGTGTTAAAGGCCACTGTTGGCAAGAGCCTAAAAGAAAAGATAGGTAAAAGAAAAGAAAAAATGTAAGGCTAAATTTTGTATTAATGCTTCAATATTTAGTATCTTCGAAAGAAAAAAGGGAAAACTGATATATATAGGGAGAGGTTCTCTAGTGGACCGAAAGAATGGACTTTTTAATGGACCTTAACAAAAAATAGATAACACATTAATTTTAACTCCTATAGTGTAATTGGTCTGTGCCAACGGCACCAAACACGCGTGTTGATCGATCCCCCACCCCCCACACGCCCCCCACCCTCGCACCCCCACCCCCATGGCAGCCCTGCTATCATAAGGGCTGCCACAAGGGCTGCTATAATGATGGTGGTGGTTGGGAGGCGGTGGGAGTGGGGTGGGGGGTAGTGGGGTGAAGGTGTGGTCTCGGATTTCGCTGGCGCGGACCAATTACATTATAGGAATTAAAATTAATGTGTTATTATGTGGTTTTTTGTTAAGGTCCATTAAAAAGTCCATTCTTTTGGTCCACTTGTGAACCTCTCCACACACACACACACACACACACACACACACACATATATATATATATATATATATATATATATATATATATATATATATATATATATATATATTTAGTCCATCTTTGCATTTGTATTTATGTCTTGTTTTGAGTCTTTGCATTTGTATTTAATCCATCTTTGTCATATTCTTAATCTTCGATCCATATTGGCATGTTCACATTGGTATCTTTTGTTTCTTTCTACCATTGGTATCTCATTTATGCATCAAAATAGGTATCTTGTGTTCATTATTTGGATTGTGTGTGCTTGTATTTGTTGTTTCATGTTTCACTTCACTTCATCGCATTATATTACTTGTTTTCCTTAATGCTTACATGTGTTACATTTAGGGGGAGTATTATATTGTGCACCTTATTCTTTTTCTATTCCTAAAAACGGGGGAGAAATGGTATCTAGCTCTTTAACTTGGGGGGATATTTTTTCCTTAGGGCGAGACGTGTTATCTTAGGTGAATATTATTAGACAAAGGGGGAGGGTTTTTCATATGTGAATTTATATTGTTATATTCAAGTTGCATTTGAATGGTATGTTTAAGTGTTCAAGTTTAGCAACGATGGAACAAGGTTTACATATGAGAAAAGTTACTCAGGTTTTTGTCTATAAACGTATGTACTTTTTGCTTTTAGGGTTGGGATTGAGTCTTAGTGATCTTGTCAAACCAGTAGAGTTTTCATTTTTTAGTTTTTCCCCGGAATATCCAAAGGGGGAGATTTGCAATGAAATTTTTTCGAATCGATTCAATGTGTATGTATTGGCTTTATTATGTATTTGGACAAAACTTATTTGACTCGTAGTTTGTTAGGATTTCAATTTTTCCTTCAGGACTGTGATGAATGATGGACGATCGTAGAGGCCAACCTAAAGCGACATCGAGTACACATTATGTTTCGTGGCGAGTTTCGTCTTCATTATCCATGGGATCTTAATAAAGTATGAATGCATATTTATGTTTGATACCTGGATACATTTGGGTGTTTATTTATATCATGTTTTGAGGCATTTTTTGTTAATTTGATTTTAAAGGAAATTTTTTGGGGTTTAATTTTGTTCAAATGAATTTTCACCGTTGTTCAAATGAAGTTACTAGTTTCGTTCGAACGAGTTCTTCACTTCGTTCAAACGAGTTTATGCATCTTGTTCAAATGAGATTCGAATGGACTTCAAACTATATTTCTCTACTTTTCATAACATTCTTGTTTAAAGCTCGTTCGATCTCCGTTCAAAGGGCTTTTGATCTACCTTCAAATGAGAATAGATATGTCATCCGAATGACCTTGTTTTCAATTAAAACGAGATTTTTATTGTCGTTCAAATGAACCTATGTTTCTTATTCGAATGACCTACCTCGAAAACACATTGTGATAAAATTCTTTTTTCTATAAATACTTGATTTTCAGAATTTGGGCAAAAAATTCGTTCCTATCAAAATCCAAAAGCCTTAGAACCCTTATTTACACAGATGTTTGAGATCCAAGAATCCTACATCTATAGGTATATTTGAGATCTTTTATGTATTGTACCATAGCCTTTTTCTCTTTATACTGTGAGATTTTCGAAAGGTGGAAACCGCGTTTTATGTTATTCGGCGATTAGACTAGTCAGTAGAGAAGTAAGATTGGTGGGATATCGAGACGTGGGAATGCATCTGCATTGTGTGGATGTTGGAAGGCGTCCAACAATGATTGAAAAGAAGGTTACAAGGAATAAGGAAGCATGACAAGGCTTGAAGGCATCGAGTCTGTAAGTAAGTCTAAGTTACTCTTGTACCTATATCATAGTGGCCCGGTTTGGATGGGACGTCAAATGTTTTTCCCATTATGGGTTTTCGTCGCACATCACCGTGTTGTTATTTACTATTTTTAATCTTTCTTAATCTCACCTATATGAAATGTTAGGTCAAGACTAAAATTGATAAATTGTTTAACACAACACTTGGTTTAATCGATGCATATATAAAAATTGAAAATAAAATAAAATTTGGTGGTGTTTCCATATAATCATAGGGCACTGGCATTTTTCAAGAGGTCATCTAACCCTCAGCACAAAGGTATATCATTTCAACCTACCTCCAAGACATCCTATGACAAACCACTAATGGTTCCATACCTCCTAAACATTCGATTGGGCATCTGTAACTCGTCTGGAAGGTAGGTGAAAAGTAGAACAGTGTTCCACCTACCGCCTCAACTCAATACCACTTGCATTGATGACTTCCATTTGAATTAAATTCATCCAATAACTATCTTACACCACCTGTAAAACCTTTAACCTAGATTCCATCCTCCACCTGATATCGTCACAGCTTAGTGACACCATAGCCATTTTGTGAAAGTCCACTCATTCTCTCATCTAGAGGATGCATAAAGAGAGATGAAGAACGGTAGAAGATAGGTTAAAATCATTGTTGATGTAAAAAATTAGATTATCTCTAATTGTTTAATCACAGATAAAAAATAAATAAGACAAGAGATTTTAGAGTGGTTCAGCCTTGAACGAATGGCCTACGTCCACTGTTTGTGTTATTATTGACTGTTTGGGAATTCTTGAAGTAAGGTTTATCTCAAGAATTTTCGGTCCCCCAACAATGAGGATGATACAATGTATTTATAGCCCTGAGGCTGTACATGAGAAAGGATCATACATAGCTGTCCAATAAGCGTATACATCCGTATGATAATAATCAGCATTTAATGGGCATTTAATCCTCTTAATTGTCTGATAATAAATGCTCTGATCGAGGTGCATCTCGGACCGCCTAAGCTGCTCGGACCGCCTAAGTATCTCGGTATCCATGAGTTACTCGGTGCAGGTAAGTTCCTCGGAGAGCACGTACTACTCGGAGTGTCTGAGTTGGTCGGGGAAATTGAGTTTCCTCGAAGTCAAGGTGTTGTTCATAAGTATTTGTTATTGCCATGCAGATTGCCATGTGTCTACACTTAATTGAGCCATGTCAGCAGATTAAATTTAGTATCAACAGAAGCCCCCAATGTTTCACAGTTCGAGACTGAGGAGTGTGGAACATTCTTCTCGAACTATGGCGGGATTAAATGGTCATCCTGAATTTTAGGAACGTTTTCTTTGCATTTATTTTTTCTTTTCGAATTCATAGAATCAAACTTTTCGAATTTTCTTAACTGCTTCGATCTTCGTGCCCTTTTTGTCCTTTTAGTCGGCGGTAGCGTAAACGTCTCCTTTTATAATCATTATTTTTACCTTTTCCCAAGGTAAGGAATTTAAGCATTGTAGAAAATCATATCGTCTTCTACTTTTTCAAATCGGTATCTTTGAGTTTTCCATTTTCTCTCTCTCTTGTGCGCTCATCCCTTTCATCGTTCGTTGTCAACAGATCCATCCTTTTTCTGTAAGATCTTCTTCCTTCGCTTTCATTTCCTTTATTAACCATGGTTTACCTTGTTGAGTCGCTTGATAAGTTTCGCTCTGATTCTCTATTCCTTCATGGGTTGTTTTGGAGAAACTTTCTGAACCTTCAGATTATTTTCGTTTGGCTGAGGGACATTGGTTCCCAGTCTCTTTGTAGCTGAATGCGGCTTTTTTTTCCCCCAAACCCTTTGTGTCTGGAATTCTGTCAATATTTTGACGTGGTTCCTGCAAAAATATCCCCCAACACATGGAGAATAGTTAATGGATTTCATAGATTAAATCAAATTCATGGAACCCGTATAGGAATTCCAGAAATTATGTTTTGTTATAGATGGGCTGTTGGTGACAACACTTTTTATTTAAAAACTAGGTTTTTAAATAGGGCTCTAGTAGTCAATCTCCCAGATGCCAATAGGGATTACTTCGAGCATGGTGTTGTTATGAAAAATTGGCAACACCCTCCACTAACTGGAAATGATGTGTACCAGGGTCCTAGGTGCCCTCCCTATGGCAATGGGATATGTTGTTTTTATTTTATTTAATTTTCAAAATTATGCTTTCTTTATGTTTGATAAAATGTGTCACTGATATTTTAATTTTCATTTATTTGTAGTTTACAGCAAAAGAAGGTCTCCAAAAGAGACAGAGGTTAACTTAAAACATCTGAAACTTATCTGGGGTTTGCATCAAACTGTTGCCGACAAGCATATCAGATCAACTTCATATTTGCTGCAGTATAAGAGTTACACCTCATCTTTTACTGCTCGTCCGGTGATAAGTGACGTAGAACCAGTACCAGTTTCTTCAAGTTCTTCACCTGAGTCACATATTCCTCTGAGTGAAAGAATGAAGAGAAGAAGAGCTCCTGCCCTCTTCCAGAAATCTGCCTCTGTTGCTGGAGAGGCAAAGAAAAGCAAACATGATGTCCTAGAAGAAGGGACAAGAAAAATCGATGCACCTCCTCCGGCTGCTCCTGTGAAGGTTGCTGAGAAGCCCCTAGTGGCTCCGAGCAAGGTCGCTGCTCCAAGCGAGGTTATAGTCATATCCCCAACTAAGACTACATCCTTGGTCGAGATCGTTGATGCTCCTCTGAGGAGGCTGAAGAAGAGCTCCTCGGTCAATTTGGCTGAATCCATCACTCAACCCCCGACTACGGGAAGTGGTGTTCCCACTTTTGTTTCCCCGAGCTCTGCCATGATCTCGGTGAAGTCTTGGATCATTCCCGAGATCCATGGTATTAAAGAAAATCTTTCTCGGGACATGGTTACCACATTAGCTGCTCGTCATATTGCTTCTGTAAGTATTATTGTCCTAAACTTTCATTTTTCCCTTGTTATATCTTTGCACTGACTTGCTATTATTTTCTTTTCCCAGTTGGTAACCTGTTTCAATACAATTTTGAAAAAGGATGAATCTATTAAAGCTTCAAGCTCCTCGTCAGGTGTAGAGGAAGCTTTAGTGGGTCTGACGCAGTCTCTGAAGGATTCTCGTCAGAAGTATGTTGATGATAAAACTGTTTGGGAGAAATAACTTAATTCCACCGAGCAGGAGAGGGATCAAGATGTTGAAGTCTTCAAGGGGTTGGAGAAGAAAATAAAGACTTGGAGGAGAAGAATAAAGAGCTCGAAGGGAAGCTCCAAAATGCTGGGGAGCTTGAAGGTAAGCTCAAATCTGCTGAGGAAGAGTTGGGCAAACTTCGTGAAGTAAGTCGTCAGAAGGAGGGAGTGGAGAATAAATTGAAGGCTACCGAGGAACTTTTATCCGAGAAGCTTTCCTTGGAGAAGGTGAAAAGAAAGTTAGCTATGAAAAAGTCCTTCAGTGCTGGCTGGGACGAAGGATGGATTAAGGGTCTGGCTGCCATGATGTCGCAGGTGGAATATGGTAGCCTTAAGTACTTTAGGGATGGATGGGTCGCTTCTCTGAAAGATCTAAATGTTGATGAAAAGTCTGACCTATTTCAGCGACACATCCCTGGCCCCCCTCCAACTGCTGAAGAAGAAGAAGAAGACGAAGCTGCCTCTGAGGAATCCTCCATGGTGATGGGAGATCAAATTTCTCATCCCACAGTTGTCCAGTCTTCCTGCGAGCAACTTTAACCATCCATTATTTCAACCGAGCAGCCATCTGAGCCACCCGAGCAACCTACTTCCTCGTCTCAGCCTTCCGAGAAAGTTTTGGGAAACAAGGAGAAGGTGTAGAGTTGTTCGGATTTTTCTCTCTGTTTATTTTTGCCAATTGTAACTCTGACCTATGTATTTCTCTTTTATGATGTAATAAAATTTTAAATTTTGACTATTCATAATGTTGATTCTCTTCCTCTTGCTCCTTATTGATTCTTGCCATCTATTCTTTTTACTAGTTTATGGCCAGGATGGAATTGTTATCTGCTCATGATACAAAATTATTGAGGCAATGCAATGATTACTTCAAAGCTGGTCATACAGATATGACTGAAGCTCAAATTGTTGATATCCTTGGTCAAGATGCTTCAGAGCAAGCAGTTAAAGCCTACCAGTATTTAAAGTGTCTGCTCGACCGGGCAGTATCTAATAATGTAGCATATTATGAGATAATTGAAGACCTCCAGGGCACTCTCGAGGAGCTTCAACAACAATACAAGGAATCTACAGCCCTCTTGCACCAAGGATATGAGAAGAAGTATCATCAACTGAATGCTGATAAGGGATATGATAAGTTATTTTCTGCTTACGATGTGAGGGAGAGAACTTTGAAGACCGAGGTCGAGGAGCACAGGCAGATAGCCAAGCTACCGGAGCAAGAAAATAATAACTTGTGAGGAGAGGTATCCCAGCTGAGGTCTGCAGCCTCTTCCTCAAACTCTTTGGTCCCTGTAAACCATGAGGGATTCTCTTTCTTGGAGGTTGAAAATGCCAACCTGAGGGATGAATTAGAAACCTTGAAAAGGATTGGGCCTTCTACCTCTACTCGGGGACGAGCAAGAGCTGCTCGGATTACTGTCGAGGAACAAAGAAATCAATCGGCTCTGGAAAACCAAGGTTTCTAATTGATTGCAAAGAACCAGGCATTGGCCGAGATGTCAAGAAAATCCAAACTTTAGACGAGAAGCTGGCTGCCCAAAATTCTACCTTGGAGAATAAAACGAATTTGGTGAAGAATCTCCACGAGCAGTTAGAAAGATTAACCTACCAGTTCCACAAACAGCCTAGGGAGTTCTGGATGACTGGTTACAATGAAGCCCTCTACCATTTAGATGATCGGCTCCAGAATGCAAATAATGTGGGTTATAAACAAGGATGGTTAAATGCTTTAGGCGTTCTGAAGTTGGAACAAGGTCATTATTTGTGGGATAACCACAATCCTGGGTTGCTCGACCTACCAGTGCCTCCTTTCAAGCTTGATATGAGCTGGATTCCTGCTCGGGCCATTCCACAATGCCTAATTTCAAAGTATCTCGGCGACTACAGTCTTCACTCCAACTTTGAGATATCTCGCCCCGAGCACCTCCTTGATCGGCCATCAGTTATGAACATCAGGATGCTTAAAGATTTGAATTTCATTAATTCCCATTATGCCTTAGATGATCCTCATGCTAGTGAAGAACCTGTTTTAAAGGCAGCGAGGAAGAAACCAATTGAATAGGAATCTTGATGTAATAATTAATATGTGTTTCATTCTCGATGTATTTTGCTCTAGATTTAATGAAAGACTTTTATTTTTCTTTGCAATCTTGATTGCCATTGTCTTGTAGATATTTTGTAAAACACTTTACATATGTGTATGTATATTTGTTAAAAAGATAACAACATTGTGTTATTTACCGATCAACTAAAGCTGGTTAAAACTTATTGTCGACGATCCTGAATTTGTGGTAATCATTTGACGACTAACCAAAATTGATGATATTTTGTTTGTCGACCAGCTTGGTGGTACTTTAAAATGTTACGAGTATAAAAAATTTTGCTTGATCACTTTTTAATTCTAAGCCATTAGCTGACTTTTATCACATACTCATGCTTTGTTTAATAAAAATGTTCCAAACCAACTGTAGTTGACAGATTCTTATTCCCGACCAACCTGAGTTGGTGGATTTTCTTCCCAACCAACCGGAGTTGGTGAATTTTATTCCCAACCAACCGGAGTTGGCACTTTTGGGAAATATTTTTTATTCCCGACCAACCGGAGTTGGTGGATTTTCTTCCTAACCAACCGGAATTGGCACTTTTGGGAAATATTTTTTATTCCCGACCAACCGGAGTTGGTGGATTTTCTTCCCAACCAACCGGAGTTGGCACTTTTGGGAAATATTTTTTATTCTCGACCAACCGGAGTTGGTGGATTTTCTTCCCAACCAACCGGAGTAGGCACTTTTGAGAAATATTTTTTATTCCCGACCAACCGGAGTTGGTGGATTTTCTTCCCAACCAACTGGAGTTGGCACTTTTGGGAAACTTTTTTATTCCCGACCAACCGGAGTTAGTGGATTTTCTTCCCAACTAACCGGAGTTGGCACTTTTGGGAAATATTTTTTATCCCGACCAACCGGAGTTGGTGGATTTTCTTCCCAACCAACTGGAGTTGGCACTTTTGGGAAATATTTTTTATTCCCGACCAACCGGAGTTGGTGGATTTTCTTCCCAACCAACTGGAGTTGGCACTTTTGGGAAATATTTTTTATTCCCGACCAACCGAAGTTGGTGGATTTTCTTTCCAACTAACCGGAGTTGGCACTTTTGGGAAATAGTTTTTATCCTGACCAACCGGAGTTGGTGGATTTTCTTCCAAACCAATCGGAGTTGGCACTTTTGGGAAATATTTTTTATTCCCGACTAACCGGAGTTGGTGGATTTTCTTCCCAACCAACCGGAGTTGGTGGATTTTGCTGAGTAGTGTGTAACACTAGTATTCCGCGAAAAAATTTCAATAAAAGGAGAGAATTGGGTAGAATATTCACATTTTATTCATACTGATGAAACAGCATTACATGAGAGTTTACATTACTGATAATATTTGCGCAGGTGTTCTGCATTCCATGCATTCTTAAACTCCTCCCCCTCTAAAGTTTCTATTCTGTAGGTTCCTGGTCGAACAACTTTTGTAACTCGGTAAGGTCCATGCCAGTTCGCTTCCAGTTTATTGTGCTTTTGAATCACTTTCTTTAGCACATAGTCTCCTTCTTTTAGGTCGCACTTCTTCACTCTCTTGTTGTAGAATAAAGCTATTCATTGCTGGTAAGCAACATTCCTGATAGCTTCTTCTTCTCTAACTTCTTCGAGCATGTCCAAATCTAACCTTCTCATTAAGTCGCTGACAGGGGAATTGAAATTCAGTACTCTGTGTGTTGGAAGACCCAACTCGGCAGGTATAACATTTTCACTTCCAAATGCCAGCATATATGGAGATTCTCCAGTTGCTGCTCGGGGGGTAGTACGATAAGCCCATAGTACTGAATGTAGCTCGTTGATCCAGTTTTCTTTCGCGTCATTCAGTCTTTTCTTCAAGCCATTTAGCAGTGTTCTGTTTGTCACCTCAGTTTGTCCATTGCTTTGGGGATGGCCTGGTGCCGAGTGGATTTTCAAGATATTTGACTGATGACAATAGGTAGCGAACTCCTCGTTGTCAAATTGTGTTCCATGGTCGGTGATGAATGCGTGGGGAAGATCATATCTACAAATGATGTTTTTCCAAATAAATTGGTACACCTTTTGATATGTCATGTCAACAAGAGGCTAGAATTCTACCCACTTAGTAAAATAATCCACTGCGACGACGAGATATTTAAATCTTCCTCTAGTCGTTGGAAGTGGCCCGACCAAGTCAATTCCCCACATGGAAAATGGCCAAGGGGAAGTAATGGGTGTCAACAATGCTTGGGGAGTTCTTCGGATGGAGGAGAAGCATTGACACTTGTCACATTTCTTGGCATAGGCTATACAATCAACCCTCATCGTTGGCCAGTAGTATCCTTGCATCATTATTCTTTGCAGAAGTGTCCGACCTGCTATATGGGCTCCACAAGACCCTTCATGGACTTCTTCAATCAAATCCTTCACCTCGGCGGGGTGTACACACCTCTGCAAGAAAGTTGTGATTCCTCGTCTGTATAGAATACCATTATTTAGTGCATAACGAGCATCTTTAAACTTCAATTTCTTGGCTGCGAGTTTGTCGATTGGTAATTCTCCCTCCTCAATATATGCCCTGATGGGATCCATCCAAGATGGCCCTAAATCAAGGGTAATAAAATTCATCGTCAGATCTTCATCTATGCTCCGACCAGCTAGAACTTCAATTGGGATTGTTCTTCGTAGCTCGATACGAGTAACCAATACTAATCGAGCTAAAGCATCTTCTCTTGCATTCTCCATTCTTGGTATTCTGACCAGTTGAATAGTAATAAATTCCGATATCAATTCCATTGCCTTTGGATGGTGCTTAATCACCAACTCTCCTTTTGCTGTATATATACCAAGCAATTGGTTTACAATCAACTGTGAGTCACTACATACGATTACCTGCTCTGCCTTCATGATTTTTGCCAGACTAAGACCTACAATCATCGCTACATATTCGGCTTCATTATTAGAAGCTTGAAATTGAAAGTGCAGAGCATATTCTATATCGATCTCGTCTGGACTTTTCAATATAATCCCAGCTCCACTACCCGAGGTGCATGATGAGCCATCCACATATAGGTTCCATACAGGTATTTCATCCTCAAACTTCTTATTGGACAAAGTTCCTCGATGGAATATTTATTGCTCCTTTATCTCCATTTTTACCACACTTCGCTGCTCGCCGTCCTTCTCCTCTTACTCTATGACCAACTTAAGTTGATCGGGGTTTAAATTTGATGATCCTGTAACATCCGCAGGTTGGTCGGTGTTCAGCTTTTGCTCCTCGGGGGTATCAGGATAAGTGAACTCTGCTATAAAATCTGTTACTGCTTGCCCTTTCAGTGATGATCTAGGCTCATAAATTATATCATATTCACCGAGTTCTATTGCCCAATACATCAATCTCCCTGATTTTTGTAGTTTATGAAGAGCTTGCCTCAATGGCATATCGGTATATACGACTATGGTATGAGCCTGGAAATATGGCTTCATTCTTCTACTCGCTTTGATCAGCGCCAGTACCAACTTTTCCAGCTTTGGATATCTGATCTCTGCTCCTCGGAAGGCCTTACTAGTGTAATAAATTGGTTTTTGTACTCCATCCTCTACTTTTTTTAATGCCGAGCTAACTGCATTTTTCGAAACTTCCAGATATAAGTACAACCTTTCTCCCATCACTGGTCTGGACAACAGTGGAGGTGCTCCCAAATATTTATTCAATTCTTGAAAAGCTTTCTCACGTTCTTCATTCTATTCAAAAGTCTTTCAGAGCGTTTTGAAGAATGGGAGGCATCTATCAGTTGCTCGCGATACAAATCTGTTAAGTGCTGCTACTCGCCCTGTAAGACTTTGTACTTCTTTCTTCGTCATTGGAGATCGCAGCCCTAACAGAGCTTTGAACTTTTTCAGGGTTTGCTTCAATGCCTCGTTGATTGATAATGTACCCGAGAAACATGCCTTCTCGTACTCCAAATATGCACTTGGTCGGGTTCAATTTCATTTCATATTTATCCAATTGATCAAAGGTCTGGCCTAATTCAACTAGATGGTTAGCAGCTTTCTTGCTCTTTGTCAGCATATCATCAACATAGACTTCCATATTGCGACTGATTTGTTCTGCAAACACCTTGTTCATCAGCCGCTGATATGTCGCACCTGTATTTTTCAAACCAAAAGGCATAACATTATAACAATAAGTTCCCCTAGGGGTAATGAAAGAGGTAATTTCCCTATCTTCAGGTTTCATTTTAATCTGGTTGTAACCAGAATAAGCATCCATGAAGCTCAATAGCTCGTGTCCTGAGGTAGTATCCACTAGTTGATCAATTCGGGGCAAGGGAAAATGGTCCTTTAGACATGCCTTATTGAGGTCGGTGAAGTCTACGTACATCCTCCATTTGTTGTTCTTCTTTTTCACCATTACTACATTTGCTAACCAGTCTGGATATTTAACATCTTCAATAAAGCAAGCTTTTTGGAACTTCTCGACCTCCTCCTGTATAGCTTGGTTCTTCTCGGGGCTGAACACTCTTCTTCTTTGCTCCACTGGCTTGATTTCCTTATTCACATTGAGCTCGTGACATAAGAAATTTGGGTCTATTCTGGGCATATCTTCATGACTCCAAGCAAAAGTTTGTTTTCTGCTTTTTAAGAAAACTATCAACTCCTGTTTTAATGAGGCATCTAACGACGAACCTATCTGAGTTGTTCGTTCAGGGTGCTCGTTGTCCAGAATGATGTTTTTAGTAGCTTCAACCACCTGACCTTTCACGAGTTGCGACTCGTCTCTAGGATCCAATGTTTCAATTTTTGCACCCTCATCCACCTGATAGATAGTAGTCTTTTTCCTAGATTCCTCTAGTTCCTCCTGTTCGACAGATGAATAGTAGCATTCCCGAGCTACTTTTTGATCACCCTTCACAACTCCTACTCCAAATTTGGTTGGAAATTTTAGGCATTGATGTACCGTAGATGGTACTGCTTCAAACTTCTTCAATCCTACCCTTCCCATGATGATATTGTAGGCTGATTGAACATTCTTATCCATCACGAAGAAGCGTACTCTTTTTGTTCGACAAGCAGGCCATGTACCAATGAACATATCCAACTTGATCGTCCCAAGTGGAAAAACTTTTTTGCCAACAAAATTGAGGAGGGGCCTATGATAAGGCTCCAACTGAGATAATTTTAGATTTAAGCTGTCGAAGCACGAGTAGAACATAATATCAGCCGAGCTATCATTATCAACCAGTACCCTCGAGATCATCACTTCCTTCATTCTCATTTTAATCACCAATGGGTCATCATGAGGATACAACACACCTGCGAGGTCGTTCTTTGAGAAATCGATGACCAGTTTTTCTTTGTTGACCTTTCTCGGGCGATCATCTTCAGCCAAATTTATTCGTTGAATATATAAACAGGCTTGAGCCTCATTGAGGTAAGCTTTTATTTTTGCAGTAAGGTCTCCACCTCCTGCATCTCCACCTGTAATAACATTATAATCAAATGATCCAAAACGTATTGAAAATACCTCACGTTTTGGCTGCCTTGGTCTTTTAGGAAGATCGGGGTCGTCTTCTGGATCATCTTCATGGTCTCTTTTCTTATTCTCCTCTGATCGACGAGGAGATCTAGATCTCTCTCTTACTCGGTCATTATTTCTTCTTTCATTTCTACGATCAACATACTTTGCCAGTTTTCCTCGTCTAATGAGTCCTTCGATCTCATTCTGAAGAGCTATGCAATTTTTGGTCATGTGGCCATGATCCTTGTGGAACTCGTAATATTTGGCCTTATTCCTCTTGTCAGGTTCTGACTTCATTTTCTCTGACCAGTTTAACTCCTCGTTGTTCTTGATTTCTTCTTGAACATGGTTGATGTCTACCTTCAAAGGAGTATAATTTTCAAATTTCTTTAATACCTCCCAAGATGGCTTTGCTTTTGAGTGTTTGTCACCACCATTGTTCTTATGCTCTTTCTTTTTGGCCTTATCAACCTCCACCTTGGTCTCTTTAGTATCCATATTCTTCTTTGCAGCCATAGCCTCCTCGGCATTCATGATCTTGGCCACTTTTGCCATCAGTTCTGACATGGTTCTGGGTGGATCTTTGGCCAATGTGTAGTACAACTTGTTGGGCAACAACCCACTCATCAGAGCAGTAATCGTTGTCTTTTCCTCATAATTGATAACTTCAAGTTTCTCGTTATTGAAACGAGTTATATAATCCCTAGTGCTCTCACCTGCCTTTTGTCTAACACTTAACAAGTATACTACTCGTTTAACAGGTTTTGCTCCAAAATAGAAGTTTCCAATGAAGAGCTCGGTCAGTTGAAAGAAAGTTTAAATCTTACCCCGAGGAAGATTATTGTACCATATTTGAGTAGATCCTGTAAGAGTTCCCGAGAATGCCCTGCATCTCATCTCATCTGGCATAGCATAGATGTCGGCAACAGCTTGGTATTTCTCTATATGAAGGATAGGATCGATTTTTCCATCATATTTAGGAGTCACAACAGGTGCTTTGAACTTTGATGGTGTGGGAAAATCCACAATTGCTTGGACAAAAGGTGTCCCTTGGACAAAAGTTCTTTGTAGAGGATTCTTAGCCTTGGCCATTTCCCCTAATCTATCCTCCAGCCACTTAATAAAGACTTTCCACGCATCATTTCCTTCCTCGGGCCTGTTGGTTCGAGCAACTGATCGCGTGGATGTGGCTTCTTGGGATCTATCTTGTCGAGCAGCTGGTTGTGATTGGGCAGAACCCTCTCTAAAATCAAATAGCCGTCGAAAGTTTCTTGACACAGCCTTAGGAGGAATTTTATTCTTCCTAGGGCCCAATCGATCAAAAGGAGAGACCCTACTCAATCTTTCCAGTGCATTGGTCTTTTCCGGAGAGAGAGTGATGTGTTATTTAGTATCTGTGGCTCGTACTGACGAAGTTCGACCCGGTTGATAAGAAAAATCTTTAGATTTATCAGTGCGATATGAATCGCTTTGCCTATTGCGTGAAGAAAGTAAATGAGTATTTCTTTGACCACTTCGTTGTCCTGAATAGGTTGATGTTCCACCTAGGATAGTTTGCATGAGTTGTCGCATTGTTTCCTGCATGGTTGTCTGGCCTTGAGCCAAACTGGCCATGATTCCAGCTAGATCTTGGATATTTGGAGGAGCGGATGGATTTGGGGGGTTTCCAGCGTTTCGATTGCTGGATTCAAGATTGTCAGCCATTGGTGATGATTTGTTTTTGGTGAAAAACGAAAATTACAGTCATTTCCCACAAACGGCGCCAATCTGTTGATGTAAAAAATTAGATTATCTCTAATTGTTTAATCACAGATAAAAAATAAATAAAACAAGAGATTTTAGAGTGGCTCAGCCTTGAACGAATGGCTACGTCCACTGTTTGTGTTATTATTGACTATTTGGGAATTCTTGAAGTAAGGTTTATCTCAAGAATTTTCGGTCCCCCAACAATGAGGATGATACAATGTATTTATAGCCCTGAGGCTGTACATGAGAAAGGATCATACATAGCCGTCCAATAAGCGTATACATCCGTATGATAATAATCAGCATTTAATGGGCATTTAATCCTCCTAATTGTCTGATAATAAATGCTCTGATCGAGGTGCAGCTCGAACCGCCTAAGTATCTCGGTATCCATGAGTTGCTTGGTGCAGGTAAGTTCCTCGGTGAGCACATACTGCTCGGAGTGTCTGAGTTGGTCGGGGAAATTGAGTTTCCTCGAAGTCAAGGTGTTGTTCATAAGTATTTGTTATTGCCACGTAGATTGCCGTGCGTCTCCACTTAATTGAGCCATGTCAGCAGATTAAATTTGGTATCAACAATCATCATACTTTTATAGAGAAAATAGTATTAGCTGATACACGTGTTTACTCATTTTTCAATACACTCAACCCATTATTAAGATTATAAAACCATAGTTTGGATAATTTTCAGCTATAGTACTTATTCTATTCCTTGTTGAGCCCTAAATTAATACTCAAGAACCCTTAAATAGGTCTATTAGTTACTCCATAAGGTCCTCTGGATTAGTGATAAAGGGAAAAATGACCTTAGACTCTCTTGGACATATAGACCATGAGATCTTCTAGATTGTAATAACTCTTTTATAATTTAATAAATAGTATAACATCCCTTGATAGTGGACGTAGGATCCTTGGTTGAGGTCCAAACCACTTTAAATAAGTGTCTTATACTTTGAATCTATTCCCCTTAACCTGTCCTTGGTCTAGAGATTAGCACCTATTGGGTCTGAGGTCACTTACGATTTCAATACCCACAAGTTTGGTGCCGTTTAGGAAAGAAAAATTCCATTTATTTAATACACAAACCTCGCTATTTTTAAGATGCCAACAAACGTCGTCTTGAACAATTCTGTTAAATACATGGAAACTCAACAAAAGGAGCTCCAAGAGAAACTAGTTTCCATTCTCATGAGACTTCCTTTATCGCTTATTGTAAAGGAACTAACTAGATCAGAACACATCAGAACTGGTGAGAAACGGAACCCCAAGTTGGAAGGATAAAATAATCTAGAGGGTGTGCCCGGGACCCCAACGGTCAGTGACTAGTATCCCTGTCAATGACATATTATCACTCCACAAAGATCAATCTCAAGGTGGTTCCAAGGAGGTTAGGCCTTGGGACAACGAGATCCAAAAATTCCAGGACTGATTGGGAAACTTCCTCAACCATTACAAGATGCAAACTCCTAACACCATTGAGTTAGCTCTACAAAAGACATTATCCCCATTCTCCAATGATGTTCAACATTATGTTCTTCCCCCAAAGTGGAATATGCCTACTATTGATCCATTTGATGGGTCTAAGGATCCCACAGACCATATGGATAATTATAGATCAGTTTTGATCCTCTAAGATACCCCAGATGAATGTTTGATAGAGCCTTCCCCACCACCTTAAGAGGGATGGCTAAGCACTGGTTTTCCAATCTCGAGATAAGGACCATTAGGAGATTCACTAAGCCAACAAGATCCTTTGTCATCCATTTAATAGGATCTCAGAAGATAAGGAAGCTTGTCACTTCCCTCCTCTATTTTAGATAAAATATCGATGAAGATGTCAAAAAGTATGCCAATAGATTCAACTAAGAGGCTCTCTAAGTTAATGATCTGAATGACACCATCTATATGGCTTCCGTCATCTCAGGCTTCACCTTAGAAAACTTGATGAGATTTTCAGTAAGAAGTCTCCAAAATCCACGACTGAGCTAAACTAGAGGGTTCAGAAGTATATGAATGCTGAGGATGATATCTCAACAAGGCGTACCATAATAACCCCTCAATAGGGGAAGAGGAAAGACATATTTTCCTTCCTTGGGGAATCTCCTAAGGTAACTGAGCCCAGAAGAAGAAGGAATGAGGTCAGAAAAATGGGCTTCTGGAGGCCAAACACTTCACTCCGCTCATAGCGACTATAGAAGAGATCTTTGTAGTAGATAAGCTCAGGATCTCCTACCTTTTAACAAGTCCATGAGGTCCGCGAAGGATAGGAAGGATAAAAATATTACGGGTTCCACAAATACCACAACTATAACACCAGTGATTACTTCAGGGGGGATGTAAATACTATTTTCAAGGGCTTCGCTTGTGGTGGACTTTCTTTCACAGCTAGGAAAGCCCACCTCAGAAGCGTCCAGCATGAAAGGGTGCATGTCAATAATGTCTTCTACTAGAATCAAGTCCCAAAGGGGGTTATAATGATGGTCTTTCCAAAAACAGACCTTGGGAGGGTCTTTTAATCTCATGACAATCTTTTTATTACCACAATGATCATGGGAAAGGCCAATATGAAAAGGATCTTGATCGACACAGGGAGATCAACTGATATCCTATTCTTAGATGCTTTTAAGGCCATAGGCCTCAATGCAAGTCATATGCAACCAATCACCATTCCTCTTATTGGGTTTAATGGGGAAATGACCTGCTCCATGAGATATGCCACGCTTCCCCTCACTATTGCATCGAAAGATTGCTTCTCTACAATCTAGAACAAGTTATTAGTGCAATGATTTGGATGTTTTCGTATCTACACGAAGGCTATTAATGAGGTTCCCATCCCCTATGGGTGTGGAAGAAGTTCATGGGGACCAAAAGAAGGCCATGGAGTGCGCATTGATAAGAAGGATATTACCAAGGTATTCCAGATTAGGACTGGTTTGAGCTCCCTCGAGAGAGGAACTAACCCAGTTCCTATAAGAAAATAAATACATGTTCACTTGGAGCCACTCAGACATGATCGGAGTAGACCCTAAAATCACGATTCACCACCTCATCATGGAGCCAAACCACAGGCCCATCCGAAAGAATAAAAGGTTCTTTGGTCTAAAATGAAACCATACTACAATAAAGTAGGTCGATAAGTTCCTAGTAACCAACTTAATTAGGGAGGTGAAATATCTAGAATTTCTCTCAAACGTGGTATTTGTGACCAAAGCAGAAAAAAAGTGGAGAATGTCTATGTACTTCACTGACCTTAGCAAGGAATACCCCAAAGACTATTACCCGATTCCTCAAATTGATACTTTGGTGAACTCAACAATAAGTCATGAGCTCCTCCCCTTCATGGAAGCATACTCCGAGTACAATCAGATCATGATGGACCCTACTGATGAAGAAAATACCTCGTTCATGATAGACAAAGGTACCTATTATTATAAAGTTATGCCTTTCGAACTGAAGAATGCAAGTGTAACTTATCATAGGGCGGTGAACTCCATTTTCAAATACCTCATTGGCAAAACCATAGAGATATATGTTGATGGCGTGCTATTCATAAGCCTAGAAGCTCAGTATCATATGCAGAACCTCATGGAGACTTTTGCCATCCTCAGAAGAAACCAAATGATCCTCAATCCAAATAAGTGTGCTTTGGGGGTTATTGGAGGCAATTTTCTTGGTTTTATGGTCACCAGGTAAGTAATAGAGGCCAATCCAAAAAATATTCAAGCTCTACTAGATATGGAGTCTCCAAGGACAGTCAAAGAAGCCTAGAGCCTAGTTGGGAGAGTTTTTTCCCTCGACTGATTTATCTCTAAGACTACGGACAAGTGTCTACCTTTTTTTAAAATACTGAAGAAGGGCTTCCAATGGACTATTAAGTCCGAAGAAGCCTTATAAAGCCTCAAAAAGTACTTGGGGCCCCCACATCTATTGTCCTGAACTATCACTAGGGAACATCTATACTTTGTAAGGATAAATTTTCGATAGAGCCAATTCTTATGTATTTTGGCATATTCCGTGTTTGGAAAAAACCTTTGAGTAATAGCTTATGACTTGAGTGTGTTGACATTTCAAGACTATAATGTGTTTGATTGACGACCATAATGTCCAAGTTAGAATGTATACATTATCGTGCTGTGTTTGGTGTTACGTTTCATCTTAAACATCTGAGGAACCTAAGAAATGTATGGATGCCTTTTAGCTTGATTCCTAGATATTATTGCGTGTTTGTCTTATATGTTTGAGGCTATTTTTCATAAAGGATTTTTATAAGATATTTTTTTTTTTGAACAAAGTCGTTCGAACGAGGCTTTAAATATGTTCAAATGAATTCTTGTAGTTCGTTCGAATGAGATTTTTGGCTAGTTCAAACGAGAATGCTATGTCCTTGGAACGAAGTTCTGTTAATAGTGAAAACTTCATTAGAAACTCGTTCCAAGTATGTTCAAATGATATAGGCATGTCCGTTCAAATGAGTTTCAGTTTAGTTCGAACAAGATTATGCATTTGGTTCGAACTAACCTTTGCTTTCATTCGAACGAGTTTGTGCCACCTCAAAAATTGTGTTTTCTATAAATACGTGTGCTGGGAACTTTTTAAGTTGAGAATTTTGGCAAAAATAACTTTCCTATAATAAACCAAAAGCCTTCAAACTCTAGTTTCACCCAAACTCTTTAAGATCCAAGATTCAATAGAGATCATAATCTAGATAGAAATAACTGAAACGATAACCATAACATATATTATAACACACACACACACACACACACACACACACACACACACACATACACACACACACACACACACACACACACACACACACACACATATATATATATATATATATATATATATATATATATATATATATATATATATATATATATATATATATATATATATATATATATATATATATATCCGTATATATGTAATCACATCAACCGACTAATCCGTGCCTATTCCCCGAAGCACTAGTCTAATCCCGACTTTTATTTAATTAAATTCTTCTCTTGATTAAATATTTTACTGTATATTTTTACATCTTTAAGCTTTCCAAAAATTCTCAAACCGTCCTAAATTTATAATCGGAAGTCACGCTATCACATTCCGCATTCTACGTTCTAAGTATTTTCTCTCCTAAATACCCTAAACACATCTCTATAAGTATTAAAATTATTCACTTGGCCTCATTAAATTTGTAAAATTCCAAAACTACCCTTAATTCACAATAAAAGACCAAGCTGTCCCTCATAGAAGGTCCGAATCGATTCAGATTCATAGCCGAAACGATTCGCCAACCGAATTGACTCGCCTTTGAAGGCCGAATTGATTCGATTGTGGACAGGAGCCCATATTTGATGTTAAAGTGATAGGTTTCATCATCCCAAGTCAACCAATTATGATCCAAACCCATTTCCAAGTCTTTTAATGATTTTATATAGGAACCTAATCAATTTTCACTCTTAGATTCAATAACAACATCAAGATTCCATCCAAATCTTATTAATTCCATCATCACGAATCGTTTATGAAAGAACGATGGTATAGGTTGGATAAAATTCAATCATGAATAACGGATATAATATATGGAAATAATATATGAACAAAAATAGGAAAGGAGGACTTGAATCTCGAATTTTTGAGATGCCTATGTAGCCCAAAAAAGCGTCAAAGTCCATGTAGTTCGCATGCAACACGGGGTAGGGTTTATTCCATAAATCCAACGGGGGACTTTATTATGTGTGTGTTTGTAGAAAAATGATGTTTTAGTATGTGAAAATGTAGTGAGAAATCCCCGTTTTGGAATTTACAAGAAAATCCTATTTTTCTTATTTTTTTTAATAGAAAATATAGTATCTGTAATACTACTAATAAAAAAGTTGGATATTAATATATGTGATCTAATAAAGATGAAATGATAAAGTAAGAATTAAATAACTAATGCAAAAAATAAGAGAATTTAAAGAGAGAGTGAAAGGTTTGGACCTTCTTTGGAAGCTTTAAGGTTGATCTTCATTGTTGAAGGGTTGCTGCTCTTGCAAGTGGATGAAGGTGGTAGGAGGAGAGGGAAGGAAATTTGAAAAATGGGATAAGGAAAAGATGGAAATGGAATGTGGGGTAGAGGTTTCAATATGGAAATTACATTGACTTTTAGAGAATGTCACCGAGAGGGATGTTTCTGAGGTGCCCTCTTTATATAGGGTTAAGGGGGTGCCGATCAGCATTGTGCTTGACATGCCTATCGATAGATTTTTTGGAAAAACCATCGTAAAATTCAATCCATAAGTTAGAATCGTGCATGGATAAACCTTTAGAAAGGGTATTCGTATCCTTTTAAGAATCCATGGGCCGCTCCTGGGTTTGGGAATTGACTATGGTCAAAAGGGACTCAAAATTGCCCAACGATCTTTTAAACAAGAGGGAAACGGATACTTCATCTAAAATGTAAAGCTGATTCTCATAAGGGATGAACCGTTAGAAATGTTATGCATGGCCCTTCTATGTTCCAAGATCATCACTCGATTTAAATTGTTGATTTAGGTTAAACGGGGCCTGAAAGAGCCCAGAGACCCTTCAAAGTAAAACAGGTCATTTGTCTATATTGTGAGGTTAATTCACACACAGGGCGGACCTTTGGAAAGGGTATTTAGAGCCCTTCGAAGATTCATTCAGTCTTATTTGATATGAAGAGTTGATGAGAGTCAAATGGAGCCCGAGAGCTCCCGATGACCTCTAGAATAGTTTTAAGGGGAAAATGGTTCATTCATCTGAATCCTAAGTCTAATTCGTTCAAAAGATGGACTAATAAAATGGGTATTCTGAGACATTCGAAGATTCATTAAGCTTTTGCTCAGACGAGAAAGTCAACTGGAGTCAAACGAGACCCAGGTGTGCCCGAGGGCCTCTAGATCGCTACCCAGAGTATGACCTGGGGGTTTAAGGTGAAGGCAGAAGTTCTAAGGTCCTGAGGAGATGATTAGGGGATCTAGAATGTGGTTTCTACATATCCCCATGACGGGTGAGCTTGGAACAAGTGAATGCTGTTGCATAGACACCACATGGATGTTTGAATGGAGATAAATTCTGCAGACCAAAAGGATGATGATGATCGATTCAGAGGGTCGAGGTTGATTATAAAGACCTAAGGTTATACTGGGGATGAAAGATTCAATGGGTCAAGGTCGATTTTGAGGACCTAAAGTTGAGGGACCGATTCTGCGTGTCGAGGTCAAATTTTGAGGACCTAAAGTTGTAAAAAAGGACCTAAAGTTATAGAG
This sequence comes from Sambucus nigra, assembly GCA_949130495.1. Lineage (NCBI taxonomy): Eukaryota > Viridiplantae > Streptophyta > Magnoliopsida > Dipsacales > Adoxaceae > Sambucus > Sambucus nigra. The sequence continues at coordinate 296,175,700 of OX422213.1, forward strand.
ATTAATTCTACGGGTTGAGGTCAATTCTAAGGACCTAAAGTTATGGTGAATAATATTATGGGTCAAGTTCCATTCTGAGGACAAGGACCTAAAGAGACCGATTTTACAGCTCGAGGTCAATTCTGAGGACCTAAAGTTGTGGCGACTGATTGTACGGAGCGAGGTTAATTATGAGGATATAAGTTGTAAAGACTGGTTCTATGGGTCGAGGTCAATTATGAGGACCTAAAGTTATGGTGGTCGATACTGTGGGTCGAGGTCAATTCTGAGGGCCTTAAGTTATAGAGACCGATTCTATGGGTCGAGGTCAATTCTGAGGACCTAAAGTTGTGGCGATCGATTTTGAAGGTCGAAGTGAATTCTGAGGGCCTAGAGTTATGATGTGGGGAGTTATTCTCTTAGGAAATTTTTACCTTATCTTGGGGATGCAGATACATTTGTGGTTTCACTCGGGATTGTGCTATTTTAAGACTCTACCAGGTAAGGATTTATCCTCGAGACATCTGACTTGTGATTATGTTGTTTTGAGAGGGAAAATTTTTGCTAAGGGAAGCCGTGGGGATTTTGATTTTAGGTATAACATGAAATTCCACTGATCGATTAATAGGGAGAAAGTTAGCCTAGGGATTTCGTTGGGTAACTGGGAAGTTATCATCTTGCAGTTCTGTTGGGAAGCGTTTCATTTGGGGTTGATATTTCGCTGGGGAAGACTTGATATTTGAGATTCCGCTGGGGAATTTTATTAGACTTGGATGCGGGCGCATTATTGGTTCTGTTTGTGAAATATATGGAGGGTAAGTGTGGTTAGGGTTTATACCGGGATAAGAGCGTAATATTAATCCTACTAGGTATTTGACAGTTTGTGAGGGGTTTAGTGTTCCAAAAAACGGTTTTCTTAATGAAGAAATGTTTCAATATTTGTTTGGCGTTTTTAGGAATTTACAAAGAAATTTTTGGATTTTTCTGCCATTTTCTGACTTTTTTTTCTACAAAATTTATAGGGGTCTGCCGATCGATATTCTATAGGGGTTCTCGTTTGTAAATGGCACGAACTCCTAGTCTTCCTTGGTGAGAGGAACAGGCAGGTTCCGATCGGTATATGCAGGGGTCTGCTGATCGTCATGTTGTCTAGTCCCCTATAAAAAGGGGGTAATCCCTCCTCATTTTTCACATCTTCAAGCATTTGAATCTTCTTCTTCCTCTCTATAAAAAGTATTCCTAAGTCCTTTCTCCTTTCTAGACTTCAAATGGCGGGTTTATCCAGCGATGGATACAATTTGGAGTGGTTGAATGTTGTTGACTGGGTTGGCCTGGAGTGGCAGTCTAGGGTGCCCCTTTCCTTAACGAGAATGCCTTTAATCTATATGAATTGGTAGTTGAGGAGCGCTTCCTTTTGCACGAGCCTGAACACCAGCGTTCATCTATTTTGAGGAACCTTAGTGGCTATATAAGTATGGTGACCTATGGTATTCATTTTTTTGTTTTTCTTTTTTTAGGATAGAAGGGGGATGAGAAGGGTCGTAGCGCACTGAGATTTTGGACTAAGAGTAAAACTTTTGAGAGGATCTAAGTTAATTGGATGTGTCATATCTTCTCCATCGAGGTCTGTGAGCATAGCGGCACCGCCTGACGGTATATTTTTTATGATGTAGTGGCCACCCTAATTTAGCTTAAATTTCCCTTAAAGGTCCTAGATGGGTTCTATGATCTCTTTGAGGGCCAAGTCTCCTTCCTGGACAGTACAATTTTTGGCTCTTCAATTGAATGATTGCGCAATCCGACGATGGTACCTTTGTATATGGTATAGAGCCTTCAGCCTCTTTCACCCAAGAGTGAAAGTTCATCGAAATGGCTCTGATGCCAGTCTTCTTCCATAACTTTGATCTTGAGCACGACGCATAGGGAAGGTATTTCAAACTCAATGGGGAGGAATACCTCTATGCATTATACTGAAGATTAAGGGATAGCCCCAGTAGATGTCCTGACTAAAGTGCGATATCCCCAGATGGCGTAAGGGACTCGATCGGCCTGATCTCGAAAACTCTTAATCATTTGGCTAATGATGGATTTAAGGTTCTTGTTTGAAGATTCAACTGCACCATTGGTTTGGAGTCAGTAGGAAGAAGATTTGTGTCTCTGAATCCCATATTCGTTGACCAATTTTATGACCTCGTCTTCAAAATATAACCCATTATCTTATACTAGCTCGGGGGAACCTCATATCTATAGATGATGTTCTTTCAGATGAATTTGGCCACCTTTTTAGCATTCAGTACTACGTATAGCTCGGCTTCGACCCATTTGGTGAAGTAATCAAAGGCAACTAGGATGAACTCATGCTCGTTTTAATCTTTGGGTGTTACTTTCCTTATGATGTCAAAGCCCTAGGTGGAGAACGGCCAGGGAGAATTCATGTTGTGCAATTCTCAAGGAGGTAAGTCCTAAAAATTGGCAAACTATTGTCATTTAGGGCATCTTCGAACATAGGAGGCGCAATCTTGAACTATGGTGGTCCAATAGTACCCTTAACGGATAATCTTCTTAGTAGGCATATGCACGTTCATGTGGAGTTCGCATTCCTCGCTATGGATCTTCTGCATTATTTCTTCAATGTCATCCCCTGCAATGCAGTGCAAACATGTTCCATCAAAGTTTCTCTTAAACAGTGCTTTATTGTAGATGATGTACTGGGCAGTTAGTTTGCGAAGGGTCACACGGTCTTTCTTATTGGCGCCGTGGGGATAACTACTATGCTTGAGGAGGCACCAAATGTCATAGTACCAGAATTTGGTCATATAAAAATCTTCCTTTATGACGAGTTCAATGTGGTAGCAGTGGGTTGGCATAACTTGTTTTTAGACTAGAAAAGGGCCCATCCTTATTCCTTTGGACATATCGACCATGGAGGCTAGGGTAGCAAGGGTATCAGCTAATCTATTCTTTTTGCGGATCAAGTAGTGGAATGTGATATCTTGAAACTGGGATGCCAGCTCTTCTAGGCGGGCGTGGAAGGGTAACAATTTTTTGTCTATGAATTTCCATTTTCTAAGCACTTGGCCAATGATGAGGGAAGAGTCCCATAGACATCTAGGTGTTTGACACCTTTATTGAGGGTAACATTGAGGCCTATAGTACATGCCTCATATTCGATCATATAATTGGCACACGAAAAATCTTGCTTAATGGAAATGGGATTGTGACAGTCATCATGGGCGATTAGGAGTATCCCAATGCCATATCCTTTCTTGTTGGCAGTGAAATCAAAGAACATTTTCCATCGGAGGTCCTCCTGAGAGGTGCAGAGGATATCTTCATCTGGGAATTCGGAGATCCAAATGTTGGTCTCTTCCATGGGGTAGTCATCAAGGTAGTCGAAGATAGCTCTCCCTTTCATGGCTTTCTGTGTGACATACATGATATAAAACTCAGCTAGTAGTATCAACCACTGTGCCATTCGACTAGATAAGGCAGGTTTTTAAATAAGGTACATGATAGGATCCATTTGGGACACAAGTCTAATGGGAAAAGCGAACATGTTGTGACGTAACTTTTGAGTGACCTAAACTAGGGCGACACATGCTTTCTCCAAGGCATTGTAGTTGACTTCATACTCGGCCAATTTTTAATTGGCATAGTAGATGGCCCTCTCTTTACGGGCCTCTTCAATGTATTGGGATAGAAAAGCCCCTGTTGTAGTATCCGTTACAGTTAAGTACAAGAGTAGAGGGATATTAGGCTGCAGAGGCATAAGTATTGGAGGTCGGGTAAAGAATTATTTGATTATGTCAAAGGCTTCCTGATAGGCCTCATTCCAGACTTGGGAAGAATCCTTCAGGAGGAGTTTGAAGATGGTCTTATAAATAGAAGTCAACTGGCTGATGAATCGGTTGATGTATTGTAATTTTCCCAAGAATCCCCAGACTTCCTTCTTCATTCGGGGTGGTGACATTTCTAGTATGGCTTTCAGCTTGATAGGGTCTGCTTCGATTACATTTTCTCTAACCATAATCCCAAAAGCTTTCCTCTTGTGACTGTGGGTTTAATCTCTTTAGTATCGTCATAGTCATTCAAAGAACTTTCGGAGGGCAAGAACGTGACCTTTCTGAGTATTAGACTTAATAATTATGTCATCTACCAAGACTTTGACCTCCTTGTGTATCGAATCATGCAATATGGTTGTGGATGCCCTTTGGTAGGTAGCCCCAGCGTTCTTGAGCCCGAATGGCATAATCGTGTAACAAAATATTCCCCAGGGGTGATGAATGCGATTTTCTCCCGATGGTCAGGGTGCATCTTGATCTGATTGTATCTTCTGAATCCATCTACGAATGACTTGAGGGCGTAGCTGGTCATGTTTCCACAATCATGTTAATATTGGGCAATGGGTAATCTTCTTTAGGATGCTTTGTTCAAATCTCAATAGTTGATGCACATGCGAACTTTTACTCCTGATTTCGGTACGAGTACAATATTCACAAGCCATGTGGGATATTCGATCATGCAAATGAAACCAACATTCATTTACCTGACTACTTCTTTTTTGTCTTTGAGTGACCATTCGATGTGGAGCTTCCTTAACTTCTGTTTGACCAGATTGCATTTTAGGAGAGTTGGGATCTCGTGCGGAGCTATTTTGGGATCAATGTCGGGTAAGTCATCATAGGACCATATACGAAGACGTCCAAAAATTATTTCAATAGCTCTTCGAATTTCACTTGCTTATGCTCGTTAAGGGTGGACCCTAACATAATCTCGCGTTATTGGCTACTAGAATCGAGATTGATAACATGAGTTTCATCCTCATTACTTTGAATGCAGATATGTTATTTGTTATTAACCTTATTAAGATCGGATAAGAATCGTTCATTCAAAATATCATCATTATTAAGAGTTTTATTAGAATCAAGACAATCAATGTAAGGCACAACAATATACTCAAAATCCTCATTTATTTCGCATTCGGGAAAAACAACATTGAGAACCTCGTCAAAAGAGGTCTCAATTACATTGTTATCAGAAAAAAAGGAGAAGCAACAACAAGTGAAGATATGAGGTAAACATCAAGGTTAGGTTGCATCTCAGCAGGTGGGACTGGTATGGCATTCTAGTTGAGAAGAGTCTTATCAACGGACTTGATTAGAGTGGATGAGTCCAACAGTGTACATCATCTAAATGGATCATACAGAGAATCATACCCAATGTCTATAAGTTGAATGAGTCTTCGGAATCACTTTCCCCGGAGACCTCAGTACTGGCTACGACTTTTTCGATGGGAGGTTGCACTTTATATTGACAGTCTTTGGCCCAAGAGTAGTTGTCTTGAAAGAATATTTCCATCCCAGACTTCATTTTCTTATCCATATGGTCATACCATGGTTTAGTAAAGCCATATAGGGGGGAGTCTTCACCCTCCTTGATGAATCTTTCATTACAGAGAATCCCTCGAAATAGTCAGGGTGAATCTTTTAAATTACTTTTCGACCGTGGTCGATGGAGCTTTCTAAGTTCTTCTGGTGAAGGATGATAACCTAGGCCACATGGGGAAATGCCTCTTTCAGGACTATAGGTTTTAGTATCCATTGTTGGAGTCGCCCTAACCCCAGTCCGAGCATGAAATGCATGTTTTTGAACATTTGTATCATATTGACATTATCTTGAGGGTTGTGCTCTAGATAGACTCGATATTTGAAATTATCCCCTACTGGAAGGGGAAGTGGATCAACCCTAAACCCTAAGAGAAATATGTTATTCATCCCATGTTGTATTTCTAGTATTGGATTGCTGGTGCTGGCATTTTTTATACCATCATCATCCCGCAAGACGATGATGACTAGCCCTTTGGCGAAGAATTTCAACTTCTAATGAAGGGAGGAAGATACCCCCTATGCTATGAAGCCACAGTCAACCAAGTAGTAGGTTAAAGTATGCGGGTATGTCAATAATTAAAACTTAATGATGGGATTGATAGGGCCAACCCCTATTATGAGTTTTATGGATCCCATCACCTCTCGATGGGTGTTATTATAAGCAAGTGCTATGACGGACGTGGGAGTAAGGTCACTTACTTTTAACCCCCAAGTAATTAAAGGTTCTTAGTGGCCAAATATTGAGGGCACATCCATTGTAGACGAGTAAGAGTAGGATTGTCTTTCCCATCACTTCAAAAGATATGTTAAGGGCATAGTTACGGTTAGGACCGACCTTCAAAATTTCCTCTTTGGAGAAGGAAAGGAGCCTAGTCGAGGTCAAGGATCCAACCATATTTACAGCTTCTTCTGGAGTGGTGAAAGGAGGGACTGTGGGCCTGGTGATAATCTTTATATGAGCATTTCGATGTAATTTGAAAGATATGAAGAGTACCAATAAGATGATGTAATCTTGAGTCTTTTTGAGTTGGCCAAGGATTTTTCTCTCCTCAATGGTCATTTATGACATAGGAAGTTATTCGTCCACTCCCTTTTCTCTTATCTGTTCTCGATGACTGAGGACTCGGATCCTTGTAGTTTCTTCCTAATCTGGTTATGTGGTTTATGAAGGCAGGGAAAAATTCATCTAATTTTTGTTGAATGGCTACTTTACTGATTTCCCCTAACAAGTCTTCGAAAGATATCATTTAGAACATGATGATTATTGGATTGACCTTTTCCTGACTCAGTTCATCATATGAGTTATCAAATTCATCCTCCCATCCGGTGGCAATAATTTCTTCTTGCCATGAGAAATCGATGCACTCAATAACCTCGACAATTTCCTCATATAAATCTTCCCACTTTATGGGGAGGTGTAGCAAGAACCACCCTTGCAGCTTCAAAGTAGTGAGTAGTTCAAAAATGCTACAAATCTCGTTAGTTTGTCAAAACATATCTTCCATGATTTGTAACTTGTCGTCTAAAGTAACTTCTTTGGTCAATATCACCCATTTGTCTGATTCTCAAGCCCATTTCAGGCTTCAATTAATAAGCCATTTAATTTTTTACACTCGATGGTCATCTCGGCGGGAAATTTAAAATTGAATTCCAAGAGTTGGTTCAGAACAACTGGTAACTCTATATCTCTCACTTTGGATCAGGTTCGAACGGTAATGCATGCCCTTATTAGGAGTGACAGATCTTGGTCGGTGAAGAAGGTAAGGTGTAGGAGAAAATATGGGTAGACTCTTAGTGGTTTGGGTGGGATTAAGGATATAATGGGTGCTTTACTAGGAACAATTTGGGTAGATGGACCGAATTTTGAGTCATTCTCTAGAAAGATGGAATTTGTGTGGGTCGAAAGTGGGTTATGAGTGGTGTTAGGCTTGGGATCTTTTGGTGGGGTGATGAAACCCCAAACAATTAAGCCTTGAATCACATTTCTTAGATGGAAGCAATGGTTGGTAGTGTGGCATGTGGATAGGTGGAAGTCACCGTGGGCATTGGTATTTAAATTCTTAGGAAGTGGGTTTGGTAATAGACGACGGTCCAAGGGTTTGATGAGGTTTTATCTTAACAAGGCTTAGTAGAGTTTGGATAAGGGAACATGGATCTCGGTGTATTCCCTTCTTCTCGAATTAGGGCGGCTTTCTGGTGCCGAAGAGGTAGCAGACTGGGAGATATTATTGATGGTTGAGACTATAGTATTGGCGGCCTTCTCGTACTTTTTAGGAATGAATTATCTGGCCTCTTTCTTTGGCTCAACCTCTACCTTGGTAACACTTTCTTCAATTTCTACACCATATTACTAGAGAGCTCTAAAGTGTGGATAATACTAACCTCCCATAGTTATTCATATATGGGGAAGGAAACTCTTCTTCACGATGCTGACTTGTTCTTATTCGGAGGGCCAGTTGGTCATGGTGGCAGCTTTCTCTCTCCATCTTGATATGAAGATATTGATGGTTTCTCCAGGTGCTTGAGAAGATTTGGATCCCGACGTGTAACCTCTAGTTCTTTGTTGTACTTGTACTATGACATGAATTCCTGAGCAATATCCTCCCAACTGCGGATTCTGGATTCTTCGAGGTATAGGAACCATCAGAGGGCACTTTCCTTCAAAGTATGGTGAAATATCTGGGCCATTATCTGTTCAGAGGTGCTAAGAAGGGTTTCGGTGACAACTGAGGAGGTTAACAATTGGGGGCTCAATGTCTGCGATCTTCTCGATGGGTGGCTTCTTAAACTTCTCCAGCAATCTTACTTTGGGATAAAGAGACATTTGGGTGTAGTCCATGTAGTTCCCGGATATCCTAACTTGGTCAAATTTCTTAGACATCTGTATGAGGTTTTTTTATCCTTATTCAGTTCCTCTCCTTGGGATCTACATATACTGGCAAGTTAGCCCCTAGTTGGGAAAGGTTTGGCATAAGGAGCTGAGCTGGGGACAACCAATTGGCAGGCGGGACACGCGAAGCATGCTAATATTATTTTGGGATCCAAACAGGCTCGAGAGCGGTGGACCCATGGAACGAAAGAGAAGCTCGGGTTCTTTAGGAATCTTAACCCGATTTTGCTATATCTTATGGACCTCAATTTGAAGGTTGTCAATCTTGGCACTGAGTTGGACTAGTACTGCCATCAGATCAGGATGCATGTTTGGTGTTTTATCGATGTTTTCCATGAAGAGATACTGAACATATGTTCCGAACTCGGATGAAGTAGAAGAGGAACTGGCGAAGCTTTGGGGCGGTTTGATGGAAGACCGAAGCCAATAGGGATCCAGGCCAAGAATCAAGTATGAGATCGGTCTGAGAAGGAAATATGGTTCAAATTTATTTTTGAAAGAGGGAAGAAAGAAAGAAAAATATTAGTATTTTTGAAAAAGAGAAAAAATGTTTTTTGGCATTTTGATAAAAGGAGGAAAAATATTTTTGGTGTTTTTTATAAAAAAGAGAAAAATGTTTTTAGTATTTGGTTTCTGAGAAAAAGGAGGGAAAAATTGAAAGAAGAATCTCAACATGATTGCTATTATTATGTTTTCACTTGTATTAGGTTTACCTAAATGCAAAAAATAAATGCCAAACAAGACCCATGTTTGGGAAAATTAGGTTTGAGAAATAAGTAAGATGTGGTTTGACTTGTTTTCAAGCTCATGGATAGGGTCTTGTTTTGACAAATGACGAAATAACGTGAAAATTTAGGACCCAGCATTTCGACAGAGTTTCGTGTAGCAATCGGCAAACTAAATATGAATGCCCTAGGTTTGACGCCTATATGAGGTTTATTCAGTTGTTGCGTTAGTGGAAGGGTTCCCCCTTTGGCATGACTTCCACGATATACTTTTTGCTTTTGAGGGCAATCAATATGTGTGGACAAGACATTTCATATACCTGAGTGTACGTGAATTGCCTCACAATATACTTCGCGGGGACAGTATATGTGAGACCAAATTAGATATATTCGATGTACGTGAATAAGTTCCCTTCTATATACCTCCCGTCGTGAGTTTGGTCAAGCGGTATGATGTGGGGGGGACCATTCGATATACGTCGAATGTACTAGGCCAATGGAAGGTAAGAGTCATATTTCTTAGGCTAACTGCGACGTGCCGGACTAGTGCCCATTACAAAGTGATCCCCCAGTACGGGACAAAATTTTGGTCAATAGACATGCTCTTGGTGATGTAGTGTGAAAAAATTCATGATTCTTTAATTAGTATATTATGGAGAGAGACTTTTATTTGTCATGATGAGTAAAATAAGTATTATACTAATAGAGAAGAATGTACAGGTCTCACGAAAATTAAATCTGGCATGGAGTATGAAGACTACACTAAGCATGGATACGTGTGAGTGAGTGATATGTGAATGTTTACAATTGAGTGTGTGGTAGTGAGCCTAAGCATGGATCTACTACAAGTGGCGTGTGATATGTGCAAGTGTGATAAAAGGAGGTGCGTGCTAGTGTACCCTAAGCGTGGATATTCTAAGTGGTATATGAAGCATGTGGGTGTAAGTGATCCTATCTACAAATTTAAGTAGGGTGAACTGTACATGGAGGGTATTTACAAGTTTGTGAAGTGAAAAGTGAGTGAGAAGTGATATATTAATGAGGTAGATATATATAAGTAATAGATGAAAAAGGGAACATACGAGTAGGCGCATATGTACACATGCGTAAAACGATAACACCCATGTAAGAAAGTCTATCCTTCTTATGACAAACAAAGTCCCCAACCGAGTCGCCATTGTGGCCATCCCATCCCAGTCGACGCTCGCGCGCGGGAGTCTCCTGCCAGTCTTCGAGGTGTTTTAACCGTCATCAATTAGGGTGATACATAAAAATAGAGTCGACAACCTATTTTTCACAAAAAAGGCAAAATAAATGTTTTCCCCTTAAGAGAACGGCATAAAAGACACACTGATGCTTTCGAAACCAATTAGTTCAAGGATTCGTGGGCTAAGTTACGAAATGGTAAGGTGTTAGGCACCCATCCCTCCCTTTCGATCTCTTATGGACATGTGTTATTATTTATCCTTAATAACTCTGTGATGTGTGTGCGTGTATATATAAATGGAGAGTGGAATTACTCGACTCACGTCATGGATAAAGGCAAAGGGAGGTCATCCTTAGGAGTGTTCCCAAAATAGTAATTAAAAATATAATGTGTGCATTTGTTAGGTTACCAATCATTTTTGAAAGAACAATGGTATAGGTTGGATAAAATGCAAGGATTAATCATAAATATAATATATGGAAATAATATATATGTAAAAAAATAGGAAAGGAGGACTCGAATCTCGAATTTTAACCAAGACGCCTACATAGCCTAAAAAGGCATCAAAGTCCATGTAGTTCGCCTGCAACACGGGGTGGGGTTTTTCCCATAAATCCAACCGAGGACTTTATTATATGTGTGTTTGTAGAAAAAGGATGTTTTAGTATGAGAAAATGTAGTGAGAAATCCCCATTTTGGAATTTACAAGCAAACCCTCTTTTTCTTTGTTGATGAAAAAAATTGGACCGAATCCCATTTTTATGATCACAAATAAATAGATAAAAGCAATCCAATCACACACATGAGAGACAAATATTTTTAAAGTGGTTCGACTATAAGGAAGATGCCTATGTCCACTGTTATTTTATTCCCAGGGGTTTACAATAGCACAATGTGGTAGAGAGAGGGGGGAAAAGGGTGTATCTTGTGTATGGTGTTTCTTGGTTATCTTTCGGATCTCCTCCCGATCTCCTCCCTTTTTTCTAAGGGGATACATGTATTTATAGTGATGGGAGATAAAGAGATTCATTGTATGTAGACATTTATGTCTACATTCAACGAATCTAATTGTTGAATAAATGTACATTAAGGCTCATTAAATGCGCTGCCATCTTCATTAATGCACATTAAATGCATATTTATCCTTTGATCTTCCTGGTTGATATGCCGACCAACTCTCCTAGGGTGCCGACTAACACTCCTCGAGTGCCGACCAACTCTCCTCGGGTGCCGACTAATTCTCCTCGGCTACTGACCAACTCTCCTCGGGTGCTGACTAACACTCCTCGGGAGCCGACCAACTCTCCTCGGATGCCGACCAACTCTCCTCGGGTGTCGAATATTGCCACGTAGGATGACATGTGTCCTTTTCTTATTGGTCCTCGTAGATGGAGAATTTTTGCGTTAACAGAAGCCCCCAATGCTCCATGCTTGATGGTTTACTTGAAAGGATGGAGTATTTATTATGCAGTGTTGCTCGGTGCTCGTGAAATTCTTGATCTACCTTCTTGATTTGTTCAACATAAAGTGCATTATCTCCTAGACGACATATGATGCAGGCTGATCGATGTTTGCTAATATTTATTTTGAGGAACTCCGTGTGCTATGTATCACCCCTGGGAATTTGGATACAGCCATGCCATAGTATGCAGCTTGTAACTTGTCATAATCTTCAAGTATGTTGACTGGTTTGCTAGCCGACCAACTGCCTCCTGTGCCGAGCAACTGAGTGCTAACTTCACGTGCTTGATTCTTCTGATTTATGATCCTCTGAATACTTTGTCGAGTAACATACTAGATTTTGAACTCAACTCTTCAATCTGATTAGTACCAAGCTAGTGGTGGACTTTGAAATATTTTCATACAACTTCTTCTTCAATGTTGGTCGGGACAGTAGTAGTAAAGATCTCAGTGCTGTAGATGCTGAATTTGACTTCTGAACTTCAATAGTATGTGCATAATAACTCCTGAATATGCCACCTGAACTTCAATATACCTCCTGAACTTCAATATTCAAAAATAATTCCTGAGCAAGAAAAATAACTCTTGAATGATAATTGGTCGGGGCCCCGACCGTGTGAGTTTGTGGAATTGAATTTGATGCTCGACTGCATGATGTTATAAGAATATGCCACCGAATGAATAAATATATCTGTAATAGAAGCCCCCAAGTGTGGAATGTGAACTTTGAATGCTTTTTGCTTGATCGCTTTCACATACTCATAAAATGTTTTCGACCAACTGTAGTTGACAGCTTCTTATTTTCGACCAACTTGAGTTGACATTTTTGGGAATAGATTTACTTCCTAACCAACATAAGTTGGCATTTTTAGGAATATATAGTTTTACTTCCCGTAGGAATACATAGTTTTACTTCCTGGAGGAATACAAGTAGCTTTACTTCCCGGAGGAATACAAGTAGCTTTACTTCCCGGAGGAATACAAGTTTTACTTCCTGGAGGAATACAAGTAGCTTTACTTCCCGGAGGAATACAAGTTTTGATAATAAATGATAGAGACTTCCTCGGAGCTGACCAACAGATTGTTGGGAATAGAATAAGATATAATAAATGTTGGATACCTCCTCGGAGCTGACTAACGAATTGTTGGGAATAAGATAATATAAATGCTGGAGACCACCTCAACAGATTGTTGGGAATAAGATAATATAAAAGCTGGAGACATCCTTGGAGCTGAATATGATATAATAAATGCTGGAGACCTCCTCAACAGATTGTTGGGAATAAGATAATATAAATGCTGGAGACCTCCTCGGAGCTGACCAAAAGATTATTGGGAATAAGATAATATAAATGTTGGAGACCTCCTCAACAGATTGTTGGGAATAAGATAATATAAATGCTGGAGACATCCTTGGAGCTGAATATGATATAATAAATATTTGTCGAGCTCCATGATGAAATAAGAATAGAATATGCATCCAAATAGATATAAAGAATAATTAAAAATAATAAAGTGCCTCGTTGATCTGTCGAGGTAGAATTATATAATGCCGAACAAGAATAAGATCTTCCAGAACATAAGAATATGGACGAGAACGTTGTCAGGCATGAATATAAATAAGAATTATCCGACCAACTATCCGTTGGGGGTGAAATACAACGAATGTTGTAATTCTCCTTAAAGCTGAATAAGTATCTTGTCGAGGCACAATTGCATAATGCCGAATAAGAATAATATTTTCCAGAACATAAGAATATGGCCGAGAACTTTGTTAGGCCTGCATATAAATAAGAATTACCCCGACCAACTATCCGTTGGGGGTGACATATAATAAATGTTATAGTTCTCCTCGGAGCTGAATATGATAATAAGTATCTCGCCGAGTTCCATGTTGAGATGAATATAGAATATGAATCCCAAGGGATATATAGAATAATTTGTGCTTGAGCCGATATCTGGGCCTGCAAAAATTAATATTTTGCTCTACCATTTGTGTAGGCTGAATTGATCAGTTATCATGAGAATAATTTACTCATCCAATCTATATATAATATATATATGCTTGAGAAATAAAAATATTAATTTCAAAAAATGAAATAATATATGTTGGCTGATATGTCGAGGCAAAATTGCCTGATGTCGAGCAATAATAGTTTCCAGAGGTTTAAGATTGTGGCTGAGCTTTTGTCGGGATTGGATCTTGTCCCTATGAAATTTTAATAAGCTGCCCGAGAACCTGTCGAGACTAGATCAAATAATTATTGTCATGAGAATAATTATTCAGCCAAACAATATGTGATGTGTATCAGCATCAGGCAATAAAAATTTCAAAATATGAAATAATATGTTTATGCCAAATGTGTGTGAGATGGACAAATTATTATTAGATATGAGCCATAAATAAGACGTAGAGTTTTTTGTAAAGTTATTTAATCTCCAACAACTAATCAGGTATAAGTTGCTGTTTGAAAATTATTTATCACTTGGTTTTAAAAATATTTTTGGGTTGATCACAAGTTAAAAAAGACTTAAGCCCCCTGTTTGTCCCCGAGCTGAACTCGTGTTTAAAGAAATATCTGGGGTGCTTCGCATTTTTTAATACCCCAAGATTCTACTGCTGCCGACAAATGGCATGGGTGTTGCCAACCAACATTTGGGGATGTCTCAGGTTGTAGAATATACGGTGCCGACCAAGAAGCAAATGGTCCCCGACCAGCTGAGCAATTTCGCCGATCAACAAAAATGGTGCATTGACAGCACCAAACAACATTAGATGTCACCGACCAAAAAATGGATGGTTGGATAGTTGCCGACCAGTAAATTGAACCCTTCCGAACAAGACTGAGATGCCGCCGATCAAGAAAAAGATGATCGTCGACCTGCAATTGGTTCCACCGAGCTACAATATGGGGCTCCGACCAATAATAAGATACCTCATATTTGGATAAAATTATTTCAACGTTGCTGATGGATCTTCACATCTTTTCTTCGACAAACAAAAATGGTCTAGTTAACCTTCCCTTTAATAAAAGATAGCCCAAGATGATGCCGACCAGCAATATAGATGGCTGACCAGAATATCTCGAATCCTTAGATCAGAAAAATAACATTCGATGTAAAATTTAAGCATTAAGAATGTTAATTAAATGAATAATTATCTAATCCACTAGATCGTGTGATTTCGACAAAGAAACCCTGTGATGTGATGAACGAGTGGCCAACATATCAAATTTGTGCCCAGAGTCTTGATATGGTCATGATTGTTTTACTGATCATCTTTTACAAGAGGTGGGTAATGATTTTTCAGGTGACAGAAAATTATTTTTTATATTGATCCCTTCCTATTCCCTATTTGGAGAGATAAAAATATGTTGAATGATCGAAGTTATTACCAAATTTATATCAAAAATCAATCAATGAGACTTTATTGACCTGGATGGCATGCGAACCAAATTAAGTATATAGCTCATAAAAATGAATTCAAAGAGACTCAAACTTGAAGAGAGAGAAAGTAGATATGGTTCATGATTTCCATGAGAAAACTTTTTATTGTCTTTAACCTTTTCCCATTCTCTGATTAAAATATGATGGGGATTTGAATAGACATCAAAGATCTTACAAAATTTATAATGAAAATTATCAAATCTTACCACAGTCATATATATTGGTATATGTAATCATTTAAAATATTTATTCCATGATATAAAATTGAAACTTGAGAATCAAGCAAAAAATTATGATTTATGAAATCCCTTATTTTTCATATTTCTAAATAAGAAATAATTCTAACAGTTATGATTTAAAAATCATGATATGCAATATTTTGCAGATAAAAATTGGATAATTAATTTATGTATATAAACATAAAAATCATGATTGAATCAACAGATGTATGTATAATTGATTATAGGTAGAGAAAATAAAAACTTAGCTTTTGATGGAGAACAATGCTTGTAACACGTTCCCACAGACGGCGCCAATCTGCTAATGCAAAAAATTGGACCGTATCCCATTTTTATGATCACAGATAAATAGATAAAAGCAATCCAATCACAAACATGAGAGACAAATATTTTTAAAGTGGTTCGGCTATAAGGAAGAAGCCTACGTCCACTGTTATTTTCTTCCCAGGGGTTTACAATAGCACAATGTGGTAGAGAGAGGGGGAAAAAGGGTGTATCTTGTGTATGGTGTTTCTTGGCTATCTTCCGGATCTCCTCCCGATCTCCACCTTTTTTTCTAAGGAGATACATGTATTTATAGTGATGGGAGATAAAGAGATTCATTGTATGTAGACATTTATGTCTACATTCAACGAATCTAATGGTTGAATAAATGTACATTAGGGCTCATTAAATGCGCTGCCATCTTTATTAATGCACATTAAATGCATAGTTATCCTTTGATCTTCCTGGTTGATATGCCGACCAACTCTCCTCGGGTGCCGACTAACACTCCTCGGGTGCCGACCAACTCTCCTCGGGTGCCGACTAATTCTCCTCAGGTACTGACCAACTCTCCTCGGGTGCCGACTAACACTCCTCGGGCGCCGACCAACTCTCCTCGGATGCTGACCAACTCTCCTCGTGAAAAACCCCGGATTTTGATTATGACAATTAAAATCAAACTATTAATAATATCCTTTTAGATATATTTGAGATGCGGAAGCGTTGAACGATGGTTCACAAAATAGACACAACAAATTTAAATTTCTTAAAACAAATTAAAATAAAACCAATTGAATTAAAATTGATCAATGAATATATTCACTTAAACCAATTAATTGATCCAAGTCCTAGAATTTGCCTAAGTCATATTTATCGATATTAGCAAATTAGGCGAAACGAAATTTTAGCAAATGACTTGAATTAAATAAACTTTACCCAATATTTACTTTAGTCCAAATTAAAGTGAGTGTGATGATTTAAACCGAATTTTATCTTGAGTTATTCTAAGCATGCGTTCTAAGTTATTTGAAAGATAAAATAAATCAATCACACTACGCCGCGATGTACGAGGAAAAACCCAAGACGGGAAACAACCTCGGACGGCCCTAGCCACAAATCCACTAGATACGGAATTACAAGTACAAGACAGATAGACTTACAACACTCGACTCGATCCCTCTCAAGACCCGATGCTTCTTCTTGTAGAAACCTCTTCCTAGCGAATAACCTTAGAATACCACCGGGGTCTCGAAATCCACCGATGGGACTTTATATGGTCACCGTCACCCGTACATGGAGCCTTTCTCCAAGTGAGTAGAATCGCAACAGAAACACTTCTTCTTTCTTTGTGGGAGGTAGAAGCAAAACGCGAAACTTCTCTTTGAAACGGAAGAGATAAACCGGTGCCAAACTCCAAGCAATTGATATGTATATAAGAACTTGGAATAAACTTCTTTGGGTGTAAACACTAGAGTGATGGAAATTTTTCTCTAAAAATCTCACTCAAAACTTGAACATTTTCCTTAAACAAATTTTCTCTCAACCTCTCTCTAAGAGATGAAAATAGATTGGAAAAGTTGGATTGGAAAATGTTCTTCCCGCACATAATAAAGTCTGAAAAAGTTGGTTACAAACTTAGTGGGAAAGTGGGTGCAGAACTGCCAAAAAACTGCCAAAAACTGTTCCTGTCTGGCATCTCGTTCGAACGACATTTCGTTCGAACGAAATCTCGTTCGAACGAGATTTCTGACGACGTTCCAGATTGAACTCGTTAGAATCTCATTGGATATCTCGTTCGAACAGAAGGTTCGTTTGAACGACATATCGAACGACATGACAGTGGCCTAATATGGGAACTCGTTGGCAAGTTCGTTCGAACGACATTTTTGTTCGAACGACAATCTCGTTCGAACGAAAAACCAGAAAGTTTGGAAAGTTTGATTTTGGCCTAGAAAACTTTATAAACTTATTTTAAAGTTTTATTTAATTCTTTCTGAAAATTAAAAAACAGTTTTTACAAAACCTAACACCCAATAAACTTTGTTCCAAGCTCCTATATATATATAATTGCATTCATACCTTGGGAGCATGGAACTATGGTTGATGACGTAGAAACTAGGCACACAAACCGACATATTTGATGAAGCTTTATACTCCTTGCCGCTACGTCTTCAACAAACACTTCATAGGCTTGAGAATATTACAATTAAATACTATCCTACGAATAAATGTTTTTGTCCGTAATTGAGCCAAAACTATATATGGACTCAATTGGAAATTTGTGTCCTTACAAATCTCCCCCTTTGGCTATTCTGGGACAAAAACTAAACAAAAATCCTAAAAGGCCGTCAAGCTCTACTAGACTCAAAACATAACCCACCCAAACTTGACTCAACCCAAGGATCAAACGCTTTGCCATTAAACAATGCCGCTTTAGAAGAAATCCTGCACACTTAAGCCAACTCATCAAATGCATAGGGAATATCAAAGTATTAAATGCAATTAATTAATTACTCCCCCTAAATTAATTCTCCCCTTTATCAAACACATGACCTACTTAGAAAGACGTCTCCTCCTAAGATAAATCTCCCCCAAACTAAGATACGATAATAATAGGATTAGATACCATTTCCCCCCCTATCATCATTCTCCCCCTTTTTGTTCAGGAATAGGCAAAGGATAAAGAAACATAAAAGCATGGCGAAGCTTAAAGTGATCAGACATGAAAGCATACAGGCAACAAAAGCAAGGCAAAGGCAAAACAAAATATCATATATATATGTACTATAAATATATCAAAAATGCACACACACACATATATAGATATAAACACGCACATGACACAAAAATACAATAAGTTTGCACACTCGTATGGCAAAAATGTGTCATATGGAAACATAAGTGTTGGGGTGTGAACTAGCAACAATTAAATTTAGACCCAAACACTTAAAACATGTTCACGGAGTTCTCAATTGATTGCAAACTTCATCACATTTAAATATAACCTCATGTGACAATATGAAGATTGAACTCAATGAACAAACATACACAATGCATACAAGCCTAGCATGATGATGATTCTACAAACCAAATAGAGTCATGACGTTAAAGACAACTAGGATAAACGGACATTGTGCAAACCGTTGATATACCATCCAATTCTCCCTCAATAAGCATATATATTCTTTTGCTTTTGAATGAATATATCAATCAAATATAGGCCTTGGCAATTGTTTTCTTTTTAATGCCAAATATTCTATTTTTAGGCCTTTGGATCACGTATTTCTTTTAGATCCAATAAACGGTGGCTTACTATCACAAAGGAGCACTTAGTCCTTTCGGAGCCCTTTCCCGTGCATATTTATTTTTATCATGTTTTCATTTTTCACACAAATCTCACATGCAACGGATTATGACATGCACTAGTCCTCATAGGTCATAGATATGTAGATGACTAGATTGGTAGGAGAACACCTCAAAAAGCTCAAATATAACATGTGACATTAAGAATTCAAAAGAGCTCGTGCATGTGTGAATAGAGGCATATAAAAATAGAATCCATTTAAACAACACAAAATCCAACTACTCCATAAAATATGGTAAAGAACATAATAAGGATTGATAATCTAAACCAAAAGTTCTAGCCACATGGAGCGTAAAAGATGGGATTCAAACACAAATATATGCCACATAAAATGTGTCAAACAAAAATACACACAAAAAAAAATATTTTTGAGTTTTTGACTTTTTTAACCAAAAATAATAAACAATATATACTCAAAAGACAAACACAAATCATTTGAATTTTTCATTAAGCTTAAATTACCAAGAAATAAAATCCAAATTATAAACAAAAATCTTTTTGTATTTTTCATTCAATTCAAACAAAAATTATAATACAAAAAGATAAACAAGTCATAATTTCTAGCATATGATATGAAATGAGGCAATGACTAGAAAATGACTAAACATGCATACATCTAGCAATGATATATAATATGAAGCACAAAAAGCTAGAGTATGCATAAAACACTAACACATTCAACCTTTAAATTTAGCAAGGGAGGTTTCATGTGATAGTAAATGAGAATCAACAAATCTTGTATCTAGCGCATTTAATACTAATTTCCTAACCCATATAGATTTATATTTAAAATGATGGGGATTGGGAAATAATGAAATGCTAGATAAAGATTTCCTCGGACTTCTTTTAAGATCAAAACAATATGACCTAAGGTGACCTTTCCTACCACAATGCAAGCATGTGTAAACACGAGGAATGTTACCTAAGGTGTGACCCTTTTTAAAGTCCTTGGAAAAAGTTGACCCTCTAAAACAAACAATGTTTTTAGCTTTAGCAATGGAAGAATTTGAACATGATGTGCTAGAACCATTAGAACTACTACTAGAGTCTTGAGAATCATTTTTCATTTTTAAAATTTCGGACTCAAGTAATAAATTAGACTCCTCAAAATTATGGGACTCCTTCTTTAAATTTTCAATAATTCCTAGAAGGTTAACACGCTCTCCCTCAATATGAGAAAACTTGTCCCTAAGAGTCTTTTCACGATTTTCACTCTCTTTCTTGGACTTTTCTAAAATATCAAAATTTGAATGTAAGTCCATGAGCTTTTCATGAAAAATATCTTCTTGAGCTAAGGAGATTTGCAAAGACTCAATGTGAGCTTTAAAACAAGAATTTTCATTTTCAAGAAATTTAATTCTTTTTACAAATATCAAATTTAATTCCTTTAAATTTTCGTTACATTGGGTAAGCCCATTTAATTCCTCTCGAAAATCAAAAATTTTATTTTCATTAAAATTGGACAAATTTTCATTAAGACGTCCCATTGAGAGAAAAAAAAATGAGAGTGATAAAAATTGAACCACCTAAAAAGGTAAGGAAATACAACAAGCCGAAAAAAAAACGGATCTTTAACGCGATAACTTAGCGCTCCGGCTCTGATACCAATTTGAAAAACCCCGAATTTTGATTATGTCAATTAAAATCAAACTATTAATAATTTCCTTTTAGATATATTCGAGATGCGGAAGCGTTGAACGATGGTTCACAAAATAGACACAACAAATTTAAATTTCTAAAAACAAATTAAAATAAAACCAAGTGAATTAAAATTGATCAATGAATATATTCACTTAAACCAATTAATTGATCCAAGTCCTAGAATTTGCCTAAGTCATATTTATCGATATTAGCAAATTAGGGGAAACCAAATTTTAGCAAATGACTTGAATTAAATAAACTTTACCCAATATTTACTTTAGTCCCAATTAAAGTGAGTGTGATGATTTAAACCGAATTTTATCTTGAGTTATTCTAAGCATGCGTTCTACGTTATTTGCAAGATAAAATAAATCAATCACACTACGCCGCGATGTACGAGGAAAAACCCAAGACGGGAAACAACCTCGGACGGCCCTAGCCACAAATCCACTAGATACGGAATTACAAGTACAAGACAGATAGACTTACAACACTCGACTCGATCCCTCTCAAGCCCCGATGCTTCTTCTTGTAGAAACCTCTTCCTAGCGAATAACCTTGGAATACCACCGGGGTCTCGAAATCCACCGATGGGACTTTATATGGTCACCGTCACCCGTACATGGAGCCTTTCTCCAAGTGAGTAGAATCGCAACAGAAACACTTCTTCTTTCTTTGTGGGAGGTAGAAGCAAAACCCGAAACTTCTCTTTGAAACGGAAGAGATAAATCGGTGCCAAACTCCAAGCAATTGATATGTATATAAGAACTTGGAATAAACTTCTTTGGGTGTAAACACTAGAGTGATGGAAATTTTTCTCTAAAAATCTCACTCAAAACTTGAACATTTTCCTTAAACAAATTTGATCTCAACCTCTCTCTAAGAGATGAAAATAGATTGGAAAAGTTGGATTGGAAAATGTTCTTCCCGCACATAATAAATTCCAAAAAAGTTGGTTACAAACTTAGTGGGAAAGTGGGTGCAGAACTGCCAAAAAACTGCCAAAAACTGTTCCTGCCTGGCATCTCGTTCGAACGACATTTCGTTCGAACGAAATCTCGTTCGAACGAGATTTCTAACGACGTTCCAAATTGAACTCGTTAGAATCTCGTTGGATATCTCGTTCGAACAGAAGGTTCGTTTGAATGACATATCGAACGACATGACAGTGGCCTAATATGGGAACTCGTTGGCAAGTTCATTCGAATGACATTTTCGTTCGAACGACAATCTCGTTCGAACGAAAAACCAGAAAGTTTGGAAAATTCGATTTTGGCCCAGAAAACTTTATAAACTTATTTTAAAGTTTTATTTAATTCTTTCTGAAAATTAAAACACAGTTTTTACAAAACCTAACACCCAATAAACTTTGTTCCAAGCTCCTATATATATATAATTGCATTCATACCTTGGGAGCATGGAACTATGGTTGATGACGTAGAAACGAGGCACACAAACCGGCATATTTGATGAAGCTTTATACTCCTTGCCGCTACGTCTTCAACAAACACTTCATAGGCTTGAGAATATTACAATTAAATACTATCCTACGAATAAATATTTTTGTCCGGAATTGAGCCAAAACTATATATGGACTCAATTGGAAATTTGTGTCCTTACAAATCTCCCCCTTTGGCTATTCTGGGACAAAAACTAAACAAAAATCCTAAAAGGCCGTCAAGCTCTACTAGACTCAAAACATAACCCACCCAAACTTGACTCAACCCAAGGATCAAACGCTTTGCCATTAAACAATGCCGCTTTAGAAGAAATCCTACACACTTAAGCCAACTCATCAAATGCATAGGGAATATCAAAGTATTAAATGCAATTAATTAATTACTCCCCCTAAATTAATTCTCCCCTTTATCAAACACATGACCTACTTAGAAAGACGTCTCCCCCTAAGATAAATCTCCCCCAAACTAAGATACGATAATAATAGGATTAGATACCATTTCTCCCCCTATCATCATTCTCCCCCTTTTTGTTCAGGAATAGGCAAAGGATAAAGAAACATAAAAGCATGGTGAAGCTTAAAGTGATCAGACATGAAAGCATACGGGAAACAAAAGCAAGGCAAAGGCAAAACAAAATATCATATATATATGTACTATAAATATATCAAAAATGCACACACACATATATATAGATATAAACACGCACATGACACAAAAATACAATAAGTTTGCACACTCGTATGGCAAAAATGTGTCATATGGAAACATAAGTGTTGGGGTGTGAACTAGCAACAATTAAATTTAGACCCAAACACTTAAAACATGTTCACGGAGTTCTCAATTGATTGCAAACTTCATCACATTTAAATATAACCTCATGTGACAATATGAAGATTGAACTCAATGAACAAACATACACAATGCATACAAGCCTAGCATGATGATGATTCTACAAACCAAATAGAGTCATGACGTTAAAGACAACTAGGATAAACGGACATTGTGCAAACCGTTGATATACCATCCAATTCTCCCTCAATAAGCATATATATTCTTTTGCTTTTGAATGAATATATCAATCAAATATAGGCCTTGGCAATTGTTTTCTTTTTAATGCCAAATATTCTGTTTTTAGGCCTTTGGATCACGTATTTCTTTTAGATCCAATAAACGGTGGCTTACTATCACAAAGGAGCACTTAGTCCTTTCGGAGCCCTTCCCCGTGCATATTTATTTTTATCATGTTTTCATTTTTCACACAAATCTCACATGCAACGGATTATGACATGCACTAGTCCTCATAGGTCATAGATATGTAGATGACTAGATTGGTAGGAGAACACCTCAAAAAGCTCAAATATAACATGTGACATTAAGATTTCAAAAGAGCTCGTGCATGTGTGAATAGAGGCATATAAAAATAGAATCCATTTAAACAACACAAAATCCAACTACTCCATAAAATATGGTAAAGAACATAATAAGGATTGATAATCTAAACCAAAAGTTCTAGCCACATGGAGCGTAAAAGATGGGATTCAAACACAAATATATGCCACATAAAATGTGTCAAACAAAAATACACACAAAAAAAAAATATTTTTGAGTTTTTGACTTTTTTAACCAAAAATAATAAACAATATATACTCAAAAGACAAACACAAATCATTTGAATTTTTCATTAAGCTTAAATTACCAAGAAATAAAATCCAAATGATAAACAAAAATCTTTTTGTATTTTTCATTCAATTCAAACAAAAAATATAATACAAAAAGATAAACAAGTCATAATTTCTAGCATATGATATGAAATGAGGCAATGACTAGAAAATGACTAAACATGCATACATCTAGCAATGATATATAATATGAAGCACAAAAAGCTAGACTATGCATAAAACACTAACACATTCAACCTTTAAATTTAGCAAGGGAGGTTTCATGTGATAGTAAATGAGAATCAACAAATCTTGTATCTAGCGCATTTAATACTGATTTCCTAACCCATATAGATTTATATTTAAAATGATGGGGATTGGGAAATAATGAAATGCTAGATAAAGATTTCCTCGGACTTCTTTTAAGATCAAAACAATATGACCTAAGGTGACCTTTCCTACCACAATGCAAGCATGTGTAAACACGAGGAATGTTACCTAAGGTGTGACCCTTTTTAAAGTCCTTGGAAAAAGTTGACCCTCTAAAACAAACAATGTTTTTAGCTTTAGCAATGGAAGAATTTGAACATGATGTGCTAGAACCATTAGAACTACTACTAGAGTCTTGAGAATCATTTTTCATTTTTAAAATTTCGGACTCAAGTAATAAATTAGACTCCTCAAAATTATGGGACTCCTTCTTTAAATTTTCAATAATTCATAGAAGGTTAACACGCTCTCCCTCAATATGAGCAAACTTGTCCCTAAGAGTCTTTTCACGATTTTCACTCTCTTTCTTGGACTTTTCTAAAATATCAAAATTTGAATGTAAGTCCATAAGCTTTTCATGAAAAATATCTTCTTGAGCTAAGGAGATTTGCAAAGACTCAATGTGAGCTTTAAAACAAGAATTTTCATTTTCAAGAAATTTAATTCTTTTTACAAATCTCAAATTTAATTCCTTTAAATTTTCGTTACATTGGGTAAGCCCATTTAATTCCTCTCGAAAATCAAAAATTTTATTTTCATTAAAATTGGACAAATTTTCATTAAGACGTCCCATTGAGAGAAAAAAAAATGAGAGTGATAAAAATTGAACCACCTAAAAAGGTAAGGAAATACAACAAGCCGAAAAAAAAACGGATCTTTAACGCGATAACTTAGCGCTCCGGCTCTGATACCAATTTGAAAAACCCCGGATTTTGATTATGTCAATTAAAAGCAAACTATTAATAATTTCCTTTTAGATATATTCGAGATGCGGAAGCGTTGAACGATGGTTCACAAAATAGACAAAACAAATTTAAATTTCTTAAAACAAATTAAAATAAAACCAAGTGAATTAAAATTGATCAATGAATATATTCACTTAAACCAATTAATTGATCCAAGTCCTAGAATTTGCCTAAGTCATATTTATCGATATTAGCAAATTAGGCGAAACCAAATTTTAGCAAATGACTTGAATTAAATAAACTTTACCCAATATTTACATTAGTCCCAATTAAAGTGAGTGTGATGATTTAAACCGAATTTTATCTTGAGTTATTCTAAGCATGCGTTCTACGTTATTTGCAAGATAAAATAAATCAATCACACTACGCCGCGATGTACGAGGAAAAACCCAAGACGGGAAACAACCTCGGACGGCCCTAGCCACAAATCCACTAGATACGGAATTACAAGTACAAGACAGATAGACTTACAACACTCGACTCGATCCCTCTCAAGCCCCGATGCTTCTTCTTGTAGAAACCTCTTCCTAGCGAATAACCTTGGAATACCACCGGGGTCTCGAAATCCACCGATGGGACTTTATATGGTCACCGTCACCCGTACATGGAGCCTTTCTCCAAGTGAGTAGAATCGCAACAGAAACACTTCTTCTTTCTTTGTGGGAGGTAGAAGCAAAACCCGAAACTTCTCTTTGAAACGGAAGAGATAAACCGGTGCCAAACTCCAAGCAATTGATATGTATATAAGAACTTGGAATAAACTTCTTTGGGTGTAAACACTAGAGTGATGGAAATTTTTCTCTAAAAATCTCACTCAAAACTTGAACATTTTCCTTAAACAAATTTGATCTCAACCTCTCTCTAAGAGATGAAAATAGATTGGAAAAGTTGGATTGGAAAATGTTCTTCCCGCACATAATAAATTCTAAAAAAGTTGGTTACAAACTTAGTGGGAAAGTGGGTGCAGAACTGCCAAAAAACTGCCAAAAACTGTTCCTGCCTGGCATCTCGTTCGAACGAGATTTCTAACGACGTTCCAAATTGAACTCGTTAGAATCTCGTTGGATATCTCGTTCGAACAGAAGGTTCGTTTGAACGACATATCGAACGACATGACAGTGGCCTAATATGGGAACTCGTTGGCAAGTTCGTTCGAACGACATTTTCGTTCGAACGAAAAACCAGAAAGTTTGGAAAATTCGATTTTGGCCCAGAAAACTTTATAAACTTATTTTAAAGTTTTATTTAATTCTTTCTGAAAATTAAAACACAGTTTTTACAAAACCTAACACCCAATAAACTTTGTTCCAAGCTCCTATACATATATAATTGCATTCATACCTTGGGAGCATGGAACTATGGTTGATGACGTAGAAACGAGGCACACAAACCGGCATATTTGATGAAGCTTTATACTCCTTGCCGCTACGTCTTCAACAAACACTTCATAGGCTTGAGAATATTACAATTAAATACTATCCTACGAATAAATGTTTTTGTCAGGAATTGAGCCAAAACTATATATGGACTCAATTGGAAATTTGTGTCCTTACAAATCTCCCCCTTTGGCTATTCTGGGACAAAAACTAAACAAAAATCCTAAAAGGCCGTCAAGCTCTACTAGACTCAAAACATAACCCACCCAAACTTGACTCAACCCAAGGATCAAACGCTTTGCCATTAAACAATGCCGCTTTAGAAGAAATCCTACACACTTAAGCCAACTCATCAAATGCATAGGGAATATCAAAGTATTAAATGCAATTAATTAATTACTCCCCCTAAATTAATTCTCCCCTTTATCAAACACATGACCTACTTAGAAAGACGTCTCCCCCTAAGATAAATCTCCCCCAAACTAAGATACGATAATAATAGGATTAGATACCATTTCTCCCCCTATCATCATTCTCCCCCTTTTTGTTCAGGAATAGGCAAAGGATAAAGAAACATAAAAGCATGGTGAAGCTTAAAGTGATCAGACATGAAAGCATACGGGAAACAAAAGCAAGGCAAAGGCAAAACAAAATATCATATATATATGTACTATAAATATATCAAAAATGCACACACACATATATATAGATATAAACACGCACATGACACAAAAATACAATAAGTTTGCACACTCGTATGGCAAAAATGTGTCATATGGAAACATAAGTGTTGGGGTGTGAACTAGCAACAATTAAATTTAGACCCAAACACTTAAAACATGTTCACGGAGTTCTCAATTGATTGCAAACTTCATCACATTTAAATATAACCTCATGTGACAATATGAAGATTGAACTCAATGAACAAACATACACAATGCATACAAGCCTAGCATGATGATGATTCTACAAACCAAATAGAGTCATGACGTTAAAGACAACTAGGATAAACGGACATTGTGCAAACCGTTGATATACCATCCAATTCTCCCTCAATAAGCATATATATTCTTTTGCTTTTGAATGAATATATCAATCAAATATAGGCCTTGGCAATTGTTTTCTTTTTAATGCCAAATATTCTGTTTTTAGGCCTTTGGATCACGTATTTCTTTTAGATCCAATAAACGGTGGCTTACTATCACAAAGGAGCACTTAGTCCTTTCGGAGCCCTTCCCCGTGCATATTTATTTTTATCATGTTTTCATTTTTCACACAAATCTCACATGCAACGGATTATGACATGCACTAGTCCTCATAGGTCATAGATATGTAGATGACTAGATTGGTAGGAGAACACCTCAAAAAGCTCAAATATAACATGTGACATTAAGATTTCAAAAGAGCTCGTGCATGTGTGAATAGAGGCATATAAAAATAGAATCCATTTAAACAACACAAAATCCAACTACTCCATAAAATATGGTAAAGAACATAATAAGGATTGATAATCTAAACCAAAAGTTCTAGCCACATGGAGCGTAAAAGATGGGATTCAAACACAAATATATGCCACATAAAATGTGTCAAACAAAAATACACACAAAAAAAAAATATTTTTGAGTTTTTGACTTTTTTAACCAAAAATAATAAACAATATATACTCAAAAGACAAACACAAATCATTTGAATTTTTCATTAAGCTTAAATTACCAAGAAATAAAATCCAAATGATAAACAAAAATCTTTTTGTATTTTTCATTCAATTCAAACAAAAAATATAATACAAAAAGATAAACAAGTCATAATTTCTAGCATATGATATGAAATGAGGCAATGACTAGAAAATGACTAAACATGCATACATCTAGCAATGATATATAATATGAAGCACAAAAAGCTAGACTATGCATAAAACACTAACACATTCAACCTTTAAATTTAGCAAGGGAGGTTTCATGTGATAGTAAATGAGAATCAACAAATCTTGTATCTAGCGCATTTAATACTGATTTCCTAACCCATATAGATTTATATTTAAAATGATGGGGATTGGGAAATAATGAAATGCTAGATAAAGATTTCCTCGGACTTCTTTTAAGATCAAAACAATATGACCTAAGGTGACCTTTCCTACCACAATGCAAGCATGTGTAAACACGAGGAATGTTACCTAAGGTGTGACCCTTTTTAAAGTCCTTGGAAAAAGTTGACCCTCTAAAACAAACAATGTTTTTAGCTTTAGCAATGGCAGAATTTGAACATGATGTGCTAGAACCATTAGAACTACTACTAGAGTCTTGAGAATCATTTTTCATTTTTAAAATTTCGGACTCAAGTAATAAATTAGACTCCTCAAAATTATGGGACTCCTTCTTTAAATTTTCAATAATTCCTAGAAGGTTAACACGCTCTCCCTCAATATGAGCAAACTTGTCCCTAAGAGTCTTTTCACGATTTTCACTCTCTTTCTTGGACTTTTCTAAAATATCAAAATTTGAATGTAAGTCCATGAGCTTTTCATGAAAAATATCTTCTTGAGCTAAGGAGATTTGCAAAGACTCAATGTGAGCTTTAAAAAAAGAATTTTCATTTTCAAGAAATTTAATTCTTTTTACAAATCTCAAATTTAATTCCTTTAAATTTTCGTTACATTGGGTAAGCCCATTTAATTCCTCTCGAAAATCAAAAATTTTATTTTCATTAAAATTGGACAAATTTTCATTAAGACGTCCCATTGAGAGAAAAAAAATGAGAGTGATAAAAATTGAACCACCTAAAAAGGTAAGGAAATACAACAAGCCGAAAAAAAACGGATCTTTAACGCGATAACTTAGCGCTCCGGCTCTGATACCAATTTGAAAAACCCCGGATTTTGATTATGTCAATTAAAATCAAAGTATTAATAATTTCCTTTTAGATATATTCGAGATGCGGAAGCGTTGAACGATGGTTCACAAAATAGACACAACAAATTTAAATTTCTTAAAACAAATTAAAATAAAACCAATTGAATTAAAATTGATCAATGAATATATTCACTTAAACCAATTAATTGATCCAAGTCCTAGAATTTGCCTAAGTCATATTTATCGATATTAGCAAATTAGGCGAAACCAAATTTTAGCAAATGACTTGAATTAAATAAACTTTACCCAATATTTACATTAGTCCCAATTAAAATGAGTGTGATGATTTAAACCGAATTTTATCTTGAGTTATTCTAAGCATGCGTTCTACGTTATTTGCGAGATAAAATAAATCAATCACACTACGCCGCGATGTACGAGGAAAAACCCAAGACGGGAAACAACCTCGGACGGCCCTAGCCACAAATCCACTAGATACGGAATTACAAGTACAAGATAGATAGACTTACAACACTCGACTCGATCCCTCTCAAGCCCCGATGCTTCTTCTTGTAGAAACCTCTTCCTAGCGAATAACCTTGGAATACCACCGGGGTCTCGAAATCCACCGATGGGACTTTATATGGTCACCGTCACCCGTACATGGAGCCTTTCTCCAAGTGAGTAGAATCGCAACATAAACACTTCTTCTTTCTTTGTGGGAGGTAGAAGCAAAACCCGAAACTTCTCTTTGAAACGGAAGAGATAAACCGGTGCCAAACTCCAAGCAATTGATATGTATATAAGAACTTGGAATAAACATCTTTGGGTGTAAACACTAGAGTGATGGAAATTTTTCTCTAAAAATCTCACTCAAAACTTGAACATTTTCCTTAAACAAATTTGCTCTCAACCTCTCTCTAAGAGATGAAAATAGATTGGAAAAGTTGGATTGGAAAATGTTCTTCCCGCACATAATAAATTCTGAAAAAGTTGGTTACAAACTTAGTGGGAAAGTGGGTGCAGAACTGCCAAAAAACTGCCAAAAACTGTTCCTACCTGGCATCTCGTTCGAACGACATTTCGTTCGAACGAAATCTCGTTCGAACGAGATTTCTAACGACGTTCCAGATTGAACTCGTTAGAATCTCATTGGATATCTCGTTCGAACAGAAGGTTCATTTGAACGACATATCGAACGACATGACAGTGGCCTAATATGGGAACTCGTTGGCAAGTTCGTTCGAACGACATTTTCGTTCGAACGACAATCTCGTTCGAACGAAAAACCAGAAAGTTTGGAAAATTCGATTTTCGCCCAGAAAACTTTATAAACTTATTTTAAAGTTTTATTTAATTCTTTCTGAAAATTAAAACACAGTTTTTACAAAACCTAACACCCAATAAACTTTGTTCCAAGCTCCTATATATATATAATTGCATTCATACCTTGGGAGCATGGAACTATGGTTGATGACGTAGAAATGAGGCACACAAACCGACATATTTGATGAAGCTTTATACTCCTTGCCGCTACGTCTTCAACAAACACTTCATAGGCTTGAGAATATTACATTTAAATACTATCCTATGAATAAATGTTTTTGTCCAGAATTGAGCCAAAACTATATATGGACTCAATTGGAAATTTGTGTCCTTACACCTCGGGTGTCGAATATTGCCACGTAGGATGACATGTGTCCTTTTCTGATTGGTCCTCGTAGATGGAGAATTTTTGCATTAACATTCTTGTTTTTGTTTTTTTTATAGAAAATATAGTATGTGCAATACTACAAATAAAAAAGGTTGGATAATAATATGTGTGATCTAATAAAGATGAAATGTTAAAGTAAGAGTTAAATAACTAATGCGAAAAATAATAGAATTAAAAGAGAGAGTGTAAGGTTTGGACCTTCTTTGGAAGCTTTAAGGTTGATATTGATTCTTGAAGGGCTGCTATTGCAAGTGGATGAAGGTGGTAGGAAGAGAGTGAAGGGAATTTGCCAAATTGGGTGAGGAAAAGATGGAAATGGGATGTGGGGGGAGAGATTTCAATATGGAAACCACGCTAACTTCGAGAGAATTTTACTGAGATCACTGAGAGGGATGTTTTTGAGGTGACCTATCGAAGTGAGCTCATGCTCCCTTTATATAGGGTTAAGGGGGTGCCGATCGACATTGTCCTTAACATGCCATTCGGCAGGCAAACCCAGACGCACTGCCGATATACAGGGAAATGGGTTTGACATTCGGCAGTGTCATGTAGATATTTAGGAAAAATGATCATAAAATGCAATTCGTAAGTTAGAATCGTGCACGAGATGAACCATTAGAAATGGTGTTCAGAGACCCTTAAGAATCCATGGGCCACTTTTGGGTTTGGGAATGGACTGTGGTCAAAAAGGGCTCGAAAGCGCATAATAATCTTTTAGACAAGAAGGAAATGAATCGTTCGTTCAAACCGTACGACCAATTCGTGTAGAGGATAAACCTTAGAAAGGTTATGTAAGAACTTTCTATGGTTCAAAAGGGCTTCGCTAGGTTTGGATAGGTCAAATGTGGCCTAAAGACGCTTGGTGATCGTTCGAATAAAATGGGTTGTTCGCCCATACCGTAAGGCTGATTCACACACGGGCTAGACTGTTGGAAAGGGTATTCAGATTCCTTTGAAGATTCATTTTATCTTGTTCGAGCTGAAGAGTTGACAAGAGTCAAATGGAGCCCGAGAGAACCCGATGGCATCCGAATTAGTTTCGGGAGAAAATGGTTAGTTTGTCCAAATCGTTAGACTGATTTGTATACGGGACAGATCCTTGGAAAGGGTATTCAGAGAACTTTGAAAATTCATGAAGATTTTTCTCAGATGAGAAAGTTGACGAGAGTCAAACAATGCTCAGGGGCACCTGGGGGCCTCTAGATCAATACCCGAAGTATTACGTGGGTTCTTAGGTGAAGGCGAAAGTTATAAGGACCAAAAGAAATGCTTAGGGGGGTTTTAAAATGTGGTGTCTACAGATCCCCTTGACGGGTGAGCTTGGAACAAGTGAAGGATGCTGAATATACACCATATGGATATTTAGGAAATGCGTCAATTTTACAAACCAAATGGACGAGGATTACAAGTTCAAGGGGTCCAGGTCGATTCTGAGGACCTAAGGTTATGCTGGGGATGAACGATTCTGCATGCCGAGGTTAATTCTGACGACCTAAAGTTAAGGGGAATAATTTTGCGGGTCGAGGTCAATTCGGAGGACCTAAAGTTATAGAGACCGATTCTGTAGGTCAAGGTTAATTCTGAGGACCTAAAGTTGTAAAAAAAGACCTAAAGTTTTAGAGACCGATTCTGCGGGTCGAGGTCAATTCTGAGGACCTAAAGTTGTGGCAACCAATTATGCAAGTCGAGGTCAATTTTGAGGACCTAAAGTTATGGCGACCGATTCTGCGGGTTAAAGTCAATTATGAGGACCAAAAGTTGTGGCAATCGATTTGGCAGGTTGAGCTCAATTCGGAAGACCTAAAGTTATCGATACTGATTATGTGGGTCAAGGTCAATTTTAAGGGCCTAAAGTTGTGGCGACCGATTCTACGGGTCGAGGTTAATTCTTAGGGCCTACAGTTATGACGTGGTGAGTTGTTCTCCTTGGAATTTTTTACCTTAGCTTTGGGATGCAAATTCATCTATTGTTTTGATGGGGATTGTGTTATTTTAAGACTCTACCAAGGAAGGATTTATCACCGAGACATTCGGCTGGGGATTATGTTGTTTTAAGAGGAGAGAACTTCGCTGGGGGAAGTCGTGGGGATTTTTGTTGTAGGCGTAACTTGAAATTCCACTGATGGATGAATGGGGAGAAAGTTTATCTTGGTGATTCCATTGGGGAACTGGTAAGGTATCATCTTTCAATTTTTCTGGGGAAACATTTGATTTGGGGTTGAGATTCCACTAGGAAAGACTTGAGATTTGAGATTCCACTAGGGAATTGTAATACACTTGGATGCTGGCATATTTTTGGTTCGTTTGTGAAATATGTGGAGGGTAAGCATGGTTAGGGTTTATGTCGGGGATAAGAGAGTAATATTAATCCTTCTGGGATTTTTGAGAATTTTTTAGGGTTTTAGTGTTCCAAAAAATGATTTTCTTGATGAAAAAATGTTCCAATATTTTTTTGACATTTTTAGGAATTTCTGGAAAAAATTTTGGATTTTTCTGGTATTTTTTGTACAAATTTTTAGGGGTCTACCGATCGGTATGCTGTAGGGGGTGCTGTTTGTAAATGGAACTGACTCCTGGGCTTCCTTGGGAAGAGGAACAGGCAGGTGCCGATCGGTATGTATTGGGGTCTGTCGATCGACATGCCGTATAGTCCTCTATAAAACGGGGGCGACGATCCCTCCTCATTTTTCACATCTTCAATCATTTGAATCTTCTGATTTCTCTCTCTAAAAAACCATTTCTAAGTCGTTTCCCCTTTCCAGACTTCAAATGGCAAGTTTTTCCAGTGAGGGATACAACTTGGAGTGGTTTAATGTTGATGAATTCACTGGCCTAGAGTGGTAGTCTAGGGTTCCCTGTGCCTTGGATAATGAGAATGACTTTGATCCCTTTGAGCCAGTAGTTGAGGAGTGCTTCCTTTTGCACAAACCTGCACAACACCGTTCATCTAGGGTGAGGAACCCTAGTCTCTATGTAAGTACGGTGACCTTTGGTTTTATTTTTTTCTTTTTTTTTTAGAATGGTAGAGGGATGAGAAGGGTCGTAGTGTGGCGAGATTTTAGACTAAGGGTAAAACTTCTTAAGATGGTCCAAGTTGACTGGACGTCCTATCTCTTCTCCATCGAGGTCTACGAGCATAGTGGCACCGTCTGACATGATCTTCTTTACGATGTTGGGGACACTCCAATTTGGATTGAATTTCCCTTTGGGGTCCCAAACGGGTTCTATGATCTCTTTGAGGGGCAAGTCTCATTCCAGGACACCATGTTCCTTATCTCTTTCGTTGAATGATTTTACTATCTGACAATGTACCCTTGTATATGGTATAGAACCTTCATCCTCTTTTCATCCGATAGTGACAATTCATCGAAAAGTCTCTGATACCAGTCTTCTTTGCTAACTTTGCTCTCGAGCACCACGTATAGGGAAGGTATTTCTAACTTAATGGGTAGGAATGCCTCCATTTTGTATACCAAAGAGTAAGAGGTATCCTCTTAGATGTCTTGACTGAAGCACGATAGCCCCAGATGGCGTAAGGGATCCGATCAGCAAAATCTCAACAACTCTCGATCATTTTACTGATGATGGCTTTGAGGTTCTTATTAGCATCTTCAACTGCATCATTGATTTGGAGTCGGTAGGGAGAAGATTTATATCTCTGAATCTCGTATTCGTCGACTAGTTTTATGACCTCGACTTTGAAAGGTAACCCATTATAAAATACTAGCTCATAGGGAATCTCATATCGACGAATGATGTTCTTTTGGATAAACTTAGCCACCTTCTGGGCATGTAGTATTACGTATGACTCGACTTAGACCCATTTTGTGAAGTAATCGATGGAAACTAGGATGAACTCATTACCATTTTAATCTTTGTGTGTGACTTTCCCAATGACATCAATGCCCCGGGTGGAGAACGGCGAGGGAGAAATCATGTTGTACGATTCTCGAGGAGGTAAGTGCTGAAGATTGGCAAACTATTAGCATTTAATGCATTTTTGGACATTGACGGTGCAATCCTGAACCATGGTGGTCCAATAGTACCTTTGACAGATAATCTTCTTAGCGAGCATATGACCGTTCATGTGGGGTCCATATTCCTCGCTATATATCTTCTTCATCATTTCTTCAATGTCAGCCCCTGCAATGCTGTGCAAATGAGTTTCATCGAAGTTTCTCTTGAACAGTGCTTTATCGCAGATGATGTACTCGATAGCTAGTTTGTGAAGGGTTGGTCGATATTTTTTGTTGCATATTAGGGATACCTACAGTGAGTGAGGAGGCGCCAAATGTTATAGTACCAGAACCTGGACATATAGGAATCTTCCTCTATGACAAGCACAATGTGGTAGCAGTGGATTGGCATAGCTTATTTTTGGACTACAAAAGGGGCCATCGTTATTCCCTCGGACAAGTCAACCATGGAGGCTAGGGTATCAAAGGCATCGGTTAAGTTTTTCTTTACATGGGGCAAGTAATTGAAGGCGATATCTCAGAACTGGGAGGCCAACTCTTCTAGGTGGGCATGGAAGGTAAGTGCTTTTCATCTTTGAGTTTCCATTTTCTAAGGACTAGGTCGATGATAAGGGCAGAGTCCCCATAAACATCTAGGTGTTTGATACCTTTCTTAAGGCCGACTTTGAGGCCTTTAGTACATGCCTCGTATTTGGTCATATTATTAGTGCAGGGAAAATCCAACTTGATGGCAATGGGATTGTGTGAATCATTAGGGGCGATGAGGAGTATAACATTGCCATATCCTTTCTTATTGGCAGCACCATCAAAGAACATTTGCCAATAGAGGTCGTCCTGAGAGGTGAAGAGGATATCCTCATTCGGGAATTTGGAGATCCAAACGTTGGTCTCTTCTATGGGGTAGTCAGCAAGGTAGTCGTAGATGGATTTCCCCTTTATGGCTTTTTGTGTGGAATACATGATATTAAACTCAGCTAGTAGCATAAACCACCGGTCCATTCAGCTAGATAGGGGGTTTCTCAAGAAATTACTTGATAGGATCTATTTAGGACACAAGTCTGATGGGAAAAGCTAGCATATAGTGTTGTAACTTTTGAACGACCCAAACTAGGGCGACGCGTGGTTTCTAAAAGGTAGTGTAGTTCACTTTGTACCTGGATAATTTTCGATTGGCATAGTAGACGACCCTCTTTTTTGGTATTTTTCAATCCATTGGGCTAGCAAAGACCCTATTGTAGTATTTGTTATGGTCAAGTACAAGAGTAGAGGAGATCAGGTTGCAGAGGCATAAGTACTGAAGGCCGGGTAAGGTATTGCTTGATTATGTCTAAGGCTTCCTCACATGCCTTATTCCAGACTTTAGTAGAATCATTCCGGAGGATTTTGAAGATGGTCTCACAAATAGAAGTCGACTAGTTGATGAACGGGTTGATGTACTATAATTTTCCTAAAAATCCCTAGACTTTCTTATTCATTCAGGGTGGTGGCATTTAGAGTATGGCTTTAAACTTGATAGGGTCTGCTTCGATTCCCTTCTCACTAACCATAAATCCTACAATATTTCCTTTCTTGACGTCGAAAATGCATTTATGTGGGTTTAGCCACATTTGATATCACCGTAGTCGTTCGAAGAACTTTTGGAGAGCGAGAACATAACTTTCTCGAGTCTTAGACTTAATATTCATGTCATCTATATAGACTTGGACCTCCTTGTGTATCAAATCATGAATAATGGTTTTAGCAGCCCTTTGGTAGGTAGCCCCAGCATTCTTGAGACCGAATGGCATAACTGTGTGACAAAAGGTTCCCCAAGGGGTGATGAATGCGGTTTTCTCCTGATGATTAGGGTGCATCTTGATCTGATTATATCCGATTAATCCATTGATGAAATATTTCAGGGAATGGCTGGAAGTATTGTCCACAATCATGTCAATCTTGGGCAATGAGTAATCATCTTTCAGAGATGCTTTGTTCTAATCTTAGTAGTCGACGCACATACGAACTTTTCCTCTTGATTTCGGTAAGTGTAAAATGTTAGCGTGCCATGTGGTATATTCGATCATGTGAATGAAACCTATATTCAATTTCTTGATTACCTCTTCTTTGACTTTGAGCGACCATTCGATGCGGAGCTTCCTTAGCTTCTGTTTGATCGGCTTGCATTTTGGGAGAGTTGGGATCTCATGGGGAGCTATTTTGGGTTTAATATCGGGCATGTCAACGTAGGACCATGCTAAGACATCCACAAATTCTTTCAATAGCTCTTCGAATTGTGCACACTCATGTTCGTTAAGGGTGGGCCATATCCTAATCTCCCATTGTTAGCTACTAGAATCGAGAATAATAACAACAGTTTCATCCTCATTACTTTAAACAAAATTATGTTGTTTGTTGTTAACCTTATCAAGATCAGTTAAGAATTGTTCATTTGCAAAATCATCATCATCAAGAGTTTGATTAGAATCAAGACAATTAATGTAAGGCACAATAATATACTCAAAATCCTCGTTTATTTCAATTTAAAAAAAATAGCGTAGAGAACTTCATTAAAAGATAAGCAACAACAGGTGACAAAATAGGGTAAACATCAAGGTTGGGTTGCATCTCAGCAGGTGGCACTAGTATAGCAATCCAGTTGAGAAGAGGCTCATCAAAAACCTTGATCAGAGTGGACGGGTCCGACGGTGAAGCATATGAATGGATCATACAGAGAATCATCCTTAGTGTCTGTAGGTTGAATGATTTTTCGGAATCGCCTTCCCTGGAGACCTTGGCAATGTCTACGACTTTTTCGGTGGGAGGTTGCACTTTATGTTAACAGTCTTTGGCTAAGGAGTAGTTGTCTTAAAATAAGATTTCCATCCTTAGTTTTATTTTCTTATCCACATAGTCATACAATCGTTCAGGAAAGCCGAAGAAGAGGAAGTCTTCACCCTCCTTAACGAATCTTTCGTTCAGAAAATCCCATGAAATAGTCTTAGCATCTTCTATACTCATTGTCAGCCATAGTCGGTAGAGTATTCTGAGTTCTTCTGGTGAAGGCTGATAACCTAGGAATCTTTCAGGACTATGGTCTCTAGTATCCCTTATTGACGTCACCCCAGCTATAGTCTAGGCATAAAATTCATGTTTTTTAACTTTTGTATCACATTGACATTGTCGTGAGGGTTGTGCTCTAGACAAACAAAATCTTTGAAATTATACCCTGCTAGAAGGGGAAGGGGATCAACCCTCAAGCTTGAGATAAGCATGTCATTCATCCCATAATGTAGTTCTAGTATCGAATTGCTGGTGCTCGAATTTTCTGTACCATTATCATCCCTTAAGACGATGATGACTTTCTCCTTGGCGAAGAATTTTAACTTCTGATGAAGGGAGAAAGATACCCCCCAGATGCTATGAAGCCACAGTCCACCAAGCAGCAAGTTGAAGCACGAGGGTATGTCAATAACTTAAAACTCATTGATGGGATTGATAGGGCTAGCCCCTATTGTGAGTTTTATGGATCCCATCACCTCTCGATGGGTGGTATTATAATCATGCGCTACGGTGGAAGTAGGAGTAAGGTCACTTACTTTTAACCCCCAAGAAATTAAAGGTTCTTAGTGGAAAAACATTGAGGGGAGATCCATTATAGACGAGTGGGAGCCGAACTGTCTTTCCCATCACTTCAGCAGGGATGATAAGGGCATAGTTGTGGTCAGAGCCAACCTTCAGAATTTCCTCTTTGGAGAAGGAAAGGAGCCTAGTCGAGGACAAAGATCCAACAAGGTTTACATCTTCTTCTGAAGTGGTGAAAGGAGGAACTGTGGGCCCGATAAGAATCTTTATCAGAGCGTTTTGGTGTAATTCGAAGGACA
The DNA here is from genome assembly GCA_949130495.1 of Sambucus nigra. NCBI lineage: Eukaryota > Viridiplantae > Streptophyta > Magnoliopsida > Dipsacales > Adoxaceae > Sambucus > Sambucus nigra. The sequence continues at coordinate 296,214,433 of OX422213.1, forward strand.
TAAAGAGTCCCCATAAGGTGATGTTGGCTTGATTATTTTTTATTTGGTCAAGGATTTTTCTATCCTAAATGATCATTTCTATCATGGAAAGTTATTCGATGACTCCCTTTCCATTATTTGCTCCTGATGACTAAGGACTCAGATCCTTATAGTGTCTTCTGGATTTGGTTATGTTCTTCATGGAGGCGGGAAAAATAAGAACCCCATGTCTTCATTTATTTTTGGCTGAATGGATACTTTTATTATTTCCCTCAATAAGTATTCGAAAAATATCATTCCACACATGCTGATTATTGAACTGACTATTTCCTAGCTCGATTCATCATGTGAGCTATCAAATTCGTCCTATAATTCGGTGGCAACGATTCCTTCTTTCCATGAGAAGTTAATGCACTCAAAAATCTTGGCGGCTTCCTCATATAAATCTTCCCACTCAAGGGGAAGAGGGAGGTGGAGGAGTGAAGGGACCAACCTCCCTTGTAGCTTCAAAGAAGTGGGTAGTTTGGAAATGATGAAGATCTCACTAGTCTATCAAAACATGTCTGCTATGATCTATATCATGTCATCTAAACTAACTTCTTCGGATGGTACCACCCAGTAGTATGATTTCCAAGATGATTTTTGGGCTTCCATGAACAAGCCACTAAATGGGCAATTTCATCTCGAATTCCAAGAGTTTGTTCAGAACAACTGGTAACTCCATATCTCTCCCTTCGAATCAGGTGTGAATGACAATACAGGCCCTTGTGAGGAGTGAGAGATCTTGGTCGGTGAAACAGTTAGGGTGTAGAAGAAAATATGGGCAAACTACAAGTGATTTGGGTGAGATTATGGGTATGATGGATGCTTTACTGGGCACAATTTGGATAGATGGATCAAATTCTAGGTCATTCTCTAGAATGATGGAATTTGTGTGGGTTAGAAGTGGGTTATGAGTGGTGTTGGGATTATGATATTTTGGTGGGGCGATGACACCCAGGTCAATCAAGCATTGAATTATGTTACTTAAATGTGTGGCTCACGGATTGGTAGAAGTCACAGTGGGCATCGATTTTGAAATTCTTGGGAAGTGGGTTTGGTAATGGATGGGTGTCCAAGGGTTTGATGAGGTTTTGACTTAACAAGGCTTGGTAGACTTTGGATAAGGGAGCATGGAGCTCGGTGTATTCCTTTTTAACCGGATGAGGGCTATATTTTGGTGCCCAAGAGGTAGCAGATTGGGAGATATTATTTATTATTCAGACTGTAGAATTGGCAGGCTTCTCATACATTCTGTAAATGAATTATCCGGTCACCTTATTTGGCTCGACCTCTACCTTGGTATAACTTTCTTTAATTTTTACACCCGCTTCTCGAAAGCTCGAAAGTATGGATAATACTGACCTACCATAGTTTTTCGGATATGGGGCAGGAAATTCTTCTTCACGATGCTGACTTATTCTTCTTCAGAGGTTCGTTTGGTCATGGTGGTAGCTTTCTATCTCCACCTTTATATGAAGCTACTAATGGTCTCCATATTTTTTCTTGAAAAGTTCTAGATCTCGGCGTGTAACCTTTATTTCTTCATTTTACTTGTACTATGACATGATTTCCCGAGCGATATACTCCCAACTATGGATTTTGGATTCTTTGAGGGATATGAACCATCAGAGGGCGCTGTCCTTCAAAGTTTGTTGAAACATATGGTACATTATCTCTTTAGAGGTTCCAAGAAGGGTTATGGCTCACTGATAACTGCGGAGGTGAATAATTGGGGGCACGTTGCCCACGAACTTCTTAATGGCTAGCATCTTGAACTTCTTTGGCAATATTGCTTGGGGATAAGGAGACATGTGGGTGTATTCCATGTAGTTCCCAGATATCCTGACTTGCGAAAATTTCTTAGACAACGGTTTAAGGTCTTCCTTAACCTTATTCAGTTACTCCTCCTTGGGATCAACAGATACTGGAAAGTTATCCCTTGGCTAGGAAAGGTTTGGCATAGGGAGCTGAGCTGGTGGCAGCCCATTGGCAGGCGGGCATGCGAGGCATAATGATATTCTTCTGGGATACAAATAGGATTGGGAGTGGGTGGACCTATGGCTCGAGTAAATATAAGCTCGAGTTCATCGAGAATTCGAACCCAATTTTGCTATATCTCTTGGACCTCGATTGGAAGGTTGTAAATCTTGGAACTGAGTTGGACTAGGACTGCCATCAGATCAAGCTGTACATTTGGTGATTGATCGGTGTTTTCCTTAAATTCCAAACTCGGATGAAGTAGCAGAGTAATTGGCGGAGCTTCGAGGCAATTTGATGAAATACCGGAGCTAATAAGGATCCAGGCTAAGAATCGGGTATGAAATCGACTTGAGAAGGAAAGATGGTCGCCACTGTGGCCATCCCATCCCGGTTAGTGCATACGCGTCAGGGTCTCGCACCATTCCTTGGAGTGCTTTGTCCATCGTTAATTGGGGTGATATAAAAAAATAGAGTCGCCAACCTATTTTGCACAAAAAAGGTAAAAGAAATGTTACCCCCTCAAGAGAACGACGTTAAATACATATTGATGCTTGCGAAACCAATTAGTTCAAGGATTCCAGGGCTAAGTTACGAAATAGGAAGGTGTTAGGCACCCATCCCACCCTTTCGATCTCTCATGGGCATGTTTTATTCTTCTCCTTAATAACTACGTGAAGTGTGTGCATGTATATATAAATGGAGAGTGCAATTACTTACTCTCATGGTGGATAAAGGCGGAATGAGGTCATCCTTAGGAGTGTTCCCAAAATAGTAATTAAAAATATAATGTGTGCATTTGTTGGATCACCAATCGTTTATGAAATAACGATGGTATAGGTTGGATAAATCACAAGCATTAATCACAAATATAATATATGGAAATAATATATGAACAAAAATAGGAAAAGAAGGACTCGAATCTCAGATTTTACCCGAGACACCTACGTAGCCTTAATATGCATCAAAGTCCACGTAATTTGCATGCAACACGGGGGTGGGGTTTATGCCATAAATCCAACTGGGGACTTTATTATGTGTGTGTGTGTGTGTAGAAAAATGATGTTTTAGAATGAGAAAATGTAGTGAGAAATCCCCGTTTGGAATTTACAAGCAAACCCTTTTTTTCTTGTTTTTGGTTTTTTTTTATAGAAAATATAGTATATGCAATACTACTAATAAAAACGTTCGACATTAATATGTGTGATCTAATAAATCAAATGCTAAAGTAAAAGTTAAATAACTAATGTGAAAAATAAGAGAATTTAAAGAGATAGTGAAAGGTTTGGACCTTCTTTCGAAAGCTTCAAGGTTGATCTTGATTGTTGAAGGGATTCACTTACAAGTGGATGAAGGTGGAAGGAGGAGATGGAAGGTAATTTGCCAAATTATGTAAGGATAATATGGAAATGGAATGTGGGGGGAGAGGTTTTAATATGGAAACCATGTTAACTTTGAGAGAATGTTACTGAGATCACTGAGAGGTATGTTTCTGAGGTGCCTTCTTGAAGTGAGATCGTGCTCCCTTTATATAGGTTTAAGGGGGTTATGATCGGCATTGTCCTTGACATGCCTATCGGGAGGCAACCCAGACTCACTACCAATAGGCAAAATAATGGGTTTGCCATTTAGCAGTCTCATGAAGATTTTTTGAAAGAAGATCGTAAAACGCAATCCGTAAGTCAGAATCACGCACGAGATGAATTGTTGTGAATATTATTTAGAGCACTTTAAGAATCCATTAGCACACACCCGAGTTTTTGAATTGACTATGGTTAAAAGGGGCCAAAAAGCGCCCGACAGTCCTTTGGATAAGAGGGAGATGGATCATTCTTCCGAATTGTAAGGTTAATTCGCGCCGGAGACAAATCGCTAGAAAGGTTATGCAGGTACTGTAAGGACACAAATTTCCAATTGAGTCCATATATAGTTTTGGATCAATTCCGAACAAAAACATTTATTCATAGGATAGTATTTATTTTAATATTCTTAAGCCTATGAAGTGTATGTTGAAGACGTAGCGGCAAAGAATTTAAAGCTTCATCAAAATGCCGGTTTGCGTGCCTCGTTTCTACGTCATCAACTAAGGTTCCATGCTCCCAAGGTATGAATGTAATTATATTTATATAGGAGCTTGGAACAAAGTTTATTGGGTGTTTAGGTGTAATAAAAACTGCATTTTATTTTCAGAAAGAATCAATTAGAACTTTAAAATAAGTATATAAAAGTTTATAAAAGTTTCTGGGCCAAAATCGAATTTTTCAATCTTTCTGGTTGTTCGTTAGAAATGTCGTTCGAACGAGTTTTTTCGTTCGAACCAGTTTTGTTCGAACGAGTTTTGTCGTTCGAACCAGTTTCGTTCGAACGAGTTTTGCCAACGACCCTAACTGGTCAGTCGTTCGATATGTCGTTCGAACGAATGTTCGTTCTAACGAGGTATCTAACGAACTTCTAACGAGCCCAGGCTGGTCACTCGTTAGAAGTCTCGTTCGAACGAGAATCAAGTTCGTTCGAACGAGATTCCAGCGGGAACAGTTATTTGGCAGTTTTTTGCAGTTTTTCCCCACTCTTCCACTTGGTTTTCAACCAACTTTTTTCATACCTTATTATGTGCGGGAAACACATTTTCCAAGACAACTTTTCCAACATTGTTTATCTCCTAGAGAGAGTTTGAGATCAAAATTAGTTTAGGAAAATGTTCAAGTTTTGAGTGTTCATTTTTAATGAGAAATTTATACACACTATAGTTCACACCCAATAATTTTTTATCCAAGTTTCTATATTTATATCAATTGCTTGGAGTTATAGGCACCGGTTTTCTCTACCGAATTCAAGAGACGTTTCGGGTTTGCTTCTACACCCCATCACAAAGAAGACTTTTGTTGAGATTCTACCCACACGGAGAAAGGCTCCATGCTTGGGTGACGGTGACCATATAAAGTCCCATCGGTGAATTCCGAGACCACGGTGGAGCTCCGTTGGTTATCCGCTAATTGGAGGTTGATACAAGAAGGAGCATCACGGCTTGTGAGGGTTCGAGTTTAGGAAGTAAGTCTTTTGTCTTGTATTTTGTAATACCGTTTTTAGTGGATTTGAGGCTAGGGCCGTCCCGAGGTTTTTTCCCGTTAGTGGGTTTTTCCTCGTACATCGCGGTGTAGTGTGACATTGTTTATTTTTATCTTGCACAAAATTTAGAACGCATGCTTTAGGCTTAATTCAAGATAAAATTTGGTTTAATTATCACACTCATTTAATTTGGGACTTAAAATAAATATTGGGTAAAATTGGTTTATTCAAGTCATTTGCTAAAATTGGTTTCGCCTAACTTTGAATAATTGTTAATTATGACTTAGGCAAATTCTAGGACTTGAATTATGTTTTAATTTGTTTTGAGAAATTAAAACTTGTTGTTAATTTTTGGTAAGTTAAAACCATCTCAACGCTTTCGCATTTATTTAAAAGGAAATTATATTTTAATTTGTGTTTAGTAAAATCCGGGGGCCTTGGTACCTTTGATGTTCTAAAGATCTTTGCTCGATTTAGAGAGTTAACCTAGGTCAGACGCGGGTCGAATGCGCCTGGGACACTTTGAAGTAAAACAGGTTGTTCATTCGTACCGTAAGGCTGATTCGTGCATAGGGCAAACCATTGACAAGGGTATTCAGAGCCCTTCAAAGATTCATTCAGTCTCATTCGAGCTAAGGAGTTTAGGAGAGTCAAATGGATCCTGGGAGCACTCGGTTTCCTCCTGATTAATTTTTTGGGGGAAATGGTACGTTCGTCCGAATTTTAAGGTTGATTAGCGCACATGTGGATGGTTGGAAAGGGGATTCTATGCCCTTCAAAGATTCATTAAGCTTTTTCTCAGACAAAAAAGTTGACCAGAGTCAAACGAGGCCTGGTGCACTTGGGGTCTCTGAATCGGTACTCGAAGTATGATCTAGGGTTCTATGGTGAAGGCAAAAGTGCTAGGGACTTAAGGAGATGCTTAGGGGGTCCTAGAATGTGGTGTATACAACCTCATTTTGACAACAATGTTAAATTTATTTTATAAGGATTAGAAAATAAAGTGAAGCCAAGTTCTTCTAAATACTACAAATACTGTGATGTTTTTTAACACAATTTTAATGACTCTTTCCAAAAGAGAATCAATAATTTCAATTATTCTCTAGTCAGGCATCAAAACTATGTTTTCCCAAGGCAAGCTAACACAATAAATATGTTAAAAATAAGAATATGTCTCAAACTAAAAGAAAACAATAACGCAGAATGCCTAGACCTTCTACTAACTCCAAGGCCAAAAATGGTTTAAAAGTGAGGCAGTTTGGGCTACAAAAGAAGATCTACTACCTCAATTGAGGTTCCAAATCGCTATTACTTCAACCAAGGCTAAAAACGCCTCGTATGGTTGGTACCTAGATTCGGTTTTCTCTAACCACATGAGGGGAAACGAATCTCCTCTTTCAAACATGACTAGATACTTAAGTGGAAATGTCATGTTTGGTGATAGCGATTCTACTTAGATCATTAGTAAAGGGATAACAAAAAAAAGGGTCTACCAATTCTAAATGATGTTATTTTATTCAAAGTCTTGAAATTAATCTGCTCAATATTAATCAATTTTGTGATGCATACCACACCATAAATTTTTCAAAAACTGAGTTCAATTTTTTTTTAAAAATGGTCATTGCATCATAAAAGGAACCATAACTGAGGATAACTACTACATAGTTATTCCTGGTACTAAATCCTATAATTTGACTAGGCCTAATCATACAAATTTTGAAAACTCAAGCAGATTTGAAGTTGCAAGGTTATATGTTCTTAGTTTAATTCGTAGAATACACACACGCAATCCAATTTTAATATTAGCAATAAAGTGATATTCTCCAATTTCAATTTAAAAGTAGATTCACAAGTTCTCAAGAACAAATTTCAATTAATGCAATGGGATTGATGACTTGACTAATTAAGATAAAATTATACCAATTTTATTCATTTTATCCTAAGCATACATCTAGGTGATTCAATAAAGTAAAATGCGAAAATCCCAACCACAACACGCCGATGTACGAGGAAAACCCAAATAGGAAAAACCTCGGATGGCTGGGCCTAGACAAAATCCACTACAAAAATAGGTTTTATAAGAGACTCAAAAGACTTACAGACATTGACTCACTCATGACTTGCTTATGCCGTCCTCGACCTCTGAATTTGTAGTACGCTAAGCTCCAACGCGTTGCTAGACACTCCTTGTGTCGCAGTATCCACCGAAACCCAAAACCACCGTCTCCTCAAAGATTGAATGAAGAGATCCACCACAAACTTGCTTGTTGAATGTCGATTTGATTGAAGGAGTTTTGTTTCAAAAGATGATAAAAATGTTGGAGATGATTTTTACCAAAAAGAGGGAAGTTATAGAAAAAGATCTAAAGAGAATAATGAACTTCCTTGACCTTTGAAACTGATTTTTGTCCATATTAAATAACTGAAAAAGTAGTGGACCAAAACAGTTGTAGGAAAAAACTGCTTAAAAAAATAAGTTTAAAAATTCAGATCTGGCAGAACTCGTTTGAACGACTTGTCGTTCGAACGAGTTATCTAACGAGGTTCCAGTTTCGAATTAGATAGGTCGTTAGAAATCTCGTTCGAACAAGATCGTTCGAACGACCTTTTTAACGAACTTCTAATGAAGTTCCAGTATAGCCTGGGGAAAGTGGTTAGATCCAGGTCGTTCGAACGACCTGGATAAACTTCGAACGAGATTTTCATATTTTGCACAAATTTGGTCAAATTTATTTCAAAGATTTTTCTTTGTAAAAATTACTTATTTAAGAACATTTCTTTATATGAAAATTTCTTAATTAGACAAAATACTCCAACACATAAAATTTATTTTGGCCATATACCTTTGTAGGATAGCTAGCATGGCATGCATATTGATGACGCGTGAACTTTGGATGCGATGCTTGTATCTTTACGTTGAATGATGCTTGATGCATAATGACCCAAATTTTTTTTGTCCAACGGAATATAGCCAATATAACAAATGACTCGATTGAAAATTTGTCCTTACAAATCTCCCCCTTTGGCTATTCCGGGACAAAACAAAATAATAAAAATAAATAAAAAGACAGAATTTGCTAAGCAAGCCGTCAAGCCGTTTCTAAGGCCCGTCCTAAAAACCCAAAAAAAGATAGACTCAAAGACAAGACTGACGAGCTGCAAAGAGGTAGGAGATGTATCCTACACACATGAAACAACAAATTCATAAATGCATGGGGAAGTAGAGAATGAAATATATATAGAACTATGTGTTAGCATATGTTATGAATAGTAGATGAAAGTCTCAATATTCAATATTAAGAATTTAACTCCCCCTAAATTATGCATATGATCAATATTAAAATCAATATTAAATCCAATTAATTTATTCAACTCCCCCTAAATATGAATTCTCATTAATTAATGTTTCTCCCCCTTTTTGCCCGGAAAAGACAAAGGGATGAGGGGCCTGCATGATAAAGGATAATAGGCAATAAATCAGGAAAGATGAAGAAATAAGAATGACAAGGGAAATAATGAGGATGCATTAAGTAAGAGAAAAAGGGAAATAGTTAAGGTTCATACATGAAAATATCCAAACTAAAGGAAAACAATACATGAAATAAAAGAACCACTCATCCTCACAAATACAAGTAAACAGCAAATGAAAAAAAATATCACATCAAGAGCCAGGAGCATCAGGTGGAGTATCATCGGGAAGAGAGCCGGTGCCGGAAGAACCTACCCCGCGGGGCATCTCCATACGGCGAATGGCATCAAGATGCTCTAAAAGGAGAGAGTCTTGATGAGCCTGGGCTTTATCTCGATGGGCTTGTGCTTCCTCCCAGGCTGCATCTCGACAAGCTTGTGCCTCGCGGTCCTGCTGCATCGAAAGTAAAAGCTCCTGCATAAGCGCTCGGTCCTGACGTCGATCCTCCTGAATCTGTTCAACCTGAGAACGGACAAACAAAAAATTCTCCGACTCGACGGGTGCGGGAATATGGGAAGGGGAGGGACGATGGATAGAGCGGGAGGGGGAGGGACGACTGGGGGCAGGGTGAGAGGAAGTGGCGGAGTGAGAAGAGGTGGAGGGGGTGAGGGGAGGAGTATCCGGTGACAAATGACCACAAGAGCGACTGACTGAGGACATGTCAACGGTTTGATATTTAGTGATGGGGATATCGGTGGAGACGCGGGGGCAACCGGTGGCAAGACAAAAACGGGTAATAATGGCAGCAAAAGGGAGGACTTGTCGAGCGGGGCTGGAGGGGAGGATCCTAACAGTCCTAATGACACTAAAAAGGTAGGCGGGGAGGTCGATGTGAGCCCGAAAGCTAATAGAAAACATAAGGCCCACGTGCTGGTTGGTGATTTGGGTGGTGTTTGCACGTGGAAGAAGACATGCACATACGATCCAATTAAGGACCATAAAGTCAGGATGTAAATGTTTATGGAAGATAGTGACAGTGTCGGGAGGGAGGAGCCTAAAAACAGTGTTTAGGACAAGAGATGGATCGGGACATGTATCGGATGTCCAAGGGAATGAGGGATTAGTGACCCTAGGGAGGGGGATGAGTTGAGCTATCGAGTCAGGAGAGACAATAATCTCCCTACCGCGCACCTTAGAATAAATGATATTATTCTTTTCGTGCATCCCAAAATAAAATTCCCGAACAAGGTCGGGAAAAACGGCATCCGGGAGAGAGAAGAGAGGGTCCCATCCTAAATTTGAAATCCACGAATGCCAAGTGGTGCCGTGGAGAGAGTGGAGATTAATAATTTTCTCCCTAACGATAGAACGGGTAGCGAAACCTTGTGTGTGATAAAGAGTGTGTTTGGAAAGGGTCCTCCAACGCAGCTTAAGGTCGGGTATAGCTGCAATGGCACGGGTCTCCTCATCAGAGGACGAGGATCGTTCCTCGGGGGAATCGCTTATACGGCGTTGGCGACGATTACGGGCTAGGTAAAAACGACTGAAACTAGAGCCTACCCGGATAAATTCCAACCAATCCACCAATCACACCAATAAACCAACGATCAATCAGAATAATCCCATCCTCCGTTAGGAATAAAAGAAAATTATTAAAATTTGATTAAGATAAATTCCATGAAAGTAATTGAAATTTAATTTGGTAAAAATAAGATTATCATGGAATATATTTTAATCAGGGGCAGCACAAACTAAATCAAATGAAAAGATAGCCCCAAAATAATTTGTAGAGATATACACACATTCATATATATAAATGTTGGAAAAAAGATGAAATCGATTAGATGTTTATTAGAAGACCCAACAGCATATATATATATATATATATATATATCTGTGTGTGTGTGTGTGTGTGTGTATCGATATATAAATATATATACATATATAGGTATATATAAATATATATAAATATCGATATATATATGTGTGTGTGTGTGTGTGTGTGTGTGTGTGTGTATCGATATATAAATATACATACATATATAGGTATATATAAATATATATAAATATCGATAGATAGTTATATATATATATATATATAATAAAGGAGGATAATTTTTTTTTCTAAACCAACTGATGACTGAAATTAAATCTTGAGGGATTTGGTGTTTATCAACTCACGGTTAAAATGAAGCCACATGTCTTTTACCCCACATTCTCACTCAGCATTCAGGTACATTTACACGCGCATCCACTCACAAGAGCTGCAAAAGCTGAAAGCTTTATTGCACAAGGTTCAAGTAAATGTTGGTAAGAAGTCTCTGCAAATTGTGTATAGTCCTGTCACAAAACGCCTTTTTCCAATGGAGAAATAATCTCATTTGTACAATAAACCTTTATCTGATGAACATACCTCTCACCATCTCATTTCTGAGTCCACACCACTTTGAAACTCTTCATCAGCTTAATTAGTGAGGACCCATTTTGAAACTCTCTCTCTCACGATGTTGGGGCTTCAGAAATTTTTGCAAATTTTGGCTACAGAAGTTGGGGCTACAAAAGGTCTCTTCTTACTACGGTGAGGAAGCGGTATTTTTATGTGTCTGTTGAAGCGGTATTTTCATGTGTGTGTTAAAATGAGGTCAGGTTGAGCCTCTTCAAATTTCATTTTCTCTTTGAAGCTGTATTTTCATATATTTTTATTATATGGTTGCATGATATGTAGAAATCATGAGAACACGTTGAAATCACACCCGTTGAAATCACGACAATTTGTTTAGGCTCCCAGTTATCTAACAAGACGACCTTCCAATTTTATTCCAGTGGACGAGGTATATTCATTGCCATGAAAAATTTATCTTGCAGATCTCTAGATGTAAGGACATTTTTGTCCATTATCAATTTGTATGTCGTACGCCGTTTCACCGTTGAAGAGACTCAAGATCGCATCTACATCAACGGATCCGAATATCAAAGCGTCTTCAACATCATAGCCTCTGCAAGAATGAACTTGGTAAAATTTTGTTTTTACGTTCCTTAAAGTTCATATTTAGTATTGGGAAATTTTTATAAAATGTTTTTTATAAAAATAAGAAGTAAGTTTTTTAAAGCAATATGAGGCTTTTAAAAAGAATTTTATTTTTCTGGGAAAACCGGACCGGTCCGCCCCCTACCGGACCGATCCGCAACCGGACCGGTCCGCCCCTCAACCGGACCGATCCGCTTGCTGCAGATCCAGTATTCCCCGGACCGATTGCGAACCGAAGAGGCCAAAATTTAAAATAACCGATCCGAGGTCGGACCGATCCGCCCCCAAGCCGGACCGGTCCGCCTGGGATAAATTCGGCCAGATTCGCTGCAGATTTTTTAGGCTCAAAGTTTTCCTATTTAAAGCCAACTTCGGGGAGTTATTTTTAAAGACTTTTCAAGACGATTTTCAGAGTCCTAAATACTCTAAGTCTTCACCTTTTTGAGTCCCAAGACTTTTTTTGATTCACACCAAAAATCCCAATTACTTTTGTGAATCTTTTGGAACCCTAGAACACAAGTTTTGCTATTGTTCAACCCTTGTGGAGAAGCCGTTCTCTTCTTCATTGCTTCCCTCCTGGAAAGGTAAAATTACAGCCGCCGACATAGGAACCGACACCTGCGGGTATTTCTGTGTCACACACTTGTGGAGAAGCCGTTTCTCTTCTTCATTGCAGCCCACCTGGAAAGGGATATTTCCATCCGCGACTACAGAATTCGATACCTGAGGGTAATTCTTAGTCAAACTGTATTTCATTGTAATCCGATTGTAAGCCGTTCTCTTACAAAATTATAGTGAAATAAAAGGTTTTGCCCCTTTGGGGGATTTTTCCTGAAACTGTTTGTTTTTATCCTGCATGCTATATTTTATTTGATAAATCATCTAGATGCATGTCTTAGGGTTTAACTAAAATTTGGGTTTAATTAAAAACTGGATTTTATTTGAGAAGTCGCAATATTTCCGCTGTAGCTGCACTCTCACTAGAGTTTTTTTGGTTCATGTCCATCTGTAGAGTTGTGTTTTTTCTACCAATTATGTTTGAGATCTTAATTTTTTGGGACCTGCGTCTATCTGTAGAGTTTTTTTTTTTGCTTAATAGACCATAACATATCGACACCCAGTAGATCTCTAGAGTTTTTTTTTTGTTAATGTCCATCTGTAGAGTTGGATTTTTTCTACCAACTCTGTTTCAGATCTCTACTTTCTCTTTGATTTTATAGATCTCTATTTTCTACAGCAGCTATGGCAATAAATGTTGAGAGTGAGAGCCAACGAAAAAGGTGATGAGAGAGATGAAGACGGTGAGACCGGAGTCAAGCGAAAAGGGTGATGAGAGCATCACTACTCGAAAGCAATCGTAAAGACCATAAATTGGTGGTAAGCTTCACAGATAACAACACATTTGTTTTTTGTTTTGACTCCTTTTTTACTTGAATAATTAGATGAAAGTGATTAGTAATTATGTCTTGATTCAAAATCGCCAGCCGAGGTCTTAAAATTTCCATTATTATTTATGATGATAATGATTATTAGTTTATATGTTGTACCCATTTGTTTTTTGTAAAACAATATTTTTGATATTTAGACGGCTTTGTGTTCGTTTTTTTTACGTTGCTCTTTGAAAACAGGTAGCCACTTCTGATTCAGAGCACAAGGCTCACTTTACAGATATCTTTATTCTTCTCATTCCTCCCATTAATTTCTCTTTCTCTGTCCCAACGGATTTTACTAGCAGAGAAGCTCTGGTTTGGGCAGCTAAATCCAAAGCTACTGAGAGGAATTGAAAGAAAAGGAAAGAAGAATTGGCTGGAAATAAAAAAGAATATGGCTGCAATGACGTAGAAGGTGGTCAACAAGACAGAAAAAAAAGGAGACATAAACAAAGCAGAAGATGGTCATTTGCCTCAAAAACATAACAGTAATCTTTATTACGATTTATTTTTTTGGGTGTATGAAATGTATATATGATTTATTGTTGATTTGTTTTCGTTGTATATATCAGTTGATGATTAAAGTGGAAGCTTAATAAAGGGGTGTACATATCCAATATATAAAAAAAGATTTTAAATTTTTTGGTTAAGGTAAGGGTTTTTAAGAGTTTTCTTAACATATTTAAAAAAAGAGTTTTCTTATCATAATTTTTTTTAATTTTATAAAATAACTTTTTGTAAATAAAAAAAACGTTTTTCATGTTCTGTAACTATTTTTAATCCTATCATTTTCGATTTACTAAGGCTCACAGAGGTTATCATAAAAACTATGCATTAAAATAAAAAAAATTATTAGATTAGTATCAAAAATATTCATGACAAATCATTTTTTACCTCACTTCTACTTATTCTGAATAAAGTTGCCACCCCACCTTTTATTCCCTCTATTGTCGTGAACCACACCGATTTCAAAGCCTACTCATAACAAAAGGCAACTTTTCGATTCTTCGTAATTAATGTCTAAAATATAACATCACAATATTGTATTGATTACAGTAATACATATTATGAAAAAGGATAGGAATAGTAAAAGACAAGTAGTTGGGAGTACAGAATTTGTAAATTTGTGATTTATAGTAATACATAGTATGAAAAAGGATAAAAAAAAATTATTTTTATTTTTAGTCTCTATTTTGAGTGAAAAACATATTATGGGATTTAAAACTGTTGTTTTTTTGTTAAAAACTATTAAAAAACTGTTGTGTTTTGTTATTTTTTTTAAACTGTTTTTTTAAAAACTTTTTTTTTATTTTGTTAAATATGTTTTTTCGTTAAAACTCTTTTAAAATAAAAACTGTTTTATTTTAAAAGACTTTTTTAAAAAAAAAAATTGTTAAAAATTGTTTAGATGTCACCAAATATCCTTTTTTGTAGAAAAGGTTTAATATTTAACGACGAAATATGTAGCAAAATATACTATAGTCTAATTTAAAAAATTAGTAATATGTAGAATAATAATAATAATAATAATAATAATAATAATAATAATAATAATAATAATAATAATAATAATAATAATAATAATAATAATAATAATAAACTTATATTTTATCTTAAAGTGTAAATTTTATTTTGTCTAAAATAGTAAATATGTTTTAAAATCATATTATATTTTTATGAAATGGGAAAGGGTATATCATATTATTTAGTTGTTGATCGTTCTATTTATCGTGACTATTGTGTTGTGTCTTCTTTAAATAAAGCGGGTTAATACAAACTCCATCTTTTAACTATCATATTTTAATTGTTGGTGTTGAAATGATAGGGTTCGCGAATTAATTTATAACTTTGCATGAGTCCGTATCATGATATCGTGTTTTTTTTTACCAAACCTAATCGTTGTTACTAAATATTCAGAACGTTTTTACAACAGTGCCATCGGCACGGGTACACCTTAGTATATATATATATATCGAGAGAGAGCAATGGAAAAATAATACCTTGAAGAGAAGATGGAAATAGCAACCACAGATCAAATGGATGAATGAAAGAAGGTTTTATGGAGGTTGAAAGCGTGGGAAGAGGAAGAGAGTGGGGGATAGGGAAAATGAGAGATAGAGGAAAGAGGGGAAAATGAAAAATTGTGGGAGAAAGAGGAAAGAGAGTGAAGAATGGAAGATGTGGGAGAGAGAAAATCTGGAAAGAGGGGTTTTGGGAAAACGTGGTGAGTGGATAGAGAGGGGCGGCAGTTTTGGGAAATGAACTGCACGATTTAAACGCAGGTCGTTCGAACGAGTGATGTCGTTCGAATGAGGCATTTCGAACGAAGTCACAGTGGCAATTCGTTAGATAACTCGTTAGAAGTTCGTTCGAACGACATTTCGAACGAAGTGACATAATGAGTCTTTATAAATGTCGTTAGAAATCTCGTTCGAACGAGAATTTCTGACGAAAATCAATAATTTTTAAATAAAAATAACATAAAATAGGGTTAAAAATAACATAATAATAGGAATTGGGAAGGCCCGAACAATGCCAAAATGTGATTGTGATAGTCCGAACTTGAGTCAACATATCCAAATGGCGGGAGTGAGAATGTAGGGGTGTGAACAATATGAGTGAGAGTTTTTAGCCACAACAATGTACAAGTGCGTAATGCCAAACAATATATACGCGCAATATTCACTCACATTAGCCTTGTGTCAAGAAGGAAATATTATTGAACACTTAAACACGAATGTAACAGGCGTACAAAATAGATGATTCTCTCGCCAATAATGTCACACTGAGAAAGAAATGAATCGATTACATGTGCATGCCCATTGATCTTCAACTTATGTCTCCCATGAGTAGCAATAGATTGAGACTATTCCTTTTTAAAGAATCAATCAAGCTATTAATTTTGGCCTTGGCATTATATATCATTTTCAATGCTTCTATTATGGCACACAACTGAGAATGAAAATGGTGGCATTTCACGCAAAAACTTTGTATTTTTCGCAAACCTCTTTTCCATTGCTTGAAACGGTAATCAACCGGAAGAATATAATTACTTTTGTTTCAATCCGGGCAACGGATGATCATGCACAAGTTCGATTGCTTATAACAGATGTGACAGGATTGACAAGACAACACCAAATCTCACTTTTCAAGTACAATGTGAACAAGATATCCGCAATATTTCGTGAACAGTGTGTGCAAAAGGCAAAGGTGTGAAGAAATCACAACAATATATATCATAAAAAACCATTTTTATGCACAGGATAAACAAGGTCTGGATTAACTACTCATCGAAAGCCACGTGGATATGGAAAAAGATAATGATCCGAATACATCGACCACAAAGCCATATGGACAAAAATTTTGAAAGCTATTCTAGCCATTCCCGTTTTCCTTGAAAATAAGAAAAAAATATTTTTGACATTTTGAATAAAATATATACAAAAGAAATCTAGTTCATAGGTATAAAAATATACAAAAGAAGCAACCTACACTAGCTAAACGGCTTCGATCTCAATCAATGGAGCAAACCCCAATTGATTTCCTAAGGTTTTCAAACCTAAGGGCATCTAGAGGTTTAGTAAAGATATCGGCCAATTGTTGATCGGTGGGAACGAAGCTTAGAGAAACAATTTTTTCTTCAACCAAGTCACGAATGAAATGTTCACGGATCTTAATATGCTTGGTTCTAAAATGTTGAACGGGATTACGGGAAATATGAATTGCACTAGTATTGTCACAATATATAGTCATAGTGCCTTGGGAAATACCGTAATCTTCCAATATTTGTTTCATCCAAATGAGTTGAGTGCAACAACTCCCGGCGGCAATGTATTCAGCCTCCGCCGTGGACAAAGAAATAGAATTTTATTTCTTGCTCATCCATGAGACAATTGCACTTCCAAAATAGAAACAACCGCCAGATGTACTTTTATATCCATCAACATCTCCTGCCCAATCGGCGTCTGAATATGCCGATAGACAATCATTGGTGTCAAAAGAGTACCAAATTCCAAAAGATAGGGTCCCACTAACATATTTGATGATACGTTTGATAGCAAGTAAATGAGACTCTTTTGGAGCGACTTGATAACGAGCAAAAACTCCTACACTAAAGGAAATATTCGGACGGCTAGCAGTTAAGTAAAGTAAACTACCTATCATACTTCTAAAAAGAGTATGATCTACATCCTTTCCGTCGGTATCCTTACTAAGTTTAATAGATGAACTCATAGGAGTACGAGCATGTTTAGCGGATTCGAGTTTAAATTTCTTAACGAGGTCTTTAGCATACTTAGTTTGGGACAAAAATATCCCACTTTTGAGTTGACGAACTTGAAGACCTAGAAAGAAAGTAAGTTCACCTACCATACTCATCTCAAATTCATTGTGCATTTCTTTTGAACAAATTTGAGTATGTTTATCACACGTAGACCCAAACACTATGTCGTCGACATAAACTTGAGCAACTAGGATACCTTTTTCATCACGGCGAACGAAAAGTGTCATATCTACTCCCCCTCTCAAAAAGCCACGAGAAAGGAGATAAGAGGTGAGTCTTTCATACCAACCACGAGGTGCTTGTTTCAAGCCATATAGAGCTTTCTTTAGGAAGAAGACATGAGTAGGATGTTTTGGATCCTCAAATCCTTTTGGTTGTTCAACATAGACTTCCTCTTGAATAATACCATTTAAAAAGGCACTTTTTACATCCATTTTATATAATTTAAATTGAAGATGACATGCTATGGCAAGTAGAAGGCGAACTGATTCTAACCTAGCAACAGGAGCAAAAGTTTCTTCAAAATCAACACCTTCTATTTGGGTGTATCTTTGAGCAACTAATCTAGCTTTATTTCGAACAATGACACCATTTTCATCCATTTTATTTTTGAAAATCCATTTAGTGCCAATGACATTGGTATTAGAAGGCCTAGGTACTAATTCCCAAACATCATTTTTCTTAAATTGAAACAGTTCTTCTTGCATAACATTAATCCAATGTTCATCTTTTAATGCTTCTTTAAAGTTTTTAGGTTCAATTTTAGAAGTATAGCATACATAGGTAACTTCATTTTCTAATTGCGCCCTAGTCTTGACACCTACCTCGGGATCTCCTATAATTTTTGAAGTGTCATGACTTTTACGCACCCAAGGAGTAGCTTCCTTTTTCTCAGTAGTTGGAACAAACAAATCATTTTGAGATTCAATACTTTCAACATTTGACACAACGTCACACTCACATGACAAATCTTCCTCATTATCAATTGATGTGGCTGGAGCATCATCTTTTATGACAACATTAATGGATTCCATTACTTTAGAGTTACTTAAGTTGAAAACTCTTAAGGCTCTACTATTTTGAGAATATCCTAGAAAAATACTTTCATCACTCCTTGAGTCAAATTTGCCTAGAAGTTCCCTATCTCGAAGAATATAGCATGGACTTCCAAACACTCTAAAATAGGACAAATTAGGTTGCTTACCCATCCACAATTCATAAGGAGTTTTATTAGTGTTAGGACGCAAATAAACTCTATTTACTGTGTGACATGCAGTGTTAACCGCTTCGGCCCAAAACCTACGAGGCACATGTCTTCCTAGGAGCATAGAACTTGCCATTTCTTGGATCGTTCGATTTTTTCTTTTTACTATACCATTTTGTTGAGGTGTTCGAACGACCGAGAATTCATGTTTTATTCCTATTTCATCACAGAAGGCATTCACATCGGATTCCTTGAATTTGGTTCCATTATCACTCCTAAAGCGATTTATGGTAACACCGTGTAGATTTTGAAGAGCTCTACATTTAACAGTAAGAAAATCAACTGTTTCAGATTTTTCTCTTAGAAAGCCTACAATAGAGTACCTAGAGAAATCATCCACCATAACTAAGATGTATCTTTTTCCTCCTATGCTCTAGGTACGAGTGGGACCCATAAGGTCCATGTGTATCAATTCTAAGACACGAGAAGTTGTTATAGAGCTTAACTTCTTATGAGGACTTTTAATTTGTTTTCCAAATTGACACGACCCACAAATGGTGGACGTTGGCTTTCCTAGTGGCCGTAAGCCTCGAACTAGCTCTTTTCTCACTAGTCTATCAAGATCTCTAAAGTTTACAGACCTAATCTTTGATACCAAAGATCGGTAGATGAGGCTTTTGCATTATTGCAAACTAAAGATGGTTTAGTAATGATTCCATAACAATTGTCACTAGTTCTAACACCTTGTAAAATAGATTCACCTGACTGATCATAAACGGTGCACTCCGATTGACTAAATTTCACATCAAGATTTTCATCACATAGTTGGCTAATACTTATCCAATTAGCCTTGAGACCATTAATATAAAGAACATTTTTAAGTTTAGGAAATTCGAAGATTTCAATAGATCCCCTACCCATGATTTGAGACTTGCTACCATCCCCAAAAGTGACTTTACCATCTTTATAGTTTTCGAGAATGGTAAATAGAGATTTATCACCAGTCATATGTCTTGAACAACCACTATCAAAGTACCACTGAGAGGTATTTTGAGCCTTTAGTGCCACATGAGCAACAAAAGCTTTCTTGGTTTGATTTTTCTTAACCCAAGCTTGAGTTGTTTTCTTTCCTTGATTGGCTCTAGTCTTATAATTGGAATTATTTCCTTGGACTTTAGAAAACCTAAGAAACTCTTCCATTAGACTTTTGGAAGTATTGACTAGATACTCGACTTGACTCTTAAGATTAGTTAAGGAGATATAGGGTTGTTTAGAATTTGTGAATTGAGTGTTCTTTCCAAGTTTGTAGCAAAAATCTTTAAGATGACCCCGTTTGTGACAATATGTGCATACATAGGGTTGTTTTGGGCCGTCTTTTAAAGGTTTCTTAGAAGAATTTATTTTAGGAACTTTAGATTTTGTAACAAACTTAGCAACAGGTTCGGTTTTGACTTTTGAAGAATTTCCTTCTTCATATCCTATACCCTTTCTCTCTTGATAACCTTTCTCCTTATATCCTAAAACAAGACCTAGAAATAATTTTCCCATTCTTCCTGAATTATCCTCGAGTGTGACTTTAACTTCACGAGAGGACTCGAGATCTTTTTCAAGTTGGGCAATTTTAGCTTCTAGAGATGTTCTAATTTCTAAAGATTCATTAAGATCTTTGTTAACACCTTCCAAGGAGATAATTAAGTCACATTTTTCTTTACCAATCATGATAAGCTTTTCAGAAAGAGATATCTTAATTGCCTCGAGTTGACTAACTAAAGCCTCTTTCTCCTTCAGGCCTTTCAACTCTTTTTCTAAAGTTAAGACTTTAAAGGTTAATCTTTTGTTAACTTTTTGAATGTGAAGAGATTCATTGTAGAGTTCGAAATAAGCAGATTGTAGTTCACTCTCATCTATATCACTATCACTCTCTTTTTCATCACTACTAGTAGAATGAGTAGAAACAACCTCAAGATTTTGTTCGGAATTGTCAACATTAATGTATGACACACTCGAATTACTAGCATGGCTTGCCATAAAGGCAGTGAAGTTATTTCTAGACGGGTTAGAGTCATCAGAGTCTTCAGACTCATTATCACTGTCACTTAGAGTAGCATTGTAAACAGCTTTTTAGTTCTTCCTCACATTACTGTCCAACGGGAGTCAAAATAGTTTCATCATTAACAACCATAGTAGGAGGATACCATCCTCTTTCAACAGTAACCCAAACACGTTCATCAATTGATTTAAGAGCGGATTTCATACGTGCTTTTCAATAGGTATAATTATTTCCATCAAACAAAGGTAGTCTATTCGAAGAAAAACTATCCATATAACCTCCAGGATTCATCTAAATAACTTTTAGAGACTAGCTCTGATACCAATTTGAAGTTTCAAGGTTATATGTTCTTAGTTTAATTCGTAGAATACACACACGCAATCCAATTTTAATATTAGCAATAAAGTGATATTCTCCAATTTCAATTTAAAAGTAGATTCACAAGTTCGCAAGAACAAATTTCAATTAATGCAATGGGATTGATGACTTGACTAATTAAGATAAACTTATTCCAATTTTATTCATTTTATCCTAAGCATACATCTAGGTGATGCAATAAAGTAAAATGTGAAAATCCCAACCACAACACGCCGATGTACGAGGAAAACCCAAATAGGAAAAACCTCGGACGGCTGGGCCTAGACAAAATCCACTACAAAAATAGGTTTTACAAGAGACTCAAAAGACTTACAGACATTGACTCACTCATGACTTTCTTATGCCGTCCTCGACCTCTGAGCTCCAACGCGTTGCTAGACACTCCTCGTGTCACAGTATCCACCGAAGCCCAAAACCACCGTCTCGTCAAAGCTTGAATGCAGAGATCCACCGCAAACTTGCTTGTTGAATGTCGATTTGATTGAAGGAGTTTTGTTTCAAAAGATGATAAAAATGTTGGAGATGATTTTTACCAAAAAGATGGAAGTTATAGAAAAAGCTCTAAAGAGAATAATGAACTTCCTTGACCTTTGAAACTTATTTTTGTCCATATAAAATAACTAAAAAAGTAGTGGACCAAAACAGTTGTAGGAAAAAACTGCTTAAAAAAATAAGTTTAAAAATTCAGATCTGGTAGAACTCGTTTGAACGAGGTCGTTTGAACGACTTGCCGTTCGAACGAGTTATCTAACGAGGTTCCAGTTTCGAATTAGATAGGTCGTTAGAAATCTCGTTCGAACGAGATCGTTCGAACGACCTTTCTAACGAACTTCTAATGAAGTTCCAATATATCCTGGGGAAAGTCGTTAGATCCAGGTCGTTCGAACGACCTGGATAAACTTCGAACGAGATTTTCATATTTTGCACAAATTTGTTCAAATTTATTTCAAAGATTTTTCTTTATGAAAATTACTTATTTAAGAACATTTCTTGATATGAAAATTTCTTAATTAGACAAAATACTCCAACACATAAAATTTATTTTGGTCATATACCTTTGTAGGATAGCTAGCATGGCATGCATATTGATGACGCGTGAACTTTGGATGCGATGCTTGTATCTTTACGTTGAATGATGCTTGATGCAGAATGACCCAAAATTGTTTTGTCCAATGGAATATAGCCAATATAACAAATGACTCGATTGGAAATTTATCCTTACAAGATTAAGAAATCAGAAGCTTGTTTGTGTTTTTTCGAGATAAAATAGAACCCTAATAGTGGGAAAGATAATAAATGCCCATCGGAAGAAACTAATTGACACTAAGCGTTCAAAACCTCTAGACCAAATTCACATGGACCTAATGTGTCTATCTAAAACTATTAGTCTTCACGGTATCAATCTTATTTTGGTGATGGTTAATGACTTTAATCAGTTTAGATGGGTAGTGTGACCATCCCCGGATTCATCTCCTCTCTCTCTCTCTTCCTGGGTGGGGAAAAAGGAAAGGGGGAGAAAGGTCTCGCGCCCTCTCTACCCTAGAAGCACTTCGGCCGTCGTCGATGTGGGGTGAATGTAAATAGATGGAGTCGCCAGCCTATTTTGCACAAAATAGGCAAAAGAACTTGTCACCTCCTCGAGAGAGCGGCATCAAAGACAAACTGATGCTTACGAAACTAATAGTTCAAAGGTTCGGGGAATAAGTTACAGAATGGCAAGGTGTTAGGCACCCATCCCTCCCTTTCGGTCTTTTATGGGCTTGTGTTACTGTTTTCCTTAACTTCTCTATGAATTGTGTGTGTGTGTGTGTGTGTGTGTGTGTGTGTGTGTAAATGGAGATCGGAATCGCCTAACTCATACCATGAAAAAGATAGAGTGAGTTCATCCATAGGAATCTTCGCAAAACAATATCTAGAAAATACGGTTTATGCATTTATCAAAATATTGATCGTTATGATGAAATGATAATATATGTTGGGATAAAATGCCAATAAGGATCACAAATATAATGTATATTGAAGTAATGTATAGATGAAAAGGATGAAAATGCGAAAATGTGAAAATTGGAAAATTGGAAAAATTAGAAAACTGGACTCGAGTTTTGGATTTTAACCCAAAACACCTACGTAGCCTATAAAGGCGTCAAAGTCCACGTAGTTCGCATGTGGCATGTGGGTGGCGTTTATCCCATATATTTTAACGGGAATTTATTATATGTGTGCATAGAAAATGTGTTTTAGCTTTGAGAAATTGTAATGGATAATCCATTTGGAATTTATAGACGTAACCCTCTTTTTGTTTGTTTTGAATTTTCATAGAAAATAAAGTATGTGAAATATAACTAATAAAAAGGTGAGATATTAATTTGTGTGAACTAAAGTAAAGTATAAATTAAGAATTTATGTAACTAATGCAACAAGAAGAAATTTAAAGAGAGGAGAGAGAATAATTTTGGACCTTCTTTGGAGAATTGAAGCTTGATTTTGATCTTGGATGAGCTTATTTGGATGTTGAGATGAATGTTTGAAGTGAGAGAATGAGATTTTTCCAAATTGGGTATAAAAAGGATGGGAATGTAATATGGAATGTAATTTCACATAAGGAAATTCGCTGATTGCAAGAGAATATTATTGAGATCACTGATATTGATGGATCTGAGGCGTGCTTTGGGAGTGAGGTCATGCCCTCTATTTATAGCATAAGATGGGTGCCGATCAGCATAGCCCTAGCCCTACCAATCGACAGGTAACCCTAGACACACTGCCAAGAGGCAGGGAAATAGACCTACAAATCGACAGCCTCGTGCAGATTTTTTTAGAAAAACAATTGTAGAACACAATCCCTAAATACAAAATGTGCACGGGACATAATGTTAGAAAGGTAATTTAGATATATTAAAGAGTCCTTTGTACCTCTCCCGGGTCCCAAGTTGACTTTGGGCCAAACGTGACCAAGAAACGCTCGTTAGTCCTTTGGACAGGGGATCGTCGGATGGAAATGGATCATTCGTCCGAACAGTTAGTTAAAATCATGCACGAGGTGGATCATTGGAAAGGTTACATGAAGTACTTCAACATTCAAAACAGATTCACTTGGTTCAGAAAGTCAACCTTGGTCAATGCGGACCCGAAAGTGCCCGGTGATCTTTCGAAGTTAAAAGGGTCGTTCATTCGTACTGTAAAGTTAATTTGTCCATGGGAATGAATGTTAGAAAGGTTATTCAATCCCCTTCAAAAACTTATTCAGTCTCATTCGATCTGAAGAGTTGACCTTGGTCAAACGGAGCCCAAGAGCGCCCAGTGGCCCCTACATCAGTTTTTAAGGGAAAATGAATCATTCGTCCAAATGGTTATGTCATTTCGTGCATGGGGTATACCATTAGAAAGAGGTTTCAGTGCCCTTTTAATATTCAGAGATATTTCACTCTGAGGATAAAGTTGACTGGGGTCAAATCGAAGCTCGGGAGCACTCGGGGGGCTACAAATCTATTTTTGGCGATAAAACGGTCCATTCGTCTAAATCTTTATGCCGATTCACACACGGGGAGGAAAATTAGAAAGTAGATTTAGAGCCCTTCAAACATTTAAAGAACTTTCGCTCTGACGATAGAGTTAAACGGAGTCAAACGGGGCCCAAGAGCGCCCGATGACCTCTAGAATAGTACTCGGAGTATGACCGATGGTTTGTAGAGATATGGCGAGGTTCTAGAGACATAAGGAGAGATTTAGGGGTCCTAGAATGTGGTGTCTATAGATTCCCTCAATGAGTGAGCTTGGAACAAGTGAAATTCGTCGAATAGACACCACATGATGTTTTGGAAAGAGGTTAATTCTGCGAATCTAAGGGATGAGGATGACCGATTAAGAGGGTCGAGGTAGATTTTGGGAACCTAGGGAAATGATGGGTGTAGACACCACATTTAGGACCCCCTAAGTCTCTCCTTAGACCCCTAGAACTTCCTTTTTCCATCACAAACCTAGGTCGCACTCCGAGTACCGATCTAGAGGCCATCGGGCCCCTCGAGCCCCATTTGACTTTGATCAAATCTATAGTCAGAAAGAAAACTCTTTGAATTTCTGAAGGGATCCGAATACACTTTCCAATGGTCTACCCCGTTCATGAATTAGCATAACAGTTCAGACGAGTAGACCATTTCATTACCAAAAATTAATTTAGAGGCCATCGGGCTCCCGAGCCACGAATTGACCCTAATCAACTCCACCGTGAGAGTGAAAGCTCTTTTAATCTTCAAAGGAAATTGAAACCCCTTTCTAACAATCCACATCATCCATGAAACAGCATAACCGTTCGAACAAATGATTAGTTTTCCCATAAAAATTGATCTGAAGACTATCGGGCACTCCAGGACTTTGTTTGACCAAAGTCAACTCTTCAGCTTGAACGAGACTGAATGAATCTCTAAATATAACTGAATACCCTTTCTAATAATCATCCCCGTGCACGATTCTGACCTACGGTATAGATGAACGATCCGTTTTACTCCTAGAGGCCACTGGGAACTTTTGGGCCCTGTTTGACCAAGGTCAACTTTCGAACCGAGGGAAACTCTTTGGAATGTCTAATTACATCTTATAACCTTTCCAATAGTCCATCCCGTGCATGATTCTGACTTACCATGAGGACGAACGATCCATTTGCGTCCGACGATCTCCCGTCCAAAGGGTCGATGTGCGTTGTTGAGCCATATTTGACCTAAAGTCAACTCCTGGCCCCGGGAGCGCTCCAAGGAACTCTTGACGGTCTCTGAAATACCTTTCACATGGTATGCCTCGTGTGCGATTTGGATCAATAGTTTGTGCGCTATGATCATTTTTCCAAAAAATTCCACACAAGACTGGCAATTGGCAAGTCCTGAACCCTGCTTATCGACAGAGTGACAAGGGTGACCTTTCGATAGGCACACCCTAGGGTAGGCCGATCAACACCCCCTTTTACCTTATAAATAAGGGGCATGACCTGACTCCCAACACACCCATCAAACCCATCAGCATCAATGATCTCAACAATATTCTCTCGAAGTCAGTGAAGTTCCATATGAGAAGTTTCATTCAAACCTAAATACCCATCATTTTCACACCCAATTTGGAAAATATCCTTCTCTCTCATCAACATTCAAAGAAGTTCATCCAAGATCCAAGCTCAATCTCCAAAGAAGGTCCAATTCCTTCTCCTACTCTTTTAAATCTCTTGTTTTTGCATAAATTACTTTAGATTCATAATCTAGTTTCACTCTAGTTCATACATATTAACATCTATGATTTTATTAGTATATTTCACATACTTTATTTTTCATAAAAGACCCAAAAAAATATAAAAGAGGGTTACACCCATAAATTCTGAACGGAATTATCAACCACACTTTTTCAAAACTAAAAATACATTTTCTACACGCACACATCTAATAAAATTTTGTTCGAATCTATGGGATAGACCCCACCCCTATTCTACATTCGAACTACGTGGACTTTGATGTTTTTATAGACTACGTAGGCATCTTAGATTAAAACCTGAGACTCGAGTCCAATTTTTTAATTTTCCAATTTCTCTCATTTTTCGAATTTTTTGAAATCCCTTGTACATATACATATAACATGCTTGTTCGTGTTTCATCGCACACATATTATCGTTTCCCAATAACGATCAATATCATGATGAACGTACATATTTTATTTTCTACATTTATTACTATTTTGGGAATATTCATGTGGATGACCTCACCCTATCTTTTTCATGGTATGGGTCGAACGATCCCAATTTCCATTATATAAACACATGAACACACTTCACGGGGATAAAGGAAAATATTAACTTTTGCCCAAGAGAGACTGAAAGGGAGGGATGGGTTCCTAACACCTTCCCATTTCGTAACTTAGTCCCCAGACCTTCGATCTATTGGTTTCGTATGCATCAATTTGTCCTTGATGCCGCTCTCTTGAAGTGGCAACATATTATTTTGCCTGTTTTGAGAAAAATAGATTGGTGACTATATCTCTTTACATTCACCCCGCACCGAAGACGGCCAAAAAACCTTTTCAAAGAGAAGGGTGCAAGAACACGACATAGTTCTTCCTCGAGTAATCCTCCTCCTTCCCCCCGGAACGAACGCCGCGCCGACCAGGATGGCCACAGTGGCAACTCTGGTGGGGAATATTTTTAAGAGGGTTAGACTCTATTTATATGGGTGTTTATTTTCTTGTATATTCCCCTATTTGCATGTTTCCCCTTATTAGTCATATATACCTCATGCTTATGCTACTATTCACATACTTTTAGAAGATTCTCCATGTACACTTCACACCACATCCACCTAGGATCACGTATATCCACATGTTGCACACATCACTTAGAAATCCATGCTTAGGTGTCACCAACACACGCCTACATTTTTATATATCCATGCTCACTCATCACTCACTCACTTGTAAATAGTTGCGCATCACTCACATATCACTTATCCATGCTTGGTATAGCTTTAGTATTGGTACTTGTACCTTGCTCCCTGTTTGGTATGAACAAGAAAAAGTTACTCTATCCATAAGATACAAATAAATGAATCATGCATGATTCACACGATATCACCAAAGAGCATTGTTATTAACCCAAATTTTGTCCCGTAACTAAAGAGTCACTTCGTGATGGGCGCTGGTTCGGCAGGTCGCAGTTAGCCTAAGTGATATGACTCTCACCTTCCATTGACCAAGTACCTTCGACGTATATCGAACGATTACCCCGCATCGTACCGCTTGAACGATGTCATGATGAGAGGTATATCACAAGGGAATCGTTCACGTACATCGAGTATATCGAATTCGCTCTTACACGTACCGTCCCCATGAGGTATATAGTGAGGCAATTCATGTACACTAAGGTATATCAAATGGCTTGTACACATGTACTGATTTCCCTCAAAAGCAAGATATATATCGTGGAAGTCACGCTAAAGGGGGAATCCTTTCCAATTCAGCCAACCAATTGCATACCCTTATATAGGTGTCAAGCCTAGGACACACATGTTAGATTGTCGATTTTGACCCAAAACTCTGTCAAAATTTCGGGTCGACCTGCACCCCAAATTTTTGTGCAATTTTTTTAAAACGGGACCCTGCCCGTGATCCTGGTTACAAGTCCAACCGTAGCTTCACATATGTTGCAAACCCAATTTTTCTAGGCTCGGGTCCCGTCCGGCACTTCATTTTGCATTTAGGTGAACTTAACATAAGTGAGAACCTAATAAACATAATAATCATGCCGAGACCCATCTCTAGTCTTTTCCTCTCTCTTTTTTCAAAAAGTGTCTAAAAACATTTTTCTTCTTTTATCAAAAAATACCAAAAACATTTTCGTCCTCATCTTCTCCAAAATGTCAAAAATATTTTCCTCCTTTTTGCTAAAAATAACAAATTCCCCTTTTTCTTTTCCAAAAATAAATTCCAATTTTTTTCCTTCTCGGGTCGATCACATACCCTTGGCCTGGCTCCTTATTGGCTTCGGTCTTCAATCAAACCACCCTGATGTTCTGTCAGTCCCCTTACTTCCTCCGAGTTTGAGACTCACCCGCCTTCCATGGAGAACACGGATCAAGTGCCAAATGTAAAACTGAATTTATTGACAGTTCTAGCATAGCTCATTGCCAAAATTGACAACCTTCAAACCGAGGTTCATGAGATATAAAGAAATAGGGTCCTTGTCCTCAAAGATCCTGAGGTCATTTTCACTCGCGCCATAGGTCCACCTTCACTCGAGCCTATCTGGGTTCCTAAAGAATACCATCATGCTGCACATGCTCCTCCTGCTAATGGGCCACCACCAGCCCAACTTCCTATGCCAAACCTTGCTTAGATCGGGGCTAATTTACCCATAATTGTTGATCCGAAAGAGGAAGAACTGAACAAGGTCAAGGAAGACCTCAAGATGCTAACCAAGAAATTCGACCAAGTCAGAATCTCTAGGAACTACATGGAATACACCCACATGTCTCCCTATCTTAAAGCCAGGTTACCAGAAAAATTCAAGATGCCCAATATCGAGAAGTTTGGAGGCAGTGGACCCCCAATCATTCATCTCCGTAGCTATCACCTATCCATGACTCTCCTAGGGGCTTCTGAAGAAATAATGGCTCAGATGTTCCAGTAGACTTTAAAAGATAGCGCCCTCCGTTGGTTCCTATCCTTTGAATAATCTAGAATCCACAGTTAGAAAGACGTTGCCCGTGAGTTCATGTCACAGTACAAGTACAACGAGGAGCTAGAGGTATCCCGCCGTGACTTAGAGCTACTTAAATAGAACCTTGGGGAATCAGTCAGCAACTTCGTAGCAAAATGGAGATAAAAACCAGCCACCATGACCAATCGGCCTTTCGAAAAAGAATAAGTTAGCATTGTGAAGAAGAACTTCCTATCATGTCAGAGTAACAATGGGAGGACAATACTACCCTCAGTTTTAAGCCCTACGAGAAGCAAGACTAGAAATCGAAGAAGGTCTTTCCATGACATAAGATGAACCGAAGAAAATCTCTAAACAATTTGAAAAGCCTGCTAGTACCATAGTCTCTACTATCAACAACATCTCTCAGCCTGCGACTTTATGGGCACCGAAAAGTCGCCCAAATCCAATTCGGAAGGAATATACCAAGATTCACGCTCTTCTCTCCGAAGTCTACTAGGCTCTCTTAAATTGAAACCTGATCAAACTCTTGGACCCTCGTCCGTTACCAAATCCACTTCCAAAAAAATTCAAACTAAATGCCCATTATGACTTTCACCAAACTGCTGGCCATACCACTGACCAATATTTCCATCTCCAAAACACAATCCAAAGCCTGATTGATCGGGGTATCATCACCACACCAGCTAATCCTAAACCAAACACTACCCATAATCCACTCCCAAATCATGCAAATGCCATCTTCCTAAAAGAATACTCAGAACTCAACATATCTACCCAAATCATGCCAAGTAAATCACCAGTCATACCCATATACTCTCCTAAACCTCTCCAAACATGCCCATATTTTCTCTTACACCCTACCAGCCTTACCGATCAAACCTTATCACTCCTCATCAGAGCATGCATCGCTGTCCATAACCATTCTAGAGGTAAAGATATGGAATTATCCGAAGTGCTGAACCAACTCCTAGATTTCGGGCTAAAATTGCCCTCCCAGATGACCATCGACTGTTAGATATTTAGCGAGTTATTCTTAGAAGCTTGAAAATGGGCTCGAGAGTCAAACAACTGGGTAGTTCTAGCTGACGAAGTCAGTCTAGATGACCTGGTCCAGATCATGGCAAATTTATTTCAACAGATTGGTGATATTTTTAGTATATCCGAGATGTTCAACGCTTTGAAATTATAAGGGCACCTAGTCCTTTCAGTCCTTCATTTCCCTGCTTAATGGGAGTAATTATACGAAGAGGCCATAGAAGTTATAGAGTGTATTGACCTTGCATGGAAAGGCAATTTCGTTGCCACCGGATGGGGGGATGATTTTGAGGATTCATATGAAGAGACAAATTCAGGAAAGAATAGTCTGATAGAGAACTTATACGGAGTGATATTATTCGAAGAGCTACTAGGATAGGTCAACCAGGTAGTTGAGAAACCCAATATCGATGAAGAAACATAGTTTCTATTTTTTCTCTCTTCTGTGAACCACATGATCGGGTCAGGGAGACATTACCAAAACTTAAACTTACTACCATTAGCATAAAGGGAAAGGTGTTGAGAACCTCCCTATGCCAAAAATGACTCTCAAAAAAAGTAAGGTCCTTGATCAACTGAATAAGACTCAATCTAATATCACTCTATGGGGACTTTTCATGTCTTCCCAAATACACCGAAATGCCCTAATCAAGCTACTCATAGGACCCATAGTTCCTCCCTCAACCATACCAGAAGAAACAGTGAACCTAGTTGCATCCTTGACCTCTACTCGAATGCTCTGATTTTCTAAAGAGGAAATCCCTAAGACTGGTCCCAACCATAATCATGATCTTAATATCTTTGTTGAAGTCATGGGGAAAACTGCCCCTTCTCACTCGTCGACAACAGATCAACTCTGAATGTTTGCCCGTTTACAACCCTCAATTGTCTAGGATTAAAAGTAAGTGACCTTGATCCAACCTCTGCTACCCTACGTGCCTATGACAACACCTGCCGAGAAGTAATGTGATCTATAAAGCTTGCAATAGGAGCTGGACCTATAAATCCTGTTGTTGAATTTCAAGTCATTGACACCCCAGCCTGTTTCAATCTACTGCTCGGACGACCATAGCTCCACAGCATAAAAGGGGTGTTGATGATATGAGAATTCATCCATAAGTCATTCCCATATCAGCAGATCAAGTATAACGTGCATAATAAATAAATAAAGCGAGTAAATAGAGAGAAGACGAGATATAGAGTGGTTCAGCCTTTAAAATAGGCCTACGTCCACTGTGTGCTTCGTTCTCATTATATGCGTTGCATTGTACAATATAATTGTGCCTAAAAAGGCATACAAGTATGAGAATAAAGGAGAGTACATGGAAGTATTGAGGATTCCGGTATGCTAGAGAGGTGGCTGCGATGTAGATGTGTGGCCTCCAAGTCGTATATTAAGTTTTGTAGAGAGAATATGTATTGTAGAATATCCCTCATGGGCATGTAATAGATCCCTAATTTCTAGGTGTGGCCCCCTATTTATAGGAGATATGCTCACGTGCTCTAATCACGTGACGTACATAAAATTTGAAGTTGCTGTAATGGAGAGGGATGTGGCCTTTCAGGCAAGCAATGTGAGTGTTGCATCCTGCCACAGGCTAGAGCCAAAGGTGTCGCACCTTGTACTGGGTAGCGATGCGGCCTTTTCGTAATGGCAAGTGGTATGTGCTGCGCCTAGTATTTGGTAGGGCCGCACCCCGTATTGAGTAGGGCCACACCCTATATTGAGAAGGTCTACGGTGTATAATCATATGCGGTGCAGAGTATCATCCATGGTAGGGTGTTGTATTTATACTATCAATAAGCCCCCAAGTCGTAGTGCTAAGAGATTGCGATTGGGGCCGCGGCTTATTTGAGTCATCTTATGGTGCCACGGTGGTTTGAAGTTGACGCTTCGTCTTCCCGTGCCCTCTTATATAAATTATTTTGGCCGTGGAATTCATTACGTTTTCTAAACCTTTAAGAGCATATCGAGAGTGAGTTCCTGCGCGTCTGTCTTCTTGCATTTTTCGGCGATCTTCCAAGGCTGAGTGTGGTGGTTTAAAGGCGATTTGAGGTTGATCATTTCCGACTTCTCCATTTCCAGGTAACTTTCTAGCCAACATCCTTTTTAATAGCTTTTGTAGTTCATAATTCTTCTTTAAATAGACGAACACGTGAATTTCTGCGTTTCTGAACTTTGTGTTGGATTTTTTCTAGATTGTGTCTGTTTTTCAGAAGAAAAAAAATGATTGCTTGATAGGAACCTAGGGTTTTGTTTGAATAATCTTCTAATTTCCAAGAATCGAACACATATTCATGATAAATAATTGTAATTTTTGCTAACGCATTCTTTGATTCAATCTTCATAATACGAAATGAACCCTTAATCAGCCACTACTTAGATCATATGGCCTGTATTTGAGTTGAATCGCATTGAATTATATAACTGTTCTTGTTGTTCTTGAATAAACCCTTCGTATTCTGGGTCTTCGATCTTTAAATGAATCAACATTTAGATACTGAACTGTTTGAGTGAGGGGCCGCAGCATGATAGAATATCCTTTTAGTAACTTTAGGTGTGGGTAGCGGCTGGTAGGATCTTAGGGCCGTAGGTCCTTTAGGTTAGAGTCAGTAGTGTTTTAGCCCATTAATAACGATGGTAAGGAAGTTAAACCTATCAAATCAATATGTTGTGGCGATAGTTGTCTTTTAGGGTTTTAAAACACCCACACTTGGCACATTTAGCCAATCTTTATTGATCATTTCTATTCACTTTAATCTTTATGTACTGTCGTGGTTTCATAGGGCGTTTTAGAATCATAATGGCTACGACGCCTAACAGCGGACTCTGCTTTGCAGGTACTGCTGCAGCCATATGAACTTTGACCCAGACGAATTGCTGAGAGGCTTTTGGGCAAAACATTTCGAAGCCTATCCCCCTGAGCTTCCTTTCGTGCCTCCTCTGAAGTCAATAGGGCCTTGTCAATTGAAAGATTGCCCCAACTGCGTAATACTAGACTCAGACTCCGCGAATTCTTCCTGTATGAAGGATTTTGAGGCCAAGCTAATGAAAAAGGAAGCTAATTCTAGTAACCAACCATTGGACATAGAATATGATACCGCGATAAGGGGTGCCACTGATGTTAGGACGAACCAGCTGGCCCATATGGGAGGGCTGAGAGACCTCTTGCTGCGATTGATATCCGCAGCATTATGACCTAAGATTGGGTTGATCAGGTATCTAAGGCCTTCGAGTTTCTAGAAAAATTAATGTTCTCAGCACCTGCTGCGAATCAAAGGTCGTGCGTAGCACTTTCTGACCGTGGGTTCTGTTTCCCACTACATGCTTTCATTTATGGGCTACGGCTACCAGTTCCCGTTCCCATCAGAAGAATTTTTCAAACTATGAAATTAGCACCAGCCCAGTTAGATCCCAATGGCTGGAGGGCCATTCTTTCCGCAGTCGTGCTTTGGGAGAATCAATTCAGGAAAGATATTACTCCCACGGAGTTTTTCTACTTCTACCACCCGAAGGAGAACTCTGTAAAGTTTGTGGGCTATTACTACTTCCCCGCCCGCGGCAGGGACGAGAACCTTTACTCTGGGAGGCCGACCAGTGTAAAGAACTGGAAGGGGAAGTATTTCTACATCTCTAGAGAAGGGTGGGAAGTTCACCCTGAGGAGAATGAGAGGGAGAAGTCGTTTATAATTCCGCGGCAATGGGGGTGCCCCTCCAAGATAGGTATTTTAATTATGGCTACGTCACATCCTTATAATTGCTTATTACTCTCTATACTAACCTTTGAAATGTTTTTTGCAGTTCTTAATAACTTGCAATTGAGCAAGCGGCAAGAGCAGAGAGTTCCTAAGGCCACGGATATTCCTACTATGGAGAAGAAATTCAGTGACCTTGTAACTTTTACCACTGTATTTGAGGCAGGTTACTTCCCCAATAAGTCCATACCAAAAGAAATGGCTGCGGAAGGTAATAACCTGATAAATCAGTCTTTGTTCCACGGTAATTTATATTTAGATCTTCAAGTATTTACTATTGCCTTTTTTCTTTCAGGTGAAGAAGTAGATAGGGAGCTTTTGGCTGCCCAATTGGCAGAAATGGATGAAGACGCAATTGTTCTCAATAACGCTGTGCGAAACAGAAAAAGGAAGGGGAGCAAGATGAAAGCTCCTGTCGCAGCCTCTTCCAAGGATAAGAATACATCTACCGCGATCCAGAATCAAGCCACGAAAGAAACTGTCCCTGCTGCGCCCCCACTCCAAGTTGAGAAATGTGACGATGATATTGAGGCCAGTTAGATCCCAATGGCCGGTATGATGTCAACATCTGCCACCTCCATCCATTCAACTTCTCCACCGCTGCCACCTATTATTGGGTTTAATGCCAACTTGGCGCCTCCTCAGCGCCGCACCGGAGCTGGTCTTGACAGTCGACCGCTACCACAGCTAAGATAGCCTGACCCTGAGTTCTCATGGGACACTATTGCGAAGGCTGTGCAAAGGGTGAAGAGGGCCCTCGACACCGCGGAGCTTGACAGGTTGGTGGACAAAGATCATGACGATCTGGAGGACTGTGTCCTCCATAGTCTTTTGAGGGTAACTGTAAGTGCTTTCTAAGTTTTAATTTTGCATTCCATACCTTGTTCCTAACTTTCTACTTTCAATCCACCGACGTCATGGTAGCTCAAAAGAGGAAGTACGAGGCCCTCTACAAACTAAAAGAGGCTGCCAAGGGTACATTCCGCTGACTTGGAAAATATACCGAATTCTTCCTTTGAGGCTGGAAAGCAGTCTGCTGCCAAGGCTCTTCAAGCAGACCAGATGAACCTAGAGGCTGCTATCAAAGCCAAAGGAGAGACGGAGGAAAATTTCAACCAGGACGCGGAATATCTAAAGGTCTCTCAGGCCCAAGCCGCGGAAGCTGTCCAAGTTGCTGAGTCTAGTAATAATAAGCTCAGACTCCTTCAAAAGAGGTATGAAGAGTTGGAGGCCAAGGCTACCCGTGATGTTAAAGCCCATGCCGTGGCAATCAAGAAAATGTCGGTAGATCATGGTGAGGCCCTTTAACTGGCCATCGACAGCACTGTGGACTCGTTCAAGATCTTTAGATATTTTTACCTTATAAATAATAGGGCTTACCTCTGCGATTTCCAAGAGCTCAGGCACAAAATCATTAAGAACTTCCCTGAGACTAAAGAGTCGGTTCTTGTCTGGGGACTTGGTGATATTGAGCATCAGCAATGCATAGCTGAGCTCAAGGCCACAGCGGAGGAGAAATCTAGGATAAAGGCAGAGGCTGAGGCTGAGGCTGCGGAGGAAGAGACCGAAACAGCTACGGATGGTGATGAAGGGGATGTCAAGGATGACGCGGCCTCATGAGCCTGTAGCTTGTATAATCCCATTTTTTGAACTTCTTATCTATATAGGGTTGTTTCCCTTCCAATTTTTGAACTTTGTATATATGATTTGTAATCCAAACATTAGTAGGTCAAGATTTTCGACTACGACCCTTTGTCTGTAACTAATTTACCGCGACACCTTTAATGATGACTATTCTTGCCTCCTTTTTCTAGTAGCTTTTTTATTCTTTTGTGTTACTTGCTTCAACACTTGAATGAATGCCCTTTTCACCTTTCTACTTGAATTCCATTATTATTGCACATTGTTAGGTTTGAACATGGCTGCAGCACCATTTGGTTTTTGAATCGTCTACTGTAGCTTTAGAATTTCTTAATGGCCGCGGCAATATATATAAGGCTACGGCATCTTTGTGTGTTTGAATTGTATATTCTTTTTGAAAAAATGCACTTTAACTAACGTATGGGTCATAGGCTGCGGCCATACTTAGAAACCAAAATGGTATCTATCTTAAGGTTGCGGCACTGTAATGTGGATGGTTTCTTTACATAACTGGAAGTTGTTGCTCTTCTTGAACAGGGCCGCGGTAGTTTGACAATCTTGCCTTTATCTATCGCGTCTTTTGAATGCATTTACTTAACGACCGCAGCCATATTGACCGGGATGTGTCACTTTTGAATGTTTGAATTCCTTCTGTTGTAGCTTTAATTGGATCTGAATCCAAGTCATTACCGCATCAAATCTTAGTCTCTTTAATGGTTGCTATTGTATTGACAGGGCTATTGCACTCTTCTAGCCCTTACATCTGAACATGGGCCTTTGTAGATATATGGGATACTATCAAGCCTCCCTAGGATGGGTTATATTATTATGCCACCCACAACTAATATACGGGATACTTTCAAGCCTCCCCAGGCTGGGTTATGTTATTGAGCCACCCACAGTTAATATACGGGATACTTTCAAGCCTCCCCAAGCTGTGTTATGTTATTAAGACACCCACAGCTAATATACGGGATACTTTCAAGCCTCCCTGAGATGGGTTATGTTATTAAGCCACCCACAGCTAATATACGAGATACTTTCACGCCTCCCCAGGCTGGGTTATGTTATTAAGCCACCCACGGTTAATATATGGGATACTTTGAAGCCTCCCCAGGCTGGATTATGTTATTAAGCCACCCACATCTATGGATATATATAAATCCATCACTAGATTTACAAGTCTCCTGAATTAATGACGCATCCCAAAAGCTAAGAACAGGCATTGGAAGCCCTTGCAGCTAAAATGACGCATTCCAAAAGATAATAATGGGTATTGAAAGCCCTTATGAGTGATGTTGCAGACCAATTTAAATAGTTGCTCTCATTGGTTGCTTTCGCCATTTTCGATTGTCACTTTCTTTCGGATAATCAGGCGTCTTGACAGGCGTTGTGGGCCCATTTAGATATTATCATTCCCGATATAACATATTGTCTCAAATCGAGATCTGTTTAAGACGAAAATAGTCTTTATAAGATAACATTTCATGGAAATGAGAATCAAAATATGGCACCATAAAGGTGAATTTGATTTTATATAACTATTCATATATATATATATATATATATGACTTTGTAAGTATAATACAAAGTTTAGTTTAAAACATCATAAAAAGAGTTGTCACTGTAAAGTAGAGATAGATGGAATATAAGACATAAGCATGAAAAATGGGCATGCGATATGTGGGACTAGACGTCATCCCTTAAACATCTTTGAGGAACCTCTGCAGTATCCCTTGCCCAATCAGCCTTTCAATTTCATCCTTTAGTTCATAGCACTGCTTAGTGTCGTGGCCATGGTCCAGATGGAACTTGCACCACTTGGCTTTGTTCCTCTTGTGGGGTGGAGCTTTGAGCTTCTCTGGCCACCTCAGTAGCTTGTCCTCCTTAATGGACTCAAATATGTCTTCAATTGGGAAGGCCAATGGGGTGTAAGCCTTAGAGATCCCTTCTTCCTTCTCTGATTTCATTTTTTGGCTCCTCCTAACAGCTTTCACAATTGGGTCCTCTGGTACTGTCGCGGCATCAAACGCTGTTAAAGCAATGTTCCTGGGTGCCGCGCCCACATTGGGTGAGGTTGCGGCCTCTAGCATTAGGACCCATTGAGTCAAATATATGACCTGGGTTTAGAGTGAGGCATGATTGTCATAGAGGTGGTTGAGGTGATTGTATAGCTACACAATCTCATCTTTGACTTTTGTGCTCTGACTGGATTTTCCTTCCATTTCTGCTTTTGTTAGTCTTTAGAAAGTATATATAATCTGAGACAAAACTAACAAAAGTGAGTAATCTCAAAAATATTGGAGTAACCAAGTAGAAAATGGGGATGCAACATTAGCACTGCTACATGGTATTGGTGTTGAGGCCGTGACCAGTATGGCACATAGGTGCATTGCCATGGCCTTTGTATGATATTCACCAAGGTTGAGATGGAGACCACCTGAGTCTATTCCTTGATGTTTTAAAGCTTCTGTAATGCAACTGCCCCAGTAGAGGCCGCAGCATGTAAGTTAATTGAACTACCACGTCGTATCCCTACATGGCAGTGAAGGGAAAATCCCAAAATTGAATCCCAGAGAGTGAGTTTTTCTCTTAAAACTAGTGGAGGGCATACCTACTAGGGTCTATCCATGAGAGAATAACCTCTCGATGCAAAAAATGGCACAATTCTAATGATAAACCCTAGATTATAGGCAAAGAACAACAAAAAGGGAGTAAACATAACTCTTCCCTAATCACCCACCTCTACGGGGCTAAAGCCCATCAAGCTTTCCATCTTTATCTAGGTGGGGCGATATCACAGGGGTATGTGAAATAGATCTAAGATCATAAAATGGAGACCCGAGAGCATATCTGAAGGTAAGAAATACCCATTTAAGGGTGTAAGTATAAAATAAAGCTCAATAACCAAAATTTACTCATGGGTTGATGATCCAGAGGATCCCCATGAACAGAATAAGGTGTTTAAGAACTCAAAACACAGAGAAACAAGATTGAAATATCTCATTTTCCACAAACGGTGCCAGATTGATGATACGAGAATTCGCCCATAAGTCGTTCCCATATCAGCAGATCAAGTATAACGTTCATAATAAACAAATAAAGCGAATAAATAGAGAGAAGACAGGATATATAGTGGTTCAGCCTTTAAAATAGGCCTACGTCCACTATGTGCTCCGTTCTTATTATATGCGTTGCATTGTACAATATA
Organism: Sambucus nigra; assembly: GCA_949130495.1. NCBI lineage: Eukaryota > Viridiplantae > Streptophyta > Magnoliopsida > Dipsacales > Adoxaceae > Sambucus > Sambucus nigra. Next base: position 296,253,109 of record OX422213.1, read on the forward strand.
ATTGTGCCTAAAGAGGCATACAAGTATGAGAATAAAGGAGAGTACATGGAAGTATTAAGGATTTCGGTGTGCCGGAGAGGTGACTGCGATGTAGATGTGTGGCCTCCAAGTCGTATGTTGAGGTTGTGCAGAGATAATTTGTATTGTAAAATCTCCCCGGGGGTGTGGAATCGATCCCTTATTTCAAGGTGTGGCCCTCTATTTATAGGAGATATGCTCACGTGCTCTGAGAACGTCACGTACATTAAATCTGGAGTTACTGTAATGGAGAGGGATGCGGCCTGTAAGGCAAGCAATGTGAGTGTTGCATCCTGCCACAGGCTAGAGCCAAAGGTGCCGCACCCTGTGCTGGGTAGCGCCACGACCTTTTGGTAATGGCAAGTGGTATGTGCCGCACCCCGTGTTGAGTAGGATGGTACCTTATGCTGAGAAGGGTCACGGTATATAATCATATGCGGTACAGAGTATCATCCACGATAGGGTGTTGTATTTATACCATCAGGTATCTTCTTCTCTTCATCAAAAACTGAAGTTCTTTGACAATGGACAAGTTATCACCATCTCGGGAGATAGTGACAACATTGAGAATGAAAGCACAAGTAATCCAGTACTTGAGATAGAACACGGGGTGAACGATATGCTACTATCAGGCTTCCAAATCGAACCACTCCTACTCCCAATAGGGGACGACTTCAAAGACAGGGTTTGTCCAGAATATGATCCTCATGGAAACGTCAATGTAATCCAAATGTTCAGAAATATGCACTTCATGCTCGGACTGGGGCTAGGGGAAAGACAACAAGGGATAACTAAATCTATCATGTTGAATGAGGGCTTTTCTCCTTATGGCTTGGGCTATCAACCATCAGAAGAAGAACTCATATTGATCCGTCAGCCTTGACTGAAGAGGAAGTTAGAATGACCCAGAACTATCTTAAAAGATTCTCTAAATGGAAGATTCATCGGAAATGATGAATATTTCCCTTTCTGCAGCTTCCCTGAACCTTAGTGTGTCCATGTAGATAAGAAAATGAAACCAGGAATGGAGATCTTTTTTTCAAGACAGCTACCTAGGGGCCGAGAGTTCCAAAAACTTTGTGCAACCACTCACTAAGGAGACCATAACTGATATGAAGGATTCTGAGGACAGAGACTCCAAGGACTCTTTCAACCTGTAAATACTGGGCTGGCACTCTGCATGATCCACTCAGGGACTACATCATCCTATCCATCCTACCTCATCAAAGATGCTGATACACCTCTTCTCAACTGGCATGTTGTATCTGTGCCACCTGCTAATTTTCAAACTAACCCTGATGTTTACCCCCATTCCCCTTTAGTTGTTTCCTCTCACTCTGATGTAATCAAGACCTCCTATGATGATGTTATCAATGCTATTTTTCCTACCAACGAAATAAATGAAGATATTTAGTATCTTGTTGTGCCTTACATCAATTGCCTTAATTCTACTCAAACTCTTGATGATGATGACTTTGCAAATGAACAATTTTTAACTGATCTAAATAAGGTTAATAACAAATAACATAATCATGTTCAAGTTAATGAAGATGAAACTATTGTTATTAATCTTGATTCTAGTAGCCAAATGCGCGAGATTAGGATAGGGGCTACCCCTGATGAGAACGAGCACATGCAACTCGAAGAGCTACTGAAGTGCTAATTGGGAAATAGAAGCACCGTCATGACTTATTCCTAACTTCTCACCTTTACCCTTAAGAACCACCTCTTCAACCTTCTTGGGTGCGTTCTCAAAAATGACTTTGACCTCCCTCGCACGTTCGAGATCACTCTCGAGTTGGGATACACGTGTCGTCAGACTAGACAACGTGTCGATCAAATCACACTTCTCCTTTCTCAAAACCTCCTTCTCTCTCTCCAAATCTAAAACCCGATGACCTAAATCACGATTATACTTCTTTGTTTTCAAGGTCTCGGTGTACAAATCTCTAAAAGCTTTTTGGAGATCACTTTCATCTCCACTTTCTTCCTCGCTCTCATCATTACTAGAAGAACACGAATCATTATCATCGCTCTCGTGTTCACTCTCGTGAGACAAAGTGGGTGTGCTCACATGACTAGAAAAAGAGACAACCATCCCATGTGCTAAACCTTTATCGGACTCATCTCCCTCATCACCCTCACTATCACTAAGTGTGACAGGCATGGCTACTTTCTTTCTATGCCAAGTTGGACACTCAAACGACTTATGTCCCTTACCCCCACATTCAAAACAAGTCACGTTGTCAAGATCTTCCTCACACTCCTCATCTGAGTCATTCTCTTTTTCTCTCTCACCGCTTTCTTTGGCCTTTCCTTTCTTTTTATTTTTCTGAAAAAATTTCTTTTTATTGGAAGAATTATTTTTGTTCATGTTGAGAAATTTTTAAAAAAAATTCGCAAACAAGGCCATATCATTAAAATCAAAGTCTCCCTCAGAATCAGACTCACAAACTTTTTCTTTTTTTTTTCTTACAATGAGTCTTTAAAGCAATGCCATTATCCTTAGCCTTAATGGTTTTGTGAAACATGTCAATCTCATAGGTTTGAAGATCTCCTACAAGTTCTTCCAACTTAAGTGATTTCAAATTTCCCAAAGAGTTCAAAATAGTGACTTTAGGAATAAAGCGTTTTGGGAGAGATCTCAAAATCTTTTTAACGACAAGCCTTTTATCAATCACCTCCCATAAATTAAAACTGGTGTTAATAATGTCCGACAAACGTGTATAAAAATCATCAAAGCATTCAGATTCAGACATGGTGATAGTCTCAAATTGGGTGGCCAAATTTTGTAACTTAGATTCTTTAACCGCGTTTGTACCCTCATGTGTCAATTTCAAAACATCCCATGCCTCTTTAGACGTGGTACATGTCATAATTAGGTGAAATTCATCAGGAGTGATAGCTCCAGAAATAGCACTCAAGCCACGTGAATTATATTTAGACATTTTATGATCATCTTCAGTCCAGGATGACACGGGTTTTAAAGAGGAGGTATTATCAACGGTGACCGTGGGAGGAGCCCACCCATTTTCGCAAAGGTGCCAAACACGCTCGTCAATGGCTTTTAAACAAGATTTCATTCGAGCTTTCCAATAGGCATAATTAGACCCGTCAAAAATAGGCATCTTATTATAGAAGTGCCCCATAGAAAAATGCAATTTTTCACAAAACTGATATTTAAAAAAATCAATATCACACGAATTTGCAGAAAACAGGAATACGCAATAAATTAGTGCAACCTGCTCTGATACCAATTTGAAAAAGTGCGACTGTGTGATAATTGATTAAATTTGCAAATATTTAATTTGGCTCACTTATTTAATTAGAGTCTATTAATTCAGCCCCTAAACATGCATCTATGGTGCGTGTGACAAACCATAAACAAATAACGCATGCGACACAACAAATATGCTGAGACACAAATTTTAGGAAAAAACACCTTTCGGGTAAAACCTTTATTTCACTATGAATCTATAAATCGCAACTTACAATTACATAGAGAAATCTGTAATGGATCAACGCGCAGCCAACCCATAAAGACTCACAGTCTCGAACTCAGTAAGAGAATACCCGCAGCACCCTCCAAGGACTCGCAGTCCTATCTAAAGCGTCTTCACGCAGCAAGATCCTTAATGACACGCAGCCATACGGTGTAGAGACACACTCCACAAAAGATGAATAAAGGCAAAGATGTATTCTTGAACACCAAAATAATTCACTAAAGCAAGATGGGAGTTTTGTGAATTGTAAATCAAAAAGGGATTAAACCCCTAAAAGAAGAAGCCTAAAGAGAACTGCTTTGGCAGTGTTTCTGTTATGGAAAACGTATGGACTTCTTAATGAAAACATTACCATTTAATGAGTATTTATAAAAAAAATGCACCGCCTCGAAATTCGAGCTCGTTCGAATGAGAAGCATATGTCGCTCGAACGAAGTACGCATGTCGTTCAAACGACATCGCACGACTTCCAATCTCGTTCGAACGATATGCTTATCTCGCGCGAACGACCTGGGCGTCAAAATCGAGGTCTGCTTCAAAACTTAGAAAAAATACTCATTCTCAATATTTGACGAAAAATTCCGCTCCAACACTTAGAAAATATTTTGTAAAAGTCTCCCAAAAGCTCTAAGTGAAAAGTAAAGGTATTTAAAACATAACCTTACCAAAGTAAACTTTGCTGAGTCTTGAATGATGAAGAACTTGAGTAATTCGGATCCTTCTTTGATGTAGATTGCTCTTGAATGCTCTTTGACGGTGTATCGGTATATGACATAACAAATTGATAACGGACCTATGAAAATATGTCCTTACAATCTAAAAGCACAACCCAGAGCAATATCATGAGATGCTCTAGTTAACCCAAGTACTAAGGTCTAACTTCTCCCCAGTCTCAACACTATGCCATGTTCGTGCGTGGGGTGTCTCGCAAAGCGAAATCCAGACAAGGAACCCCCCCCCCCCCGATACACTACAACTTAGGCAAGGTTGATCATCAAGATCCATCAGACCCTCAGCACGTAATAAATATATATATATATATATATATATATATATATATATATATATGCATGAATGCATATGCATGGGAGGTCACATCTACAACTACTCAAGGGGCTATAAATAAATTCATTCATCATCTAAAGGACAATTCCTATTTTATTTAGGAAATACATATATGGTAAATTCATTTTATCAAATGTTTACCAATTAATCTCATTTCAACATTTTCTTTACCAATTTTATTCCTTTCTTCGATCCAGGAAAAATACATTTTTAAAGCAAGTTTTATTATCATAAAAATGCTTTACCTTTTTATAAAACCCCACTTCCCTTCTTCCATCCAGGAAGTGTAATCAAAAGTCCTTTTTATTATCATAAAAATACTTTTGCATACCATGTGGTTCCATCTCCCTTCTTCCATCCGGGAAATGTATCCGAAGCCAATATATTTAATCCATTTTCCTTCTTCCATCCAGAAAATGTAAATAAATCCATTTTATTAACATAAAATTCTTTAACAAAATCTAAGACCGCCCCTCCGGGTTTCCCCACTGGACGCGCCCCTAAATGGCTATCATCTTCCAGGGCCCATCAAACAAGACAAACTGGGAACCTAACAAACGTCGGGAAGCGGCCATATGCCTGCGGGAAAGTCAAAACCACACCCATAATCTCCTAATCAGCATAGTATAATAAACGCCCATATGGCCTAGGGACTATATCCAACCTGCATTCATTAGCCAGGGGGCTTCACCACACGCACACAACTTCCCTTATGACAGCGATTTAGAGAGGTGTATAATCATAAATTAACATTTATGAAAAACATTACTTTTTCCTTTTGAAAACATTCAATAGCCTTAACTAGCCTCCAAGAGTTCATGTAATTCATAAACCATCAAAGTGATTCTTTATCAATAATAGACTCCCAAAAGTCTCCACATTCTTATTTTATCTCCAATTTATTCTTAGGTTAACTTCTTATTTCATACGGATATTAAACTGCACAAACTAGCCCTCGGGGTAAGCCCAATTATCCTATTTTATCCTAGGACATTAGTCTACCCAAGACAACCCTCTAGGACTCCCCATTACTCCCAAAAGGAAGGTTCTTAAGTTACTATCTTATAATAAAGAAGCTAGAGGAAACTAAGGAAAATAAAGGTGAAAAATTGGGGATCGGTCGACCGGTCAAGGAACCGCGGTCGACCGCCCTTTCAGATTTTGCCTACCAAAGAAAGTAGTAAGCCCGTTTTGGCATGACCGGTCGACCGACCTGGGACCACAGTCGACCGCGCCTATCAGGTCCTCGAAAATTCCTTTTTCTTCAATGCCAAATCCGAAACCTACACCCTTAATTCTTACTATTTCTTTACTCTAATCATCCCACAACATAACCACTACCATTATACACTAAAATAAACCCTTAGGATCACTCAAATCTCATCAACAACAAGATCCAAGGCTGAAACATCAAAATCTTACAAAACCTAGCATTTTCTCCAAATTTTCCATTTACTCAACAATCACACAAATTATTCACATTAAATCATATACTAGCAAGTAAGAAACTTGCCTCGAGGTTCTAGTCTCTGATCCTCCTCGGGTTGCAATGGATTTTGGCACAAATCTCCATTTTCTCTCTCTTTTTCTCCATTTCTCTCAACTCTCTCTCTCTCTCTCTCTCTCTCTTGGCTTCTAACATGAAAATGAGAAAATAAGAGGGGTGGGGAGAACTTATACGGGTCTTAAAACATAATCCCCCTCTTTTAATTATTAATACACCACTAAAATGACTCGTATCTATAAGGACATTTTTGTCCATTGTCAATTTGTATGTCATAAGCCGATACACCGTTGAAGAAAATCAAGATCGGATCGTCATCAACAGATTCGAATTTCAAAAGAAGAAAGGAATCATTTTTTTGCACAGCCGGACCGGTCCACCCAGATTAAAATAACCGGTCCGACCCCGGATCGATCCGCTTGCTAAAGAAACAGAAGACCCCGGATCGAATGCGAATTAAAGGAGCCTCTTGAGAAAATGAAACGGTCTGAACCCAGACCGGTCCGCCTCCATACCGGACCGGTCTGCCTGGGATAAAATCGGACAGTTTAGTGTATGTTTAAAACTTCTCATGGTTTTCTTATTTAAACCTATTTTTGGGGATTAGTTTTGCTAAGACTTTTGAGATGATTTTGAGTGTCCTTTTTCCTCAAGTCTTCATTCTTTTTTAGTCCCATGACTCATGTTTTGATTCACATAAACATTGACAAATCTTTGTGAATCTTTTGGAACCCTAGAACATTAACTTTTTTTTGTTCAACCTTTGTGGGGAGATCTTTGCAACCAAGGGCTGCGTGTCATTGCCAATGAAGTCTCTACAAAGTGTTATGACTGCGTGTCATTAAGGAGTGCTGCGGTTCTTCCTTTGTTGATTGGACTGAGGTTCATGTGAGTTCGCTGCGTGTGGATTCATTGTTGTATTTCATTGTAATACTTGTAAGTTACGATTTACTCTTTATAGTGAAATAAAAGGTTTTGCCTAGCGGGAATTTTTCCTTTACTTTGTGTCGCATACTTTATTTGTTTATGGGTTGACACACGCACACACATAGTTATTTGTTTGAGGGCTGTTTCTAAATAGACTCTAATTAAATAAGTTTTTCTTGAAAACTTGCAAATTAATTTAAACGATATTACACGTCTTTTCAGTAACCACTTAATTGAGTCATAACCCCTTAAAAATGCCCGAATCTCAAAAATACAACTGGGCACTTATTTCGACTATCTCGACTATTCTAAAAACAACCACACCCCCTATTTTGACATTTTGAGTAACGTGAACAAATTTTATGTTCTAAATTCATTTTATTTCATAAATTTTACCCAACTTTAAATATAGGTCATAACCGTCGTTTTACATATAACGACGCAATAAAACACAATATAATGCTATTTACCTTCTCATAACGGTAAATAGGCAAAATATAGTAAATATTATCCATAAATCTCATGGGAAATAATATTTACTCCAACTTTTCCTATTTTATAAAATTAGCCCATCAGGCAAAATAATATAAAATAGTCGCCCAAAAGTCTGGGTTGTTACAGCCAAGTGAGCGATCACACAGGGCACTCGCTGGTCAATTTTTTATTATTTATATGTCAAGAACCCCTTTTTATATTAATACACGTGATTTAAATTTGCACATTCATGATCAATATTGGTAGTTAATATTCACATGTATTTACTACCCATATAGTATGTAAATAGAAAAAATACTAAAAGTACCAATATAAACATTGCGTGACTTGATATTTATAATAAATAAACATAATTAAATTGTCATTACGAAAAAAGATTTTCCTTCATCCCAAATTAAGAGTCTATATTCATTTTTTGAATAGATTAAGGATACATTCAATTAATGGCCAAGATAACACCTTGTTCATTAACGTGAAATTTGGTTCTTTGATTATGTCCAAAATAAGTGGACTCTTAATATGGGACAATCCAAAATACAATAGATGACTCCTAAGTTGGGACGAATGAATTTGTTAGGTTTTAAAGGTTTGTATGATTTTTTTAAAAAAATTTTAAGGATTCACATGAAAAAGTAAAAATTTTACTTATAGTAAAGGATTTGATTCCATCGAGTTTCTAATACATGAAGTGGTTTGATTTCATTGTGGCTCACATCCCCACGTGACATAACTTCTAACCAAATACAGTAATATTATGTTTTTCCAAAATTATTTCAACGTAATGAATTTCCACCCATTTATAGCGCAAACCAAAAGGGACCTTAAATCTAAAGAGGGTCCATTTCTTTTCTTGATAATAAGAGCATAATTAAGTCTCTCTCTCTCTCTCACACACACACACTCAATATATATATATATATCAATCTCAGGATCGACCCTATGAAGAGCATAGTTAACAAAAATAACACTCCTACGATCTACCATTCAACGGTTTTTCATTGTGAAATTTTAATGTCTAGGATACAAGCATATAGCCCATTCTCTAAAATACGGTACAAGAAGTTTTTATTATTCAGTGGATCATAAATTTTGGGGAAGAATGTTATTTAAAAATATCAAACAGTCAATCGATTTCCCCCACTAACGTGGACCAATGCATGAGCTAACTGGATGCCTACAACTGATTAACCGTATGTTCAGGTTTTTTAGTTTTTCCATTCATCTTCGGGGTAATAGGGAACATAGGTCTCATGAACTATTTCAATTGGTTTATATAATTCTTTAAATTATTTAAAATCATATTAAGTTCCTCTATCATTACTAAATCTTTAATTTTTTTAATTAAAATGATTTTATCTTAGCAAAATACATAAATAGTTCAATTGCTTCACTTATTTGCTTAATTAGATCAATATGTGAATAGTTCACATAATCATCAATTAAACTAGTGAAATACCTTTTTTCCATTTTTAGTTAAAACTAGCATGTAACCCGCGCGATGCACGGGTCAATTCTAGTAAACAATGTCACTATGAACATATAGTCCTTACTAATACTCAAATGAGGCACTAAGAACATCTTGCCCGGGTCGTTTAAAGTGGATTAAAAATCTTAACAAAAGTAATAAATTTTCCTTTTCTAAAACAAATATAATTTCATTTGAAAAGTAAGAAAACTCCATCCATACTTTAGTAATACAGGAACTCAAAACCCAATCCATACTCTACAAATACACAAAATTTTAATTTATTTCATAACCTAATTATTTTCAACTATTGACATGTAAATAAATTAATAAGTCATGAAAGAACATAGAATGTGTAGGGCAACTTAGTGTTTCATACCTCATCAATAACAAATACTTTATTTGAACAATAACTAAGAAATATAGTAAACTAACAATTCAAACACATTCACACTGGGTAAATCAAACCTTAGAAAAATTAACTTTCTTCCTGTACCTATGGAAAGTAAACCCAAACAAATGTCTCCATCTAGCTCAAACTAACTTAAATAAACAAAATTAGACTTAGTAGAACACATATGAAAATTTATTTGATCAAAATTGCATATATATTAACCAAATATAGACAAACTTTGTACAAATGTTTTAGAAAAATTTTAAACATAAGACTCATATAACGTCTTTCAAATTTGTGGAAGCATAATAATGTATTTTATTAAAATAGTATAGATAAATTAATTTAAAAGGAGAATTTTGTACACATATTTTAAGAAATTACAACAATCATTTTCACATAAACTACTATAGGAACCATGTATATAAAATGCATAATGCATATGAATTCATCGCTAAATTGTCAAAGAAACTTTGAAAAAATTATTCGCTCTTCAATCTCTCGACACCTGAAAAATAATCATCCAAGCATAATGAATAAGATAAATCATTATACTCAATCAATATAAACATAAGCATAAATCAATAAAAATAAACTTTTGTTAGGTTCTGATAAGGGGTGTATCCCCAAAAACTCGATTAGTGCTTTCTATTTCACTTTACAGGCGAAAACAGATTTTAAACCTCTTTTATCTTTTTATCCTAAACATGCAACTATGTGATAAAATAGATAAACCAAACTAAGAAAATAACATAGTCCAAGTTTCAGGGAAAAAAAAACTTTCGGTTAAAACCTTTTATTCACTTAGAAATTTACAAGAGAGACAAATTACAAACTACTTGAGTTCCCTTACAAGCATACTGCACTATTCTTCGAAAATGTCTAATGAAAAACTATAACCTCGCAAGAATCACATGACCGCAGTCCTCCGTCAGCCTTAGCCATCATTTTTAGCAGTGGATCCCCGCAGGTATCACAAGTCAGGAATGGACTACCTTTCCACCAAGGTGTATGCAATAGATACAAAACTTTCTAGGGTTCTAAACTAATTCACAAGAACAATATTCAATTATGCTTTGTTGTGAATTAAAACAGTGTTTTGACACACAAAACTTGAAGAAATTTTGTTGCTGATATGCAGAAACGTGTTGGAAAAATTCTTAAACAAACTGATTCACGAAACAGGTTTATATAAAAAACTTTAGTCGGCGGGGTCATTCGAATAACTTTTGCATGTCATTTGAACGACAAGAGCAAATTATTTTAACGACTTTCAATGTCGTTTGAACGACTGGGTAATGTCGTTTGAACGATAGAAATGAAACTTTGAGATTTTAAAAACTCCGCCTACAGGTCTTCCAAAAACATATTTTCGTAAAGTACAAGCCTTGTTTGTCTTTTTGATAAATTAAAACATCCCAAACATTATTTCATGAATGAATTCAAACTCTAAATTATTTTATGCCTTTTGGGATGAGGATAAGTCTTCAACCTTGGAGATGCTTGAGTTCGGTTCGTCTTGACAGTGCGTGGCGATTTGAAATAGGATACGCAAAACTAGCCTAAAGCTATGCTATGAACAATGACATGAAAAATCTCCCCCTTTGGATATTCCGGTACAAAACAAAAAAATTACTGAACCCAAATTAAAATTAAAATCTCATATTACAAAGATATTAATACCTTCATAACCCTAGAATGGAATGGCCTAAGTTTCTTTGTCCTCAAAATTCAACCTCTTCCCTTTTAAACTTTGTTTTCATCCGTGTGTCTTTAAATTCCGCTTTAAGTACCTACACACATGAGATAAAAATATATACCCTCGTGATGCAACAAGTTTGAAACAAAATATAATTCATGAATAAATACTCCCCATAATTCAAACTCATCAAAACTTGATTTTAATTTTCTCTCCCCCTTGTTTTTATCGAAATAGACAAATAAACAAAGAAGTGAAAATAATAAACATTAAATGAAAAGCATCACGACGAAGAGAAGATATCATCACAAAAGATGTAAATCAAGCATGTGTAATGATCATCTCAAAGGCAAACACAACCAACTATTTTTGAAATTTTTCAAAAAAATGCAAATTTCACAAATACAACAAACATACCATATATATGATATGAAAAATATATAAAAGAAAATTCGGCACACATGTACAAGTATAAACGACCACAAAACACATAAGCTTTACACACTAGCATAGTATCTATGTGTCCAAACATGTGGAATGAAATGAATGGGTGTGAACTAAAAATAAAATAATTATAACCCAAACACTCAAATATGTTCAAGAAGTTCTAATCGATCGCAAATCTTTATCAAACTAAGCTTTAGAATTAAGTGACAAATAAAGTTGAACTTAATGAAAAAAACAAGTAGAATGTACACAAGCCTAGAATTTTAATGATTCTACAAATCAATAGCGTCATGAAAAAATTAGCAAAACTAGGATACATTTTCATTGTGCAAACCCATTGATATATTTCTAACCAAACTCCCTCAAAATAATAATCTTTTCTTTTTAATTTTCTATTAAGGTGATCTAAATCCTAACGGCCCCTTTTTGGCATGTTTATCTTTTTATTGCCTTATTTTTTTCTCGGGCTCTTTTCAAACGGTGACTTTCACGATGAGATTATTATTCTCTCGCAGTCCTTTTCCGTGCACTCGTCATTTTTAAATATTAAATAAATCCTCATGGACAATGGTTCTTACATGCATAAATTCTCCATAGTGAAATAAACATGCAGATGACAACATTGATAGGATAAAATCTCACCAAACTCAAATATATATATGAAGTCAAGATCCAACAAGCTCGTGCATGATTGTATAAGCATGTGCAAAGTCGAATCCATTAAGGAAATCAAGTTCGAAACAACCTCATAAACATGGTTAAGATCAATCTAAGCATCTAAAGTCATAACCAAATGTTCTAGCCACATAAAAATAGCGTAATGAATTTGGATTCAAACATACCAATATGCCACACCAAATGTGTAAAACTAAAATACACAAATGTTGAAAATCTTTTTGAATTATTCAAATATTTTTCAAACATAAAACCCTTTTTTTTAAATATAAAACCTTGTTTTCTAAATATGACTTAATAAAAAAAATATATAATAAGAAAAGAACACATGTCATAACACCAAAAAACATATATCATGAAGCACAACTAGCGTATGACAACAAAACATGCAAGCAGTCATCAATAAGAAAGAGCATGTGATGCATCATGTGCAAGCACGTGAGAATCAACCAATCTAACATTTAGTGTCTCCAAAACAGATTTCCTACCCCCAAACAAGTGTATACCTAACTCGAGGGTTGTGAAAACCGGCAGGACACTATCCTTAAACATCCAAGGACCTCTTCCAAGATTAAAAAAAATGCCTAAGGTAACCTTTCCTACCACAATGTGAACATGTGTAAACAGTGTAACACCCCATATTTTTAAGTAATTTGAAATTAATTAATTCGATAAATTGTAAATTACCTATGTGTCGTGATTTGATGGAATTAAATATTTTATGATATAATGATTAATGTTGATGGAATAATTATATGACTATTAAATATTAATTGAGAGAGAATAAGATTAATATTCTGAGATAAATTTACTTAAGATGTAGTAAATAAAATGTGAAAATTAATAGACGTCGTAGCGAGTGATGTTGACGTAATTAGATTACATTTCAATCGAGAGTCGCGTGTGGACTAATTTAAAGTTAAGACATGATAATGTATAGAATGACTTGGATGATGATTTAGAGGTTACGCTTATTTCCAAATAGGTCGAAATAGTTAAAATAGTAAACCTTGGGTGTATTATTTGGGTCCTGGGGAAATTTTAAACCAACCCGGCACCGTTTAAGGGCGTTTCGATCATTTGGGATATTAGGGTAGGAAGAACTACAAAAATTAAAAGGTTATATCTGCCCCTTTGATTTAGAGGGAGAGTAAGAAGAGAAGAAATCCTAGGTTTTTCGCATAAGTTCTTACCACCGACGTGCTAAAAATCGAAATCGGAACAAGGAGAGAGCAACCTCATCATCTTTAAATGAATTCAGACCTATAAATACAAGGCAAGTGTTGACCTTGCATGTTTTTGAAGAAGTTATAATACCCATGTAGTGTAGGTTTTTTAATTTCATGATTTCAATTATGTTCTTAGGTTTTAGATGAATAGAACTCATGATTCGGTATAGGATTGCATGTAGAATGAATCCATATGTGAAGATAAAATGAAATTAGAATATATGTTATGACTAAGTTGGAATCTTTATGGGTTCTTGGTTGAAGAACATGAATCTTGAATGACTTAGGGATTAATTCATGAACATGAGATGTCAATCTGCCATAATTTTTTACGTTACTTTAAACGTATGCCATTTTAATTGTGATTAGAATTAGAGTACGAGCCATAGATGTCTGGAACGGTCTATGTCTTATCTTTCTAATGTGATTTAAATTAGGACTTTTGGAGTTATGTAGAGGGGGTAACCAACATTTTACTATAGGGTGTCTGATTTACCAGCATAGTAGTCTGCCAAAAATTTTAACATTATATTAAACGTATGCCATTTTAATTGTGCTTAGAATTAGAGTGAGAACCATAGATTTATGGAATCATCTATGTCTTATATTTCAATGAGCTTTGAATGAGGTCATTTGGAATTTGTAGAGGGAGAAATCAAAATTTTACTACAGGGTATTTAATCTGCCAGAAAATTTATGACTCTATTTGGTTACCCATAATTACTCAATTTTCCTTGTTTATGCCCTGAATTTGTGAATAATTAACGGGGGGAACTATTACGACATCTCTAAACTAAAATGAGGGATATATTGAATTATAGTAGGACTAATGTGGGGTTGAGGCTTAGCCATAATGAAAGAATTAAGGCGAATACCTATTCGGCATGAATTATAAAATAATGAATGTGAGGGAATGAGAACGAATCACGGAGAGTATGAGTGAACCTATGATGTAGACCAGTAGTGTATGAATGAATTAACTATTGAAAAAACTTAAGGGGTAACTATGGCCCTTCGGGTAGAGAATAATACTTGGAAAAATGCGATAAGATGTTATAATTGTGAATTGATAGTACGTTGAGTATTCGGGAGATATATATTACGTACGGATTATGTTTATAGGTTGTGTGTATACCTACACGAACTATATTATAGATTGGTTGTATACCTATACGGATTATATTTATAGGTTGTATGTATGCCTATATGCGACATATGGATAGGTTGTCTGAATGCCTATTATCTGCTTCTTTTGTGTCTCAACATACCTTCATTGCCTGCTATCACGGGAGGTTTTGCACAGAGGGTGATACCAGCTTGACAATTCTAGTGAGGTCTGGATTTGTTCCCCAAAACATAGAACCTAGGTACGATGACTATCTAGGTGTACGATAGTATTGATAATCAATTAGGGAGGGTAGGTATGTGCGTGACCCATAGGCTTGGAACTATGTTCACCTCCATTGTGTGTTGTTTGATTTATGGTTCGAGGAGACATTTCAAATCGATAGTCCCTGATTTAGTACGAGAGGTACTTGGACTTAATAGCAAAGTAAGTAAGTGAGCATCACGGTGGCTAGTTCGAGAGATGCTATATTTACATGTATAGATATAGTGTGACATATATATATTGTAACAACCCTCGATTTTGGGAGGCTCATTTTTATATTAATTTTACCGCATAAGGTAATTATATAAAATATGGGGTCTGGGGTAAATATTAATGGAATGAATTGAAAGTTAATATTTACTAAATTGATGCATATTTACTGTATGTGAAAGTAAACATCATCAGGTTGCATGTTTTAGTGTCAGGTATTTAAAATGACATTTTGATTTAAATGATTTTGGAACTGGAAATAATTATAAAATTTCCGGATGCCAGTTTAGAGGGTGTAGTTTGTCTCGGAAGGTGCGAGACAGTCAAAATAAGTGCCATATTGTATTTTTGTGTTTCGGGCACTTTTACCTGGTTTTAGCTTAAATGCGTATTTGGGAGTCATTTTAATGTGGTATTAACCATTTAAGTTGGGAGTTTTAACCTAAGCCACGATTGTTTTGTCTTCTAAAATCCCTTATTTTCCCCATCTTATGTCTTGAACATAGAGAGAAAAAAAAGAAAGAAAGAAAGAAAGAGGAAGAGAAAAGTGGAGAAAGAAGAGAGAAAATGAAGATTGAAGATGGGAGATTGCTTCTACCACCAAGAAATCTGAAATTTCAACCCTAAGGCAAGTTTTCTACTTGCTAATATGTGATCTAAGATGAATAAATTGTATGATAGTTGTGTATTTGCACTTATGGATCAAAAATGGAATTTATGAGACTTAAACCCTAATATTAGTTTTGATGATAAAATTGTGAGTTTTAATAAGTTATAAATCATGTAGGATAGTATTTGGGTAGATAAAAGTTGTTGGTTGCATTCATAATGAAAGAGATTTAAGATTTGGGTTTAGCTTTTGGAAGAAGGAAGAACCCTAGGTCTGCTATGACCGGTCGATCGCGGTCCCAAGACCGGTCGACCGGGCCTTCGGGGCAGGTTTGCTTCTTTTCTACCAAGGCATAAAATTCTTGTGCGGTCGACCGCGATCCCCTGACCGGTCGACCGGCCATTCCAGTTTGAGATTTCTGCATTCCTTCGTAGGCAAAACTTTGAGACGCAGTCGACCACGGTCTTGGGACCGGTCGACCGGTCCCCTGTTTTTCACCTTTAAACCTTATTCCATTTCATAGGTTCATTCTCTTTACTAGGAACTAGGAACCTTCTTATATGAAGTAAACTTAGAGTCCTAGAGTTCTTGATGAGTTGGGATACTGCCCTAGATTAGGAATGGGTTAGGCGGGGTTTTTAAATTCATGGATGTCTTTGCATGGTCCTACGATGATATTCTTGGCATTGACCCTGAGATAACATAGCATGAGATTCTAACTTTCCCAGAATATAAACCAGTCAAACAGAAGCTGCGAAAGCTCCGCACCGAATGGTCATTGAAAGTAAAAGAAAAAGTAGTCAAGCAATTGAACGTGGGCTTCATTCGAGTAAATAAATATACATGGCTAGACAATATTGTACCCGTGCTAAAATCAGGAGGGAAGGTCCGCATGTATGTCGACTACCGAGACCTGAATAAGTCCTCTCAGAAGGATGATTACCCGCTAACCAACATCGATGTGATTATGGAAAACATAGCCAGTCACGCACTTAAGTCATTCGTTAACGGGTTTGCCAAATATAATAAGATTAAGATGCACCCTTATTATCATGAGAAAACCACATTCATCACCCCCTGGGGAACCTTTTGCTACACTGTCATGCTATTTGGTCTCAAAAATGCAGGGGCTACCTACCAAAGGGCTGCCACAACCATTCTACACGATCTGATACACAAGAAAGTCAATGTCTATGTAGATGACATGATTATCAAATCCAAGACTAGAGAAAGTCATGTTCTCGCTCTCCAAAAATTCTTTGAACGACTGCGATAGTACCAAATGCGGCTTAACTCACAGAAATGTGTCTTCGGCATTATTAAAGGAAAACTCTTAGGATTCATGGTCACTGAGAAAGGGATAGAAGCAGATATTGCTAAGATAAAATCCATATTTGAGATTCCACCTCCCCGAATGGAGAAAGAAGTCTGAGGATTCCTTAGGAAGTTACAGAACATCAGTCATTTCATCAGCCAATTGATTTTCATCTGTGAACCCATCTTTAAACTCCTCCGAAAGTATTCAACCAAAGTCTGGAATGAGGCTTGCCAAGAAGCCTTCGATCGAATTAATCAATACATAACCCGACCTTCGGTGCTCATGCCACCGCAGCCTGGTCTTCCCTTACTCCTATACTTAATCGTGACCGGTATTGCAGTAGGTGCTTTGTTAGCCCAATACCTTGAAGAAACCCATAAAGAGAAATCCATCTACTATGCCAGTCGAAAATTGGCCAGTTACGAAGTTAACTACACCGCCTTAGAAAAAGCATGTGTCGCTCCCCATCACTCATTTCTCGAATGGATTCCATCAAGTACCTACTCTAAAAGCCCGCCCTATCCAACCGAATGGCCCGCTCGTTGATGCTTCTAGATAATTTTGATATCACCTACATCACACAAAAAGCCATAAAAGGAAGATCCATCTCTGACTACCTTGCTGACTACCCAATGGAAGAAGTCGATGTCTGGATTTTCGAATGCCCAGACGAGAATATCCTTTGTGCCTCCCAAGAAGACCTTCGATGGTAAATATTCTTTGACGAACCTGCTAACAAAAATGGATATGGCATTGGAATCCTCCTAATTTCCCCTGACAACTCCCACACTCCCATTGCCATCAAATTGGATTTCCCCTGCACTAACAACATGACTGAATACGAGGCGTGCATGGTAGGCCTCAAAGTTACCCTCAAGAAGGGAATTTGATACCTCGATGTCTATGGGGATTCATCCCTCATCATCGATCAAATAATTAGGAAATGGAAAGTCATGGATGAGAAACTCTTACCATTCCATGCCCACCTTGAAGAACTAGCTTCCTAATTCCAAGAAATTACATTCCACTACCTACCTCGAGCAAAGAACAACCTAGCTGATGTCCTTGCCACCTTAGCCTCCATGATTGACATGCCCGAAAGAATAACCATGGCCCCTTCCTTGTCCTGAAATAAGACAAACCAACCCACTGCTACCACATCGATCTCAGCATGGAGAAAGAACCCGAAATAGCTGATTGCTGGTACTATGACATTTGACACCTCCTCAAACACGGTAGGTACCCCAAAGAACCGACAATAAAGACCGAGCAACTCTCTGCAGACTGGCCGCCCAGTACATTATCTGTGATAAAGCATTATTTAAGAGAAACTTTTGTGGAACCCATTTACATTATATCGCAGGGGCTGACATTGAAGAAATGATGCAAAAAATCCACAATGGAGAATGCGAACCCCACATGAACAACCATATAGATCATTCGACATGGATACTACTAGACCACCCTGGTTGAGGACTGCACAACCTACGTTCAAAGACGTCTCAAATGCCAATAGCTCTCCAACCTACAACATCTGCCTCCGTGAGAATTGTACAACATGACTTCTCCCTGGTCGTTTTCCACATGGAGCATCGACATCATTGGGAAAGTTACACTGAAGGCATCCAATGGGCATGAGTTTATCCTAGTCGCTATTGACTACTTCACTAAATGGGTTGAAGCCGATTCATACACAGTTCTGAATGCCAAGAAAGTGGCCAAATTCATCAAAAAGTACATCATCTATCGATATGGGGTCCCACACGAGCTGGTATCAGACAATAGGTTACATTTCAAGGCGAAAGTTATGGAAGTGGTCGACAAGTATAGGATTCAAAGACATAAATCCTATCCATACCAACCTCAAACCAATGGAGTAGTCGAAGAAGACAATAATAATCTCAAAGCCATCATCAGTAAGATGACTGAGAGTTGTCAAGATTGGGCCGACAGGATCCCTTACGCCCTCTAGGGCTATCGCAATTCAGTTCGAACCTCTACTAGGCTACCCCTTACTCTCTAGTCTACGATACAGAAGCAGTCCTATCTGTGGAGCAGGAATTACCCTCTTTGCGTGTCATTCTTGAAAGCCGAGTCAATGAGGAGGACTGGCACCAAAGTCATCTTGACGAGCTGTCCCTCTTGGATGAGGGGAGATTAAAAGCTCCATATCACATACAAGGGTACTATCACCGTATAGTGACATCATTCAATAAGATATTCAAGGACCACGGTGTCTGAGAACGGGACTTATCCCTCAAAGAAATAGTAGACCCCATCTGGGACCCTAGAGGGAAATTCAGGCCCAATTGGAGAGGCCCTACATTGTGAAGAAGATCCTGTCGGGCGGCACCGCTGTGCTCACCGACCTCGATAGAGAAGAAGTGGCGTGTTCAGTCAACCTGAACCATTTCAAGAAATTCTACCCTTAGTCTGAAATCTCGATGCGCTACGACTCTTCTCATCTCCCTTCTATTCCAGAAAAAAATCTCTCTTCTTTTCTCCCTACCCAGAACTACGTGGGCCTGATCCTCTAAAAACATTTTCAAAAATGAATTTCACAATTTTTCAAAAAAAAAACCTCTGAGGTACATAGACAGATCATCACTTCACATGAGCACGACCCCCTTTTTTTTCACAAAATGCTATTCTTTTCTTATCCCTGAGAATGACAGTTCATTTTAACATATACATGAACAAAAGGATTATGTATGCCTTAGAGATAAGTATAGATAGTTCAAATTGGAAAAAGTTATCAAGAGGCACAACTAGATGATTAAAAACTTATTTATTTCATCATCTAAAATTTTTGTATGATTATATCGGTGTAAGGAGTCAAACGACTTCCCTGGCCAACACTACACCTACTAAAAAACCCAGACAATAACAAGCCCCACTACTCCCGAAAATCACCTTCTAATTATTCCCATAAAGCACAAAATCACACCCATTACAAAAAGCTTTCCAAAGCCCTACCCGCAGCTGCCAGAGGAACCGACACCATCATCACCTAAATCCTGGGCTCCCCAAACCTCCCCCGCCTAAATGGAGTATCGCAGACGCTCCATGGAGCGATAATCTCGGACTTGCTTGGGGTAGACCACAACGCCCCATCCATAGTGTCAGATATGAAAAACCACCTTTGACCAGTCTCCACAGCTAGCATCCTGGCCACTACCTTCTTCCACAACCCCTTCATGTAGTCCCCGGATACATGCCAGACTCGCCCAGTAGACTGAGAAGGATGGGTCGATGGACGATGATTTTCCCACAGAGAACCAAGCCGCATGCGCATACGCTCTATCAGGTCTTCCACAAGAAAGAAGTTCGGTGTCTGCAATGGCACAATTTTCTCCCAAACCAAATTGGCGCAGCAGTCACCAGAGAAAGTAAAAAGAGGTATGTATGAGTCCAACTAATCGGACATATTGGTACTCTCCAATCTCCAAAATGGACAGCAGCTCCCCCCAACAAGGCACAGACCAGCGTAAGCCTCGATACAGGTGTTTTACAAACCGGTTACCCCAACTCTCAATGTCCAGGCCTACGCTAATGAAATATCCCCAGAAGAAGTTTGGCACCACCAACAAAGGATACTCATGTAGAATTGCCAAATAAAACCTCTCTGATAGCCACATAAACAGCATTACAGGGCTACCCCTCATAAATTCAGAAAGACCCTCCCACCAAGCATCCAAGGTCTCTGCCAATATCACTACTGCATGATTGAGATGGTACAACATCCAAGAAACGATAGCAGCCAGTTAGGGGTCCACCAGCGTCTCCCCGGTCACCAACAAAACTTTTGAAACAATGCCTAGGATGATGGGCTCGGCGTAACCATCATCACACATGTCTTGCGAACGCACGGACCATAATACCGTCGAAAGGGAAATCATTCCTCCCGTAGCCAATGACGGAGCCACCAAGGCCTTCCTTCACTCAAAAATTTTAAAAAACTATTTTTCCAACTTTTCCTCAAAAAGGAAGATCTTTTTCAACCTAGATATCTAGGCCATTTTTTTATTCAAAAATTTCCAAAAAAACACTATTTTTACTCTTTCTCAAAATAAAAACTCAACAGCAAATTAAAGTGCATGTAGAGTAAGCCACTAAATCAAGATAATAAAACAAAATGTGCATATCTTTTTGCATTTTTGAGTCTTTTTTCAGGTGAAAGGCCGCTACATAAAGCATGCAAATGCTAAGCTCCCACAGTCAGCAATGAATCTGCAAGAAATTCGAAAGGAAAGAACCAAAATTGGATGTCACCTCATGAACATAGGGGGCCTCATCGGCGGCACCGCAACCTCATCCTCCATAATCTGTCGGACTACCTTATTACTAAGATACTAGGAGTAGCCGAACATATGCGCCAGCAGGAGTCGCTTTTTCTCATGTCCCCCAGTCTCCCCGATGTGCTGAATAACCATCCCCTAGGGATAAAAGGTCACTTGTAAATCCCCAGAAAAAGCGAAGGATCGGTATCAATAAAAGATCATCAAAGGAAAAGGAAAGTCTCAAAAGCAAAAGAATGCTTACCCTCTCTCTCATCGGTCCATTCAAGACCTGACACACTGTCTCAAGAGAAAGATTCTTCTTCGATTGCCGATTAAACCTTCCCCACCGGAACATCAGACAGAAGTCCCCCGTATAATCATCCTTTAAAGAAATCAATTAGGTGTTCAACCCAATCACCTCATAGAACCACATTTGTAAAAGATAAGGATCAGTATTCAAGAAATCAAAAAAGAAGTGCATGAATGGAAAATGTGAATGCATAAAGAAAAATGTGCAAAATAAAGAATAGCTCTAGAAGATATGTGACCCCAGTAAAAGTCAACCGACAACACCGGCTGAATGCATCCAAATAATAATAAAGGGTCGCCAAAGTCAAGGTCCCCCAATCATAGAAGCAGGTGTTTGAAAACACCCTCAGAAAAGGCAAAAACTATAAATGGACGACGTCACCACTCGTCGCCACCAGAAAACCTCCCAACACCAGCAAGATAAACAAGCGAGCTATCTGATGCACCTGTTGTCCGTCATTCTCATCAACCCTCCTCTTTAGCAAAAGCTCCCTCAAAGAAGACAAGCGGAGGGAATCTCTAGAAGCCACCATCTCCACATCATCCAGAGCCGCCATCACGGCCTCCGGCGTCACCCTCAACATCCTGTCCACCTCAATTTGGGCACCCTTACAATCCAGCCCCAACAACTGGTGAACATCAATGGGAGTCACCGTCATCTCCCTGAAGCCAAAATGGAAGGTGTGGGTAGTGTCCCACCACCTCTCTCCCAAAGCACATAGAATTTCAGTGGAGCGGGGCGAGGCATCTCATCTAAAGCCGATGCTAGCCTCCTAAAACCCGCAGAGGACATCATTCAGTGCACCACAGCAGGAAGGTGCTCCCAAACATCCTTAAGCTCTGTCGTACCAGGGGCACGAATAGTCGACATGGAGACATCAGACTACTAAGAAATGAAGAAAGTCCTTGTTAGATTCAAGAAATAAAGAAATCTTGTTAAGAAAATAAGAAAGAAATACCAAGAGTCATGTGATACTTACATAGCCACCAGGGTTCACCACCCTTGAAGATCATTGATGTGAAGGCTCGCGCAGAAGAGTCTGATAATCCGCCACAGGCTCAAATGAGTCAAAAGAGTTCTCGCTACCCAATGCGAGGGGTACCCTAGCCCTCCACTCTAACCCTGCCCAGTCATTGACATTAAGCCATGCCATATGGGTGGAACTACTTGAGAAGTCAGCCATTTCGGATGTTAGGGCAATTTGCAGAGGTTAATTGTAGAAGAAAAGAAGTAATAAAGTTGTGTAAAATGAGGAGAGCCCGCTCCCTTTTTATAGGAAGCTAAGGGTCATGTCGATCGGTAGTTCCCTCCACCCATCGATCGACACTGAGCCTTTCACCTGCTCGAGGTACCCCAAAAGACCGTCCCAATGCCGATTGGAAAACCTCCACCCATGACGATCGGCAAACCCTTTAAAATTTCGTACAAAAAGTCAAACAAATAATAAAAAAATCCAGAAAAATTACTAAAATTGTCAAATTCATTCTAGCACCTTGCTCACCAAGGAAAACATTTTTTTTACACCCCAGCGAAAATCCAAAAAATCATTCTCCCCCAACAATGTCTCTATAAGACACTCCAAATTTTCCCCCAGCTACAAAATCCTCGGATCATTCACTATTCACCAGCGGAACCTAAAATCCAATCCTCATCCCCATTGGAATCCCCAGATTTCTCGAAGGAAAAGTACACCTCTTTTAGGCCAATATTGACCTCGGTCTTCGATCGTTACCTCAGTTAGGTCATAATTGACTTTGATCCTCGGTCGTCACATCTATTAGGTCATAATTGACCTCGATCTTGTATCGTCACCTTAGTTGGGACAGAATTGACCTCGGTCCTCGATCGTTACCTCTTTTAGGTCAAAATTAACCTTGATCTTGGATCGTCACCTTAGTTAGGTTAGAATTGGCCTCGTTCCTCGGTTGTCACCTATCTTAGGTCAGAATTGACCTTGGTCTTAGACCGACACCTCAGTCAGGTCAGAATTGACCTCGATCCTCGGTCGTCACGTCTCTTAGGTCAGAATTAAACTCAATCTTGGATTGTCACCTCAATTAGGTCAAAATTGACCTTGATCCTTCGTCGTCACCTCAGTTAGGTCATAATTGACCTTGGTCTTGGATCATCATCTCAGTTAGGTCAGAATTGACCTCGATCCTCGGTTGTCACCTCTCTTAGGTCAGAATTGACCTCGATCCTTGATCATCACCTATCTTAGGTTAGAATTTACTTCGATCTTGGATCATCACCTCAAGTAGGTCAGAATTGACCTCGATCCTCGATTGTCACCTCTCTTAGGTCAGAATTAACCACGGTCTTGGATCATCACCTCAGTTAGGTCTAATTGACCTCGGTCCTCAGTCGTCACCTCTCTTAGGTCAGAATTGACCTCGGTCTGGGATCGTTACCTTAGTTAGGTCATAATTGACTTTAATCCTTGGTCATCATCTCTCTTAGGTGAGAATTGACCTCGATCTTGGATCATCACCTCAGTTAGGTCAGAATTGACCTCAGTCTTGGATCGTCACCTCAGTTAGGTTATAATTGACCTCGATCCTCGATCGTCACCTCTCTTAGGTTAGAATTGATCTTGGTCCTCGATCGTCACCTCTTTTAGGTCAGAATTGACCTCGATCCTTGGTCATCACCTCTTTTAGGTTAGAATTGACCTCAATCTTGGATTGTCACCTCAATTAGGTCAAAATTGAGCTCGGTCCTCGGTCGTTACCTCTCTTAGGTTAGAATTTACTCGATCCTCAGTCGTCACCTATTTTAGGTCAAAATTGACCTCGATCTTGGATCGTCACCTCTTTCAGGTCAAAATTGACCTCGACCCTCTAATCGGTCATCCATGGCCCTCAGGTTTGACCTCCCTCCATCATGTGGTGTCTATTCGATGGTCATCACTTGTTCCAAGCTCACTCGTCGAGGGTATCTGTAAACACCACATTCTATGACCCCCTAAGTATCTCCTTTTACCCCTAGCACTTCCCCTTTCCACCGCAAACCTAGGTCGCACTTCGAGTACCGATCTAGAGGCTATCGGGCACCCCCGGGCCCCATTTGACTCCGGTCAACTCTATAGTCAGAGCGAAATATCTTTACATATTTAAAGGGATCTGAATACCCTTTCCAACAATTTGACTCATGCATGAATCGGCATAATAATTCATATGAGCGAACCATTTCACTATCGAAAACTGATTAAGAGGCCATCGGGAGCTCCCGGGGCCCCGAATCCACCCCAATCAACTCCATTGTCAGAGCAAAAGCTCTTTGAATCTTCGAAGGAAACTAAAACCCCTTTCCAATGATCTACCCCGTGTGCAAAATAGCATAACCGTTCAGATGAACGATCATTTTTCCCCCAAAAATCGATCCAGAGGCCACCGGGCACTTTCGGACTCCATTTGACAAAAGTTATCTCTTCAGCTCGAATGAGACTGAATGAATCTCCAAAGATTCATTCAGTCATGTTCGAGCTGAAGAGTTGACCTTGGTCAAACAGAAGTGCTCGTGGCCTTAGAATCAATTTTTGGGGGAAAATGGATCGTTCATTTGAACGGTTATACCATTTCATGCACGAAATGGACTTTTCCAAAGGGGTTTTAGTACCCTTTGAAGATTCAAAGAGTTTTCACTCTGATGATAGAGTTGACTGGGGTCAAATCGGGGTCCGAGAGCACCTGGTGGCCTTTAAATCAATTTTCGGTGGTAAAATGGTCCATTCCTCCAAATCGTTATTCATGCAAGAGGTGAATCGTTGGAAAGGGGATTCAGAGCCCTTCAAAGATTTAAAGAGCTTTTTCTCTGACGATAGAGTTGATCGGAGTCAAATGGAGCTCAGGAGCATCCGATGGCCTCTAGATCAGTACTCGGAGTATGACCTAAGGTCTATAGTGAAATGTGGAGGTGCTAGGGACCTAAGGAGAGACTTAGAGGGTCCTAAAATGTGGTGTCTACCGATAAATTTTTTGAAAAATAAATTTGACACTTTTAAAGAGTTTTTTACAAATCCTTTTTGAAAAATCAAAATAAAAATGATACCCAAGTAACCCGAATAAAGAGCGATAAAGGAGGTGAATTTAAAGAAATTTGGGAATTTAAATAATATTTTGGAAATGGGTATAAAAAAATTAGTGTTCTAAAAACACCCCAGAAGAATGGTATAGTTGAACATGGAAATTGCATGGAACGTTTTACATAACCTTTGGACAATATTCGATATGATTACCTAAGAAAATCCATAAGATTGTGCATTGTTGATTATAATCTTCCATATATACATGTTTTCCTTTATTAATGATGGTGATGATATGTACTATGAGGCTTTAAGGAACATATGTTTAATAAATGACAAAATATATCTCTTAATATTGTTTTATGTAGGAATGGCACTTGATTATACATGTTTATGTGTTCTTACAGTAGTTATTCTTTATTATCCTCTCTATCTTGTGATTTATCACCCGTTGTCAATTTGAGACAAAAAGGGTGAGAGAGTAGTACATCCTATAGTAATCTATTTTTTTTATATTTTGATATTGAACATTTATTTCTCACTTGATCTTTGTGAGATGGTATTCATTGCAGATTCATGGAAACCCATTATGTGTTGGTTTGTATGATAGTCAAGTTATATACTTTCTTTTTCTAAGCTTGGAATGGGTAATTAGATATTTTTTTGTACAGGACTTAGGAATTTTATGTTTTTCTTAAAAGTATCCATGATGTACTCAAAGGGTTTTGTCACAAATATACAAAGAGGGAGATTGAAGTACCCTAAATAGTTAACTCCATAGGTTTGCTCGAGTCTGCTACTCTGTACAATTTGGTGCTCAACTAGTTTGGATAAGTGTGCACATTTTTTTTATAGTTTTAGACCTCTCTAAATGGTACATCATGTGAAAGCATTTTAATAGTACAATATCTTCAAGATCAAGAACCGAGACCAACAATGCAAGGGAAAAAGGGAAAAAGACCATATAGACTGGTGCACACACTTCACAAAAAGATCACATAATTTTGCCATATTTTTCTACATTTTTCTTATTTCATATTGTATTATTGGCATTAATTTGAATTGATAAAATATTATAAATAAGTTCCATCTTATTTGGAAAATTCATAATATGTGTTGATTTGAAAAAAAATTATTTTTCTAATATTTTTATTTGAATTTTAATATTTTTTTCCAGATCTTAAAAATGATTTTTAAACATTTTGTCTGCACATGTTTTTTAAACAAACACAAAGTTTGTTTCTTCATTTACACTTTTGTTGGGAGAAATTTTATCCTTTGATAGAGATTAGATCTAAGAGTGTACAACCTTAATCCTTGGGTTTTCGTTCGACCCACCAATTGGATAACGTGATCGGATTCCTAGTTGTGCTAAATTTTGAACCATTTATTAGGATGCTTCCTGTTAGGACCTACTTTCAACCATTGGATTTCGAGCCTTAAATCATTACATTTTCGATAATATATATTAGCGCTTCATGTGTTTAGGGTTTCTAGAGTCTTCGTAACTCAGATATATCAACCCCATTAAACATTGTGTTAGGGTTTCTTAGGTCACATGCTTAGAGAGAGATAAAGAAAGAAAGAGTTGGGAGTGTAGAGAGAGTGAAACCCATAAACGTGAGAGAAAACTCAAAGTGATAAAAGGGGATAAATGAGGTTGAAGAAGGGTTATGAGTGAGAGAGTGATAGTGTAAACTTTTGCATCCAAACTCCATAACAACTCCTGAGTTGTTTGTCGGGATATCAACTTGGATTTAGAGAAGTTCTCTAGTTTTCTATAAACTTTGAGAATATCTCGTTGGACCCTAAATTTCTGACACACTACACACGCTTAGGGTTTCTCAAATATAAAGGTTTTTAAAGATATAAAAGTTTTATTTAAACTGATTTTATGCGAAAAAACGTTTTAAAAACCATGTATTCATTTGTATATGACTTTGTATTTTTTGTTTTTGTTGAGACAGAAACTCTCTTTTGAATTAGAAATTTTGAATGACAAAAAGTTGTAGATCTTAGTTTATATATAAGAAATCTTTTAAATCTTTTCGGAAAAAAAAATTGGATTTGAAAATTTTCACATATATCTAAAATATTGTATAATAGGTTTTCAAGATCTAAAGCCAGAATAAAATATGTTAAGAAGATTATGATTTTACCTCTTGCAAAATCTTATATATCACAATATGCGTATGGACAATCTTGTAATTTATTTTTAGGATTTTTGTGTAATTGATAATTGTGCGAGAGCTCTTGCATGTGCATATAGTTGCAAATATACTTCACTACATGACTATACACACTACACCAACCAGTTTATTTGGTTAATATTTTGGAGAAGAGAAGACTCCACTCGACTAAAGTTGAATGTTTATTGTCTATGTCAAGAGATCATAAAAAGTCCCTAAAGGAAATCTCATTTAGGTATATTATTTTTCATTTAATCTTGTTTTGATTGTAATTTATAATTACAACTCATTTTGTTTAGTGATTTCTTATTTTGTAGCGTAGAGGTCACCATGGATATTTCCCTATTGGATTGGGGTTTTAACACGTTAAACTTGTTTGGTTTTATTATATTATGTATATAACTTTCTTGTTTTATAATACTAAGTCACGAGCTAGAATCTTGAAGTTTTGTTTCTTAAAAGTCAATAAAGGTTTTTGTAAACTATAACCTAACTTAGGTTATTAGTGTATCGTGAACACAACTTCTATTTTTTTAAGCTCGTTCTATTTTAACACAAGATTTTACACAAAGTACGTTGCAGATTACACTTAAAGAGAGTTTAATTTTTTTAAGCTATTCTTTAGGTTTTTTCACATTTCCCTAGCAGCTTACGTGACCTGATTCGCTTCAGGTTCGTTCCAACGAAGATTTTCATCACTATAGAGAAGTTACCAGCGAGCGTTTTGATGGTGTGCCAAAAGCACACTTTTGAAAGATCTTTCCTTAAGATCTCATTGGAAAGTGTTTCAAATACACCTTTTTTGCTGATTCAGTCCTAGATATGACTACTTGATACCTAAAAGCACCTAACATGTTAGCCTACTATATGTTTCCTACCTCGTGGATATATAGTTATGTGATCAATACTCATCCAAACCAAGAGTGGGACATTAAGACAAATCTTTTTTATGATCAAAATCATTTCAGTATTTGAGAGTATATTTCATTCTTCTTAAATGAGCAAGGCACAACTTTTGGGTTTTCTCTTTAAGAAAGATTTAAAGAATTAGTACTCATATTTTTGTTTAAATTTTTATCAAAAGTTTTGTTCGTGAGAATATATTTTTTGTACTTTGGCTTGAAAAAATCATTGTGAGATTTAGAGCACTATACCCTTGTAGTACATCTACCCAACCTTATAGGATTCCCTCTCAAACCTAGGTGTAGATTTTTGTTATTTCTTGAATGTCCCATTCTTCAAACAATGTTGCTTCAACTTTAAAGAATATTTTCATGGCCAAGTGGAGTTAAAGACATTGGTCGCGGACCAAAGTCAGTGGTGATTGTGTAGCATTCTTCAACTGTCGGCTCCTTCGTTGGATGATATGGTGTGAAAGAGTGTATAGTGAAAGTTGTTTAAGTTTCCTTTTGTAAATCTCTACCATAGTGCATTTATCGTTCTTATCGACCCGAGATTTTTCCCATTGGTGGGTTTTTTCCTCGTGCACCCGATCTTGTGATTATTTTTTACTTTTTCGCATCTTTTGGAATCATTATCTTAATTTAAGAAGATAAAACTTGGATTCTAAAACTTAGTAAAATATTTTTCACATAGACTTTTAAGATTTATTTATCATTTGTAAAAAAAAATTATTCCTCATTTTTCTTTAATTGGGTTCATTAATTTTTATTTGGGTAGTTATCGTCGAGAGGCACACTCTCAGAAAGTTGCAGGCCTCCACCGTCCCTTGATTGGTTTTTCGAGGGAGAAGGTGTTTCCCTTAGGAATGATAGATATAGAAGTGATGGCAGGGACATGGTCGACCCACAATACCCAGATGATGAGATTCTTAGTCCTTGATAAGAATGTAGCCTCGACCTATAACATCATCTTCGATCAAATGGAGTTAAAGAAATTTGATGTTGTGGCTTCAACTGTTCACAAAGTAATGAAATTCCCCATCGAATTTAGTGTATGTACAGTCAGGGGGAAGCAAGTGCTGGCCAAGGAATGTCACTTCACTTCAGCTGAATAAAGGAAGAAGTTGACAACCACTTACTAGATAGAAACTTTGCACCCCCGGGATGAAGAGAAGTTTATCAAGGGTGAATCAACTGGAGATATTAAGCATGTTTTGTTGGACAAAGAACATTCAGAGCAAGTGGGTTGGATCAACTCGTCTCTCTAACTGAAACCCAAAAATGAACAGGCATACTTCCTCAGATAGCAATGCGATGTGTTCGCTTGGGTCCATGAGGACATGAAGTACATAGATCCAGAAGTGCTATGCAATGAACTCAACGTACTGAAGGAAGTAAAGCCCATAAAGCAGAAGAGGACAGTCTTTGATAAAAAAATAAATGTGGCTATTGAAGTCAAAGTAGATAGATTTGAAATGCAAATTTTATTGAGGACATCAAATATCTCACCCGGTTGTCTAGCGTTGTGATGGAGATAAAGAAAAATGGGAAATGGAGAATGTGCATGGACTTCACGGACCTGGAAAAATCATGTCCTAAAGTCCACTGCCCATTGCCTAGAATTTACCAATTGGTGGATACTATAGTCAGGCACGAACTTCTCTATTTCACGGATGCGTATTTAGGCTATAACCAGATCTCAATGAATCCAGCGTATAGGGAAAATACTTCATTCATAACCAAAAAGGGAACTTATTACTACAACGTTATGACCTTTGGGCTTAAAAATTTAAGGACAACATACAAG
The DNA here is from genome assembly GCA_949130495.1 of Sambucus nigra. Lineage (NCBI taxonomy): Eukaryota > Viridiplantae > Streptophyta > Magnoliopsida > Dipsacales > Adoxaceae > Sambucus > Sambucus nigra. The sequence goes on from OX422213.1 coordinate 296,283,570, forward strand.
AGGTTGGTAAGTCAAATTTGTAAATCTCACATGGGGATAAATATGGAAGTATATATAGGAGCACATGTATGCTCAAAATCTCTATGGGATTAGATTATCTTATTCCATTCCAAAACATATTTGAGTTATTGTCTAATTTGTCCTGGAAATCTTCATGATCAAGATCTCAAGACTAGACTTCTTCATCTTCATCTAAAAAAGATACCTCGTTCCATGATCAATAAGATTTACTCTTTAGGATAAGGTAAAGGACTTAGAATGACATAGTTTTCCCAACCTTGTTTGACATACCTTAAATTAATATTTTCTTAAAGTGGAAAATGTGTTAAAACTTGTGCGTAAATTGATTGGACTATATGAACAAATACACTGTGCAATATACTTTTCTTATTGAAGGAAACTATGATCATAAAAATTGCAATCTTATGTGTGTATTTAAAGTATGAGTGTTCTTGGTTGAAGAACAAACATACTTAGTTTATTTTGCTAAAATAATTTCAAAACCCTTGAAAGAAAAATACTGGTTCAGATTCTCTGGAGAACGACACGACTTGTCTCACCGCAATTTTACGATAGCTACGCTATGTCTTATTGCAGAGAAAGATCGTCGCTGGTGCCTTTTGTCCAAGACTAAAAATCTATGAACAAATGTGAGACCTTCCTCGCCTCAGTATCGTCGTAGCGACTTATCTCGTTGCGGAAAAAGTCTGTCGCTGGTATCTTTTTCCATGTCCAAATTTTCCCGACTTCTTGGAGTGACCTAGATCGCCTCAGGTTTGTGAAAGAGATTGTTACAACGACACTACTACGATAACATCAAATCTGGTGTAGAAAGAAAACTTAACCAAAATCTTGCATTGTAAAACCTGAGATTCTATTTTTCTGCCATATCTTTTGTTGCCTTAGAGAAGCCACCTATTTTTGTGTGCCTGAAAATGAGTTAGAAGGTTTGGAAATTTGTTTCCACACTTTTGAAATACAAAACTAAAGGTTTTTATTTTTTATTAAGCTAAGGAAATGAGATTTCCTTAAGAGCAAAAACCTTCTTTGTATTTTTGGGGTATCCATTATTACCATTCTAGTTCAAAATTCTTAAAGTTTGATTACTTCTCTAAAGTCTTGAACAAACATTTTGCAAAACTTGTTCTTGAGAAACTTTAAACATTTTTTATATCTCAAAAATACTTTGTGATTTTTAATTAGAAAAACACTCTCAAACTTCCCTCAACCTTTAGGACCCTCACATCCTAAGAAGTTCAATATTCGTAGAGGCTTTTCACTAGTTCCATTTTGGAACACAAAAGTTTTTCTTCAAAATATAAAAGAAGAAAGCTATCTCTTCTTACTATAAATGAAGAAACTTGGTTTGGTGAAAATGTGTCATTATCAACGGAAGTTGACACCTGTAATGTGGAGAGTGGTTGGAGAGTGATTAGTGATTGCTCTTCCAACTAGGAGGTGGAAAAATTATCTTGTGTAGGTCGTTCATTATTGATTCTAGGAGAGGTTCAAGTTTGTAAGTCATTTCTCCCTTTTGTAAATCTTTACATGTTTAGAGGAAGGTGTCAGTTTGGCCTGAGGTTTTTATCGAAAGGGTTTTTCCCTTTTATAAATCCTCGTCTCAAGTGCATAATTTACTATTACGCATTTTGATTTATTTTATATTCTTAATGAACATATATGGTTAAGTTAAATAAACTTGTAAATTACTTTTTTGTCACGTAGATGCTAGGATTAATTTTTGCCCAAATTTAAATTAAAAGAAAACATTACTTTCATTTTGGTAATAATTTTTAATTTTGGTAGTCCCTCTTTACACGCACAAACTCTTAGTATATGTCGACGACATGCTCACGAAGATCAGGAAGTCTAAGGAACATATACGGGACCTCAACCAAACTTTTGATGTTATGGATAAATATAAAATAAATCTTAATCCTATAAAATATGTGTTTAGCATTAGGGCCGACAAGTTTTTGGGCTTTATAGTTAACTAGAGGTGATAAAGGCAAATCTAGACAATATTAAAGTTATCATCAACATACAACCCCCACTCCCAAAAAAACAAGAAGGAAATACAAAGGCTCACCGTCCGAGTGGAAGCTCTGAAGTGGTTCGTATTTAAAGACATAAATAGATGCTTGTCATTCTCCAAAGTGTTGAGAAAATTTTTTGAATGGCATGAGGAGTTTAAATTAGAGTTTCAAGAACTAAAGCAGTATTTGGGATCCTTGATACTACTCTCCAAGACGATCTTATGGAATAAGCTGTATTTGTACTTAGACATGTCAAAGTAACTATCAGTTTGACTTTGGTAAGAAATGAAGATGGATCTCAGAAACCATTGTACTAGACCAGCAAGGCCTACAAAGGCACAAAGATTGGATATTTGAGGCTGGAGAAGTTGTCCCTATCCCTAATCGAAGCATCACAGAGAATAAAACCTTACTTCCAAGCCCACACAATTGTGGTATACACAGACTAATCTCTTAAGCAGGCTATTTATAAACCTAAGAAGTCTGGAACGCTAATGGTGAGGGCGGTCGAATTGGGAGCATTTGACATTGTTTATGAGACAAGAACAACAATTTAGGGACACAAAGTGGATGATTTTCTCACATAGTTTACATATGAATAGGAGATCCTAGAGAAAAATGAAGGGTCTGGGGCATCACTAGCTACAGCCGTTGCTGAGGTATAATCTTCCACAAGCATAGCCAAACGAATCCAGGAGCAAGAACAAATGAGGAAAGTGTTCATACCATGCACATTGGTTGGTGGTGGGCTTAATGAAACCACCACATTTGGAATTTATTTGTTGATGGGTTTTCTTGTGTGAATGGGAGTGGGGATGGTCTCATTTTATCCACTCTAAAAGGAGTAGATGTCGAATATGCACTCATATTCAACTTCAAAGCTTTGAATAACAAGGTCGAGTACAAATCCTTAATTGCAAGGTCGAGTCTGGCATCATCCCTAGGGGATCTATAGGTGTCGAGCCACAACGATTCGTAGTTAGTTGTAAATCAAGTTTTGGGTTCATATAAGGCATGAGAAGACAAAATGGAAAAGTACCTGAGCAAGGTGGGAAAATTGTTGAGAAAATTCACTACATGTCAAATGGTTAGAATATCGCGAACAAAAAATTCAAGGGCAGATGCACTCGCTCATTTGGCATCAGCTACTTGAGTCGAGATAAGGATGATCATGCCAACACATATACTACTACACCCAAGAATAAAAGAAGAATAGGTAAAAATTATGGAGTTAGAATTGGGACCATCTTGGATGGACCTGATCATATCTTACTTGAAAATGGGAGAAGTCCAAATAGACCCCTAAAAGGCTAGACAATTGCGCTACAAAGCGGCAAGATATGTGCTCGATGATGGCGTGCTATTCAAATTGAGCTTTATATTGACATTTCTCGGGTGTTTATCCTATTTAAGTGTAGGATATAATCAAATATGTGCTGAAAAACCCTCACTAAATTATTTTAACAATTGTTAAAAAGGTTTAATGAGTTTCAAACTACTTTTTGAAGAAACTCTTGTAAAAATATTAAATAATACACAAGATAAAAAAAAAGTTTGATTAAACAAATTACTCAAGAATCTTGGAAATAGGTTTTTAGTTTAAACCTAAGTCTATGCAGCAGATTGTAGTAATGGAAAACTAAAAAGCACACACATGAGACAGGTATTTTTTTTACGTAGTAAAGTCGCACCCAAATTGGGGAAACGTCCACGAAGGTCTCTATACCTCAAAACAAAAATCCACAAAAACGTTTAAGGTTACAAGCAGTAAAAAAAAACATACAATCAGAACCTATTCTAAGTCCAGATATATACCTACACTCCTCGGTATGAATTCTGACTTCTTTCAGTCTTCTGAAGTTGTACTTTCTCCGTTCTTTAGCTCTATTCCCTTTATCCTTTAGATTTACATCGACTCAACAGTCACAACCTCTCAACCAACACATTAGTGATGGTAAGTGAAGGTTTTGTGAGTGGTGTGACAAAAATGACATGCATGCACTCACAGACACTTAATTACATACAAATCCTACCAATATACAACTGATCTAAGGATGAGATATATTTTTTTCTCAAATCAGAATTTGAGACTTAATTTTTTTGTCGAAAATAGCTTCAAGGTCTGATTTCTTACATGGATCTTTTAAAAAAGAGATCCTAAGAAATTATTTATACACACTAATTTTTCGAAGTGAAAAATTATCAGATCTAAACTATGTAAATCATAAATTTAGTTTTGACAAAAAACGAGAGATATTGGATAAAAATAGTACAAACAAGATTTAAACAGCATCCAACACAAGACAATGATTTCTTACTAAAGAAATCGGAACCACCTAAGATTCTAAGTGAAAATGTATTACAGAATCAGATCTACAAGTTTCTAATAAGAAACGAGATCTAAAACAGTGAGTTATTGCAAGAGAGGTATGGACTAAGAGGATATTTGAAATCAGAAACCCTAACTCTCAAAAACTTATTTTCTGAAAAATATTTGAAAGAAGTTTTGTTAGATTTTCTATTTCTCTCTTATTTTTTCTCTCTTCTCTCAAACTTCCTAAACTTCTTAAATGTGAAGACGAAGGCTCCTTTTATAGGATGGTTTGAAGGATCTAAAACAATGAGGAAAATGTAGGGCTGAGAATAAATTACCGTTCGAAGACTAAATCCAAGGGCTGACAATGGATCGCACAAAGGCCAACTCGAATTGGTTGAAAGCATATGCACTGGGATCTCAAATAAACGCATGTAGACCCTATATTACTTTGATATAACGGTTGAAAGTAAGTATTGTGAATGTGAGAGACAAAAAACACAAATTCATCCAATGATGTGCAACCATGTGCCAGCCTCACACTTGATATAAAATGCATGTTTTTTATGTTTTTAAAATGTCAGTTTCACCCACAAAATTATGTAGCGATTTTGGTTTCTACCCAATACAAGTTTTAGGAAATTTTTAATATATGAAATTAAACCCTAAATATTTTTAAACCCTAATTTTAATTCTTTAAAAATAGATTTTAAATGTTTAAAAATTCTTAAAAATTCCTAATCAGTGTAGAAAATTAATTTTAATCCAAGTTAACACACATCACTCATATATGAATTAAAATATACAAATGTGAAATCCTACGGTGTTTTGTGTGTTGGTTTTCTACCTGATGGCTTCGATCTTTGTTGATGTATATGTACTTGTAGTTGCAATGAAGTAAGAGGAATGAGTCAATTTTGTCTTCTTTTCAAACTAGTTGAGCTCTTATAGATTATAAACTCAAGTGAGTCAACTATAAAGTGTGCATCAATCTCCCCCTTTGAAAATGAGAGATAAAATCTCCTTTGATCATCTAGGACTCACAGGGATAAAAAATAAAAAACTTTATTCCTATACAAAAGTTCTATCTACCCCATTTCCTAGAAATCAAAAATTACATAACTCGAATATGAATAGACCAATACCCTAAATATATATGATGGTACTCATACCTAAAAAAGAAAACAACAGCTCGTGGCAAAGATCAAGAATTTAGTTAAATTTATACAATAAATGTCCAGATGGACTCAAATACCTCTCCCTTATTTTGTCTCAAATAGACAAAGGGTGAAAAATACATAACAAGAATATATCAAGCATGTAAATATCAATCTATCAACCTAAATTATACAATAGGTCACCTCAAGGGTCTCCTACATAAAACAGATATATGAGGTGTCTTTTGTCATTTTTCAAATGACCGTGTCCTATATCCTCAAAGACCAATTATAAGCATGAAAGTAATCGGAGGATATAATAATAGTGATAGATTTTTATTCAAGAATAATCATACCAATGGATTTCCTTAAGGATTCAAATCATAAATTATCCAAAGGTTTAGTGAATAAGTCAATGTAGTGAGTAAATAGTTTATCTCTAATATTTAGATTCCATTAATTCATGTATGAAATGATGTCTTATCTTAATATGGTTTGTATATAAGTGTTGAACCATATTCTTATAGATGTTGATCGCACTTTGATTATCGTAAGATTTAGCTTTTCTCCATTAATGCCATAATCACTAAGCATTTGCTTTATCCATGTTAATTGAGCGAAATAACTTCCTGCTGCTATGTATTCTGATTTTGCTGTGGAAAGTGAAGTGCAGTTTTGCTTTTTACTGCTCCATCCTACTAAGTTATTACGTATATAATAACAATCACCAGAAGTACTCATATTGTCGTCGAAACAACCTGCCCAATCGGTGTCTATTATAATTGTGCTTGAGGTATCGTTTGTGTACCATATACCTAGGTTTATTGTCCCTCGAACATATTTGATTATTCTTTTAACACATAAAAGGTGACTTTCCTTAGGTGCACTTTGATATCGGGTTCAAACACGCACATCACATGATATCTGAATGAGAGGTTATTAAGTACAACAGGCTACCTATCATACTTCTATATGCAATAGGATCTATTGGTTTATTATGCTCATCTTTGGATAGTTTCGTGGAAGTACTCATGGGAGTCCTAATAACCTTGGCATTATCTAGACCGAATTTTTTCACTAACACTATTGTGTATTCAGACTGCGATATAAATGACCCATCAACTTTTTCCTTAACTTGAAGTCCTAAGAAATATTGAAGCTCCCCCATAAGCGACATTTGAAATTCCCCGTGCATAATTTTAGAAAACTCTTTAACCTCTAACGAGGAAGTAGAACCAAATATAATGTCATCAACATAAACTTGAGCTATTAAGACCTGTTTGTTAAAATATTTAGCAAATAATGTCTGGTCATTTCTACCACGTCGAAAAACTTTATTGATAAGAAAGTTCGATAGGCATTCATACCAGGACCGAGGGGCTTGCTTTAAACCATATAATGCCTTTTTCAACATATACACATGGTTTGGGTAATGAGTATCAATAAAGCCTTTCGATTTTTCAACGAAGGTCTCCTCTGTCAAAATACCATTTAAAAGGGAAGATTTTACATCCATCCGATAAAGTGTGAATTGTAAGTGATAAGCTATGGCCAAGAGTAAGCGAAGAGACTCAAGGTGAGTGACCGGGGCAAAGGTACCCTTGAAATCTATTCCTTCAACTTAAGAGTAGCCCTGGGAAACTAATTTATCTTTATTTCTAACTATCATCCAGATTCATCTGTTTTATTTTTAAAAATTCAACGAGTGCCGATAACCCTTTTATTTTCTGGCCTAGGCATAAGATACCACATGTCATGACTTTTAAATTGGATGAGATCTTCTTGCATATCACCTATCCAAAATGAGTTATTAAATGATACATTCACATTCTTTGATTCTACTAAAGAAATAAAGCATGAAAAATGAGCGACATTACGTAATTGGGATCTTATACACACTAGCTCATCAAGGTTACCAACAATATTATCTATGGAATGATCTTTAGAAACCTAGTTAGGCACTTTAGGGATCTCAGCTGGTAAAGGATCAACTATCTCTATATAGTCATAGATAAGATTGTTTTCAGACTCATCCACTACAGTTGGCCCTTAATCTTTACTCTCGATATTAGTGTCACTAACTATCACATTTATCGATTCCATGAATACTTTGATACGATAATTATAAATACGATAAGCCCTACTGTTAGGGGAGTAACCCAAAAAAATGGCTTTGTCACCACGGGTTTCAAACTTAGATATTTGTCTTTGTACACATAACAAGTACTTCCAAAAGTTTGAAAATATTTTAAGTTGAGATTTTTGCCATACCAAAGATCATAGGAAGTTTGTTTGGTATTTTTCGAAGGTAAACCCGGTTGATGATATGGCATACTGTTTGAACTCCATCAACCCAAAAGTATTTTGGCAAATTATTATCATGTATCATTACCCCGGCCATTTCTTAGATTGTGTAATTTTTACACTCGGCAACACCATTATTTTGGGTGTTTTAGGATCACTGAACTCGTGTTGATAACCATCGCAGTTACAATACTTTCTTACACCCAAGTCTTTAAATTCACCTCCTTTATTTCTTCTTATTCGATTATCTTGGGTGACTTTTTCATTCTCGATTCTTAAAAGAATTTTAAAAAATTATCAAAATGTATCAGATTTTTGTTTTAAAAATGCCATCCAAGTGAATCGAGTAAATTCATCCACAATAACTAAACTATAATTATTACCATAGAGGCTCACAGTTCGGGAAGGACCCATAAGATCCATGTGGATTAGCTCTAGAGGTTTTGTTATTAATGTACCTTTAACTTTCTTGTAAGTAGACTTAATCGTTTATCCTTCTTGACACAGCCCACAAACAACATTTGAAATTGATTTTATCTTAAGTAAACCTCTAACTATATCCTGGAAGCTTAATTTGCAAAGATTATCGTAATTAATGTGACCCAAATGATTATGCCAGATTTCATTGTCATTAAACCTGGCTAACCTATAAGTCTTATTACCCGAATTTACTGTGTAACAGTTATCTGGGATCCTGTGACCTGTAAGTATGCAATCACCATTCTCATTTAAAATTTTACAATTAGTTTTTGAGAATGTGACTGTGTGGTTGGAGTCGTAAAATTGCAATATGCTTAATAGATTAGCTTTAAGACCTTTCACTAATAGGACATTTTTTAGAATAGGAAGTTCTTTTTCTTGAAGTGTTCATTTGCCTATGATCTAAGTTGCTACTCTGTCCCCAAACAAAACATTTCCTCATAAGAAGTCAGTTTTGTTAGAGAATTTAGTATCGTCTTCGGTCATATGCTTGGAGCATCCAGAGTCTAAGTACTAACTAGAAGCAATGTGTTCAGCTTTTAAAGAACTAATAACGATGTGACACTTCAACTTGGGTATTATACTATTCTTTCTAACCAATATAGATCTAGTTTTGAAAGTTTTGTGAGCTTTTGGTTTAGTTATAGATCTAAGAATCTTTCTCTTAGATTTCATCTTAGCGTGAGATCTTTTCTTCATATTCCTAATATTAGAGTTTTTCTTGGTATGCTTAGGAAGTACATAATTATTCATGATCTGTCTAGAATAGTTAAAGTGTTTATAAACTAGTGAATTATAGACAGGCATGTACAGTCATTTTTCAAAACATTCATCGAGACAGTGTCCAAAAACATCACAATAGGAACAGTATTGTTGGCTAGAAGATTTTTCGACATTTTGAAAACATTTGAAAAAAGGTTTGTCCAATTGCTGGACTTTGGTCTTATGTCCAACTGCAACAGGTTGGAATGAGGAATCTCCTTGCCTTATAGGGGTAAACGTACTTAGCCTTCAAATCCACAGTTGGCTTTAGAAGATTTTCAATCAGATTATCTGACCTCTTGAGTTTATTGTCAAAATCTTTCTTTAAGGCTTGAAAATCAGGACATAGGTCATCTGGTCTTTTTCCAAAAGAAATAAATTGCACATGTTGAAGAATTGTGTTTTCTGCCTTAGTTTTTTTTATCGAAACCTATGCCAGTTTTATCCTCAGAATTACTTTTGCTTGAAGCAAGGCAATCTTCAAAACAATTAGAATTGTTTTTAAACTTGGAAATTTTTTATAAGATTGTTGAAACTTTTTCTTTTAAATCTTCCAATTCTATCAAAGTTTCCTTGTATTTCTTTTCCAAAATTTATTTGTTTCAGAAAGTTCTTTAATTTTTCAGTAAAAGATTTAGTTATAGTTTCATAGGCCAGACATAGATTAGTATAATCCTTTGCGTTATATATCACCATTAGACTTGAGGCTTTTTTTTAGTTTGGTCTTTAACTGTCTTCTCTAATTTAGTGCTCTTCCTAAGAGTCTTAGTTTAAAGTGTGTGAATGTCAGGGAGATCATCATTATCGGACTCATTAAGTGCAGTGTGTGAGTTGTCCCCTAGCGCTTCATTTTTCATACTCACACACACATGCAATTCGCCATTGTTATGTTCACTTTTACTCACACACATCATCAAAGAGCTACCACTAGAAGTATCAACAATATTAGTATTATCTAAGAAAAGATCTAGATAAACCAAAAGTAGGCAAGACATTATAGGGCATAACAGTACTAGTCATGATAGCATAAAGTTCAGCATTATTAGTAGACATGTCATCATAATAGACTCTTTTAGCAAAAAAGGACATTCAAGGGCCAAAAGTATTGAAAGTTTTCGCCTCATCTTCTTCAGAATCACTTGAATCATCCCAAATCTTACAGATATGTGCTCTAGCAGTGTTATACAATTTAACCTTACAATTAGTAGCTAACTGACCGGTTTTACCACATCTGAAATACTGAGTGTTTTTAAGGTCTGTGATTGGTCTCGGTGTTGGGTTTGTCATGTTTCCTCTCATGAGGCTTATTATTGAAGTGGTTAGAATATTCAACCTTTCCTTGTTTAGAAGTAGCCTTATTTCTAAACTTTAAAATTTTCTTCAATTGTTTTGACATAAGGTCTATTTGATTATCCAATGTCTCCAAATCACATTCCTCATCAGAGTCAAGGTCAATATTAGGCATAACTATCTAAGGTCAGGTCATTTTAGACTAAAAAAATCACATTAGAACTAGATTGTCTTTTCTGATTATTGGAAAGATGTTTTTTAAATTCAAGTTCCATTTCTACAGTCCTAAATTTTCTACTGAGGAGTTCAGAGGTCAAGTATGGATCGTCTATATCCTCAATTGCATACATTTTGTTATCAAACTTACGGGGAAGGGACCTTAGGATTTTTAAACAATTTATTTCCTATTATACGTTATACCATTTGCATGAAGTTTTGTAATAATGTTAGTCAATATAATATATAACTCATCAAAAGTCTCAGTCTCATGCATAAGTAGTGTGTTATATTGTTGTATCAACATTTGTGTTTTGGCAGTCTTAACACGTTCATCCCCTTTATGGGTTATGACTAACGTGTCCCATGGTTCCTTATATCAAATAGAAATATGTTTAAATTTGTGCTTATTAACAAACATGTAAATTGCATTTTTTTCCTTTATTATTACTTAAGGAGGCATGTTTCTCCTCTTTAGTAAACTCACTGAGGAGTTTTTTTTTATCCTTTCAATACTACCTTCTACTATAGGCTTAGTTAGATAAGCATATCCATTTTCAATTGCTTCCCATACATCATCTCCCAATGTCCCTTGGATGAAAGCAATCATCCTTACTTTCTAGTAAGGGAAATTGGTTCCATCAAAGAGGGGAGGTCTGGACAAATTTCCAAGACGCTTATATTTTTCGTCCATAAAAGAATTTTTGAATAGTTTCAAAGTGCAGGACCCAAAGTTGTGAAGAAAATACCCAGCTCTGATACTCTTGTAAAAAAGGTTTAATGAGTTCCGAACTACTTTTTGAAGAAACTCTTGTAAAAATCTTAAACCATACACAAGATGTGTTAAAAATAGTTTGATTGAAAAAATTACTCAAGAATCTTGGAAATAGGTTTTTAATTTAAACCTAAGTCTATGCAGCAGATTGAAGTAATGTAAAACTAAAAATCACACACATGAGATAGGTATTTTTTATGTGGTAAAACCCAACCAAATTGGGAAAACATCCACGGAGGTTTCTACACCTCAAAATAAAAATCTACTAAAACAGTTTAAGGTTATAAGAATTCAATAGATCATATTATCAGAACATATTCTAAGTTTAGAGGCATACCTACACTCCTCAATATGAATTATGACTTCTTTAAGGCTTCGGAAGTTGTCGTTTCTCCGTTCTTTAGCTTTTCTCCCTTTCATCTTTAGCTTTACATTGACTCAAAAGTCAGAACCTCTCAACCAACAACACTTTAGTGATGGTGAGTGAAGGTGTTGTGAGTGTTGTGCCTAAAATCACATGCATGTTGTAGGGGGCTTGAAGATAATCTATGAATTAGAGATAAGCCTCCCCATCTAATAGAAGGTACTTAAAGTAAGGAAGCATCATGAAGACAACGATACATCTAAATGAGGCAACTCAACACGCCATCCCATCAAGGTAACTCAGCATGGTAGCCCAGCAAGGCAGCTCAACGTGGCAGCTCAACATGGTCGTTCAGCGTGGTAGCTCAGCAAGGCATCCCAGCAAGGATATTGGCCGAGAGAGCTCATCCTTTATTTTTTTTTCTTAGTTAAATTTTACCCTTAAGTAACATTGATTGTAATGCTGTAACGATTGTAGTATTCAATGTGAGGTTAAACGGTACTCATGAAAGACTAGGCCTAGGAGAGCTTCCATACTCTATCGAATGATCTTGTCATGGGAACTTCAAAGGGACTTGGTTTGGAGGATTGAGAAGTGAGGCAGCGTTAGGGCTTGTCCTGACCATTTTAGATACACATGGTAAAACACCTAGTAACCTTTCACCGTGGAAGCTTGTGCAGAGTAGCATTGAGTTCCATTGTATATTGAGCCTTACGTTAAACAGTCCCTTACCAAATGGCAAATCTATTTTAGGTGATGTCACCAGCCATATAAACAATGTCCAATCTAAACTCGAGTAAACTATTGTGGTATTAGAGACTATCAGATGGTTTGGTGAGCCACCTTTCTGGTGATAATCCTCTGACACATAGTGGTTTAGCAAAACGCATGTCTTGGCATTTAATGTTTATGATGAAGGACATGCTGTCCCATTATGCATTTAATGTTTGTGACATAAAGTGTGATAGGGGGTCTTTCACATTAATAAGAAGTGAGGCATCTTGAGATTCGTGTGGGGGCTATTTATTGGCCTCAACGACTTCTGAGAGAAAGGGTTCTTTCTAGAGATTATTGTTAGACAGAGAATATATATATCATAGAGAAGTTATTGCAAACCAGAGCTTTTACTCACCCACTATTGCCATTTATTACAAAGCTTTTAATATCTAACCAGAGGTCTTTTAGAAGTTATTTGCTGTATTGGTTGCCTTCCAAGGTGTAGCTAGAGTGCTTGCTTCTCTCTCCCTTTGAATGAGTCACTTCTGAGTTTCCTTTACGATTGTTTGAGTTATACAGAGTGTATTGTGAGTTCAATCTGATTGTTGATAATATATAATATTGTGTGATCATTTGTATCTATTAAAGAGTTTTTCGAGTTATTATTTATCACCATACCTATAGGGTTACACCTCAATTAGTATTACCATACTCCCAGGCTACAAGGGGACTACCCTCTTACATTTGGAAACTCTGTTAGGGAGGTATTCTTCTAAAAGTATGGCACAAGATAATATTAACCTTACCATAGAGTTTAACGCCATTCAGTGTAACAAAGAACAAGCTACGAGGGAGCTTGAGGCTACCAGAGATGGGATTCCTTGGGTTGATGTACCCCCAGTTCAAATAGTGATAGGCATCCTAGGTGTGGCATAAGCTTCCACTAGTGCCAGGATGGGACAAGCACAGATGCCCCTTCTCATGGACAAGTTCCTTGAATTCTTACAAACTCCCGTTGTTGTAATGTTTTTGGGTGGGTTTGACCCTAGTTCCTTTGTAACACCAATGGCGGCTCCGATAAACCCATCAAGCGCAGCTCCAATGGGAGTCGGACCTATGAACACAGTACTTACCCCTATCCTAACGGTGGGCATCGCAAGTGTGGCAGGCATTCCACGAGGGGTAAATACGCCAGGTATAACGGGTATTCCACTTGTGGTCCCTTAGCCCATTGCTCCAGTGGCTGAGAAAACACCAGCATCTGCCTTGGAAGAAATGAGGAAGGAGGTGTAAAATGAGATGTTGAAAATAATAGCAGCTTCCTCATAGTCATCCAGCGAGGTACCATCGGTGTGATGATTTTCTTACTCCTTACCCTTAGGAATACAACAATGGGCCTTAACCAAAGGACTACATCCCTCCCATATTTGACAAGTACATGGGGAAATGGGGGAACCCAAAGGAACATATTAAACACTTCATTAAGCATATGGGGTCTCACTGCGACAATAAAAAGCTTAGGTTGAGGGAGTTTTCCAAATCCCTAATCGATAAGGAGCTAAAAAGTGTCTCAACATGGGAGGATATCCATGTGTTGTTTATCCAGAAGTTCTTTCTAGATAAAGAAGAGTTCATGCTGATCCAGCTACGCAGGGAGAAGGAATGGCCAGGGAAAGAAGTGGTGGCATATATTCAAAAGTTCAGGAAAAGGTCTGTCGATGTAAGAGAATAGGGAAAGGAGTCCAAACTACTTCAGATTTGTGCTGAAGGTTTCTCCCATAATACATTTGTCATCTCATTAACAAAATGCGCGAAGGAACTTTTGCGACATTACTGAAGGCAGCGAGGAATATATCATCGGTCATTAGGCCAAGTCTTGTCGTGGTGCCAGTGATGATTAGGCAGTCGATAAATCTCATTGTGGCATGGGTAGAGCCCCCACGGGTGGGATATGTCGATGAGGGAGAAGGGTTTAAGCAACCAAAGGAAGATAATAAAAGAAAGTTTGGCAGAGACAGGAAGGATCCATCACCGTTGCCTTGCACTTTTGAAGAGGCAGTCAGCTGTTACAACACCACGGTCCAAGGGGGAACGGTGTATGAACCTAAGGGCATTCCAGTCGTGGAGCCAGATGCTGAGACAAGAGTTGATCCCAATTATTTCCAAATCTATCGAAAGGTGGGTCATCCAACGATAACCTCCTTCACAATCATAAAGATTATAAGCAAGCACATAAAGACGAAGACTCTGTAAATACCTCAGGAGAACGTAAACGCCAACCCCCTACAAGCACATGGGGCCAACCTTGTAGTTGCCTATAATGAGGAGGCTGAATGGGAAGCGACATAACTAGAGATCGAATAAGAAGAATTTGAAGATAAAGTACCAGGGGAATGGCAACGTGATGATAGATTACGATGAAGCTAGCGCCAGAGATGTAGAAGACGTGTACAATCTGAAAGGGGAGTAGATGGACCAAGTTGTAGAGAGCCAAGATGTTTCGCAGTCACTCAAGTTCTCATGGTTCTTCGACCAAGTGGGGATGCCAAAGGAGAGTCGGTTGGAGATAACACAAGCGATCCTGTACATTGCACGGAAGAACGCAGTGCCATTGCTGCGGTGGAGATGGCTAATGGCCAAGTTGGTAAGGAAGTTTTTATTCGAAGTAACCTTTAGTGAATCTGCTAGAGCTATAAGGTTCCCGTATAATAGGCCCTTATACGTAACTGCTAGGTGAGTTTTCCAAGAGCCTTGATGGATGGGGGAGCATCTGTAGAGTCCCTTTTTAATAAGTGCTTTAGGTAAAACTAACAAAATAAATTATTTCCAATTTTATCTTCTTAAACCCTAAACATACATCTAATCGATTTAACCCATTGAATAAATAAATCATGCAGTAAAAGAAACAAATTCAGGAAAAAAAACCCGAAGGGAAAAACCTTTTATTTCCACTATAATTTGTAAAGAACCTGTTTACACTCGGATTATAGCGAAATAAGATGACAGACGAATACCCACAGGTGTCGGTCGATGTCGTCATCAATGGAATACTCTCTTAAGCTACACAATAAACGTAGTCCTAACTTCAGCAAGAAATACCATAGCACTTCCAATTTGACTTCAGTCTGGTGTAGTTTTATCCTCTCTACAAAGAGTCGAACAAAGTCTTCTTCTGAATGTGTTCAAGATCACAAACCATTGGAATTATGATAATAGGATCTTGAATAAACAAAGGATGAAACTAAACAAAATGGGAATTCTTATAACTGTTTATCTCCTCTTTGAAAATGTCAATGCAGTGTAATATTTATATCTGAGCAAACTAGAGTCCAAAATAAATAAAACACAAAAATCGAGGCATCTCGTTCGAGCGACAAATGCTATCGTTTGAACGACTAGCGTTGTCGTTCGAACGAGTTTACATGTCGTTTGAACGGCAGTAAACTTTTTCGATTTTTTTCATGATTATCCTTGTATAAAAACAAATTAGCTCAGATATAATTAAAATGCATTTTTCAAAACTTTAATTTTTATTTCCCAAACATTAAAAAATATTTAAATCATCCATTATTTAAACATCATTCTAAATCACATATTCCTTTGATTATTCGTACCTGTGTGATCTAGAACAAACAAAATGTGAAATTGCAACTTGACTTGATTTCTTCTTCATGGCTTTAATATGCAACTTCTTCAATATTGAATTAATTACTAGTCTAGACTCAATTTATTTTGTCCGGAATTAAGCCAAATATAAACAAGTTAAATCTATTAGAAATTTGTACGTACAAATCTCCCCCTTTGATTATTCCGGGACAAAACTCAAATAAAATTAATGTGGCTATATGAAATGTCCTATTCTAGATATCTGAATTATAAATACAGGACATGAATAAACTATGAAGCTACAGCATTGAGTCTAGAACGGTCTCTGAATGTGATGTAGCAGTGAATCTTTGAATCTAAAAAAAATATCTTCATACATGAGACACAAATAAATATACCCAAGTGAAGTAGGAGGAACAGAAAATATAAAAGATGTATCAATAAATTGTGAACACAATTTTTAATTAAACTCCCCCTACATCACATATCTTTCCCCCTTTTTGTCTGGAATAGACAAAGCACGAGGAAGATAAAACTAGTGTATGAAAATGGGAATAAATGATAAATTGTGACAAAGGATATGAGAAATATGGAAGTAAATAATATCATAACTGCACTGTGAAAAATAGACATCCAGTCACAAAAAAAATGTAGCATAAGAAGACCATAAGTACATCATATCAGGATAATTATCAAAATACATCAAGTGACACAATTATAATGTCTCTAATCATAAATACCAACTGGTATCCTAGTCCTCATCATCAGCATCATCAGCATCAGAATTAGTATATGTGGCAGCTATGTTGATTTTAAACTAAAAAAACACAAACACATGCATCAATTGTAGGTAGGAAACTAAAAACATCCAGAAAAAATGTATTTGACCATTTTTTGCTTTTGAAACCATCACAAAACACATAGAAAATACCCAAAAAGCTTAAACCAAGAAATAGAGAAAATTCAAAACTTACTTCCAGTAGAGAGTCCAAACCACGAACAAGTACAGAAATAGAATATGAGGTGAAAATCCAGTGCAAAGTATGTAATTTGGGTAAAAAAAAGGAGTTCAAAAATGGGGGGGGGGGGGGGGTTAAAAACTTGGTTGGCCGAAGGTAGAAGGTGAAGCATTGTAGAAAGGGTTGAAACATAAGGAACAAGCGAACTGAACAGACGCAATTTTTTAAATCTGTAGCAGTGTCATTCGAACGAAAATAGGTGTCGTTCGAATGAGAAGCTTTGTCATTTGATTGACGCTTCTCGTGAACGAGATGTCAAAAAAAAACACAGATTTTACCAAATAGGATTGGACTGAACAACACAGAAAAAATGGACAAACTTAAAATTTTTAAGAAATTCAGGCTAATATGCAATTAATGTGCTCAAACGTGGATATGGAGTGAATGGGCGTGTACTAAAACAAATGAATCACAATTTTAATACATCAAAACGTCCAAGATGCTCTAGATGATAGCAATATGTCAACAAACAATGATATAGCCATGTGCGATAATTAATAAATGAGATTCATGGACAAAACTATCATCATACACACAAATATAAAATTTTGACGATTTTACAAACAATATCGTCATGATGCAATTTTTCATCCCTAGGATTCGTGGTGCAAAACCGCTTTTATTTTCCATCCAAACGCCCTCATAAATAACACGTATTAATTTTTTTCTTTTCTTTTGAGGTGATCTAAACTAAAATGGCCCAATATTTGGCATAATTATCTTTTCATTGCCTTTATTAATTTTTTGGGCTCTTTTGATACGGTGGCTATCATGACGAGTCAATTTTACACTCTTGCAGCCCTCTCCCGTAAGCATTCATCATATTTTGCAATTTTAATTCCTTACGATAAACGGTTATTACATGCACACCTCCTCCTAAGACTACTTACGCATTGATGACAAAATTGAGATAAGAATGTCTCACCCAACTCAAATATGCATGTATGTCAAACATTCATAAATGCTCGTGCATGTGTGCAAAAATGGCATATATACAGAGATGAATCCATATGCATATCAATTTCAAGACAACTCCATTATGACAATGGTTAAGATCATTTAATGCATTAATAAATATGACCAAATGCCCTAGCCACATGGATAATGAAGTGATGGGGGTCCAAGAACACCAACGAGACATATTAAACATGAAGATTTAAGGCTCAAAAATAAAAAATATTTTTGTTATTTTAAATTGACTAAAAAAAGTGACAACTAGATAAACATCATAACTCTAGAGAAAGAATGTATCACAAAGACAAATTAGAGTATGACAAACCGAGGAACATGCTCAGTCAAAAGATGAGACATGTGGAGATCCACCTGAAATGACACGCGTATCACCAAGTCTAATCCCTAACGCCTCTAAATCTGATTTTCTAACCCATGTGGGTGTGAAGAGATTAGTCGGGGATTTTGAGACTCGAATGTTCGGGTTCTTTAACTTTCTAGGAACATGCTTAAGATCGTAGAAAAAATGCCTAAGATGACCTCTCCTACCGCAATGAGTGCAAGTGTAAATACGGCGGGGAGTGTTTTCTACGGGACGATTAAATTTAATGTTCCTCGGTGGCTCTCTAGCTAGCCTGGTATTAGATTTGGGAATGGGTGGAGCATGTTTATTGAAGCCAATACCACTCTTATTATCCTTGATTTGGAAGGTTCCTAAAATTTTATCTAGCTTCTCGGACCTAGATTCCAAATCAAATTTAACCTTACTCGAATCTCTCAAGTTCACCTATCCTCGACTCAAGTAAAGGCCTAGAATCCTCAAACTCAAGTAATTCCTTTTTCATCGCCTCCATTAACCCTCGAAGACTGTGTCTCTCATCCTCAACATATTCTAGCTTCTCAAGAATTTTCTTCTCACGTACCCTAAGTTCCTCAATTATAGTTTTGGAGTTATTATTTTCAATGGAACGTTCTTTAAATTTTGCTTCTAACTTCAAATTTTCCTTCTTTGCTTTTAATATTTCTTCATACAATTCATTAAAGGCAGTTTGCAAGTCTCTATTATCCTCACTCTCATCAATACTCACCTCACCCTCACTTTCTAGGGTATCACAACCTGTGACTGAGGAAGAATCATGCAAAAGTATGTTGTCATCACCTATATGATTAGCCACAAGATAGAGGGAAGTTCTCGCTTAGTAAGATAAAAAATTTCTTCTTCAGGGTCACTCTCACTAAGGGTAGAAACATAATTCTCACAATTCTCCTTTTTAACAAAATTTTTAAGAGAAAACTTCATGCGAGATTTCAAGTTAGAAGTTTCAAACACGTGAGTTCTAAAATCATCAAAATTATCGAAATCCATACCTAAAGACAAGGGATCAAACACAGTAAAATAGTGCAACAAGATCTGATATCAATTTGTAAACGCCCTTTTTAACAAGTGCTTTAGGTAAAACCAACAAAATCAATTATTTCCAATTTTATCTTCTTAAACCCTAAACATGCATCAAATCAATTTAACCCATTGAATAAATAAGGCATGCGGTAAAAGAAACAAATTCAGGAAAAAATCCTCGAGGGGCAAAACCTTTTATTTCCACTATAATTTGTAAAGAAACGGTTTACACTCGGATTACAGGGAATAAGATGACATACGAATACCCACAGGGTCGATGTTGTCAACAATGGAACACTCGCTTCAGCTCCACAAGAACCGCAGTCCTAACTTCAACAAGAAATACTACATCACTTCCAATTTGACCTCAGTCCGGTGTAGGTTTATTCTCTCTACAAAAAGTCGAACAAAGTCTTCTTCTGAATGTGTTCAATATCACAATCCTTTGGAATTATGACAATATGATCTTGAACAAACAAAGGATGAAACTAAACAGAATGAGAATTCTTAAAACTGTTCATCTCCTCTTTGAAAACATCTATGCAATGTAATATTTATATCTTAGCAAACTAGAGTCCAAAATAAATGAAACACGGAAATCGAGGCATCTCGTTCGAGCGATAAACGTTGTCGTTTGAACGACTAGCGTTATCTTTCAAATGAGTTTACATATCGTTTGAATGACAGTAAACTTTTTCGATTTTTTTCATGATTATCCTTATATAAAAACAAATTAGCTCAGATATAATTAAAATGCATTTTTCAAAACTTTAATTTTTAATTCCCAAACATTAAAAAAAATATTTAAATCATCCATTATTTAAACATCATTCTAAATCACATATTCCTTTAATTATTCATACATGTGTGATGTAGAACAAATAAAATGTGAAAATTCAACTTGACTTGATTTCTTCTTCATGGTTTTAATATGCAACTTCTTCAATCTTGAATTAATTACTAGTCTAGACTCAATTTATTTTATCCGAAATTATGACAAATATAAAAAAATTAAATTTATTAGAAATTTATACTTACAACATCAATAAACATCATGCCAATCATCTCCTTCCAAGCAGCCAATATCCCTGGAATAAGGTTGATACCGATGCCTCTAGTAATTTCTGGTTATGATAATCAATCATCCAAATCAATTGGATATGTGAATGTTGGTATTGTGATGGGGAACCTTACTTCGCACATTCTGTTCCTCATGATTGAGAGTGATACTTCGTACCACCTTCTGATAGGAAGGGTGTGGATGAAAAATCATGGCTTAGTCCCGTCGGCATATCCTCAATGTTCGAAGGCAAACGTGAAAGGGACTGAAATCATTATATGTGTAACAAAGAAACCATTTGCCACTGTTGATGTAAAAAATTAGATTACTTCTAATTATTCAATCACAGATAAAATAAATAAGACAAAAGATTTTTAAAGTGGTTCAGCCTTGAAAGAATGGCCTACGTCCACTGTTTTTGTTATTGCTGACTGTTTGTTTAGAATTCTCGATAATGATTTTACCAAGATATTCAGTTTGTCCCTCTAATGGGGAGATTACAATGTATTTATAGCCTTGAGGTTGTACATGTGAGAGAATAATGCATAGTTGTCCAGTAGGAGTATACATTTGTACGATAATAACTGTGTATTTAATGCGCAGTTATCTTTTGATTTTATTTTATGCGTACACCACAAGTATTTGAGTTGCTCGGACCGACTTAGTAGCTTAGACCGCCTAAGTAGCTCGACACGCTTGAGCTGCTCGGGGTCCCTGGGTTCCTCGTGGTTTCTTAGTTGCTCGATGATCTTGAGTTATTTGGAGTATAGTAGTTCCTCGGGGGGTTGAGTAGCTCGGTATAAACATTTACAATTGCCACCTAGGATGACACGCGTCTTTGAATAGTAGTTCCATATCAGTAGAATAACTTTGGTATCAACAGAAGCCCCCAATGTTTCACAGTTCGAGGTTGAGGAGGAGTGTGGAACATTATTCTCGAAATATGGCGGGATTAAATAGTCATCCTGAATTTTAGGAGTGTTTTCCTTGTATTTATTTCTTCTTTTGAATTCATAGAATCAGACTTTTTGAATTTTTCTAACTGTTTCGGTTTTCGTGCCCTTTTTCTCCTTTTAGCCGCCGGTAGCGCAAACATCTTTCTTTGTAATCATTATTTTTACCCCTTCCCAAGGTAAGGTATTTAAGCGCTGTAGAAAATCCTATCGTCTTTTACTTTTTCAAATCTGTATCTTTGAACTCTTCATTTCTTCTCTATCTTATGCGTTCATTTCTTCCATCGTTCGTTGTCAACTGATTCACTCTTTTCCTGTAAAATCTTCTTCCTTCTCTTTTATTTACTTTGTTCATCATGGTTTACCTTGTTGAATCGCTTGACAAATTTCGTTCTGAATTTTTAATTCCTTCATGGGTCACTTTGGAAGAAATTTTTGAGCCTTCTGACTATTTTTCTTTGGCTGAGGGACATTGGTTCCCAAGTCTCTTTGTGGTCGAATGTGGTTTTTCTTTTCCTCCAAATCCTTTATGTTTGGAGTTCTGTTAGTATTTTGATGTTGTTCCTTCAAAAATAGCGCCAAATACTTGGAGAATAGTTAATGGAGTTCATAGGTTGAACCAACTCCATGGAACCCGTTTAGGGATTACAGAGATAATGTTTTGTTACAGATGGGTTGTTAGCGATACTACTTTTTATTTGAAAACTAGGTTTTTAAATAGGGCATTAGTTGTCAATCTTCCTGATGCCAACAGGGATTATTTTGAACATGGAGTGGTAATGAAAAATTGGCAACATCCTCCATTAAATGGAGACGATGTATATCAAGGTCCTAGATGCCCTCCTTATGGCAATGGGATAGGTTGTTTTTATTTTTGTTCTATTTTTGAAATTATGTTTTCTTCATGTTTGATAAAATGCTTCACTAATATTTGATTGTTGATTATTTGCAGTTGACAGCAAAAGAAAATCTCCCAAAGAAACTAATGTTAATTTAAGGCATTTGAAACTTATCTGGAGTTTACACCAATCCGTTGCTGACGAGCATATCAGATCAGCCTCTTATTTATTGCAGTACAAGAGCTACACTTCCTCTTTTACTGCTCATCCAGTGGTGGTTGACATCGACCAACTACCAGCTGCTGATACTAGTGTAGAAGGTTTTTCTTTATAGTCAAATATTCCAATTGGTGATATAATGAAGAAGAGAAAATCTCCTGCCTTCTTTAACAAATCAGACTCTGCCAATGTGAAGGCAAAGAAAAATAAGTAGGATGTTCCAGAGGAAGGGATAAGAAACATTGATTTCCCCCCTCCAGTTGCTGCCAAGAAAGTTGTTAAGAAGCCCCAAATGGCTCCGAGTAAGACTGTGGTTATCTCTCCTCCTAGTGAGGTTATTGTCATATCACCAACCAAGACTTCTTTTTCGTTTGAAGATATTCCTGCTCCTCTAAAGAAGTCAAAGAAAAGTTTGTCTGAGAGACCTGCTGGACCTGTCTCTCAGGCTTTAAATGCTGAAAGTGGTATTCCCACTTTTGTTCCTCCGACCTCTGTTATGGGCTCTGTGAAGTCTTGGATTATCCCAAAAATACAAGGTATTGAAAACACTCTTTCTCGGGATAGGGTCACTACCTTGGCAGCTCAACATATTGCCTCAGTAAGTATTACTAGTCTAAGTTTTCACTTTTCACTGAAATGTCCCTGTATTGATTCAAAATTATTTCTTTCTTCAGCTGATAACCTATTTCAATAGTTTTCTGAAAAAGGATGAAGCTATTAAAGCTTCAAGCTCCTCGGGGGGTATAGAGGAAGCTTTTGTAGGTCTGACTCAGTCCTTAAAGGACTCTCGTCAGAAATATGAAGAAGATAAAGTGGCTTGGGAGAAACAACTCAAGTCCATTGAGCAAGAGAGAGACCGAGCTGTGGAGGCCTCCAAGGGATTAAAGAAAAAGATGAAAGAGTTTGAGAAGAAGAATAAAGAGCTTAAGGAGAAGCTCAAGAAT
The DNA here is from genome assembly GCA_949130495.1 of Sambucus nigra. Taxonomy (NCBI): domain Eukaryota; kingdom Viridiplantae; phylum Streptophyta; class Magnoliopsida; order Dipsacales; family Adoxaceae; genus Sambucus; species Sambucus nigra. The sequence continues at coordinate 296,306,975 of OX422213.1, forward strand.
ACTGGAGAGCTTGAGAACAAGCTAAAACTACTGAAGAGTAAGTTGATAGGCTTTGTGAGGTTGATCGCTAGAAGGAGGAGGTGGAAGGTAAGTTGAAAGCTGTCGAGGAGCTCCTTAGGGAAAGGACCTCCTCAAAGAAAGAAAAAAGGAAAAAGGATGTTAAGAAATCATTCAGCGCTGGCTGGTATAAAGGCTGGAATAAGGGCCTGGCTGCCATGACCTCACAAATGGAGTATGCCAGTGTCAAGTACTTCAGGGATGGATGGGATGATTCTTTAAAGGAGATGAAGATTGCTGAAAATTCAGAGTTGTTCCAGCAACACACGCATGGCTCTCCTCCCTCTCCTGGGGAAGAAGAAGAGGACGAAGCTGCCTCATAGGAATCTTCCATGATAATTGGAGATCAAGTTCCTCCTGTTCCAGTTGTTCAGACTTTCTACGAGCAACTTCAACCTACCAGTACCTCAGTCGAGCAACTGCCAGTATCTTTCGAGCAACCATCCTCCTCATCCCAGCTTCCCGAGGAAGTTGTAAAACACAAGGAGAAGGTGTAAATTTGCTCGGATTTTAATTTTGTTATTCCTTTTGAATGTAACCTTGAGCTTTGTACTTATCTTTTTTATGAATAAAAATTTGAACTTTTGGTTGTTCATACTGACTTTTTCTTCTACTTGCTCTGTCTTTATCTTTATTGATCCTGTTTATGGTTTCTCTTTACTAGTTTATGGCCAGGATGGAACTATTATCAGCTCTTGACACAGAACTGATGAAGAAATGTAATGATTACTTCATAGTTGGTCATGCAGATTTAAACGAGGCTCAAATCATTGACATCCTTGGTCCAGATACTTCTGAATGAGCAGTCAAAGCCTACCAATATCGGAAGTGCTTGGTCAATCGTGCAGTTGCCAATAATGTGGCATATTATGAGATGATTGAAGATCTACAGGGTACCATCGAGGAACTCCAACAAAAATATAAGGAGTCTTCTACCCTTTTGCATCAGGGGTATGAGAAAAAATATCAGCAACTAAATGCTGACAAAGGATATGATAAATTCATCACTGCTTACGAGAAGAAAGAGAAAATTCTAAAGGTTGAGGTTGAAGAGCATAGACAAATCGCTAAACTGTTGGAGGAGGAAAACAATGTTTTGCGAGCAGAGATATCCCAACTAAAATCTGCAGCATCTTCCTCGGGAGCCTTGGTTCCTGTCAATGATGAAGGTTTCTCTTTCTTGGAGGTAGAGAATGCCAACTTAAAAGATGAGTTGAAAACTTTGAAGAGAGTTGGACCCTCCACTTCTACTCGTGGTCGAGCAAGATCTTCTCGGGGATGGGAAAGAGCTGATCGAATCTCAATTGAAGAGGCGAGGACCCAATCATCCTTAGAGAATCAGGCATTCCAGTTGATGGCAAAGAACCAAGCCTTAGAAGAGATGTCCAAGAAGATTCTGAACCTCGACGAGCAACTTTCCATAAAAATCTCTCCTTTGGAGAATAAAGAAATTCTGGTTAAGAATCTTCACGAGCAATTAGAGAGGTTAACTTACCAATTCCATAAATAGATGAGAGAGTTTTGGATGGCTGGTTACAATGAAACCCTCTACCATCTTGATGATCAGATCCAGCAGTCAAATAACGAGGGGTACAAGCAAGGATGGTTGAATGCATTGGGTGTGCTGAAATTGGAGCAGGGTCACTACTTGTGGGACTACTATGATCCAGGATTGCTTGAGTTGCCAGTGCCTCCTTTTAAGCTCGACATGAGTTAGATTCCTGCTCGGGCAATTCCTCAGTGCTTGATCTCAAAGTACCTCGGCGATTACAGCCTTCATTCAAATTTTGACATATCTCGCCCAGAGCATTTGCTGGATCGGCCATCAGTGATGAATGTTCAAATTCTTCGAGATGTAAATTTCATAAACTCTCCTTATGCCTTAGACGATCCTCCTGCTAGAGTAGAACCTGTTTCAAAGGCAGAAGGGAAAAAACCGATAGAGTAGGGTCTTTGATGTAATGACTTGTAGTTTTCACAGCATATGTATTTTATATTTTATGTAATTTGTGTTGATTTTAATGAAGAAACTTTTAGTTTTCTCTGCAATCTTGATTGTCATTATTTTGGAAATATTTTATAAAACATCTATTTTATTCACTGATGAATGTGTATGTACATCTGTGAAAAGACAAAAAAATGTCCTGTGTTATTAACATCTCTTTTATTCACTTATGAATGTGTATGTACATCTGTAAAAAGACAAGACAAAAATGTCCTATATTATTTTAAATTGCCAACCAACCGGAGTTGGTGAAAATTTATTGTTGACCATCCTGAGTTGGTGATAATTATTTGACGACCAGCCGGAGTTGGCGATATTTATTCCCGACCAACCGGAGTTGGAGGAGATTGATTTGCCGACCAACCGGAGTTGGTGGATATTTATTCCTGACCAACCGGAGTTGGAGGAGAATGATTTGCCGACCAACCGGAGTTGGTGGATATTTGTTCCCGACCAACCAGAGTTGGTGGATATTTGTTCCCGACCAACCGGAGTTGGAGGAGATTAATTTTCCGACCAACCGGAGTTGGTGGATATTTATTCCCGGCCAACTGGAGTTGGAGGAGATTAATTTACCGACCAGTCGGAGTTGGCGATATTTATTCCCGACCAATCGGAGTTGGAGGATATTGATTTGCCGACCAACTGGAGTTGGTGGATATTTGTTCCCGATATACCGGAGTTAGAGGAGATTAATTTGCCGACCAACCGGAGTTGGTGGATATTTGTTCCTGACCAACCGGAGTTGGAGGAGATTGATTTTTCGACTAGTCGGAGTTGGTGATATTTATTCCCGACCAATTGGAGTTAGAGGAGATTGATTTGCCGACCAACCGGAGTTGGTGGATATTTGTTCCCGACCAACCGAAATTAGAGGAGATTAATTTTTCCCACCAACTGGAGTTGGTGGATATTTGTTTCCGACCAATCGGAGTTGGAGGAGATTAATTTACTGACCAACCGGAGTTGGAGGAGATTAATTTTGAACTTGATGCTTAATGCGTAGTGTGTAGCACTAATACTCCGAAAAAAATTCAACAAAGAGAGAGAATTGGGCAAAACATTCAACACTTTCTTCATATTGAAGAAAACTTCATTTACATAGGAATCCCATCTACTGATAATACTTGCGTAGATGCTTTGCATTCCATGCGTTCTTAAATTCTTCTCCCTCCAAGGTTTCAATCATGTATGTTCCTGGTCGAACAACTTCTGTTACTCTGTAGGGTCCATGCCAGTTAGCTTCCAGTTTACTGTGCTTTTGAATTACTTTCTTTAGCACATAGTCTCCTTCCTTCAGATCGCACTTCTTTACCCTCTTGTTATAAAACAGAGTTGTTCGTTGTTGGTATGCAGCATTCCTGATTGCTGCTTCTTCTCTAACTTCTTCGAGCATATCTAGATCTAATCGCCTCATCAAGTCACTGATAGGAGAATTAAAATTCAGCACCCTGTGTGTGGGGAGGCCCAACTCGGCAGGTCTAACAGCTTCGCTTCCAAAGGCCAACATGTATGGAGATTCTCCTGTTGCTGCTCGCGGTGTAGTACAATAAGCCCACAATACAGAATATAGCTCGTTAATCCAATTTGCCTTCGCATCATCCAGTCGCTTTTTTAAACTGTTCAGTAGCATTCTGTTCGTCACCTCAGTTTGTCCGTTGCTCTGGGGATGGCCTGGTGCAGAATGGGTCTTCAATATGTTTGACTGATGACTATATGCAGCGAACTCCTCGTTGTCAAACTAAGTCCCATGATCTGTGATAAATGCATGGGGAAGACCATATCTACAGATGATATTTTTCCAAATAAATTGATACACCTTATCATACGTCATATCAATAAGAGGCTCAGCTTCTACCCATTTAGTAAAATAATCCACAGCGACCACGAGGTATTTAAATCTTCCTCGGGTCATTGGAAGCGGCCCGACCAAGTCTATTCCCCACATGGCGAATGGACAAGGAGACGTGATGGGTGTTAGCAATGCTTGGGGAGTTCTTTGGATAGAGGATAAACGTTGACATTTATCACATTTCTTGGCATAAGCTATACAATCGGCTATCATCGTCAGCCAGTAATATCCTTGCATTGTCATTCTTTGTAAGAGTGTCCGACCTGCTACATGGGCTCCACAAGACCCTTCATGGACCTCTTCAATCAAAATTTTCACCTCGGAGGGGTGGACACATCTTTGCAAACCTGCTATAATTCCTCGTCTATATAAAATGCCATTAGCCAATACATAACGAGCAGCTTTAAACTTTAGTTTCTTGGCTACGAGTTTATCTGTTGGTAAGGTCCCCTCCTCAATATAGGCCCTGATGGGATCCATCCAAGATGGTCCTAAATCAAGGGTAATGAAGTTCATCATCATCTCTTTGTCAATGCTCCGACTACCCAAGATTTTTATTGGGATTATTCTTCGTAGCTCGGTGTGTGTGGCTGAGGCTAACCGAGCTAAGGCATATGCTCTTGCATTCTCCAATCTTGGTATTCTAATTAACTGTAGTGCGTTAAAGCTCTATACAATATCCATTGCTTTCGCATGATACTTGATTATTAATTATCCTTTTGTTGCATATATCCCCAGCATTTGATTTACGATCAACTATGAGTCATTGAATACAGTGACCTGCTCTGCCTTCATGGTTTTTGCTAAACTAAGACCTACAATCATAGCTTCATATTCAGCCTCATTATTAGAAGCCTTAAATTGAAAGCGCAGAGCATACTCCATATCGATTTCATCCAGTTGTTTAAAATAATCCCTTCCCCACAGCCTGTAGTACAAGATGAGCCATCCACATGTAGACTCCATATAGGTACCTCATCCTTAAATTTTTGATCGGACAGAGTTCCTCGGTGGAATATTTATTGCTTCCTTATATCCTCCTCTAGCACTTCTTGCTGCTCATTGGCTATTTTCTCCTTCTCGTCTACCAACTTAAGTTGGTCGGGGTTAAAATTTGATAATCCTGTAACATCCACAGGCTGGTCGGTATTCAACTTTTGCTCTTCGGAGGTGTCAGAATAGGTGAACTCTGCGATAAAATCTGCCACTACCTGCCCTTTAAGCGACGATCTAGGCTCATAAACTATGTCATATTCACCAAGTTCTACTGCCCAGTACATTAATCTCCCTGATTTTTCTAGTTTATGAAGAGCTTGCCTTAATGGCATATCAGTATACACGACTGTGGTATGAGCTTGGAAATATGGCCTCATTCTTCTACTTGCTTCGATCAACACTAGTGCCAACTTTTTCAGTCTTGGATATATGATCTCTACTCCTCGGAAGGCCTTACTAGTGTAATAGATTGGTTTTTGCACTCCATCCTCCATTCTTATTAACGCCGAGCTCACTGCATTTTCTGAAACTGTTAGATACAAGTATAGTCTTTCTCCCATCACTGGTCTGGACAACAATGGAGGTGCTCCCAGGTATTTCTTCAACTCTTAAAAGGCCTTCTCACATTCATCATTCCATTCAAACATTTTTTGGAGTGTTTTGAAGAATGGGAGACATCTGTCAATTGCTCGTGACACAAATCTATTAAGTGCTGCAACTCGCCCTGTGAGACTTTGCACTTCCTTCTTCGTCGTTGGAGATCGTAACCCCAATAGAGCCTTGATCTTTTCAAGGTTCGCTTCAATACCTCGTTGGTTGATAATATATTCGAGAAACATGCCTTTTCGTACTCCGGATATGCATTTGGTAGGGTTCAACTTCATTTGATATTTATCTAGTTGATCAAAGGTCCGGCCTAAGTCAATTAGATGATCAGCATCTTTCTTGCTCTTCGTCAGCATAACGTCAACATAAACTTCCATATTGTAACTGGTTTGCTCTGCAAACACCTTGTTCATCAACCGCTGATATGTTGCACCTGCATTTTTCAATCCAAAAGGCATAACATTATAATAATAAGTTGCTCTAGGGGTGATAAAAGAGGTACTCTCTCTGTCTTCAGGTTTCATTTTAATCTGGTTGTAACCAGAATAAGCATCCATGAAGCTCAACATCTCGTGTCCTGAGGTAGCGTCCACTAATTGATCAATTTGGGGCAAAGGAAAATGATCCTTTGGGCATGCCTTGTTAAGGTCAGTGAAATCGACACACATCCTCCACTTGTTATTCTTCTTCTTCACCATCACCACATCGTCTAACCAATCAGGATATTTGACATCTTCAATAAAGCAGGATTTCTGAAGCTTCTCGACCTCTTCTTGTATAGCTTGGTTATTTTTAGGGCTGAACACTCTTCGCCGTTGCTTCACTGGTTTTATTTCCTTGTTCACATTGAGCTCGTGACACAAGAAATTTGGGTCTATCCCTGGCATATCTTCATGACTCCATGCAAAAGCTTGCTTTCTGCTTCTTAGAAATGCTATCAGCTCTTGCTTTATTGACCCATCTAGTGATGCACCGATTTGAGTTGTTCGTTCTGGATGTTCATCGTCCAGAATGATATTTTCAGTAGCCTCCATGACTTGACCCTTAACGAGCTACGACTCATCTCTTGGGTCTAAAGTCTCAATCTCTGCATCTTCTATCTCATCTACCTGATAAGTAGTAGCCTTCTTCCTGGATTCTTTGCGTTCTGCCTGCTCGACAGATGAATAGTAGCATTCCCGAGCTACTTTTTGGTCGCCTTTCACCACTCCCACTCCAAATTTGGTTGGGAATTTTAAACATTGATTCACCGTGGATGGTATGGCTTCGAACTTCTTCAAACCTACCCTTCCCATGATGATATTATAAGCTGATTGGACATTTTTATCCATCACGAAAAAATGCACTTTTTATGTTCGACAAGCAGGCCATGTACCGATGAACATATCCAACTTTATCGTCCCAAGTGGAAAAACTTTCTCTCTAGTAAAATCGAGGAGGGGTCTGTGATAAGGTTCCAACTGAGACAACTTCAGATTTAAGCTGTCAAAGTATGAGTAGAACATGATATCTGTCGAGATACCATTATCCACTAATACTCATGAAATCACTACTTCCTTCATCCTCATTTTGATCACCAATGGGTCATCATGAGGATATAGCACACCTACGAGGTCGTTCTTAGAAAAACCGATCACCAGTTTATCTTTGTTCACCTTCCTCGAGCGATCATCTTCAGCTAGATTTATTCATTGAATGTATGAACAGGCTTGAGCCTCATTGAGGTAAGCTTTCCTCTCCGCAGTAAGGTCTCCACCTCCTGCATCTCCACCTGTAATAACATTGCAATCAAATTATCCAAAATGAATTGAAAATACCTCACGTTCTGGCTATCTTGGTCTTTTGGGGAGATCGGGGTCGTCTTTTGGATCATCTTCATGATCTCTTTTCTTGTCTTCTTTTGCTTAAAGAGGATATTTAGACCTATGCCTTCCTCCTTCTCTGTTTCGACCACCATTGTGACGATCAACATACTTGGTCAATTTTCCCTGTCTAATGAGTGCTTTAATTTCATTATGGAGAGCTATGCAGTTTTTGGTCGTGTGACCATGGTCCTTATGGAACTCGTAATATTTGGACTTATTCCTCTTGTCAGGATCTGCCTTCATTTTTTCAGGTCAGTTTAGCTCCTCGTTGTTCTTGATCTCTTCCATAATGTGGTTTATATCTACCTTCAAGGGAGTATAATTTCCAAATTTCTTCAATTGTTCCCATGCTTGCTTTGCTTTTGATTGCTTGTTGCCACCATTATTCTTCTGCTCCTTCTTCTCAACCTTATCGACCTCAACTTTGGTCTCCTTAGTGTCCATGTTCTTTTTCGCAGCCATAGCTTCCTCGGTATTCATGATTTTGGCTGCTTTTTCCATCAGTTCTGACATGGTCCTGAGCGAATCTTTGGCTAAAGTGTAGTTAATTTATTGGGCAACAGTCCACTCATCAAAGCAGTAATCGTAGTCTTTTCCTCATAGTTAATTACTTCCAGTTTCTCGTTATTGAAACGAGTAATGTAATCCCTGGTGCTTTCACCTACCTTTTGTCTAACACTCAACAAGTGTGCTACTCGTTTAGCAGGTTTTGCTCCAAAATAGAAATTTCTAATAAAGAGATCTGCTAGCTGAAAGAAGGTCGCAATCTTCCCCCGAGGAAGGTTGTTGTACCACATCTGAGCAGATCCGGTAAGAGTTCCTGAAAATTCCCTGCATTGCATCTCATCTGGAACAGCATAGATATCAACAGTTGCTTGGTATTATTCTATATGGAGAATAGGATCAGTTTTTCCATCGTATTTTGGTGTTACTACTGGGGCTTTGAATTTTGACAGTGTGGTAAAGCCCACAATCTCTTGTATGAACGGTGTTCCTCAGACAAAAGTCCTTTGTAGAGGATTCTTGGTTTTAGCTATCTCCCCTAATATGTCTTCCAACCTTTGAATAGATCCTTTCCATGCGTAGTTTCCTTCCTCGGGCCTATTGGTTCTAGCAATTGATCGCATTGAATTTGCCTCTTGGGATCTTTCATTAGGAGCAGTTGCTCGTGATTGGGCAGAGCCTTCCTTCATATCAAATGGTCATTGAGAGTTCCTCGATACAATCCTAAGGGGACTTCTGTTCCTCCTAGGATCTAAACGATCAAAAGGAGAGACTCTACTCAACTTTTCGAGAGCACTTGTCCTCTCTAGAGATAAAGTGATGTTTTGTTGAGTCTCTGTAGCTCGTACCGAGGAAGTCCGTCCAGGCTGATAAGAAGGATCATTAGATCTTTCAATATGATATGAATCGGTGCGTATGGATCGGGATTCCTCTAGGTACAACGTTCACCTAGTTCGCGAAGAAGGTAACCGGGTATTTCTCTGAATGCTTCGTTATCCTGACTGGGCTGGCGCTCCACCTTGGATAGTTTCCATGAGTTGTCGCATGGTCTCTTGCATGGTCGTCTGACCCTGGGCTAAATTAGCCATTATACCAGGCAGACATTTGGAGGAGTGGATGGATTTGGAGGAATCCCAGCGTTTCGATTACTGGATTCTGGATGATCAGCCATTGGTGATGAATGATTCTAGTGAAAAACGATAATTACAGTCGTTTCCCACAGACGGCGCCAATCTGTTGATGTAAAAAATTAGATTACTTCTAATTATTCAATCACAGATAAAATAAATAAGACAAAAGATTTTTAAAGTGGTTCAGCCTTGAAAGAATGGCCTACATCCACTATTTTTGTTATTGCTGACTGTTTGTTTAGAATTCTCGACAATAATTTTACCAAGAGATTCAGTATGTCCCTCTAATGGGGAGATTACAATGTATTTATATCCTTGAGGCTGTACATGTGAGAGAATAATGCATAGTTGTCCAGTAGGAGTATACATCTGTACGATAATAACTGTGTATTTAATGCACAGTTATCTTTTGATTCTATTTGATGCGTACACCACAAGTATTTGAGTTGCTCGGACCGACTTAGTAGCTCAGACCACCTAAGTAGCTTGACACGTTTGAGCTGCTCGGGGTCCATGGGTTCCTCGTGGTTTCTTAGTTGCTCGGTGATCTTGAGTTATTTGGAGTATAGTAGTTCCTCATGGGGTTGAGTAGCTCGGTATAAACATTTACAATTGCCACCTAGGATGACACGCGTCTTCAAATAGTAGGTCCATATCAGCAGAATAACTTTGGTATCAACAGCCACTGGAGAATCTCACTTAGTAGATTCATCTTTCTACACAGAAATGGAAGAAGATGCTAGGGTCTTAATAAGGATAATGGAGGGAGAAAGAGTTCCTTCTATCAGAGAACGAATGAGGCCTATGAATGGTCAGAGCAGCGAGGGAGTAGGAAAAAGGGAAGTATCTGAGGAAGTTCGTCAGGATGGTCATAAACCTCAGAGTATCTTATAATAACTCAGAGATAGAATGAGGCCCAGGATGGATGCCCAACAACAGTGTGTGCAGGTTTTCTAAAAATAAACTGGCAGAGGTTTAAAGAGAAAGAAAGAGTAAGGCAGTTGTAACGGAAAGTAAGAAATGTAAGAAAAAGATCACAAAGGATGGGAGGGTGATTTACCTCCTCTAAAGGTGTGAGCGGGCGATCGAAGGAGCTGTCCTAGAAGGTCACGAAGAGACTGACCCGGTGTATGAATGCTTATTACTAGATCAACAAGGGCAATGTATGGTCATAGATAATTCTAACATCCAAGAGTTTGTGGAATAAGTGGGAGAGGATCTTGAATATATGACAGATCGCCTGAAGCCACAGGTGTAAGAACTAAAATAGTTGGATTTAGCCGATGAAGGAGAGGACCCAAGGCCCATCTTCATTTCCAAAGATCTGAGCGAAGAGAAAATAAGGGCCTCGATTGAGCTAATTAGAGAATACAAAGATTTTTTCTCTTGTAAGTATACAGAAAATTTAAGAGCTATATGAAGAAGTAAGTTACCACAAGCTTAATGTTATGCCTTCAGCCATACCGGTGAAGCAAGCCATAATAATCTACAAGCCTGAGCTGGACCTGAAGATCAAAGAAGAAGTACAAAGATTACTAGAAATGGGGTTCATCAAGACGATACAACCCCCACTTTGGCTGTCAAGCATCGTCCGAGTTGGAAATAAGAAAAAGAATCAGATAAGAATATGTGTGGACTACAAAGATTTGAATAGATCTTTCCCGAAGGATGAGTTTCCTCTGCCCTCCATTAACAGCTTGATCATTGAAACTTATGGACATGAAATGTACAGCTTCATGGAAGGGTATGTAGGTTACAACAAGATCAAGATTGACCCAGCAGATGTAGAGAAAATGGCATTCAGGACGCCATTAGGAAAATTTATGTACACAATGATGCCTTTTGGGTTAAAGAATCCTGGGGCAACATATTAAAGGACGATGATAGTCATTTTCCATAACTTCTTTCATAAGTTTTTGGAATTTTATGTGGATGATTTGGTCATCAAGTCGAAGAAGGAGGAGTCCCATCTAGATGATCTGAGAAATGTTTTCATTCGATGTAGAAAATACAAGCTGAAGATGAACCAACTAAAGTGTCCTTTCAGGGTTATAAGTGAGAAGTTCCTGAGTTTTGTGGTAGAATAGCAAGGAGTGCAGATGGACCAAAATAAGCAATGATAAATCCTGGAGATGCCATGTCCAAGAATGATAAAGGAGCTCAAGAGTTTCCTCGATAAAATCTCCTACCTTAGAAGATTTTTTCCAGGGATAGCCAAAATAACTCACCCATGATGGAGCTGCTGCGAAAGGGCACGAAGTTCAAATGGGAGGGAATCTCACCAAGAATCTCTGACCAAGTTGAAGAAGCTTCTCACTTCTCCACAAATGATGATTCCTCCTAGGGTAGGGATGTCATTACAACTCTACCTGACATCTACAATAAAGCCCGTTAGAGCTCTTTTGGCCCACGAAATCGATGGGCAAGAGAGGCCAGTGTAGTACTTGAGCAGTATCATACATGGATCAGAGGCAAGGTACATTAGTATAGAAAGACATTATTTAGACTTAGTGTTTGCATCACAAAAACTTACACATTACATGCTATCTTTCACAATTCACATTCTGACAAGATATGACCCAATTAAATTTTTATTGGCGATAACTATTTTGATTGGAATAGTAGCTAGGTGGTTCCTTATCCTTTCAGAATATGACTTTAAAATGTGTGGTCCCTTGTGCGACTAAAAGACAGGGGTATGAAAATTTATTGGCAATTTTCCCATATAGGTATTTGAGCCACTCCGAGAAAGCATTCCAGAGGATGATTTGTAGGTAAATTTTTTGAATGCCAGCCTTGAAAAATGGTCGATGCATCTTGATGGTTCTTCAACAGAAAATAAGGGAGGGGTAGGGGTTATCCTTTCTAAAGGGAAGGAAGAATTTTGCCTTTCCTACAAGTTAGATTTCCCTTTCTCTAATAATGAAGCAGAGTATGAAGCATTAGTGTTGCAGCTGCTAGAGGACCTATGAAGGGGCATCCGTTCACTGTGCATCAAAGGTGATTTGAACTTGGTAGTTCAGCAAGTGAATGGGGAATTTACGTTGAAGCCCCTCAGTTTAGCACCTTATAAAATGATCATCCAATGATTGATTAACCAGTTCCACCAGGTCAAGATAAGAAGGCATCCCAGAACGATGAATAGACAAACAGATGTCTATGCCACTACTGCTCAAAATTTGGCTATAAAAATTGATACAATTACTATGGTGATATAATGGAGAACATCCCCCTCGTTTGTGCAATTGATCTTATCGATGGAAGATGATTCAGATTGGAGGGAGAGATCGAAAAATAGTCAGAGTCTCGAGTAGGCAAAATGGAACTGAAAGAGCTAGCATAGTACTTTGCCAATCAGGTAAACCTCTACTTCAGGAACGTGGGAGGATGGTTTTCTAGATGCGTTGGGCTAGAAGAAGAAAATGAGAGGTTAAAGAAGACACATGATGAGCACTGCGAAACAACTAAGATCCCTTTATACAGAAGAATTCAAAGGGAGGGATACCTCTGGCCGACGATAAGCAGGATGCAGCGAGTTATAACGAAGATACAATAAACGTAAACTTTTCTTCCAGGCAGCTGAATGCCACTTCGTTGAGACTCAGATAGAATGGAGGTAACCTAACATTGATTTTATCAACGATGGAGTTATTCCTATGGAGAAAATATATGCGATGGGACTCAGGTGAAGGGCCCCACGATTTTACATCCAGGACGATCAGCTCTACCACAGAGGATACTTTAATAAACCATTGAGATGCATCACGAAGAAGGAGGCAACATAAGTTTTGAAATAAGCTCATGATCCAGCTCACATTGGAGGGGCAAAGCTATATGACCAGTTAATGACCACGAGTTATTATTGGCCAACTATGGAGAAGGACTCTGCTGAGTTTGTACGAAAATGCAAGGTGAGACAGCTACATGGAAACATAATCCACTCTCCTTCAATGGACTATTCTCTTTACCCACTCCTTACCCATTCCACACTTGGGCGTTTGACCTGGTAAGGGCAATACAATCATCTTCTTCGGGAAAGATCTGGATACTTATGGAGACAGAATGTTTTACAAAGTGGGATGAGGCGATACCACTCAAAAGAGAAACTACAGGTGTGGTGGATAACTTCATCAGAGAGTACATTATTTATAGGTTTGGGATTCTAAAGGTTGTCCTATTTGATAATGAGACCCCATTCATCAACAAAAAGTAACGATGCTTACCGATAAATAATTCATCGCTCATCATACCTCAACGGTGGCATATTTTAAGGGCAATGGTCAAGCCAAAGAAACTAACAAGACCCTGGTTAACATCTTGGCCAAGATGATGGAAGACATCCCAGGATCGTGGGATGACAAGATTCCAGCAGTCCTATGGGAATATCAAATAACGAAGAGGTATCCCAATGGTTATACCCTATTTTCACTCGTGTTTGGGGACGAAGCAATTATCCTAGCGGAGCTGGAAGTTCCTTGGGCAAGATATGCCTTGCAAACCAGCATGCTCCCTTAAAACAAACATGTATAGTTGGAAGCACTAGATGAGCATAGGGACAATGCAATGCAACACTTTTAAATGTACACGAAGCAGCTTTCCAAGGCATGTGATAACTTGGTGAGGCAAAGAAAATTTGTATAAGGGGACTTAATTTTGAAGGCATTAGTGAAGCACATTTGGCGCCTCCCATTGCCTAAATTTGTTGTGAATTGGGAGGGACCTTTCATTGTAAAAGAGGCTCACGATTCAGGTTACTGCTTAATTTTTAAGAAGGAAGAACATAAACCTTTCAAGATTAATAACAAATGGTTAAAGGTTTATCGTGTTTAAACGAGTAACCTCAGTTAGTAATTTATTTTTGTTAAATTTATGTTGTAATTCGTTGTATGAGTTATTTCTTTTATAATGAGACAAAAAAGAAAAAGTTTGATTGTAAATTGTAAGACTTTGAAGTTTGCAATAAACAGAAGCGTTACAACAAAATAACATATGATGAAAAAATACTATATCTTTCATTGAGATGACTTGTAAAGATTACAAAATTGGGAACTACTGCCCAAGAATTACATCTGGTGTAATTAAAGAGAAGACTGTCAAATACAAAAGATGGGGCTTCTAGCCTAGAAGAAATCACATATTAGGTTGGGAGTAGAAGTCCCCAGGTAAGCCTGAAGAAGGTTCCAAGCACATCTTCTGAGCAGCAATGAAACTTTCAAGCCTGGTATGCACTTGAGCTCTTTTGATTAACAGAGTTTCCCATTCCATCTTAGCCTTTGATAAAGCTTCTTTGGCAACCCTCACCCTGTCATCAGCTGCTAACATAGGGGACCACTCTTCTAGCCTCTTCTCCTCGGATCGTTGGCCCTCTACATGTTTCAGATAGAGTTACCTATGGCTTTCCAAATGATGGATCTTCAAAAGTTTTAGGTGGCTAATCAGCCAATTCACTTGGAAGCCATATTTTCCCATCTCCTTCAAACATCCCAAGTGGAAGTTGATGAGTGTCCTAGTAAAATTTGACGTTGGAGTGTTGACGACCTTCGCAATAACAGTCGCCAGACCTTAGAGCCTATGGCTCATCACCAGCATGTTGGAATGCACATAGTCAGTGGTGAAAATTTGAGGATGATATTGGGTAATCTGTTCGATGATAGATTGGTCACACGCAGAAATTTGGGGAGATTGGTGAAGGACCATTAGACAGAACTCATGAGGAGACTTGTTTGGGAGAGCAACCTCACATCCTAACTCACTGTCACCACAATCGTAATGGCTTAAGTCCTCATAGGGATCTTGTTCTTAATGCATGGTTTCAATAGGCGAGAGATCACACTGAGCCGACGTTTAGATAGTAGCAAGCTCCCTCACAACCTGCAAAGTGATGCCGAAAAAATGAATGGACAAAAATCTTAACGAGTGATTTTTATTGTTAAGTCGCCGTTATAGGTGGAGTTTGATGAAAAATCTTAACAAGTGGTTTTCATTGTTAAGTCACCATTATAGGTGGAGTTTGAAGAAAATCTTAACAAGTAATTTTCATTATTAAGTCAACGTTATAGGTGGAGTTTGATGAAAATTTTAACAAGTGGTTTTCATTATTAAATCACGATTATTGGTGGAGTTTGACAAAAAATTCTTAACAAGTGATTTTCATTGTTAAGTCACCATTATAGGTGGAGTTTGACAAAAAATCTTAACAAGTGATTTTCATTGTTAAGTCACCATTATAGGTGGAGTTTGAGATTTTTTTAACAAGTATTTTTTCATTGTTAAATTTACCCCAAAGGCATAATAGAAATACATATGCAAAAAAGAGAGAAAAAATAGAAAAATACCTCAGGGTTGCTTGGAGGAATGACGGTAGATGGAGACACAGCTGCAACAGTAGAAACTACAAAACATAATTTAGCTTCCCCTGAGCCTCTGAAGAACCCTCAGACAGAGGAACCTCAGCCCTTAGCGAAACACCTTCCTCATGAAAAGGCACTATATCCAGGATAGGGGAGGGATAAGAAGGAACCATTTGTTCTCTAAAGGAAGCATCAACCCTTACAGGGGACGAAGGGACCCCCGGGAGAGAAGATGACCCAACGATAGCCTACGTAGCATGAGGAGCCCCAGAAAAAGATGGCGGAGTTAAACTCGAGGAAACCTGCACACAATAACAAAATGTTGAAAACAAGCAACACAACATAGACATGCAAAAAACATGAGGAAGAAGCTTACCTTAGTAATGTTGACGAAGGGAGATAAAATAATTGAAGGCCTCACCAGAGGGAACTGCAAAATTAACCCAGAGATAGATGTGGACAGATCAGGGGTAGTTATAACTTGAAGGTCTAAGGAAAATACTTAGTACAAGAAACGAAATGGGGAAAAACATAGTTAAGTAAGAATCAAGCTATTCCCTCTGAAGGTCTAGAGGTTATTGGAACAACGTTCAGAGGAACCAATGGTAAGGCGGATGATACAGATGAAGTAAGAAAAGTTTTCTATAATTAGAAAGAAGATCCAAGAGTAGGTCATCCCATACATGGGAGAATGGGGTAGAGATGCATCGAATGAAGTGATCCGGAAGCGTCCTCCCACGAAGGGGCTCACATGAGGATAAGGCATTGCTCCTTCAATCTCCCATGAAGGGGCTTACAGGAGGAGATAGCCTCAACGGGAGTTAGAAAAGGAGAGGCCTCAGCAGCAGGAGTAACAATAGTTTGTTACACCTCATAAGCGCATTTCTTTTGGGTTTTTATACCCAATGTCTTTTTCCTAGTGCCAGAGGCACTAATAGCAGAAAGGACTCTAGAGCTTTTTCTTCATTTTAATACCCCCTCCGTTGGATCTACGATGATAGTGGGGAATACATCAGCAGGAGGAACGGGGGGTGGTTTCTTGAAATGCCCATTGTACCCATTCCATCTTAGCCTGGTGCTTGACTCTTATTTCCCCACTAAGATTTACAGATATGGAAGGTGGAACGGAGGCAATGGGGAAGGCATTTATAGGAGTTTAAGACTTTGATTTTTAAGAAGCCCCACTCTTAGAAGTTTTGGCTTTCTTGGCAATAGGTCTTAATGGCCCCTCGTTAGGAACTACATTAGCAGAAGCACCTTTGGTAGTTTGTTTGGGCATTGGGGCTTTCTTGGCCCTGGGTATAGCAGTAGGAATCATAGGGCAGTAAGGGGGAAGTTCTGAAGGAGGAATTTTGGGAGTATGGCTTAGAGGGAACTGAACCCCAAGGATAGAATTCACCTTTAATCTGAGCTCTTAAGATGGAAAAGCCTGAATTGCTAGATAAATAGGTTAAGCTTAAACAAACTCTTCAATCTTAGCCAGTTGTGATGGCCAGTACTTCAATGCAAAATCCAAAGTAATATTTCCATTTTGGGTAAGGGCGGGGATGGTAACTCGATCGCTGATTACGAAATTAATGGTGGAGGCTAATGAGATGGTGTAGAAGGAACAGGCCTCAGAAAAAGTAGCTCTAGTATGAGACTCCTAAAATACTAGCCAAGGAACCCCCTGGTCGTAGCCAAACTGGCGACTACAGTGGTTGGGGATATAATGTTCTAAGGTGTATCATCATTAGGTATAGAAGGGTAGGTAGCTTGGAGTCAAAACTAAAACGATGGCAAATTAAGGGTTTTTCATGATAAGATCCTCAAAAGTAGGTTGCACCACCCTTAATGCATGACCAAAAAAACTCCAAGTGTGGGTAAATAAATCCTCAACATAAGGCCTTATAATGAAGCACATCGATTTGTCAAAAATCCCCAAGATGTCCTTACGACTTTAATTTTTGTGGAACGGAAAAGGCGATGGGGTTTAATGGCTTAGCCATATGGAAGGGGGATTGAGTTGGCTGATATTTCAGGAAAACGGTAATATAGGAATCCTGTTAAAACTATGGCATTTTCAAGATTGGCCAAGTAATATCGGTGCAAAGATTGCTCTATGTCCAGGAGAGTCATATCTATCCAAGAGTAAAGTGATCATAAGGCCATGGCTGTCGGGAGAGTTTGTATCCCCTGGACAAACGGGTGGAGAGAATAATAATATCTCTACGAGGTTGGTCGTTGGGCTTACCAGGAAAGATAAAATGGGATAGAATCATAAGTATATATGCTGACAGCTCAAGGGGTGTACCTTTCCCTGGTCCAAACTTAGAAGAAACAGAAGTACGATAGAAGTATTTAATAAGAGGGTTGAAGGTAGATTTATTGAAAGTACCAATACACCTCCTATAAATCTGATCCAAGTCTACTCGGGCCTTCATTTCATCAACATCCAAGGCCTCGTCGTGGTAGGGATAAGTACCAACGAGCTCAAGCCCAAGTAGCTCACAAACATCCTCAAGGGTAACGGTGAACTCTCCCCATGAGGTAATGAATGTATGGGTTATGATATTCTATTGAGAAACCAGAACTTATAGAGTAGCATTGTGTTTGGAGAGAATAAACTCCCCAAACTAGGTGCCATAGAAAATACTAACTTGGGTGAGGGCATCAGCGTATGTGGATTGCAAGAACGAGTTCCAATCAGCAAAGAGGGAGGGGGAACCACCAGATCCTTTGAAATCAATATGAGAATAGGGGAAGTTACCTCGTTCAATAGGGAACCTCATGGTTCTCTCTGGGGGAAGTAACCCCAAATGGCAGAGTCCTCATCTTCATCGCCCAAGAGCAAAGGGTCACAGTTGGCAGTCAAAGTTCAAGCCTTACAGGCACCCCAGAAATCATCACCCTTGATAAAGATAGGAGAGCGACGATATAAATGCAGTTGTTCCTGGTGGTCGGCCACCAAAGCGGTGGCATCCATAAGGGCAGCAGTAGCAGCAGTGGTGGTGGCAGGCAGAGCACTGGTAGCAGGAGAAATCGGAGATCTTGAAGAAGCCATGGAAGACGATTGGGTTTGTAGAGAAGAAAGAAATAGTTAAAATTGGTGAAGTAACAAACATTGAGAGAAACTGAGATGAAAAAGGAAGAAGAAGAAGAAGATGAATAAAACCAGCAACAACAATGGCGGGTGACAGTTTTCTCTCTTTAAAAAGCACTGTAAGTATTAAGGAAAGCAAAGAGATAAAGATTAAAAAGTGACTAAGTGTTGGGAATTAGTCATTTGAAATCAAGTGAACGTTTGAGTTTTTCATAGAAGCGCGTACCAAGCCGTCAAAATGATTGCAATTGGACAGGTGGCACTTCGGGGAACGCTTTAATAGTTGAAAAAATAGGACAACAGTTTTCTCATATATTTTGGGAGAATTCCAACCACCAGCAACGAACACAAAATGGCTGAGATGTAACTATAGAAAAAAGTTACGATGTATCCTCGTCACTCATCAAGAATTTACATAGCTTTGGTTCGGTACATCGAGGAGAATTGAACCTTTTTCTGGCAGAGATAACGATAAAAGTTGCAACGAAGATAGAGATGCAAGAATTTGTTTCACAAATAGAAGGTTCATCGGATTGAGAAGTTTTTGTGCAGACATTTCTTGCTTTCATAACAAATCTCTCCATGAAGGGGAAAATGTAAGGGGGCTTGAAGATAAACTCTAAATTAGAGATAAGCCTCCACAGCTAATAGAAGGGCCTTAAGGGAAGGAAGTAGCATGAAGACAGCGAGACAGCTCAGTAAGGTAACTCAGCATGGCAATTCAGCGTGGCAACCCAGCAAGGCAGCTCAGCGAGGCAACTCAGCAAGGCAGCCCAGGGAGGAGATTAACCGACAGATCTCATCATTTATCTTTTTCTTTCTTACTTAGTTAAATTATATCCTTAAGTAACATCGATTATAATGCTGTAATGACTGTAGTATTCAGTGTGAGGTCAAGCAGTACTCACGAGAGACCAGGCCTGTCAGGGCCTGGGAGAGCTTACATGCTCTATCGAATGACCACACCGTGGAAACTTTAGAGGGACTTATTTTGGAGGATTGAGAAGTGAGACAGTGTTAGGTCTTTTCTTGACCATCTTAGATACACCTGGTAAAATACCTAGTAACCTTTTACCATGGAAGCTTCTGTGGAATAGCCTTGAGTTCCACCATATATTGACCCTTGAGTTAAATAGTCCCCTACCAAATGTCACGTCTACTTTAAGTAATGTCACCAGGCAACTAAATATTGTCCAATATGAACTCAAGTAAACCACTATGGTATTAGGGACTGTAAGATGGTTTGGTGAACCACCTCTGTGGTAACAGTCCTCTGACGCATAGTGGTTAGGCAAAAGTCATGTCTTGGCATTTAATGTTTATGATATAGGACAGGCTGGTCCATTATGCATTTAAAGTTTGTGACATAAAGCGTGATAGGGGGTCTTTCACATTAATGAGGACTGAGGCATCTTAAAAGTGGTGTGGGGGATATTTATTGGCCTCAATCACTTCTAATAGGAAGGGTTCTAGAGATTATTGTTGATATACATATCAGAGAGAAGTTATTGCAAACCAGAGCTCTTACTCACCCACTATTGTCATTTATTATGAAGATTTTAATATCTAACTAGAGGTCTTTCAGAAGTTGTTTGGTGTGTTGTCTACCTGCCAAAGTGTATCTAGGGTGCTTGCTTCTCTCTCCCTTTGAATGAGTCAATTCTGAGTTTCTTTTACAGTTGTTTGAGTTATACACGAGTGTATTGTGAGTTCAATCTGAGTGTTGATCATATATAATATTGTGTGCACATTTGTATCTATTAGAGAGTTTCTCGAATTATCGTTTATCACCATACCTATAGGGGTTACACCTCAACTAGTATTACCATACTCCCAGGCTACAAGGGGACTACCCTCTTACACATGCACTCACACACACTTAATTACATACAAATTCTATAAATATACAACAAATCTAAGGATGAGATGTATTTTTTCCCAAATCGGAATTTTAGATTTAATCTTTTCTCAAAAATAGTTTCAAGATCTGATTTCTTATATGGATATTTTAAAACAGAGATCGTAAGAAATTATTTATACACATAAATTTTTCAAAGTGAAAAATTATCATATCTAGACTATGTAAGTCATAAATTCAGTTTTGACAAAAAATGAGAGATCTTGGATAAAAATAGTACAAATAAGATATAAACAATATCTAACACAAGAGAATGATTTCTTACTAAAAGAAATCAGAACCACCTAAGATTCTAAGTGAAAATGTATCACAGAATCAGATCTATAAGTTTCTAATAAGAAACGAGATCTAAAACAGTGAGTTATTGCAACAGAGGTATAGACAAAGAGGATATTTGAAATCAGAAACCCTAACTCTCAAAACTTATTTTCTGAAAAAGATTTGAAAGAGTTTTTGTACGATTTTCTATTTCTCTCTTATTGTTTCTCTATTCTCTCCATTATCTCTTATTTTTTCTCTCTTCTCTTAGACTTCCTAAACTTCTTGAATGTTGAGACGAAGGCTCCTTTTATAGGATGGTTAGAAGGATCTGGAACGATGAGGAAATTATAGGGCTGAGATTAAATGATCGTTCGAAGACTAAATCTAAGGGATGATAATGGACCGCACAAAGGCCAACTCTGATTGGTTGAAAGCATATGCACTAGGATCACAAATAAACGAATGTAAACCATAGATTATTTTGATCTAACGGTTGAAAGTAAGTCTTGTGAATGTGAAAGACAAAAAATACAAATTCATCCAATGATGTGCAACCACTTGCTAACCTCACACTTAATCTAAAAGAGGTGTTTTTTGTCTTTTTAAAATCTCAATTTCACCCACAAAATTATGTAGTGATTTTGGATTCTACCCTGTACAAGTTTTAGGAACTTTTTAATATACGAAAATAAACCCTAAACATTTTAAAACCCTAATTTTAATTCTTTAAAAATATATTTTAAATGTTTAAAAATTCCTAATCATTGTTGAAAATTAATTTTAATCCAAGTTAACACACACCACTCATATATGAATTGAAATATGCAAAAGTGCAATCCTAGGGTGTTTTGCATGTTGGTTTTCTACCCGATAACTTTGATTTTTTTTGATGTAGATGTACTTGTAGTTGTAATGAAGTAAGAGGGGTGACTCAATTTTGTCTTCTTTCCAAACTAGTTGAGCTCCTATATAGTATAGACTCAAGTGAGTTAATTATATAGTGTGCTTCATGTTCCCGAGGGATCATATGGGGATCATGCTTTCGACAGATGGGTTATGAGAATAGAAATATATGGCTATTATTGGACGACAATAAAGGAAGAGTGCACTGAGTATGCAAGGAAATTTGATAAGTGCTAGAGGCATGTCGTGATAAGCCAATGACTAGTCGAGGACTTGACTACAATCACTTCCCTTTGACCCTTGACCCTTGACCTAGTGGGGAATAGACTTAATAGAGTCGCTTCGTAAAACTAAGGAAAGATTCAGATACCTAGTGGTTGGAGTAGACTACTTCACCAAGTTCATGGAGGTTGAACCAATGGTCAAAATAAGTTATTCGAAGACGTTCGAATTTGTCTAGAAGAACATCATATGTAAATATGGCATTCTGAATGCTTTTATCGTGAACTATGGAACATAATTTGATAATTACTAACGCAACCACAAATGTGTATCTAGTGTTCGTACTGATATAGGCTCAAGTGCAAGCCTGTCACATTAGTAATAAACCCGGTAAGTTGGGATTGTCTCCACAGGGGAATAGGACGATGAAATTGTGATGACGTTGTAAAGATTGAGAACCCTAAATTGACTCGAAAAAGAAACCGAAAAGATTATTTGGTATGGGAAGTAACTACAACTAGAAGTAATGAGAAAATCTACCTACTAACTCAAGAGATTACTACTGAAATGCTTTTTTAAACTACTTATGAAATTGGGCTTTTAACTGAAAAGATTTCAAGTGAGAAAGATAGGTCAGGATACAATCCTCCAACCCTAGTACATTTACTAATGTTAAAATAAAATCTTGATTTAAAATAATTGATAAAACCCAATCTTTTTTAATCCCAAGCATTATATATATGAGGTTCAAGCCTGCATCATATATAATCAAGAGCAAGAATAAAGCGGTGACTTTGTAGCTACACGCGCATTGCACTCTTAAGCATCCCGATTACCTAGGGAAAATGAGATCAAAAGCTCTATAATGGTTGTGATCACCACACAAAACGATTTAATCAATTATTGAATTCATAAATTAATTTTAAGCACTTGCAAAAGACATCGGGCCGGATTCATACATCCCAACCCTTAGAAAATTAGCTAGACATGATTAACTTAGAGAAAAACATGGTTTTTAAGAAATAGAACATTAAGTCTAAAGAAAATAAATGAAAAGAGAATTGCAAAATCAAACCAACAATCAAACTAATGAGCAATTGAAAACTAAAAGGAAAGATGTTACTTGAATTGCAAAAATTCGATTCAAATCCTTACAGCAAAATCTTCGCATTGAAAAACTAGGGTTTTTTACTACAAAAACCCTCTACTCCTCATTAGCAAACCTAAAAAAATCGAACTCGTATTACTGTGTAACAATCTAGCATAAATAGCTCTGAAATTTTCAAGATATTCACCCGCTTAAAACTCTGAGAAAAAGAAAAGAAAATTTGAGGAAATCCCAAACGGTCTGGATCCCCCCTTTATTTCAAACAGCGAACCTTAGGCAAGGGTGGTCCGGGGATAAAAGGTCCGAATCGCACCCCTTTTTCATTCAGAACTTTTTAGCCATGCGGTCCGTATCCTTTTTGAATAAAAGGTCCGGATCGCCTGCCTTTTTCATACAGAACTTGCTTAGTACCCGGTTCGGATCCTTTTCCAGGGCAGTCCGGACCACCTGCCAAATTCATGCAGGGATCTTTTCTGGACTTTTTTCATCTTCAAATGCTCATAACATTTTCACCGTAACTCTAATTGAAATGCCATTTCTTCCAATGTTCTCGTGAGTGAAAAATCTTCAACTCTCCAGTTGACTTCGACTCCGGACTAAGGCTGCAAAATTACGAAATTGACCCTAGACTTTCCATCTTTGATTTCTTTCGATGCTCTTTTAGTTTCTTTCATCCTCAAAGATTTAAATGCCTGTAAAACTCATGAGAAATACATGACACTAGATGTACTTGTTAGAAGGAGTCAGTAGCAAGGAAATACGATAATTCAACTCATTTTGCATTACTCGAGATGATAAAAGTTCTTAAATTAAGAGGATAAATTCAGAAGAATTTGAGCCTAATCGAACCCCCCTAACTTAGAACTTTGCGCATCCCGAGCAGTGTAAAAGAATTTAACTATGGATCAACTCTCAAAATTTTCGTTTAATTTGGATAGAGTACCACTTTCGCGGGAAAACGATTGCATTTAGCGTATGCAACAAGCCTTTAAATCCCGAGGTCACCCTAGTAGGATGAGTTGTGTCTCGTGAGGGTTTGCACTGAATATACCCACAAAATTCGACTCAAGGCAAATTCAAAATACTCAAAAATTGTATAATTTAAAGTTTTCCAGAAAATAGTCATCATCAATTCATTTTCAAGAGTCTCAAATCATAGTGCGTATGTGCGAAGCCAGAAATTTAATCGCGGATTTCCACCGATTGACCGTTATGTTACTTTTCCAAAAATTCAATTTGATTCAAATGCTCATGAAATACTCTCAGAAACGAATCCCTCAAAACTGTGGCTATTTTCTCTCGGTGTGCGTGATATAAAGATTAAATGTAATGGAACATGAATTCACGCACACAAGATTGAAAAGAAGGAAATTTATGTGAATGTATCTCATCATCGGATTACGGTTATGAGGAAACGGAAACATCGCCTCTAATTCACACATTTAATCTCTTTTATTATCTTTTGTGTCTTAACTCTCCATGCCGTAACCAGTTTTTCAATTTGGACTAAGTTAGGACTTTATCGGGTTATGAGGTGTAATGGGAAATGGTTTGGGACATTTGGAATGGTAAAATATTCTTAAAATGCCCATTGGTATTTTTCTGGGCATTTTCTCTTTTTCTCTTCTTTTTTTATTTTGTTTTCGATTTTTCACACTTTTCTTTTTCTTGTATTTTTTTTAGCATTTTCTATTTTTCTTGCGCCTTTTTATCACACCATTGGGACTAAATTTCTAGATTTCAAATCTTCCCCCTTCCAGGTCGTTTGGGTGTTTTCGGGTTGTCAAGCGAAAAAGGGAAGAATTTTTATTCGACTCAAATTGGGTTGCAAAAAGGGTACTTTTTCACGACTTTTTCTGGCCAATATTTTTGGGTGACAAACGAGGGCCTACTTCATTGCGTTACCATATGCGCCTCGAGGTGGATTAAATTTAGAGATTTATTAAGTGCATTTTTTTAGGCAACATCTCATGCGTTTCCATAACCAATAAAAACGAGGGTATTGAGATCATAACGACTTACTTTAAACACTGAATTGAATGTTGAGTTAGCCATTAACTCAGATTGATTTATTTCCTCAAAAAAATGAAAGGTTCGAAATCTCACCGGGTTGGTTAATCTCCACACTTATTCGTAAAGTCGTCAATTTTCTTTCAATTTTGACTTTTTGTAATTTATTTTTACAATTTGAGACTTTAAATCGGATTTTAATGATATTTTTGAAAAAATTTAAATTCTAATTTTTTTTATTTCGAAGAAAAATATTTTTGGCTTTTCAGAATTTTTCAATTTTTTTGGAAATTTTCTAATTTTTTGGCATTTTGAAAATTTGTGAAGTTTTAGAAATACGTACTCGGCACCTCCCCCCCAACTTAGACTTTTGCATTGTTCCCAATCAAAAGGACTAAAATCTAAATAAGGCAAAATAAGAAGTGCGCTAAATAAAACAAACAAATGGAGAAAATGCATATTTATATATATATATGGGTTGTGGTACATTAAATAGAAAAGGAAACAGCAACATGCATAATCAATCCATGCAAAGAAAATAACAATCCAACACAAACAACTACAAAATCTTCACTCGGGTGGGGGGGTTAGAGCTACCGAGCGCGCTCGGGTCGTAGGGATCATAGAAATAGCTTGGAGGAGGGACACCAAAAGATAACTGGTACATATGAGCTTGCAGACGATGCATCATGCTCGTATCCCGTTGGTAAGCGAGTTAGTTGGCCTCCTAATCCCATGTGTATTGCATGAAGAACCCGTCAAATTTTGTTTCAAGGGCTACGACACACACATCAATGTCGTTGTCGGGAAGCTCGAAATGATAATCCTCCTCATCCTCATCAGAATCTCCCCATGGCTCTCCCATTGCCACGTCAGCTTCCTCTTCATCGCTACTATCCTCTTCAATCGAGTCCTCTTTAGCATCTTCTCGCACTCGTAAAATGGCTATTTGGCGCTCACTCTTATTTTGGGTGGCCCGCCCAAAAGGGGTTGGGAGGTGAAGAGACCCGGTAGGTGGAGTGATGAGGTGGTCGACGACAATGGATGTAATGAGATGTGCATAAGGAAGAGGAGTAGTGCCTTTTTCATACAACGCGGCAAAATAGATGTCTTGGTATATAATGTGTGCAAGATTGATGGAGGAGTTGCGATCGAAGAGGTGGTAAACAAGAGTGTCTGGCCGGAGTCGCCTGTCGGAATCATTTGAATTTTACAGTATATTCGCACATACGATTTGGAATGTTAGGCGTGCCTTCTCGATCATCCGACCGACCCGAAAAATTCCCTTGGTCCAGACTTCCCCAGGTGCTAGACGTTGGATGCACACCGCTTTGTCTACAGGTGGAAGATTATTGGGGTAGATGTAACTGGTCGGGTTTGGGACATCTTTCTTGGCGAGCTTCGCGATAATTATCCCAATAGAAAGTGGGATGCGTCAGCCCCACACCCTTTCCTCGGCGACAAACTCGGTAGTGCATACGAGTGTGCTATAAAACTCCCAGACGTTAGCCACCCAAACTTTATTGTAAGTCTCATTGAGATAGAGGCACCAACCTTTATTAGAAAGCATGTTGGTGACGGAATTGGGTAGCTCATCCCAAATAATGGCCCGCTCTACTTGGAGATTGTGCGTTGGCCCAAAGAATTCCTCGCACCAGTGCATTTATTGATCAGATCGGTAGTCATAGGGATTATTGCCGATGATATTTATGGAGTTGTACTTAGTTGGTCTGTCTTGGTCAGCCATGGAGGGAGAGAGTAGATGGGTAAAAGAAATTGGAGAGAGTGGGGAGGAGGAGTGTTTGGAAAGGATGGTGTGGAAGAAGGGGGGAAGAAGGGGTTGAATTTATAAGTGGGTATTGGGTGGGAAAGGTTAAATTTGGAGGAAAGGGGGAAGGAGGGAAAGGGAGTGAATTTTGGGAGGGAAATGGTGGGTGAAAAATGGAGTGGATGGAAGTGACGGGATTGGGGAAGGAGGGTTGCACCTAAGGAAATGTCGAAGAAAACCAAAGGGCGGTTCGAATCGCCGTATATTTATTTTTATCATTTCTCCGAAGGCAGTTCGGATCCTGTGCCCAGGGGCAGTCCAGATCGCCTATGAATTTTTAACAGAACTCCTCTAACTTGATATCTGACCCTGTCTTGTATTCTAAAGGCTCTCCCACTTAATTTCAACTCAATCATGACCCTAATACATGCTCAACCATCATTTTTGAATCCCGAGACCACTCACGAGGCGTACTTCCTACCTGCTTAATATGGTCCTCACCTATTTATTGAACCTACTTCACCTATCCTAATCGACGCATAGCTATTATACACAATAATCACCCCATACGCATCGGGGGTGCGACGACCCTCTTAATTTCTGCTCACTTTACCCCGTAAATGGGGTCCGACAACCAAATAGTGTCGACATCCTCTACGCATGCCTCTAGATATGGCTTTAAGCATTGACCATTGACTTTGAACGTATTTCCCCTTTTGGATCTTCCAATTCCACTACTTCGCGGGGGAATTCACTCTTCACAACGAATGGACCAGTCCATTGAGACCGCAACTTACTCGGAAATAGATGAAACCGAGAGTTATAGAGGAACACTTTTTGCCTGGGAAAAAACTCCTTATGTCGAATAATCTTGTCGTGCGCGAGTTTCATCCTTTCTTTGAATATCTTAGCATTTTCATACGCATCATTGCGTATCTCCTCTAACTCATTTAATTGAAGCTTGCGAGCTTCATTAGCTTTATCCATGTCATAATTTACCCTCTTAATGGCCCATTATGCTTTATGTTCTAGCTCGATGGGAAGATGGCAAGGCTTGCCATACACAAAG
Source organism: Sambucus nigra (assembly GCA_949130495.1). Lineage (NCBI taxonomy): Eukaryota > Viridiplantae > Streptophyta > Magnoliopsida > Dipsacales > Adoxaceae > Sambucus > Sambucus nigra. The sequence continues at coordinate 296,334,681 of OX422213.1, forward strand.
CTGAACGGGGACATTTTGAGCGGATTTTAATATGCGGTACGGTAGGCCCATAGCGAATCATTCAATCAAAGGGAAAAAATCTTTCCAGTTGGGATCGACGGTCTTCTCTAGGATGTTCTTGATTTCTTGATTCACCAACTCGTCCTGCCCATTTGTTTGTGGGTGATAGGTCGCTCCAAACTTGTGAACGACGCCATACTTCTTCATAAGCTTCTCGAATGGCCTGTTGCAAAAATGCGTGCTATTATCACTAATTATCGCTTTTGGAGCGTCGAAGCGAGAAAGTATGTGTTCCTGAAGGAAACGTATCACAACTTTATTATCATTTGTCTTGGTAGTTATAGCTTCCACCCATTTAGAAACGTAGTCTACCGCAACAAGGATGTATAGGTATCCAAAAGACGGGGGAAAGGGCCCATGAAGTCAATACCCCAACAGTCAAAGATCTTTATAATGAGTATCGAGGATAATGGCATCATGTCTCGTCGGGTAATCGCTCCCATCCATTGACACCTGTCGCAAGATTTGCAATAATTGCTTACATCCTAGAACATGGTGGGCTAGTAAAAACTGCTTTAGAGAATTTTAGTGGCTATCTTTTTCGTCGAAAAGTGGCCTCCACATGCCTCCTAATGACAAAATTGGATGACTTTAGGTATTTCTCCATCTGGTACGCACCGTCGGATGATTTGGTCAGCGCAATATTTAAAAAGGAATGGATCATCATAGAAAAACATACGAGACTAAGTAATGAACCTCTTCTTATCTTGCGGTGTCGACTCGAGAGGGACGGATCCCATGACAAGGTAATTGACTATATCTGCAAACTAGGGCAAAGAAGAGGTGGCAAAGAGTTTCTCTCCGGTAAATACTCGTTTATAAGTATGGGATCTCTAGGTACGTCGGACAAAAGCCAGGATAAATGATCAACGACGACGTTTTCTACTCCTTTCTTGTCTCTAATGGATATTAAACTCTTGTTGGAGTAAGATACACCTTATGAGGCACGACTTTGCGTCTTTCTTTACAGGGAGATATTTTGAAATCGTGTGGTCGGTGAAACAATTGATGGGGGAGCCAATGAGATAGGACCGAAATTTGTCTAGAGCAAATACTACCTCTAGTAATTCCTTTCCCATAGTGGAGTAATTGACTTGTGGTCTGATAAGGGTCTGGCTAGCGTAGTAGATGACATGAGCCTTTTTGTCTTTCCTTTGGACCAAAATAGCCCCTATCATAAAATCACTGGCATCACATATGAGCTTAAATGGTAGAGACCAATCCGGGGCTTGCATGATGGGAGCAAAACAAGCATGATTTTCAATTTTTCAAAAGTAATTTGACATGCTTCATTCCACTCAAATGGGGTATCCTTCATAAGGAGGTTGCTTAATGGTCTAGCGATGGCGCTAAAGTCCTTAATGAACCTTCTGTAAAACTGTGTGTGGCCTAAGAAAGAGAGCACGTCTTTTAGCGATTTTAGTGGGGGTAGGTCAGCTATGACATCTATCTTTGCTCTATCAACCTCAATCCCTTTGGATGAAACAATGTGGCGAAGAACAATTCCCTCAGTTACCATAAAATGGCATTTTTCCCAATTCAACACTAAGTTCTTCTCCACACATCAGGCAAGTACTTTCTCAAGATTTACTAAACAAAGATCGAAAGAGGTGCCAAAAATGCTAAAGTCGTCCATGAACACTTCAAGTCCTCTCTCAATCATGTCGCTGAAGAGATTTAACGTGCACCTTTGAAGGGTGCATTACACAAGTCGAATGGAATACGTTTGTAAGCAAGCGTACCAAAAGGATAAGTGAAAGTCGTATTTTCCTGGTAAAGTACATCTACCTCAATTTGGTTATATCCGAAATAACCATCGAGGAAGTAATAATGAGGGTGGCCTGCTACTCTCTCTAGAATTTGATCAATAAATGGAAAGGGAAAATGATATTTCCTAGTTCCTGCATTGTGTTTCCAGTAATCAATGCAAACTTGGTGGTGGTACATTGGGGAAATAGCTCACCCTTAGCTTTTTCAATCACTGTCATGCCCGACTTCTTCGGGACAACTTGAATGGGGCTCACCCACTTGATATTCGAGATTGGGTAGATAATCTTTACATCCAATAATTTAATGATTTCAGCCCTCACTACCTCTTTCATAGTAGGGTTTAACCTTCTTTGCATTTCCCTCGAGGGCTTCACATGCTCCTCGAGGTGGATTTTATGGGTACAAATCAAAAGACTTATCCCCTTCAAATCAGCAATGCACCAATCAAAATCACTTTAGTGCTTCCTCAAAATTTTCAATAATTTACCCTCTTGCTCTTCGTTTAGGCTATAGGAGACAATAACAACAACAATAAATGTCTCATTCTCGACTAGGTAAGCATATTTAACATTGGAGGGTAATTTCTTCAATTTGAGGGTAGAGAATTTATCGCTGGAGGGAACCATGCATGATTTCCTTGGTGGAAGATCCTCGAATCTAGAAACCAAACTCACATCTATCACGTCCTCGTCCGACGCTCTCTCATTCAGAATTTCCCTTAGCTCCTCTACGTCCTTTTCAAAGTCAGTGTACGCTATCCCACTCTCGTTACTCGACACCATACACGCTTCTAGCGCATCTCCATAAAAGTTTTCCTCTATGTATCCTTTTACAATCTCATCTACAAGGCTTATCGCATGAAGATCATCTTCTTCCCCCACATATTAGGCTATAATGAAGATGTTAGTCTCTAAAGTCATGTTCCCAAAAGTGAGTTGCATCTGCCCATTTTGAGTATTAATCAGTGCGTTAGTAGTAGCTAAGAAGGGACACCCAATAATGATGGGAACATGATTACTCGAGGTGAAGGAGGGTTTCGTGTCCCAAATGATGAAATCTACGGGGAAGTAGAAGGTGTAAACTTGGACTATCACGTCCTCAATAATACCCCTAGGTATCTTCACGATTCAATTCTCCACTTGAAGAGTGGCCTTTGTGGGTTTGAGGTCACCCAGATCAAGTTGCCTATAGATGGAATAGGGGAGGATATTTACACTGGCCCCCAAATTGAGTAAGGATTTTTCAATTCTATTCTCTCCAATGATGCATGAAATGGTGGGTGCACTGGGATCTGTAAATTAATGTGGGAGATCATTAAGCAAGACAGAGCTCACATTTTGTGCTAGAAAGACATTTTTCTTTACCTTCATCCTCCTCTTTACTGTCAATAAGTCCTTGATAACTTTTGCATAAGCTAGAATTTGCTTGATGGAATCGAGGAAAGGTAAATTTAACTTTACTTGCTTTAGCACTTCATCGCGGGGGTTTCCTTTTCGAGGAGGAACCATCCGTTGAGGAAATGGCGCTGCGGTGGGTGGTTTTACTACAATCTCGTGCTCACTAGTGTCGTCCTTTTCACTCTCTTTTAAAGGGACATCTTCGGCCTCTTTCGTGCCGAGCGAAATATCCTTGTCTTTCGGTGTGTCATGTGGGGAGGTGATAAATCAACAACCCTCCCACTACGTAGAGTGGTTATGGATTGACATTTCTCTTGATGTTCTGTGGAAGTAGAGCCAACACAATTTTGACCTTAAGGAGGTCTTTGGCCCTGAGCAGGAAACTTACTCTTCTCTTGGACACTCAACGATGACTGCAACTTCGAAATGTTCACATTTATGTCAATAAAAATGTGCTCATATCTAGCATTGGTTGCACTTTGGGAGTTTATGAATTAGTTTATCGTGTCCTCAAGAGTTCTCCGCGGTGGAGTGATATATGGAGATGGAGGAGGTGGTGTTGGCCCGTGTCCTTGCATAGGTGGTCCTTGTTGAAAGTGTGGAGGTGGATGAGGGGAAACATGTGAATTAGGATTCAATGCAGCCTGCGGTTGTCCATAGCTAAAACCTGAGTGGTTTTCCCATGAAGGGTTATAAGAATTTTTGTGCGGGGCCCCGAAATTACCCTTGAATCCTCCTACACCACTCACCTGCTCATTAAGCATAATTTTGTAAGCGGGAATCATCGGGCATTGTTTTGTTGAATGTCCCACTTCACAAATAGCATATACCTTCTCAATAAGGATGTGGATTGGGCTAGTTGGTTCTCTTACGCACCTAGTGAGTAACTCTCTCATACCTTTCTCAATTTCATCGAGTCGATGGTTCGTCATGGTATCTCTTTCGACGTTGAACAGACCAAACATCGATGGGGTGGTGACCTCTTGGTGAGTTCAACTCTGAGTGCTAGGTTCAGATGTATCCCATGCTTGAGTGGTGTCGGCAACATACCTTAAGTGGAGTTTGGCATCATTAGCATCTAATTCGACGAAAGGGCCATCACACATTATCTCAACAAGTTATTTGGAGTTGATGTTCAGCCCATTATCGAGTAATGAAATGATTTGTTGTTTATTAAGTCCATGATGAGGGCATGAAGTAACTAACTCGTTAAAATGTTCAAAACATTGATCAAACGGTTCATTTTCTAATTGTCGAAAGGTTTAAATTTGAGCCTTAATGGAGTTCGTCCGATGTGGAGGAAAGAACTTCTTAAGAAACTTAGATTGTAGCTCATTCCACGGTGTAATCGAATTAGGAGGTAAATACCATAACTAGGTCTTAGCTTTATCCTTGAGAGAGAATGGGAAAAGCTTGAGGCGAATCACATCTTTTGTGCATACTTGATCACTGAACGTCTCGCACTCTTCTTCAAACTCCTGAATGTGGAGGTAGGGCTTTTCCAATTCCATTCCATGATATGTGGGAAGGATTTGGATCATTCCATTCTAGAAACGGAATTGCCCTGCATTATATGGGAGAAGAATGTATCCTGAAGTGACTAACCGCTCAGGGTACATGAATTCTCTTAAGGGTCGATAAAGTGCCTCTCCCTCACCCGCGCCTATGCTACCGTGCTGTGACATGGCTCTCACACTTAACGACTCGGTATACTCACTTGGTGAACTAGGCATGTAACCTAAAATGTAACCAGATGGGTCACTCGAAGTGTAGTTGGACAGTGAATTTGGCGGTGTAGGAGGTGGAACCCAAAATTGTGGTACACGAGGGGTGTGGGGGATGTCCGGATTGTACTCAATGATTGGATTTTCGTGAATTATGGTTAGAATATTTTGAGGAGGTTGTTCAGGATTTTGCATGAACGGGCTTTTGAGAGATAATTTTTTTTTTGTCAAAGTTTTATATTGACTCAATATAGCCTAAGTCTACCTAATTCTCCAGCAACGGCGCCAAAAACTTGACGAGACCACAAATGTGTATCTAGTGTTCGTGCTGATATAGGCTTAAGTGCAAGCATGTCGCGTTAGTAAGAAACTCGGTAAGTGGGGATCAACTCCACAGGGAAATAGGACAATGAAATCGTGATGACGTTGGAAAGATTGAGAACCCTAACTTGACTCGAAAAAGAAACGAAAAAGGCGATTGTGTATGGGAAGTAACTACAACTAGAAGTAATGATAAAATCTACCTACTAACTCAAGAGATTACTACTGAAATGATTTTTTAAACTACTTATGAAATTGGGCTTTTAACTGAAAAGATTGCAAGTGAGAAAGATAGGCCAGGATACAATCCTCCAACCCTAGTATGTTTACTAATGTTAAAACCAAATCTTGAATTGAAATAATTAATAAAACCCAGTCTTTATTAATCCCAAGCATTATATATATGAGGTTCAACCCCGTATCTTATATAATAAAGAGCAAGAATAAAGCGGTGACGTTGTAGCTACATGCGCGTTGCACTCTTAAGCATCCCGGTTACCTAAGACAAACGAGATCAAAAGCTCTACAACGGCTGTGATCACCACACAACACGATTTAATCAATTATTTAATTCAGAAATTAATTTTAAGCACTTGTAAAAGACATCGGGCCGGATTCATGCATCTCAACCCTTAGAAAATTAGATAAACATGATTAACTTAGAGAAAAACATGGTTTTAAAGAAATAGAACATTAAGTCTAAAGAAAATAAATGAAAAGAGCATTGCAAAATCAAACCAACAATCAAACTAATGATCAATTGAAAACTTAAAGGAAAGATGTTACTTGAATTGTAGAAATTCGATTCAAATCCTTACAGAAAAATCTTCTTATGGAAAAACTAGGGTTTTTTACTACAAAAACCCTCAACTCTTCATTAGCAAACCTAAAAGAATCGAACTCCTATTATTGTGTAACAACCTAGCATAAATAGCTCTGAAATTTTCAAGAGATTCACCCGCTTAAAACTCTGAGAAAAAGAAAAGAAAATTTGAGGAAATCCCAAGCGGTCCGGATCCATTCGACAAGGCGGTCTGGATCCCCCTTTTATTTCAAATAGCGAATCTTAGGCAAGGACAGTCCGGATCCTTTTTGGATAAAAGGTCCGGATCGCACCCCTTTTTCATTCAGAAATTTTTAGCTGTGCGATCCGCATCCTTTTTTAATAAAAGGTCCGGATCGCCTGCCTTTTTCATACAGAACTTGCTTAGTATCGAGTCCAGATCCTTTTCTAGGGCGGTCCAGAACACCTGCCAAACTCATGCAGGGATCTTTTCTGTAATTTTCTCATCTTCAAATACTCGTAAGTTTTTCACCGTAACTCGGATTAAAGTGTCATTTTTCCAATGTTCTTATGAGTGAAAAATCTCCAACTCTCTAGTTGACTTCGACGCTGGACTAAGGCTGCAAAATTATAAAATTGTCCCTAGACTTTCCTTCTTTGATTTCTTTCGATGCTCTTCCAGTTTTTTTCGTCCTCAATGCTTTAAACACATGTAAAAACTCATGAGAAATACACGAAACTAGAAGTACTTGTTAGAAGGAGTCAATAGCAAGGAAATGTGATCATTCAACTCATTTTGCATTACTCGAGATGATAAAAGTCATTAAATTAAGGGGATAAATTCGAAATAATTTTAGCCTAATCAATGACCAATTCAGCAATTACTGCATCAAGTACCATATCCAATGCATGCACTCCACTCTAAGCTTCCCACAATGTAATGGGCAGGCAGTAGTAACCAATTAGACAATTCTTGACAAGATAAAGAAATGATTCAAGGATATGAAAGCCAATTGGATTAAATAGCTACAAGTTTCCTATAGGTATATCAAACAACCTCAAAAACCCCTACTAGAGAGACTCCCTTCATGCTGGCATTTGGATCTAAAGTTGTGGTCACCCGAGAGGTCAGCTTTCTTAGCCACCATGTGTTGAATTTTAACTCTCCTATCAGTGAATTTATGAGGGAAATGGATTTGTATCTAGCCAAAGAGGTAATAGATAAGTTTTAACTTAGAGTCGCAACCTACCAACAAATGACAACCCGATATTATAATAAGATGGTCAAGTCGAGGACATTGAAAGGGGGACCTGATGCTGAAAAAGGTTATTCAAAAAGGAAATAAGATAGAGTACAACTGGCATGGAATATATAGAGTCACTTCGGTAGTCCGATGAGGGACTTATCAAATCGAAACACTAAAGGGCTTCTGTCGCACACCTGAGAAAGTATTATCACTGGTCCGAGATAATGCAATGAAAATTGAGAATGTAATAAGAAAACATTCATGTATCGATGAAAAATCATTGAATATCCTCAAAAGTTATAATTATTCAAACCTTTTAAGAGATCTAGCCTCACAAGATGGGCAAGAGGCTTTGATCGAAGGCATCTATAAGAGGCTGGAAAATGAATCACACAACTCAGAGCATTGCGCCTCAAATGGAAAGCATGCCCTAAGACTAATTATGTTCCTACAAACTAGTGGTTGACTCATCGATTCAGCACTTGTTCAAGGGGAACGAAAGATGCCTAAGTGCAAGTCCTCAGCCTTGGCCAAGGAGAGTTCATAAAAACAAACTGATGAAGGAAAGACAAGTGGGAAGAGGCTCAAAAGCTAAGAGACCTCTAATTTGGTAAATACATCATGAGGATAATATTTCATCAGTAATTTTATCATCGGGACATGAAATGGCATCGTCTACTAGTAGCTAGTGTAGTCACAAGGCTAAGTTGGATACGAGTCGACCTAAGGGCTAATAAATGACTGAGGCATTATACCTACCCTAAACTATAGCTTAAATAAAGAATAGTCTACATGATTAAAAATCCTAAGACATAAGGATAAATTATTCTCAAGAATAATGATATAAAAATTCAAGAATTGAACATATTATGTAAAAGGAAAGAGAATAGAGACTAATAACCAAATACGCAAGTGAAAGATTCATTTAAAGGCATGAGATTATAATTCATTCACAATAAGAAGAAACAAAAATTCATACAAAGGCATAAAAAACTTGGATAATGTTGATCAAGGATTACAAAAATCCTCTCAAGGGGAGAGACTATAAATAATTCAAGCAAAGGCTTCACAAAATTCAAGCCTTAAAGGGAAAAATAGATAAAGGGCTAACAATAATTAAGACCTGGCTAATGTTTCGATCATCAGCATCGAAGGCTAAGACCACGATCTGCTTGGATGCAATTGTTCCTTAGCCAGGAGGATCAATCTCCATCTCCTCAACCTCGGTCAAGTTCATAGCCTCCTTATCTTTGCCATCCCAGGTCTTGACAACCACAATAATGTATGGATAATGCTTTGCTGCTCTCTTTTTAAGCTTAGTATATCCATCAACAAAGTAGGCCATCTTGTCCATAGTGCATTCAAAGGAAGTCTTATACTTGGAAACCACGGCATCATAAGCCTTGGAGAAATCCTCCCCCAAACTCTGAATAATGTTTGTATCTTCATACCTCTTGGACTTCGTCTCCATTTCATGAGTATCACCTCAATAGGCTTATTCTCAGCCTCGATTAGCTTATTCTCTGCAGTAATTAACTCGTTCTCTAGGTCATCCACCTTGTCCCAAAATTCGACACTCTACCTCTTATCCTCCTCAAAGGTTTTCACGTGCTCCTTTAAGGTTAAGTCCCTCTCCTACAGATTGGTGGCCGATATAGCTTGCTGAAACAAGATAAGTATCAGTTCGGAAGATGTAAAATTATAATTTATAAGAAGAAAACTGAGTAAGGACAAATTATTACTTGCATGGCCAGATGATGGAAGTAGTACCACAAGGTGTTGGTATCCATATATCGAGATATATGTAGTCCGACTCTTATTTATAGTAGCCAATGTGATTGGTGGCATTAGTATATTTAGCCCATACAATGTTCTTATCCTTCATCGAATTTCTGTAAGAGGTAGGAAGGGTGGAATCCTTTACATATGGATATTCCTCCAACACCTCAATCACTAGCATCTCCATAGTAGCCTCCTTCAGGAGGCTCCTGAACCGACCATATCATAAACAATGGGTTCTCGCGTACTCTTTCCTGGGTCAAACTTAGCCTTCTTCAGATCGGGGGCAACAGCATCTTTGGCAATCATTTTCTTAACATCGGCTTATTACTTTTTAAAAGTATCAAGGGAAGTACAGTCAATTGCCTTCGGAGCCAATCCCCAAGTAGATTGAGCATTGAATGGAGAAGTGGAGGAGGTAGATACTGAATGAGAAGGGCTCAAATAATAGTGTTATCGTATAAAATTAGTATATGGGTTATGAGTCTTAGATTGATAAATACCAATGATAACTTATAATAGATAAAGACCAACGAACTGGATTAAAGAGACAGATAAAAAATTGAGATAGAGATAAGGGATTAACGTGGTTCGTCCAAAAGGGTACCTGCATCCACAGGTATTGTGCAGGATTATATCATTCAATCATAACCAAAAGTGGGCATAAATTCTCAAAGTTCTATCTACGAGCCTATTCATCTACCCCATCTGGGAGTGCGTAGTATTTATAAGAGAGAGAGAGTAGGTGGATAGGGGGAGTGCCTTTATAAGTCAGGCAATTTCACCCTTTTACATTCTAAAGGTATTTAATGAGGTTTTAATTACAATTAGTTGAAGGGACTCCCTCACATGTGTGTAATGTCCCACACGCGTGCTTGGTGATTCAAATATCAATTTATTATGATCGGCTGCATAACCGACCAAGAGTAATATTGAGATGACCAAAGAAATGACATGTCGACCACGTTCAATGAGTAAGCTGAGCTTACTCCATATTTACGATACAACAAAAGTCCCCTGAGACTTCATCCACGACTGTAACAGGTAGTAGCTTCTCTAGAGTATTAGATCTTTAGAGTGTCTTAGAATGTGGAGTGAATGGATAAAATGTTAAATGGTAGGTATTGATCGGCTTTATAAAAACCCGGTCGCAGGACTTTATTTGCGTCTTGGTCAGTAGAGACTTCTAATCGGTGAAAGATCTCAGAAATTTGGTGCTTTATGTTTTTCCATTCACCTAGTTCATTGGCAGTTTTATAAATATAGGCAAGTTTTGAGAAACGAAATGCTCTAAGGGTGTCAGTTCCCACTCTTTTGCTTCATTTCACTTTTCATTCAAAAAAATTCCTTTCTTCATCTCTAAGTTTTTTCATCCATTGTGAGGGTTTGTTGTGTTCTTCTTCTTCGTTGTAAAGATATTTTCTTTCTAATTTTATTTCAATATATGGGGATTACCCCAATGTAACTCTCTTTTGACGAAGGAATGAAATCATTATTTGGAATATTGCTTCTTCATTTTAATTTTTACCAAGTTCTTGATGCTCGGTGAATACTTATATTTGATCACGTACTTTGTAGTTCAATGCCATATTGGCAGCTTTGGTCGCCACTCAGAATGACTTTTAAGAAAGGCATAATCAGTTGTTCAGTTCCGGTTACAATAAAGTTTATGAGGAGGATCTTGAAGAGTTACTTGGTTTGGATGCTTCTCCTTTGGCCATATAGTCATACCTGAATTTGCATCATCTTTTTCATTAGGCGATCTTATATAATGTTGCCTACCACGATATGATTTTCATTATGCAGCAATATCACAAAAAGTCAATGGCAAGCCGTCAAGAAGATCATGAGAGAAAGCTGGTCGACCTATAGAAGAGCAGTGGGATTGATAAGAAGTTTCTTTCTTTATCATCAGCGTATTATAGGAAGGATTTTCTCCTCAATACTAAGTTCATTAGTTCTAGGAAAGTCACTTCCATGCTTGAAGAGGAAAATAATGCTCTTCGGATTGAGATTGAAGGTTTAAAGAAGTCTTGGCTTACCGACCAGAATGAAGGTGCCTCATTTCTGGAGGAGGAAAATGCTCATTTGAGAGAAGAGTTGGATCATATGAGAAAAATAAAAAGGCAACATTCTCAATAGCAGGTGAGGATTTCATGATTAGTTGAAGAGTAAAGAACTAAAAAGATTTTATCGGATCAAGCAGCGGCTATTAAGAATTAGTTGTCCACCATCAAGAGGTTGAGCGAGAAAGTAGATCACCTCGCATATCAATTCCATAAGTAATCTCTCACTATTTGGATAGAAGGCTATTATAAGGCCCTTCTACATATAGGGGCAGAGTTTGATCAGACAAAGAAAGTCAGTTACAAGCATGGTTGGTTCAATGCTCTAGCAGTAATGAAGGTTCTAAAAGAGAACGAACTATCGTATTGGCATGACCCAGGTTGTTGGTATTTTCCCGAAACTCCTTTTAATCTTGACACCTCATGGATTCTTCCAATTGCCATTCTCATGAGTTTAATAAAAAAAACTTGGGGACTATGGTCTTGATGGAGATGACTTTTTAAAGTTACCTCTGCATCTAGTAAATAGGGTCATTTCTGGTAGTCATCCTAGGACTAGAGATCTATAGACGACCGTTACCCCTAATGCCTTAGACATTCCTCTTGTTAGTTTTGATGGTTCAATAAGTAACCCAACCTCTTCTTGTGACTGAAGCTTCTGTTGAAGTCTGTTTTCATTATGTTTTGCTGTAAGTTAACATCATTGTAAACAATCTTGAAGTTTTAATGGAATATTATATTCATGCATGCTTACTTGTTTTTCATTTGAACAAGTAGATGTAATCATATTGTTGTAACTTTTTGTATGCTAAAAAAATGGTTCTACTAATAGTTTAGTCTTATGATCATGTGGTTGGTTGTTGCCTAAATGATTTACATTACTAGTTACCAAGGTTGGACCCAGCCTTAGCCTTTACTAACCAAATACTGGTGTTAGTTACCTGATTTGACCAAATGTGTTAAGAGCTATCCTTGTGTTTAGTCAGTTATGGTCGTATCTTATCATCTATATGACTACAATGGATCTCCTAAATTTGGTGAACTTCTTATTCTTGGTTTTTCCTAAAGGCAAGATCATACATGAAATAATTTGGTGAAGTTCTTGTTCTTGGTCTTCCCTAAAGACGAGATTATACACGAAGTGATACTTCTTGTTTATGACCTATTGATGGGGTCATATATGAAGTTATTTGGTATGTTATATCTGTGGGATAAATGTTTGATAATGACTCCCTATACCCAAAAAAAAACTTAAAAGAAATAATAATGTTGACTTAATAAATTTTTATTCATCACTAAGAAACGGGTTATAAGAAATAAGAGGGTGTAACATTTTATTCATTATCGGCAGTAATTTCGTAGGTGTTCTGCATTCCAAGGATTCTTGAATTTCTCCCTTTATAGTATTTCAATTCTATAGGTACGTGGTCATACAATTTCGTTTATATTGTATGGACCATGACAATTTAGCTCCAACTTGTTCCCTTTTCTAGATGACCTCTTTCAAAATTGAGAACACGGTGACTGAGAAGACTAATTTCTATTGGGACTACTGATTCGATTCCAAAGGACAATATATAAGGGGTCTCTCCTGTTGCCATCCTAGGCGTCATCCTGTATGCCCATAGAACACTTTGGGTTTCATTAATCTAATTTCCTTTAGCATTGTCCAGATGCTACCTTATTCCATCGAGCAATGTTTTGTTCACAATATCTATCTGCCCATTGCAATGAGGATGGTCGGGTCTAGAATATAGTTTTAGGATTTTAGATTGCACACAATAGTCTTCAAACTTCTAATTGTTAAATTGAGTCCCATAATCAGCGATAAAAGCATATGGTATCCCATAATAGAAAATGATGTTCTTCCATACAAAGTGGAATACTTTTTCTAATGGAATTTCCACCAGGGGTTCAGTTTCCACCCACTTGGTGAAGTAGTCTACTACAACAACCAAGTATTTAAACATGCCTTTGGGCTTGGGTTAAGTGTGACACCCCGCCTAATAAAATACTGGGTGATCAGTCCTATATCCAATTAAAATAGGAGTCTCATTTGGTTCATTCTTAGCATCACTGTCGAAAACTTTTTAAAACTTACTAACCACCTAGTATTCAAAAATTTGGTGCCAAATTTTATCTTTATTAATCCAAACAAAATAAGTGCGGAAATAAAATAATACATCCAATGCTGAAAGAATTAATAATCACATAGATTAATAAAAGTCTTGCCGAAAAAACCATCGGCGAAAACCAAGATAAACCAAACTAACAGAGCAATAAATCCCATACAATCTGAAATGAAGTAACTGAATAAACAGTGAGCGACATGCTCAAGATAGACTGGAATCATAATCCTATACTAGAAATAGAATGAGAAAAGCGTCTATCCAAATCCCGCAACATCCACATATGCTGCAGTAGCGAATCCTTGGAATGAAATCAAGTCTAGCGTCCCTGTGGCTGGACACCTTAAAGGTTTTGAAAATATTTAATAGCAAGGGTTAGAACCCAAAATGTTTTGAAAATATTTAGCAAGAGATTAACATAACAACAATTAAAAATGCATGAATGCGCTTCATATTTAAGTTAGTGTCGCACTCTCTTGAGGACATACTCACCCCTCAACTAATGTTCACACCTAATTCTTTCTTTATCTCCCACCTAGTCCTCTACCCCGAAACTAGATACTTGATATAACTCTTTTCAGTCTCCCTACTCAATCTCGAGTATTTTTAATGCATGATATATTAGTTATTTATCACCTTAACTTAATTAAACATCTTTCCTTAAAAGCCATATAACATTCACTAGTTATATACGTAATACCATTTTCTCCATGTATTAAATTTCTCGTATATAATTATTTATCCCATTATATACGTAAAACCACATTACAACATTCACACATTTGTTGAATACACATATATAACTAATATATAATTAATGCAATTCACTTCTTGTATTTAATCACCCGTATATAACTATTTATCCTATTATATACGTAGAACGTTAATACAATATTCACGCATATGTTGAAAATATATATAGCCCATCCTCCTGAGTAATAACTCATCGGATGTATTCTCTAAAGTGGTATCACACTAGGTGTGCTCATATAACCTAGTTACCTCAAGTCAGAATCACTCACCAACTTGGCCCAAAATATAAACGTAGTGGAGGCGGTCATATTCCTTCCCTAAAAGTGAGATGAGCCCCTCACCCATATAACGGACTCTATGACCTCGGGATATAACTCCTCAAGCTAGAGGATTCACCCACTTAGCGCCACATCCCTTGACAGCACTAGAGCATATAAATTAATAAATATCTAGTCACTGATATTTAATAGCACACACACACACACACAATATATATATATATATATATATATATATATATATACTATCCCCACATCGTATATATATAATTAATTAGTTCCCGACATTACCGTGCACAAAAATCCGTAGCACTAGCCTATAATTTTCCCCGAGTCTATGGTCCGACTCTGATTTAATTAATTTACACATTAATTAATATAATAATTTTTCGAGTCTATAGTCCGACTCTAATTTAATTAATTCAGACATTAATTAGTTTATTGCCTTGGTGTCACCCAACCCATACACCCGGGCTCGCTCACTTGGCCCGAAATTAAATATTACCCGAGCCTATAACCTGACTCAAAATTAATTAATTTCTCTCCATAATTAATTCACTGCCTTGGCGTCGCTCAACCAATATATCTGGACCCACTCACTTGAATCCGTATCTAATTATTTTGGAATCGAATTCCTCAAATTTATCCATAAAGTGCCCCACATAAATCCTCCGTAATCCCAATTACTTTCCCCAATAATTGTTAAGAATGTGTGCCTTGGATTTATTTATCACTAAATAAAACATATAAATTAACCTTAAAATTTATTTCCCCTTTTATATATAAAACTGGGCTAACTGCCAAAAATCTGGGACCCTCGATCGATCGATCGAACAGGTCACTTTCTTCTTCGATTCTGTTTTCAGCCATTAAAGAACCTTAAGCTTTTCTCCCCTTTTCCAACAATTCGTTAAACATTATTAATGTTAACCCCTTATGGTATTAGGTACTAAATGCACTAGAGACCTCAAATCATAAATCAATATGCCTAAACCTCAAGTTCATATATTCGGGTATTTTTCCGGGTTTAAATCGGTCAATTTTAATTACCACTCCAATATCAGAAATTAGTCACCAAATTCCTACTTGATTTAACATATGATTCATATCTCTCATTATAGAACCACATAACATAATCAATTCCACTTTTAATTTCATTAAAGTGTATCAATCACCGAAAACCCAATTTCACATGAATACCCACCCAAAAATGGATTTTAGATTCATCCACAAAAATATGAATTGATTATCACAAATTTAAAATCACAACAAGTTAACCACTTGCCTCTAATTGTTTGTAGTGTTTGATCCGTTGAGGTAGAGGAAGGTTTGATGAAGAACACCCAAATTCCTTTCTTGATTTGTCTTCAAAAGCTTCCCAAATTAATCTCAATTTTCTTCCTCTATTTCTCTCTCTAAGCCGTAGGTTTGGAGTATGATTTTTTCCGTTCAATACTGTAAGACTAAGTTTCATTATACCAAATCCCGTTTTTAGCCTAATGGGCCAAGCCCAAATGACCCGAACACTCCCATGTGGGCCCGGTTAGGCCTAAAAATGCCTCGTGACCCATTTACTACCCTCGAGTACACTTTTTCGACTATCTCAGCCCATCTGAACTCAACCATTCACTCAGAATCAACATCTGAATTAATTTATAAAAATTCTTATCTCACACCCAAACTAGTCTATACCGACTTTCGGCTGAGATAAATAAATGTCACGTCACTAATACGCGTTATGACGTAATTATATTATTACTATTCACTTAGGACCCGTTTGGTTGTCTCAAAATTATAAATTGGATCAATAATAAATTGATCCATTTACAAATTGACCCATTAATTGTGTTTGGTTTCATTAATGAAATGATTCATTAATTGCCCAATTTTAGCTCATGTGCAAAATCTGAAATTGGACCATTTCACAAAAAAGGTGAAATGAATCCATTTGAAATAGGAGCCACATAAAGTGCATGTCCCCTCTCCCCCTCCCCTCCCCCTCCCCCTTCCCCTCCTTCTCCCTCTCCCTCTTGATTTGTTTTTTTCTTTTTTTCGTAGAACCTTAACATCAATTTCAAATTACCAAACATTGTGTAAAATTGAATTTAACTCATTTATAATTCACTAATTCACAATGAACCAATCTACATAATCAAATAATTTGTGCAACCAAACTGGGCCTTAGTAATTAAATTTCCCCAAATATTAACCATTACTCTCCGATTAATATTAAATAAATATTACCATAATTAATTTAATTAAATTATGACACACAAGTAATTTTAAAAAATCGAATTAATTAAATATTAAATGCACAGAAATACGGGGTGTTACATACTCCCCCCCCCCCCCCCCCCCACCCCACACACAAAGGAATTTCGTCCATGAAATTTGGTCATAACTGGGGAGAATAACTCTGGATACTACTCTTACATATCCTCCTCATGCTCCCACGTAGACTCGTTAACACTGCTGTGTCCCCATCAAACTCTGACTAGTGGGACCCAAAATAGCCTTGGATATCTCGTCCTATGAGATGTCTAGATGCAAATCAATCTCCTCAAGTGGCCCGTGCTCGCAATCCCTCTCGATGGTCACCAGCCTCTAACTCGATGGACCCCGACCATACACTGCCTCAAACGATGAGCCTATACTCCACCGGCTCTACTATCTTTATGTTAGGAAATTCCCCTCCTGTATGGGTGTCAATTTCCTTGTTGCCAAACGCGTGACTATCTTTTGGGTAATCAACCGCACCATCCCTGACTAAGCATGTCATACTTTAACCTTTAACTCCCGGTGACGTACCCCTCTGTTGATACCAAAATTAATATGCTGATGTGGACGAATAATACGAAGACACGTGTCAATCTACGTGGCACGATAGCAGCGAGGAAGTTCATTTCCCGACCAACCATGCTTCTTTCCGAGCAACGAGGATACACCGAGGAACTCTAGCACACCGAGGTACTCTAGTTCTCCGAGGAACTCCTGATCAGCGAGCAGCTATGGCGGTCCGAGCTGCACCTCGGTCGTACCATTAATTGCCAGATAATCAACAGTTCAGATATTCATTGAATGCTTATATTCTTGACGCACACGCTGCATTAAATGTATTACCCTTTCACATGTATATCATTTAATGTATCGAACCTTTCATGTACAGCCTCAAGGCTATAAATACCTTGTATCAAACCCATTCAAGGGGACCGGAATTTCTTGAGAGAATTTGTAATCAAGAATTCTGCAAACACTCAGCAATAACATAACAGTGGACGTAGGCTTTATTCCTAGCCGAACCACTTTAAAAATCTTTGTCTTATTTATTTATCTGTGATTGAATAATTAGAGCAATCTAGTTTTTTACATCAACAGATTGGTGTCGTCTGTGGGAAACGACTGTTACTATCGTTTTTCGTAAAAATCATTTGTTATCAATGGCAAATAATCCAGAATCCAGTAATCGAAATGCTGGAAATCCTCCAAATCCATCTGCAACTTCAGATCTGGCTGGAATTATGACAAATCTGGCTCAAGGACAAACCGACATGCAAGAATCTATGAGGCAACTCATTCAAACTCTTCAAGGCGGTGCACCTACCTATTCAGGACAACGGAGTGATCATGGGAAATCACGATCCAGACGTACTGCGTCATATCGCAATGGGGAGTCTAATGATTATTCTTATCAACCTGGGCGAACTTCATCGATACGGGCTACGGATACAAATCAACCTATATCTCTCTCTCCGGAGAGAACCAGCGCTTTGGAAAGATTAAGCAGGGCGTCTCCTTTCAGTCGATTAGGACCAAGGAGGAATATGAGTCCACCTAGAGCTCCATCGAGAAGTTTTCGGCCACCATCAGGTTTGAGAGAAGGATCAGCACAATCACGACCAGCTACTCGTCGAGATAAATCTCAGGAAGCTACGTCAGAACAATCAGTTGCTCGGACTAAGCGGCCTGAGGAAGGAAATGAAGCATGGAAAGGTTCCATTCAGCGGTTGGAGGATAGACTGGGAGAAATGGCTAAGGCAAGAAACCCCTTACAGAGAACTTTTGTTCAAGGGACACCTTTTGTGCAAGCCATTGTGGATTTTCCTACACCATCGAAATTCAAAGCACCTGTGGTGACCCCCAAGTATGATGGAAAGACAGATCCTGTACTTCATATAGAATAATACCAAGCTGCCGCCGACATATATGTCGTCCCCGACGAGATGAGGTGTAGGGCATTCTCAGGAACTCTTACCGGATCTGCACAGATATGGTATAATAATCTTCCTCGGGGTAAGATTTCAACTTTTATTCAATTAGCCGAGTTGTTCATTGGGAATTTTTGTTTTGGGGCTAAGCCAATAAAGCGAGTAGCACATTTGTTAAGTGTTAGACAAAAATCAGGAGAAAGTACTAGAGACTATATAACTCGTTTTAATAACGAGAAGTTGGAAGTCGTAGATTACGAAGAAAAGACAGCAATCACTGCTTTGATGAGTGGTTTACTGCCTAATAAGCTGTACTACACCTTGGCCAAAGATCCACCTAAAACTATGTCCGAGTTGATGGCAAAAGCAGCCAAAATTATGAATGCCGAGGAGGCTATGGCTGCGAAGAAGAATATGGATAAAGAAGTAAAAATGGAGGTCGACAAGTCTAAGAAGAAAGATCAGAAAGGTAATGGTGGTGACAAGCATTACAGGAATAATAGGACAACGTTGGAAGTCCTAAAGAAGTACGATAATTATACCCCATTGAAAATGGGTATTAATCATGTTTTGGAAGAAATCAAGAATAGCGAGGAAATCAAGTGGCCAGAGAAACTGAAGACAAATCCCGATCTGAGGAATAAGGCCAAATATTGCGAGTTTCACAAAGATCATGGCCATATGACCAAAAATTGCATAGCCCTTCAGAACGTGATTGAAACACTCATCCGAAGAGGGAAGTTGTCAAAGTATGTAGATCGTAGAGGTGAAAGGAAGAATGATGACAGAACTAGAGAGAGATCTAGATCTCCTCGTCGTGTAGAGGAGAAAAAGAAGAGGGATCATGAAGATGATCCAGATGATGACCCTGATCTTCCCAAGAAGCCAAGGCAGCCTGAACGAGAGGTATTTTCCATTCGTTTTGGGTCATTTGATTGTAATGTTATTACAGGAGGAGGAGACCTTACTGCAGAAAGAAAAGCTTACCTCGGAGAGGCTCAAGCTTGTTCATATATTCAGCGAATAAATCTGGCAGAGGATGATCGTCCGAGGAAGGTAAACAAAGAGAAGCTAGTGATTGGTTTTTCAAAAAATGACCTGGCAGGTGTTCTTTACCCTCATGATGATCCTTTGGTGATCAAAATGAGGATGAAGGATGTGGTCATTTCAAGGGTGTTAGTAGACAATGGTAGTTCGGCAGACATCATGTACTATTCATGCTTTGATAGCTTGAATTTAAAATTATCTCAATTGGAACCTTATCACAGACCCCTTCTGGGTTTTGCTGGCGAGAAAGTTTTTCCACTTGGGACGATCAAGTTGGATATACTCATTGGAACTTGGCCTGCTTGTCGAACAGAAAGAATACGCTTCTTTGTGATGGATAAGAATGTGCAGTCAGCCTACAACATCATCATGGGAAGAGTTGGATTGAAGAAGTTCGAGGCAGTTCCATCTACAGTACATCAGTGTTTGAAATTCCCAACGAATTTTGGAGTTGGAATTATGAAAGGTGATCAAAAAGTAGCTCGGGAATGCTATTATTCGTCTGCCGAGCAAGAGGAACTTGAAGAGTCAAGGAAAAAGACTACTACTTACCAAGTGGAGGAGGATACAGAAATTGAAACTCTTGACCCTAGGGATGAATCTCAACTTGTAAAAGGACAGGTGGTGAAGTCTACAGAAACTGTTATTCTGGACGACGAGCATCCTGAACGAGTAACCCAGATAGGATCGTCGCTGGATGTTTCAATAAAACAGGAGTTGATAACTTTTTTGAGAAACAGGAAGAATACTTTTGCTTGGAGTCATGAAGACATGCCAGGTATAGATCCAAACTTCTTATGTCACGAGCTCAATGTGAATAAGGAGATCAAGCCTGTGAAGCAAAGAAGAAGAGTGTTTAGTCCCGAGAAGAACCAGGCCATACAAGAGGAGGTCGAGAAACTTCAGAAAGCCCAATTCATTGAAGATGTGAAATATCCAGATTGGTTGGCAAATGTGGTGATGGTAAAGAAGAAGAACAACAAATGGAGAATGTGTGTTGATTTCACTGATCTCAACAAGGCATGCCCAAAAGATCATTTTCCATTGCACAGAATTGATCAACTAGTGGATGCTACCTCAGGACATGAGCTACTCAGCTTTATGGATGCTTATTCTGGCTACAATCAGATCAAAATGAAGCCGGAAGACAGGGAAAGTACTTCTTTTATCACCCCAAGGGGAACTTATTGTTATAATGTTATGCCTTTTGGTTTAAAAAATGCAGGTGCAACATATCAGCGGCTGATGAACAAGGTTTTTGCCGAACAAATCAGTTGCAATATGGAAGTCTATGTCGACGACATGCTCACCAAAAGCAAGAGAGCTACTAATCATCTAGTTGACTTAGGTCAGACCTTTGATCAACTGGACAAATACCAAATGAAGCTCAACCCGACGAAGTGTACCTTTGGAGTACGAGAAGGAATGTTCCTTGGATACATCGTCAATCAACGAGGTATTGAGGCAAATCCAGAAAAGATCAAAGATCTTTTAGGGCTGCGATCCCCAACGACGAGGAAAGAAGTACAGAGTCTTACCGGACGAGTTGCAGCGCTCAACAGATTTGTATCCCGAGCAACTGATAAATGCCTCCCATTCTTCAAAACACTGCGAAAAAGTTTTGAGTGGACTGATGAATGTGAGAAGGCCTTTCAAGATTTGAAGAAGTATTTGGGAGCCCCACCATTGTTGTCTAGGCCAATAACTGGAGAGAAGCTGTACTTGTATTTGGCAGTATCAGAGAATGCCGTTAGCTCGGCGTTGATCAGATTGGAGAATGGAGTCCAGAAGCCAATTTATTACAAAAGTAAAGCTTTCCGAGGTGCAGAAATCAGGTACCCAAAGCTAGAAAAATTGGCATTGGCATTAATTGAAGCAAGTAGAAGAATGAGACCATACTTCCAGGCCCATACAATCATTGTGTATACCGACATGCCATTAATACAAGCCCTTCACAAGCCAGAAAAGTCAGGAAGATTGATGTATTGGGCAATAGAACTCGGTGAATATGACATTGTGTATGAACCCAGATCATCATTGAAGGGGCAAGATGTAGCAGATTTTATAGCAGAATTCACATACCCTGATACCCCCGAGGAACAAAAGGTACTTGCTGACCTACCTGTGGACGATACAGGATCAACAGACACAAATCCAGACCAACCAAGGTTGGTAAAAGGACTTGTGGATATAGAAAAATCATCATATTCAAATCCAGACCAACTAAGGTTAGTAAAAGGGCGCAAATAGATGACCGATGAGGAACGAAAGATACCAGGGAATGATGAAACAAAACAACAGATATTTTATTGAGGAACTCTGACGGACAAGAAATTTGAAGACGAGGTACCTACATGGAAATTATATGTAGATGGATCATCGTGCACAGCTGGTTGTGGAGCAGGAATTGTTTTAAACACCCCAGATGATATTGACATGGAGTATGCCCTGAGATTCCAATTCAAAGCTTCCAATAACGAGGCTGAGTATGAGGCTATGATAGCAGGTTTTCATTTGGCAAAAGTTATGGAGGCACGGCAAATAATTGTTTTCAGCGATTCTCAATTAATTGTGAATCAAATGATGGGAATATATGCAGTTAAAGGAGACTTAATGGTGAAGTACCATGCGAAGGTGATGGAGTTATTGGCAGAATTTGATGCTATTCAATTGGTGAGAATACCGAGGATGGAGAATGCTAGAGCAGACGCATTAGCCCGATTAGCGTCAGCCACGCGCACCGAGCTACGAAGAACGATACCAATTGAAGTATTAGAAAGTCGGAGCATAGAAGAAGACCTGATGGTGAATATAATAACTCTTGATTTAGGACCATCTTGGATGGATCCTATCAGGGCATACATTGAAGAAGGAGAATTACCGGAGGATAAACTAGCCGCCAAGAAATTGAAGTATAAAGTTGCTCGGTATGTGTTAACTAATGGTATTTTGTATAGACTAGGAATTATGGAAGGCTTGCAGAGATGTGTACATCCGTCAGAGGTCAAGGAATTGGTTGAAGAAATCCATGAAGGATCTTGTGGAGCTCATGTAGCAGGACGGACACTTTTGCAAAGGGTAATGACACAGGGATATTATTGGCCGACGATGAGGGCTGATTGTATAGCCTATGCTAAGAAGTGTGACAAGTGCCAACGTTTTTCCTCCATCCGAAGAACTCCACAAGCATTGTTGACACCCATAACTTCACCTTGGCCATTTGCCATGTGGGGGGTTGATCTGGTTGGACCATTGTCGACGACCCGAGGAAGGTTCAAGTATCTCGTCGTGGCAGTGGATTATTTTACTAAGTGGGTGGAAGCTGAACCACTAATTGATATGACGTACGAGAAGGTATATCAGTTCATTTGGAAGAACATCATTTGTCGATATGGTCTCCCCCATGCATTCATCACAGACCATGGAACACAATTCGATAATGAAGAATTTGCTGCCTATTGTCATCAATCGAACATTTTGAAGTATCATTCAGCACCAGGCCATCCCCAAAGCAATGGACAGACTGAGGTGACAAACAGAACATTACTAAATGGTCTGAAGAAGAGGTTAAGTGAAGCTAAAGCAAATTGGATTAATGAGCTCCAATCCGTACTATGGGCTTACCGAACAACTCCCCGAGCAACAACTGGAGAATCACCATATATGTTGGCATTTGGAAGTGAAGCTGTGATACCTGCCGAGTTGGGTCTCCCAACTCATAGAGTGCTGAATTTCAACTCCCCGGTCAGCGATTTGATGAGAAGATTGGATTTGGATATGCTCGAGGAGGTTAGAGAAGAGGCAGCCATTAGGAATGCTGCTTACCAACAACGTACAGCTCTGTTTTACAACAATAGGGTGAAGAAATGTGACTTAAAAGAAGGGGATTATGTGCTAAAGAAAGTCATTCAGAAGCAAAATAAGTTGGAAGAAAACTGGCATGGACCTTACCGAGTTACAGAGGTTGTTCGTCCAGGAACTTACAGAATAGCAACTCTAGAAGGAGAAGAATTTAAGAATGCGTGGAATGCTGAACACCTACGCAAGTATTATCAGTAATGTAAAATGTAAAGCAGTCCCTTCATTATGAATAAAGCGAGGATGTTTCGCCATTTTCTTTCTGGTTGAAAGTTTTTCGTGGAATACTAGTGTAATACACTATGCACACAAAAAGTGCTCTAAAGAGCCAAAGCTCTAAGGAGCCAAAAAGTGCTCTAAGGAGCCAAAAGCTCTAAGGAGCCAAAAAGTGCTCTAAGGAGCCAAAAGCTCTAAGGAGCCAAAAGTGCTCTAAGGAGCCAAAAAGTGCTCTAAGGAGCCAAAAAATACTCCTTTGGTTAGGAGGAGCTCTAAGGAGCCAAAAGCTCTAAGGAGCCAAAAAATACTCCTTTGGTTAGGAAAAACAAAATATTCCAAAATACACCAAGTATAGTTGGTCGGGGATAAAGACCCACTAATTGTAGTTGGTTGACGAGGACAAAATATTGACCTTAGTTGGTCAGACACATTTTTATATTTAAAATTGAACAAAGTATGGCTGGTCGGGGATGAAAATCCATCAACTGTAGTTGATCGACAAACGTTATTTATCCACCTTGGTTGGTTGGAAATAGTTCGAACAATTTATACTCATTACTTTATTATTAAGTGATTGAACAACCTTGATGCTTGTAATTCTTTATTATTAAGTTGATGGACAGCACAATATTGTTATCTTTTTAACAGATACATAGATACATATGCACAAATATAAAGGTGTTTGATAAACACAAGACAATAACAAGATTGCGAACAAAAATGAAAGTCTTTCATTAAAATCAAAAACAAAATACATTGAGAATGAAAATGTGTACTAACTGTTACATTGAAAACCTATTCTATTGGTTTCTTTCCTTCATTTTTTGAAACAGGCTCCTCGCCAGCAGGAGGATCCTCTAGGCAAAGAGGAGAATTAATGAAATTAACATCCCTGAGCATTCTGACGTTCATCACAGAAGGTGTATCCAAGAGATGCTCAGGACGAGACAATTCAACCTGAGAATGAAGGCTATAATCACCAAGGTACTTTGAAATCAAGCTACGGGGAATGGAACGAGCTGGGATCCATGCCATGTCCAATTTGAAAGGTGGTACAGGCAAGTCTAATAATGATGGAGCATGATAATCCCATAAATAATGTCCTTGCTCCAATTTTAACACACCCAGTGCGTTCAACCATCCTTGCTTGTAACCTTCATTGTTGGCATGTTCAATACGAGCATCCAGATGAACAAGAGCTTCATTATATCCTGCCATCCAGAATTCCCTGGGTTGTTTATGAAATTGAAAGGTTAATCTATCCAATTGCTCGAGAAGGTTTTTGGCAAAAAGATCCTTAGTATGAAGAGCAGACTTTGTCGCAGCCAGTTGATCTTCTAAAGATAAGTTTTTCTTGGACAATTCAGACAGAGCACGATCCTTAGCCTTCAGTTGGAACGCTTGAGTTTCTAGAGTAGATTGTGTGCGAGCCTCTTCAACGTTGCGACTAAGAACTCTTGATCGGCTCCGAGAAGCAACTGGAGAACTTTGCTCCTCGCCAATTCCTCCTCGTCCACGAGCAGTCCCAGAAACAGTAGATTTTCTTAAATTATCCAGTTCTTGCCTTAATTTGGCATTTTCGACCTCTAAGAAAGAGAAACCCTCATCAGTGACGGGCACTAGAGCATTGGAAGATGACGCTGCAAATTCATATTGAGCCAACTTTTTCTGTAAATTATTATTTTCTTGTTCTAGGATCTCGGCAATCTGCCTCAAGCTTCAACTTCACCTTTTAGGGTCCTTTCCCTAATATCATATCCAGCAATGATCTTCTTATGGCCTGTTTCAGAAGAGAGCTGCTGGTATCTATTTTCATAATCCTTGTGCAATGAAGCCAATGATGCATTGTGTTGATTTTGAAGATCCTCTATGGAACCATGAAGTTCCTCGATCAATTCGTAGTATGCCACATTATTGGCCACAGATCTATCAAGTAAATCCTTCAGATACCGGTAAGCCCCAACTGCTTGTTCTGAGGCATCGTGACCAAGGATGTCAACAATCTCTGATACACTTAGGTCTGTATGACCAGCTTTATAATAGCCATTGCATTATCGCATCAATTCAGTATCAGGTGCAGATATCAATTCCATTCTGGCCAAAAACTAATAAAGAAGAGGAAGCAGGAGTTAATAAATAAGAGCAGACAGAGTATCAACAAAGAAGAGAAATGAAGATGTATTTTATTAGATCATCAAAAAGTTACATTGTTCGATTACAAGTAAGGAAATATAGAAATGATACCGAACAACTTCACACCTTTTCCTTGTCCCCCAAGACTTTCTCGGGAGGCTGGGACGAGGAGCTCGATTGTTCGGTGGTAACAACGGTTTGATCAGCAGGAATCTTCTCGGCAGGAGGAGGCATGGAAGAAATGTCCTCGTTGACAGAGGGTTGAGAAGCAGAGACTGGGTCACCCGTAGCCATAGAAGATTCATCTGAGACAGGCTCATCTTCTTCTTCTTCCACAATTGTTGGAGGAGGACCAGGGAGGTGTTGTTGGAATAGCTCAGAATCGTCTTGGACCTTCAACTCTTGCAGAGAAGCTACCCAGCCATCGTGGAAGTATTTCAACTTCCCATATTGGACTTGGGATGTCATTGCAGCAATCCCTTTATCCCATCCTTTCTCCCAACCAGCACTGAAATGTTTCTTGATTGCGACCTTTCTCCTCAACTTCTCCGAGGAGAGCTTCACATCCAATTCCTCTTTTTTGACCTTGATATCTCGCAGGGTAGATAACTCTTCCTCTGCCTTTTTCATCTGGCCATCATATTCCTTATGTTTAACCTCTAAACCTTTTACTTTCTCCTCCAAATTCTTGGAGGTTTCAGCCATTTTCACCTTCTCAGCTTCAGCCACAGCTAATTTCTTCTCCCAAATAGCTTTTTCGTCAACATACTGTTGACGAGATTCCTTTAAAGACTGGGTCAAACCCAACAAAGCATCCTCTACGCCTGACGAGGAGCTTGAAGCTTTAATAGCTTCATCCTTCTTCACAATATTATTAAAACAGTTCACCAACTGAAAGATGAGAAAAATAGCAAAGTCAATACAAAATGCAAGCTTTCAGAGAAAGAAAGAAAAATCAGAAGTATAAGAAATTTACTGAAGCAAGGTGATGAGCAGCTAAGGATGTCAGCATATCCCTAGGAATCTTTCATCAATACCATGGACCTCGGGTACGATCGAGCTCATTGCAGAACTTGGAAGAGTGATGTTTGGAACATCAGTACCACCAGCAGGTAGGGAGGAGGTAGTTTCAGCCGGAGTAACTAAGGATGATTTCCTCAATCTCTTCAACGGGCGGTCAGAACCTTCAACCAAAGAGGTCTTGGTCGGAGAGATTGTAATTACATCTACAGGAGCAGTTTTCTTGCTCGGAACCATTGGGGGCTTCTCGGCAGCTTTAGAAGACCCAACATCCACTTTTTTAGTCCCCTCTGGGGCATCAGTTTTACTTTTCTTGGCCCCAGCAACAGAAGTAACATCATCAAAGAGAGCAGGAGGAGCTCTTTTCTTACCCATCTTTTGACTTAAAGGAAGATGAGAATCTGAAGATGAACCTTCTGGAGTTGAAGCTGGTTCAACAGGGCGAGTAGTATAAGAGGTTGTGTAACTCTTATACTGTAGCAGATATGAGGCAGACCTGATGTGTTCGTCTGCAATGTTCTTGTGCAAACCCCAGATAAGTTTCAGATGCTTGATATTAACCTCTGATTCTTTTGGAGTTCTTCTTTTGCTATCAACTGCAAATAAACACGTAACGAGATATCAATCGTACATTTTGTCAAACATGATGAAAGCATAATTTCATAAATAAAATAAAATGAAAAATAAACCTATCCCATTGCCATATGGGGGGCATCTGGGACCGTTGTATACTTCATCTCCAGTTAAAGGGGCATATTGCCAATTTTTTATAACCAACCCATGTTCAAAATAATCTCTATTTGAGTCAGGGAGGTTAACTACAAGAGCCCTATTCAGAAACCTAGTTTTTAAGTAATAAATATTATCTAGAGTGGCCCACTTATAGCAATACATAATCTCAGGGATCCCAATACGAGTCCCATGAGTTAGATTTAATTTGTGTACCCCATTAATTATTCTCCATGAATTGGGGGCTATTTTTGCAGGGACAAGATCAAAATATTGACAAAACTCAAGACACAATGGATTTGGTGGAAAGGAAAAACCGCATTCAGCAATAAAAAGACTGGGGAACCAATGTCCCTCAGCCAGACGAAAATAAGTTTGAGGTTCAGAAAGTTCCTCCAAGATTACGCAAGACGGGATGGAAAAGTCAGAGCGGAACTTTTCAAGAGATTCAATAATGTAAACCATGATGAATAAAAGAAGAAGGAAGAAAATCTTACAGGAAGGAAGGAGGTCTGCTGACAACTAACGAAGGAAAAGATGAACGCACAAGAGAGAAGGAGAGAATAGAAAGCTTGAAGGCAGAAAATTGGAAAATGTAGAGGACGATATGGTTACCCAAGAAGTTTAAATACTTTGCATTGGGAAGCGGCGAAAGAAATGATTACCAAAAAGAAACTACTGAACTTCCGGCGGCTAAAAGGACAAAAACTGCACGGAGATCGAAGCGCTTATATAAAATTCAAAAAAAGGGCGGAAGCTGCGAAATGAGAAGGAAATTTGAACACAATGTTCCTGAAACCCAGGAAAAGTCATTTAATATTGCCATATACCGAGAAAAAATGTTCCATACTCCTCAAAGTTCGAAATATGAAACATTGGGGGCTTCTGTTGATACCAAAATTAATACGCTGATGTGGACGAATAATACGAAGACACGTGTCAATCTACGTGGCACGATAGCAGCGAGGAAGTTCATTTCCCGACCAACCATGCTTGTTTCCGAGCAACGAGGATACACCGAGGAACTCTAGCGCACCGAGGAACTCTAGCACACCGAGGTACTCTAGTTCTCCGAGGAACTCCTGATCAGCGAGCAGCTATGGCGGTCCGAGCTGCACCTCGGTCGTACCATTAATTGCCAGATAATCAACAGTTCAGATATTCATTGAATGCTTATATTCTTGACGCACACGCTGCATTAAATGTATTACCCTTTCACATGTATATCATTTAATGTATCGAACCTTTCATGTACAGCCTCAAGGCTATAAATACCTTGTATCAAACCCATTCAAGGGGACCGGAATTTCTTGAGAGAATTTGTAATCAAGAATTCTGCAAACACTCAGCAATAACATAACAGTGGACGTAGGCTTTATTCCTAGCCGAACCACTTTAAAAATCTTTGTCTTATTTATTTATCTGTGATTGAATAATTAGAGCAATCTAGTTTTTTACATCAACACCCTCCTTACGTCCCTGAACTATACAAAAGGATACAACTTACTCAATTCCTGATGATGGACAGCTTGTTATTTCCCCACCTCTTATCTACCAAACGTGGATAATGAAACTTTTCCCATAAGATCTACCAAGGTGTCACGCAGACTAAATCATTATGAGGAATCACACGTAACTCTACATGTGGTAATTACAACTCCAGAATTGCCCAAACATCTAGATTGCACAATCCTCACTTTTCGTCTACCCATCGACTTATGGGCGACACGTTCAACCCAATATGTAACTCTGTCCCTATCACCTCCTGACACTTTTTACCAAAGGTGGGACTGAAAAGTCTCACTCGATTTCCCAACAATATTGGACAACACCTTGATCTGTTTCACTCATTCCGGTTAATAGTAAAGTTGGGTATACTACTCGATAGTATAACCCATTCCAAGATAACAATTCATGTTCAGGTCAATCCATTCAGCAACCTGATGGAAACCTTGACCCCTCTACGATTTTACTAACCTGAGCATTAATTCCATCACTGGAACCATAAAATTTCAAAAATTTCTTAGTTGATACCCTCAAATCAACCACTATGTCTCATTCAACACCAATTACCATGATCAAGAACTCTATTCCTTCCTGCCTCAAATTTGCATGCCTCCATAATTATTGTGATGATTCCAACGACTTGAATTTGGGAAACGATGCTTGGTCATTAACATGTCTTCAAAGAATGTGGAAGCATATGCAGATGTAGGGATTGTAGCGGGATACGCCAAATTATCTTAACTATAACCAATTATAAATTCTTACTCTTACAAATCTCTCCCTTTTGCTATTCCGATAAAAAAATAAAAATTGAAAAAAATATACAATGAAACCCCTAAGACAATGCTCTACCAATGCCCTCCCAAACCCAAAATGGAATGACATAAGAGACTTTGTCTTTTTCTTCAACTAAAGTTCTTCATCTTATGCAGTCATGAGATCATCATCAATGACGAAGATACATACACACATGAAACAAAAGATTATCGTGACATGTATGAGAGTTTTAAGAAATTAAAAACTAAACTCCCCCTCAATTTTCTCTCTCCCTTTTCGTTTGTAATAGACAAAGGGTAAGAAACTAAGCATTAATAATAAGCATCACCCGAATCCAAAAGAAATATCATCACAAAGATAATTAATAAGTCACATGCGATGAAATTTTGAGGAAGCATACCAACTATTTTTTGAATTTTTTTCTAATTTTCTCAGGTATAAAAAGTATACGTATAAAAAGTGCATATAGGTACAAACACATCACACCATGGAATAACACTAAAATATCCGAATCAAGGAAGTGGAATGTAATTATGTGAACATTTTCCACTGGCATTCATAACATAGGCGCACGAAGTCAATGAGATACTTATAAAGAAAGAACTCAATTTCATTCTTAGGTCTAAGAATATTGAACTTAAATGAAATTGACTCGACCTATGCAACATGTCATGAATTTAAATGCTTCTTAAATCAATAATGCCAAACAATTTAATTCTTTTCAAAAGAGTCCATTATGCAGACCCATTAATCTTATACTTTATAATGCTCATGTGTAGCGAAGCATCAGTGAAATAAAATTGGCCTTGGCACTTATTTTTTTATGTATCGTTAATCTTTTAGGCACTTTTTCTAAATGATGGCTTTTAACGCAAAGAGAATTTGCCCTTTCGTAGCCCCTTTTCATTGCTTAACATATAATATTTTTTTTCAAATCCGGGCAATGGTTATTACAAGTACAACATATCTCTAGTACTTTTGGTTTGTTACTAAGCACAATTGAATTGACAACACCGAATTCAACATAAGATAAACAATCAAAATGTTCAAAAACTCCGTCCACATGTGCAATAAAGGTGAAGAGTTTAGCATGAAGAAACTGATCATTAATGAACAATGAAATGCTAGCCGTGCATTATTAAGCACACTAAAGAAATGAAGCCATGTAGCAAACCACCATGAAAAAATTACATGAATGGATGGAATGTAGGGGTGATTAGAAAATCTTATATGCACATCCATATATGGTGAAAAGCGAAGATACAAAAATATTTTTTATCTTTTCGAAATTTTTTATCAAAAATAAAATCTTTTATGAATTTTTTAAAAATTTTCTTAAAAGTTGAATATCTTTTTGGATATTTCAAAATATAGAAAAAAGAAAAAAATAAGAATAAATGTAGAAATACAATGGAAATACAATCTAGCAGTAGGGATAAATGATATGAACATGATAATCACCCTATACTAGATATAGTGCCCGAACTCAATCAATGGAACAAATCCCCAAAGACTTCCTAATACTCTAGAATCTAAGTGCATCTAAAGGTTTCGTGAAAATATTAATTAATTGGCATTCGGTGCTCACAAAGCTCAAGGACACAACTTCTCCTCAACAAGATCACGAATGAAATGCTCACGTATCCTAATGTTCTTTGCGCGGGAATGTTTGACCGAATTATGGGATATATGAATTGCACTGGTATTATCACATTAAATAGTCATTGTGGCTTAGGAAATCCCATAATCTTATAATGATTTCTTCATCCATAAGAGTTGTGTACAACAACTCCTGACGACTATATACTTGGCCTCCACCGTGTACAAAGAAATGGAGTTTTACTTCTTGCTCAACCAAGAGATAGATCACTCCCAAAGTAAACCATCCACTCGAGCTGCTCCTACAACCATCAATATCCTAGATTTAATCAACATCTGAATAGGCGATAAACAGTCATCAGTATCAAAGGAATAACAAGTACCATAGGAAAGAGTGCCACTCAAGGATCTGATGATATGTTTAAGTGATAGATAGTGAGACTCTTTCAGGGACACTTGGTATCGCACACAAACGCCAACGCTAAAGGCAATGTTGGGATGACTAGAGATCAAGTAGAGAAGACTACCTAGCATGCTCCTATAAAGGGTTTGATCTACGTCCTTGCCTAAACTTTCTTTGCTAAGCTAAGTTGAGGTACTCATAGGGGTGCATGAGTGCTTAGCGAAGTCTAAACCAAACTTCTTTACTAGGTCCCTAGTATATTTGGATTGAGATATGAATATCCCATCCTCAAGTTTACGTACTTGAAGACCTAATAAGAACGTCAGCTTACGCATCATCTCATCTTCAAACTTGTGAGCATATTAGGATCCCGTGGATCTAAATACTATGTCGTCAAAATAGACTTGGGCAACCAAAATAGCACCACTATCTCTCCTCACAAATAAATTCTAATCAATTCCTCCTATTTTGAAGCCACGAGATAAGAAGTGAGCTGATACTCCTGAAGGGCCCCCGATTTTTAATTTCTTAACAAATTAAAGTAATAACCTTTAAAGATAGATTTCCTCTTTATGAGATAGATGCGGAAGCGTAAAGAAGTGATGGTTCACAACTTAAAAACACCAAATTTTTTAGGGCCCCCGATTTTTAAATTCTTAACAAATTAAAGTAATAACCTTTAAAGATAGATTTCCTTTTTATGAGATAGATGCGGAAATGTAAAGAAGTGATGGTTCACAACTTAAAAACACCAAATTTTAATTTACTCCAAAATTAAAATCAAACCAAAGTGAAATTAACGTAAACACACACAATTCAAATTTCACTTAAATCATATTAATTAATCCAAGTCCTAGAAAAATTTGCCTAAGTCATGTTTTGCAATTCTATCAAGTTAGGCCAAACCAATTTTAACAATTTAAATTAAATGACTTGAATTGAATTAACGAAACATTACCCAAAATTTATCAAGCACCAAATTAAATTAGTAGTGATTGAATTAAACCAATTTTATCTTGAATTATCCTAAGCATGCGTTCTACGTTATTATGCAAGATAAAAGTAAATCAATCACACTACGCCGCGATGTACGAGGAAAAAACCAAGATGGGAAACAACCTCGGACGGACCTAGCCTCAAATCCACTAAGTATGGAATTTACAATTACAAGACAAAAGACTTACATCACACGACTCGATCCCTCTCAAGCCTCGACGCTCCTTCTTGTAAACCCCTCCATTTAGCGAATAACCCCGGAGCTCCACCAAGGTTTCGGAATCCACCAATCGGACTTTATGTGGTCACCATCACCCGAACTAGGAGCCTTTCTCCAAGTGGGTAAATCATGAAAACCTCTTCTTCTTTGTGGGATTTAGAAGCAAACCCAAACTTCTCTTCACACTAATGTAGAGATAAAGCCGGTGCCAAACTCCAAGCAAGATGTATACATGTGAACTTGGATAAACAAAACTATGGGTGTAAAACTAAAGTGTATATTGATTTTTCCTTGAAAATTGACACTTTAAGACAATGAACTTTTCCCTAAAACAATTTTTCTCTCAAAACACTCTCTAGAGGTTGGTAGGATATGAAAAATTCTACTAAAAACATTGGTTCTCGCACTATTTTATTCTGTCATAAGTTAGTGGGTAGGGAAGTGGGAAGCATGGCTAAAAACTGCTAAAACTGCCAGAAATTTTTCCCTCCTGAAATCTCGTTCGAACTACATTTCGTTCGAACGACATTCTCGTTTGAACGAGTCTTCTAACGAAGTTCCAGAGTGAACTCGTGAGAACGACAATCTCGTTCGAACGACATTTCGAATGAAGTTTCAGTATGCCATAATGGGAAGTCGTTGGCAATCTCGTTCGAACGACTTATGGTTCGAACGACAATCTCGTTCGAATGATACTTCGAACGAACTCACAGAACGCTCAAAAATTATTTTTAAGCCCAGAAACTTTTATGTACTTTATATATAAATTTTAATAGAAAATATTCTGAAAACTGAACACAGTTTTAAAAACCTAACACCCAATATAAACCGTTCCAAGCTCCTATATATATATGTAATGCAATCATACCTTGGGAGCATGGAACCACTATTGATGACGTGGAAACGAGGCACTTAAACTCGGCATTTTGATTAAGCTTTATACACTTGGCCGCTACGTCTTCAACAAACACGTCATAGACTTGAAAGATGATCAATATACTTTATCCTATGACTCAAACGTTTTTGTCCGGAATTGATCCAAAACTACAAAGACTCAATTGGAAATTTGTGTCCTTACAAATCTCCCCCTTTGGCTATTCCGGGACAAAAAATAACAAAAATCGTAAAGGGTCGTCAAGCTCTACTAGACTAATAAAAAGTCCCACCCAAAATAAAATTACAATGCTTGACTCAAACAACCCAAAGGATCAACAATCTTTGCCGTTGAATTCCGCTTTATAAAATAATTCCTGCACACTTAAGCAAACACATTACACGCATAGGGAATATCAAAATATTTAATGCAATAATGCAAGTAAAGTAACTACTCCCCCTAAATTAATTATCTCCCTTTATCAAGTATGATCAACTTAGAAAGACGTCTCCCCTTAAGATAAATCTCCCTTAAACTAAGATACGATAATAATAGGATTAGATACCATTTCTCCCCCTATCATTCTCCCCCTTTTTGTTCAGTAATAGACAAAGGCTTAAAGAATCAAAAATTGACTCATCTCCCCCAAATAAAGCATATACACCCTCTAAATTAATCAAGGGATAAATAGAATGGGAAAGAAAGCTAAAACATGTAATTGTGCATTTGGTGAAGAGAGCGTTAAATCATACGGGCAACAAAAATTCAACTAATCCAACAAATGATACCAGTGTGATATATAAATAATTAAGCATGTGATATCATCAGAGTATGCAACAAGATGGAGACCAGTTATGAATTAAAGCATATATGGACAAGAAAGCAAAGCAAAGACTAAACAAAAATATCAAATATATGTAGACATAATATATACAAAAGAGACTCAAGTACACATATATAGATATAAACACACAAATGACACACACAAAAATATAATAGGTGTCTTTCACACTCGTATGGCAAAAATGTGTCATATGAAAACGGAAGTGTTGGAGTGTGAACTAGTAATAATTAAATTTAAACCCAATCACTTAAAACATGTTCACGGAGTTCTCAATTGATTGCAAACTTCATCACATTTGAATATAACCTCATGTGACAATATATATTGAACTCAATGAACAAACATACACAATGCATACAAGCCTAGCATGTTGATGATTCTACAAACCAATAGAGTCATGACATTGAAAATGCAACTAGGATAAACGGACATTGTGCAAACCGTTGATATACCATCCAATCTCCCTCAATAAGTATATACATTATAAATTTTGAATGAATATATCAATCAAACATAGACCTTGGCGAATCATTTTTCTTTTTAATGCCATATTTTCTGTTTTTTAGGCCTTTGGACCACGTATCTCTTTTAGGTCCATTCCAAACGGTGGCTTACAATCGCAAAGGATCACTAAGTCCTTTCGGAGCCCTTCCCCGTGCACATTTATATTTATCATGTTTTTCTTTTTCACACAAATCTCACGTGCAACGAATTTTAACATGCACTAGTCCTCCTAGGTCACAAATATGTAGATGACAAGATTGGTAGGAGAACACCTCACAAAGCTCAAATATACATATGAAGTTAAAATTTCAAAAACGCTCGTGCATGTGTGAATAGAGGCATATAAAAATAGAATCCATTTAATCAACACAAAATCCAACTACTCTATGTAAGTATGGTAAAGAACATAATAAGGATTGATAATCTAAACCAAAAGTTCTAGCCACATGAGAGCGTAAAAGATGGGAATCAAACACAAGTGTATGCCACTTAAAGTGTGTCAAACCAAAATACACACAAAATAAAACCTTTTTGAGTTTTTGAAATTTTTAACCAAAAAAAAATTAAAATATATACTCAAAAGACAAACAAAAATCATTTGACTTTTCATTAAGCTTAAATTACTAAGAGATAAAAATTCAAATGATAAACAAAAATCTTTTTGTATTTTTTATTTAATGCAAACAAAATGAAGGAATAAAATACAAAAGAGATAAACAAAAAATCATTATTCTAGCATGTGATATGAAATAAAGTAATGACTAGAGAATGATTAAACAAGCATACATTTAGCATGTGAATATAGCATGAAGTACAAAAGCTAAAGTATGCAAACACTAACACATTCAACCTTTAGATTTAGCAAGGGAGGAATCATGTGAAAGTAAATGAGAATCAAACGTCCTATTTTGCAAGGCAACCAAGTCGGATTTCCTAACCCAAATTAATGAAGAATGACTATCTTGGGGTGTAGGAATTTTAACTACCTTGGTTGTTTTACGTTGGGATTTTCTAGGAATTCGTTTAAGATCAAAACAAAATTTCCTAAGATGACCTCTTCGACCACAATGTGAACAAGGAAAATTACGTCGAAATTTGGTACATAAGAAATGATCTCTAAAGGCTTTCCTAGTAGATTTTCCTAAAACATTGGTGTTGGCTTTATGAGTAGATTCATTACAAGTATTGAAGCCTAAACCACACGTGTCATTTTTAATTTGGACCGTTCCTAAGATTTTATCTAATTTTTCCGAACGACACTCCAAATCAAATTTGACATTACTAGAGTCTTTTAATTTATTTTGCAATTCTAAAATGTTTGACTATAATAAACATTTCGCTCTTCAAAAGCAAGAAGCTCCTTTTTCAAGGATTCCATTAAACCCCTAAGGCTATCTCACTCACCTTCTATATATTCAAGCTTCTCGAGAAGAGCTTTCTCTCGTATCCTAAGGTCTTCAATCAACATACTATCATCAACGACCTTGACACGCTCTCTTAAACTAGCTTCTAACTTCAAATTAGCTCTTTTTAATTTAATAGATTTTTTATAAAGTTCTTGAAAAGCATTTTGAAGTTCACTCATATTAACATCTTCTTCATTTTCACTCTCTCTTTCTTCTCCACTCACACTATCATCAAAACAAGGTAATCATAGACTATGACCTTGGAAGTGTCATGAGTTAGAGTTTCATTAATCTATGAGTTCTCACTATCACTCACATGACTAGCCATAAAAGCCACAAAGTTGGGCTTAGTGGGGCAATCGGGTCCCTCTTCCTTATCACTATCACTGAGGGTCGCATTTATGAAATGGGTTGCTTACCCTCTCTCCTTAGTTTAGTGGGGCATTCAGAAGCCCTATGGACATAACCCTCACAACCAAAACACCTATTTGACTCGTCCCTATTTAAATTTTCATTAGAAGATTTAGGGATACTTTTGGCTTTGTCATACTTAGAAGTTTCAAATTTCTTAAAATCATTTTTAAATTTATCTTTGTTAAATTTAAGAAATTTTCTAAATTTTCGAGCAAACAAGGCCATGTCTTCCGAGTCACTATCACTATCGCTCTCTACTACTTGTTCGACCTCTTTTAGGGCTTTTAAAGCTATGCCCTTTTCTATTTTCTTTTCAGTTTTAGAGGGAAACATGTCTAGTTCATAGGTTTGTAAATCACCTACAAGCTCTTTTAATTTCGTAGAGGCTAAAGTTGGTAAAGAATTTAAAACTGTCAATTTTGGGATAAACCTATCGGGAAGAGACCTTAAAATTTTCTTTACAACTCGGTTGTCGTCAAAATAGACTTGGGCAACCAAAATAGCACCACTATCTCTCCTCACAAATAAATTCTTATCAATTCCCTCTCTTTTGAAGCCACGAGATAAGAAGTGAGCTGATACGCCCGAAGGGCCACCCGATTTTTAATTTCTTAACAAATTAAAGTAATAACCTTTAAAGATTGATTTCCTTTTTATGAGATAGATGCGGAAGCGTAAAGAAGTGATGGTTCACAACTTAAAAACACCAAATTTTCAAGGGCCCCCGATTTTTAATTTCTTAACAAATTAAAGTAATAACCTTTAAAGATAGATTTCCTCTTTATGAGATAGATGCGGAAGCGTAAAGAAGTGATGGTTCACAACTCAAAAACACCAAATTTTAATTTACTCCAAAATTAAAATCAAACCAAAGTGAAATTAACTAAACACACACACAATTCAAATTTCACTTAAATCATATTAATTAATCCAAGTCCTAGAAAAATTTGCCTAAGTCATGTTTTGCAATTCTATCAAGTTATGCCAACCCAATTTTAACAAATTAAATTAAATGACTAATATTGAATTAACGAAACATTACCCAAAATTTATCAAGCACCAAATTAAATTAGTACTGATTGAATTAAACCAATTTTATCTTGAATTATCCTAAGCATGCGTTCTAAGTTATTATGCAAGATAAAAGTAAATCAATCACATTACGCCGCGATGTATGAGGAAAAACCCAAGACGGGAAACAACCTCGGACGACCCTAGCCTCAAATCCACTAAGTATGGAATTTACAATTACAAGACAAAAGACTTACATCACACGACTCGATCCCTCTCAAGCCTCGACTCTCCTTCTTGTAAACACCTCCACTTAGCGAATAACCCCGAAACTCCACCGCAGTCTCGAAATCCACCGATTCGGACTTTATGTGGTCACCGTCACCCGAACTAGGAGCCTTTCTCCAAGTGGGTAAATCACGAAAACCACTTCTTCGTGGGATTTAGAAGCAAAACCAAACTTCTCTTCACACTAATGTAGACATAAAGTCGGTGCCAAACTCCAAGCAAGATGTATATATATGAACTTGGATAAACAAAACTATGGGTGTAAAACTAAAGTGTATATTGATTTTTCCTTGAAAATTGACACTTTAAGACAATGAAATTTTCCCTAAAACAATATTTCTCTCAAAACACTCTCTAGAGGTTGGTAGGATATTAAAAGTTCTACTAAAAACATTGGTTCCCTCATTATTTTATTCTGTCATAAGTTAGTGGGTAGGGAAGTGGGAAACATGGCTAAAAACTACCAGAAATTTTTCCCGCCTGAAATCTCGTTCGAATGACATTTCGTTCGAACAAGTCTTCTAACGAAGTTATAGTATGAACTCGTTAGAAGCTCGTTGGAAATCTCGTTAGAACGATAATCTCATTCGAACGACATTTCGAACGAAGTTCCAGTATGCCATAATGGTAAGTCGTTGGCAATCTCGTTCGAACGACTTGTGGTTCGAACGACTTGTGGTTCGAACGACAATCTCGTTCGAACGACACTTCGAACGAACTCACAGAATGCTCAAAAATTCTTTTTAAGCCCAGAAACTTTTATATACTTTATATATAAATTTTAATAGAAAACATTCTGAAAACTAAACAAAGTTTTAAAAACTGAACACCCAATATAAACCGTTCCAAGCTCTTATATATATATGTAATGCATTCATACCTTGAGAGCATGGAACCACTATTGATGATGTGGAAATGAGACACTTAAACTCGGCATTTTGATGAAGCTTTATACACTTGGTCGCTACGTCTTCAACAAACACTCGTATACTTGAAAGATGATCAATATACTCTATCCTATTACTCAAACGTTTTTGTCCGGAATTGAGCCAAAACTACAAAGGACTCAATTGGAAATTTGCGTCCTTACATGAGCCTCTCTTACTAAGAATGGGGTGCTTGTTTCAAACCATACAAGTCCTTCTTAACGTAAAATATGTGTCCCGAGTGCTTTGGGTCTTCGAACCCCTTTGGTTATTCCACGTACACTTCCTCCTATAGAATAACAATAAGGAAGGCACTCCTGATATCCATTTGGTATAACTTGAAGAGTAGATGACATGCTATGGCGAGTAGTAAGTGAACAGACTTGAGCATAGTATCATGAGCGAATATCTCATCAAAGTCTACACCCTCAATATGTGTGTTGCCTTGAGTGACCAACCTAGCCTTATTGCAAACTATGGTACCATTCTCATCCATCTTCTTCTTGTAAATCTACTTGGTACCAATCACATTAGACTCTCTAGGTAATGGGAATAACTCCTAGACATTGTTCTTAAAAAACTGAAGCAACTTATCTTCTATAGCGAATATCTAATGATCATCCTTAAGTGCTTCTTTCACATTCTTGGGCTCTACTAAGAAGGTGTATCGAAAGTAGCTAATCACATTCTCAAGTTGGCACGAGTCTTGACACCTAGTGTGGGATGACCAAGTATAAAGAAAGGAGAAAAAGTTCAACTTAAGTCATTTAATTCAAGATTAAACAATTTAAATGGTCCCGAACAATTTTTTGAAGAAACTCTTTTCTTAAAACAAATTTTAAACACAAGATGTGTAAAATAGTATGAACGAGTAATTTCAGTTATAGGTTTACCAGTTTTGATAAACAAAACTTAAAAAAAATAAACCAACACAACCTTAAGAAAGGGATGAGAGGAAGAGGAAGTATACACAAGCAATTTTAATGTGGTAAAACCCCACCTAATTGGGGAAACATCCACAATGACCTCTACGCCACAAAAATAAAAAGTCCCCTAAAACCGAATAACAGATTACAAGCTATGTAACAATCAAGACACACAATCAAATCGAAACTAAGTTCATAAATGTACCAACTCCTCTGGAATTTTTTGACTTCTCCCAAGGTTATAATTTTGTTGATGTTCTCCCAGCTTCATAATTTTACTCCTTTTAGCTTTACGTCGGCTCTAAACTTAAATATCTCAATACCAACACTTTTTAGTGTAGTAGTGTGAAGGTGTATGTGGTGATGTGCTCTAAATCACATGCATGCAACTCACACACACTTAATTACAGACAGTGTGAGTAACAAATTACAAACAGATCACTTAACATGCAATATTTTCAAAATCAATCTAGTCAAAGTAATCAGACTTTGGATCTTTAAGATATCCTCTTATCAAGAGGGAATCTTGCTATAAAAACTAGCCAAGATTCTATACACTATCCTTATTTGAAAATATGTACTTATTTCACAAAATGTGAAATATTTGAAAGTGAAATCCCCAATCAAGATCTCAACTAGATCTAAGTATGAATATTTGAGTAAATTGACTTTCGAAAAGATTTTGTTGGTTTAGGGTTTGAAATCAACATAACAGTTTGAAAATAACCAACAAAAATAAGATTTCTCGAAATAAGAAATCGATATACAGATCTATCTAAGTGGATTTGTATCACATCGGTAGACCTGGAAAAATGAGGCATGACACGATAACACGATACAACACGACACGAAATTATAAGTTAATGGGTTTAGTCTTATCGGGTTTGGGTCATTAACGGGTCAACACGGTAAATCTGTTATCATAACGGGTCGTGTTTGGGTTTGTACTCTTACACGATTAAACCCGTTTATACCCATTATCACCCTTTAGTGGTACAGAGTTTTATTGGGTCATGTGACACGAATGGGTATTAACGGGTACTAACGAGTAATATAGGGTCACCCAACCCATTACCCGTTTAGACCCATTAATATTAACGGGTGTTAACGGTTCGGGTCGTGTATCCATTAATATTAACGGGTCGTGTTTGGGTATTATCATTTGACCCGTTAGTCTTAACGGGTCGTGTACGGGTTAAGGGTGTTTTCACCCGCACGACCCATTGACAGCTCTAGACATCGTCTTAATCTCACGATTCTATGAAAATAAACAGAGATTGAACCAATATGACTAAGTTGGGAAAGAGATATAGAACTATAGAGGATAAACTTCACAAATCTCGAACTATTTACTCTCATAAAAGGGTTTTCTAGTGAGATTTGGACAGAGTTATGTTTAGGGATTTATTTCTCTCTCTAACTCTTTCTCTCTCTCTCTCTAACTCTTATTTTCTCTCAGGTTTGGACAAAGGCAAAAGTCTCAAATGGTTGAGCCTTATTCCATTTATATAGTGCGTGAGGAAGGATCGAGAATCTCAGTGGCAATTAATGGATGAGATTAAATTTGAACGTTTGACTTCCAATCTAATGGTTAAAGTAAAGCGGTGCAAAAATCCAACGTTGATTGGTCAAAAAGAATTCACTTGGATTAAGTCTAAACACATGCAGATAGTTGATTACATTGATCCAAGGGTTCTCAAAGTAACATAAGTCTGTGAGAGTAAAGAAACATAAAATCAGCCAATGAAATAGCAGTACGTGGGACCAAATACGAGTATAAGACGCATATCAAAATAATTAAATTTTACACCCTAAAGTCTCTAGCCCTTTCGGTTTCTACCCAAACAAAATTTAAGCCATAAACAGAAATTTCACAACATCCCCTAAGGTTTATATATAACCAAAATTAATTTTAAAAAAAATTATTTTAAAAATCTTAGAAATTATTTAACACATCCCAAAAATAGTAGAAAATTAAATTTAAGGGTTTTAATTCACACACAACAAAATATAGCATGATATAATGTACGTATGCAGTCCTATTATGTGGTGTTAGTATACTACATTTAGGAATTTATAGAAGAATCAAACGTGGAGTTTGAGGTCCTTTGGTCAACAAGGATTGGACTCAAATTTTGTCACAATTTCTCATTTAGATGAGAACCTATATAATATAGATTCAAGTGAGTCAAAGATATAGGGTGCTTTAAAAGGGTTATGACTCTTTCGAACCTAAGCAGTGGATCCTCTGAATCAAGCACGGGGTCCACCGAGTTAGTACAAGGGGTGATGGGATTGTCATCGAGGGGTGCATCGTTCTCATACTCGAGGTCATGGTCAACAAATGCTGGAAGCTCGTCCTTTCTAGTCGTGACTTTTATTGACTCCATAACCTTATATCCTAAAGGTTAAACATCCTATAACCCCTATTTGATGATGAATAACCTAAAAATATCCCCTCATCACATCGGGAGTCAAACTTCCCCAAGTGTTATGTATCTTTCAAAATGTAGCAAGGACCCCCAAAAAGTCAGAAATATGAAAGGTTGGGTATCTTCCCTATCCACAACTCATATGGCGTGTGTAAGATGAGTGGACAAAGATATAGCATATATAATTTATGGCATGTGGAACTAACCTCCTCTGCATAAAAACTTCTAGGCATGTTTCTCCGAATAAGCATGGATCTAGCCATGTTCTGATTCGTTCGGCTCTTCCTCTCAACAATCCCATTTTGTTAAGGAGTACAAATGGCAAAAAATTTGTGTTTGATAGACTCGATGCACAGGGTCTTCAAATCTTTGACAGAAAGTGATACAGTCCAGCATCACCCATAGGAAGCATCTCTTCCATCGATCATCCTCGGGATGCGAAATCCTTTCTTCTTCAGTAGAGTCACAACTCCACAATCAGCCGTATAAAAAAATCTTCAAGGTTTTGATTGATAAGCACCCAAAATTGTGCATTTTATACCCCGAATAGACGTACTTTAGTTGCTAATTCTCGATAATATGGGTCTTATGCGCTTAATTATTCAATATGCAGGCTTAATTGCAGTTGCGGTGTCAAAAGCTATATTTTCAG
Organism: Sambucus nigra; assembly: GCA_949130495.1. Lineage (NCBI taxonomy): Eukaryota > Viridiplantae > Streptophyta > Magnoliopsida > Dipsacales > Adoxaceae > Sambucus > Sambucus nigra. Next base: position 296,377,975 of record OX422213.1, read on the forward strand.
ACAATTTTCAGTTAAAATGGAGTTAATTACCTTATCCCATAACCCTAACCTACCCTAAACCTAGCCTAAACCTACCCCGAACCTCGTGTGTGTCTAATTTGTCCCTTTTTATTATTTTTTAGATTTTTAGTTTGAGTCATTTTTATTTTTAGGATTTATTTAGTATTTTCTAGGTTTTATTTTCTATTTTATTTTTTTAGTATAATTTTATTTTATTTTGATTTTTATTAGTTTTTAGTTTTATTAGGATTAGTTTTTAGGAGTTTATTTTTAGTTTATTAGATTTTATATTTTTTAGGACTTTAGTTTTCATTTAGATTTTAAGTTTTTATTTCTTTCTTTTATTTTAGTTTTTATATAAGCTTAGGATTTTATTTTTTAGTTTTATTATTTTTAGTTAGATTTTATTTTTTTATTTTAGTTGAGTCTTTTTATTATTTTAGTAGGGTCATAAGTTAAACATACACTTAAACTAAACTCCACTCACACCATAACCACCCTACACCTTACCTACACCATATCTCCTCATTCACCCTCACCCTAATTCCCTACACCTCACTACACCATATCCCATACCTTTCTTCTTCAACCTCAAACCCCCCACATTATCTCTCCTCTCTATCCACCAATAACCCAACAAAAACCACCACCATCCCATCATCCTCAAACCTCACCACCACCATAGAAACCCAAAACCACACTGCGTCCCTGCCCTGACCTCCGGTTGCAATCCCCTTGTCGAAACCAGTCCGCCGGCGACCTCGTTATTACCCCCACTGGCGAACTCTGGCGACCTCTTGCCCCCTTACAACACGGTCGCGACCCCACCGCCGCATCCTCACCTCGCGATCCACCAAGTCCATGAGCTGCCCCGGAGCTAACATCCACCTCGACCACCTGCTCGTCGGCGACTGTCCGACCCATTCCCTCATCCCAGTTCGGCCCGAATTCGGCGAACCCTGGAAGCTCCGACCCGACGTCCCTCTACTGAGCACCTCCAGTTGACGACCACCTCGACCCTCCGATCGTAACCCAATACCCATCAATCCAAACCCACTTCCAAGACATCCCATATTATACCCATTTCTCACAAATGATAAGCCACGATTTTAAATCACCTTCCAAAAGCCAATCTCAACAACCAAAGCAAACAAACCAACATATCCCACATGTGCCAAACTAAACCCATGTGCCAAATAAAACCCCTTTATTACCTTTTCCCTTATTACCCCCCAACCACCAACTTTAGCCCCAATACCCATTATACCCTCTAAACCAAATCTGATTGTGTCACCCTATTTCACCCACATGGCCTCACACTCCTCTCACCATTTTCATGCACACTCAAGCCAATTCCCAAAAATACCCCCATTCTTCATGTGCCTACTATAAATGAAGATGAAGACCCCATATAAAGAAGAGTTTTTTAGATAGGAATTTCTAGAGAGAGAATTGTAGAGAAAAACACCATTTGTAAATAGTTTTATTTTATTTTTTATTTTTGTGAGATATTTGTGAGATTAAATATTGTAAGAGAGTTAATTGAGTGGATATTTAATTTCAAATCACTTGGATGCTCAATTAGAGGGATTTTATGCTTCAATTTGGAAGAGTAGAATTCAACTTTTTCAAAGAGATTTGGTTTGCTTGTTCTATTCCCTTATATTTTATTTTAGTAGCCGTGATTATTAATTTGTCAAATTTCATATCATGTTAGGCTAAATCCCCTTTCAAGGGGTGGGGGAAAACCCTTATTTGATGTTATTTTTGTTTAATTAGTTTGATTACTTGAAATTTCCCTTTGAATGTTAATTTTGATCTCTCACCCTTAGATTTACACCTCGAGAGAGGGTAAATGATTTTCGAGAGAAAATTGAAATTCTAGTTATAATACTCATTTTAGATTCGAACTAGAGATAGGGGTTTCTTAAGTGGGTTATTATAACTTTAATTTCAACTCTAAAATTATTTTCTAAGATTTACATGAATTTTAATCGATCGATCCTAGCGGGTGATTAATTAAAAGGAGTGTAGATCTATTTGTCTACAGTTGTGGGGTGTTAAACTTAAATTTCTAAAAGGTTACTACTAAAATTACATTTGCAACGAGAGTTGATTTATAATTTTGATCCTAATTTGGGAGAATTCAATTAATTAAATTAATTAGATAGAATAACTAAAAATTTGTGGTATAATCCCACTCCTTGATTGTTCTGACAATTATTTACCTCACTTTATCTCTTATGTTAGTGTTAGACTTTATTTTCCATTTTAGTCATTTTCTAGTTAGTCGTTATCATATCACATTTAGTTTAGTTTAGTTTAGTTTAAATCATCACCTCACCCAATTGTTTTAATATTTAAAAAATCTAAAAAAAATCAAAAAAGCAAAAGCACAAAAAGAAAATAAAAAGTGAATTACAATTGAATTTGTCTCTAGCTTACCCCCTTGGAAGTGGATTGATACCCTTACTTACCTCTACACTTGAGATTATTATATTTTGTAGGTATTTGAGGTTTTGACGAACTTGTCTTTCAACAACGACATACAAAAAGCAAAGTTATCATTGATGTAGTGTATGTAAGTTGGGTTTGAAAAACTCAATAACTCATACAAGGGATGAAGATGATTTGGAAAATAAAAGTGTTTATATGAAACAAAACTTGTGAAACTTTTGGAATATGTATAGAATTTCATTTTCATCAAAATATCTTGGAAAAATAAGACCACAAGAGTTCAATTTATAGAGAAACATAATTTTTTAGGCGACGAACTCTTTCTAAGGAACACCATAGTTTCGTTCTAAGGAGGTTCAATCACGTTCGAACGAAAGTCCTAGCTCGTCGAATGAGAGCTTCTAACGAGGTTTGTTCTATCAAATAGAGACCACACATTAGAAGATAGTTAGAAGTTTGTTATAATGACTTTATAACTTTGTTCCAATGAAATCAACCTCATTTGATAGAGAACAAGGTTTCGTTACAACAAACTAGAAAACAAAATTATTATTTTGAAAAATGTGTTTTATAAAAAACACATCGGGTTAAAAAATATCCTAGAATATATTAAACTGAGTAAAATTAAAACCTCAAATTTGTATAACTCCATCATTGTTGGGATGATTCCAGCGGTTTGAATTTCATGAACGATGCTTAGTCACTAACATGTCTTCAATGAACGTGGAAGCATATGAGGATGTAGTGTTCGGTTTGTAACGGGATACGCCAAATTATCTGAAGTATGATTAATTACAAATTCTTTCCCTTACACGTTGGTACTGTGCCATGCTCTAAGTCTGTTCGTATGGGGTCTATCCAGTATGGTCCTATCTCTACCTCTATGAAGTTGGTATCCTCTTCATCGATGCTCTTGTGTGTGATGATCTCTACTGGCACTATTCTCTGTAGCTCCATTCTGGTCGCGGATGCCAGCTGAGCAAGTGCATCTTTTCGGGCGTTCTCAGGCCTTGGGATTCTCACTATCCGAATAGTCGGGAATTTTGCTACTAAGATCTTGGCTTTGTCAAGGGATTTCGCCATGGAATCCTCCATTGCTTCGTAGACTCCCAACAATCGATTAACTATCAACTGAGAATCACTATGTGCCCGTATTTTCTCAGGGCCCGATGGTAATGCCAAGTAAAAACCCGGTATAAGTGCTTCATATTTGGCTTAGTTGTTTGAGGCTTTAAATTGGAATCTGAGGGTGTATTCCACATTAATGTTATCTGGAGTGGTGATTATAAATCTTACCCCACTGCCAATGGCGCAGACAGATCCATCAACAAACATCTGCCAGATAGGTATCTCCTCTATTAAATTTCCATCAACTAGACAACTATGTTTGAATAGTATCTTTCTGATCTCTAAATTGCGTGTAATGTCTTATTGCTTGGCCGATGACTCTAGTATATTAATATTTTGGTCAGCCAGATTAATGACAGAGCTATCTCCCATAGGAGTCTTCTCGTTTGGTGAACTAGTGAGTTCTCTTCAGTAGAAGTCTACCCAGTCTATTTTAGGGCTACTGACCTTTTTTTCATAGAAGTCTACTCAGCTAGTTTTTATTAGTAAGTTAATACACCTATAAAATTGGCCATAGCCTAGCCTTTGATAGTCGTTATAAGTTCATACTAGATGTCATACTCTCCTAGTTCCATCGCCCAGGCCATCAGTCAGCCTGTTTTATCAAGATTATGAAGACTTTATCATAAAGGTAGGTTTGTACATACAACGATAGTATGGTCCTAGTAGTATGGCCTTATCCTCCAAAAAGATAAATTAGGGCCAGTGATAATTTCTTCATCCTTGGATGCGCAAATATTTTAGCTTAGGATTTTTATTTGTTTTATTTGAACTTTGGCATATCCCGTTACAAATCGACTCTCACTAATTTGTTGAACCAAACATCAACTTCTCCAAGTTCAAGACTTCATTACATCTCATGAAGATGCAAAGACTTTTAGGAGTTTGAAATTATTCATAAAGTTATTCGGGATGTTTATTTTTATTAAATTATGAGGCTAGAATTTCTAAAGTTTTTAATATAATTTTTTTTAACCTCATTCAAATGAGATTTCTTTCTCGTTCAAATGACTTTGCCAAGTTGTTAGAAGAAACGTTTAATCTCTACATCTAACGACCATCTGACAAGGGCGTACTGTTTTGCTTCATTTGAATACCATTTGAAGATTGTTCAAACGAGATAGTTATTTCCTTAGAACAAACTTGGTATTTATTCATATGAACTGCCTTTCTCGTTCGAATAAGCCTATATTTCATTCAAATGAATCGCTGCCTCAAAATTTGTGTCAAATTTATAAATACCTATTTTGACTCCAAATTTTATAAGACTTCTGCCAAAACGTTTCATGCATATCTGTTGCAAAAGTTTTCACTTTTTGTGTTACTAAAACTCTATTTGATTCACACTTTTCATTCCTAAATAGTCGTGTAAATCATTTTCAAACCCTAGATAGTTTTATATCTTACATACACTTTGTGGAGAGGATTCTTTAAGGTTGACCTTGTGACCCGAGTGATCAATGCTGAAGAAGAAGGCCGATCGGTTGATACCAAGTATGGACCGCTACCCGTGGACTGCTCTGGACTGAGTAGTGTTCTTTAGAGGTTCTGCGAATACTAGTGCGTTATACTTGTGGCTAGTATCAAGTAGTTTGTAAGTCGATTGTCTTATAAAATTCTCTAAAGTGCTGAAATCAAGGTTTTGCCCCGAAAAGGGATTTTTCATTATTTGACGTGTGATTACATGTTTTATTTATCTGTTTACCACCTTGATCCATGTTTAGGATAAAAAGATATAATTTGGTAAATCTTTTTTTCACAAGAAAGGTTAATTGGGTTTTAAATTGAAAAATACAAAAAATAATTTTTTTGTTTGTGACCATCCTTGTTGAGCACGTTTATTTTCGCATTCTCAAAGTGGTATTAGAGCCTTCCACTTTTACAAGTGGTGTCAGAGCATATTTATATATATTACAAATTGGTATCAGATTAGGTTGCACCAAGTCATCGCATGGTCCTGATCTTTTGAAGAGTTTTCCCTGCTGATACCATCTCTCTCAAATTGGTATCCAAGCAGGTTGCACAATTTTATCATCTAGATCTTTGTTTAGTGTTGTGTATGGTGGTTATTTATTCATCTCCCTTGTGTTGGTTTAGTTATTTTTCTCTTGATGGATAACCATAGTAATGACGACTTAAATCGTTTGAATTTGAAGTTTGCTAAAATAATTTATATTCATGAAAAAGAAAATTTTTGTTTTAAACCTACTATGAAACTTTTGCAACCTGTTCAAAGTCAAAGAGACTTTTTATATGAGAAGCTTAGGAACATGGACAGTGATTTTAAAATTTTAGAATTGTCTAAGAAAGAGAGTGATGATAGAGTCTAGTTTTAAAAAAAAAAGAATCACATGACTCTAAAATATCTAGGGTTAGTGTACGTGTCAATGAGGATAATGATAAATTGATTTTAGATTTGAAGGCACGTGAGAAGAATCTTAGTGATAAGTTCACTTTCATTGAGGGGGAGCAGAGGAATGATTCAAAATATGAAGGAGTCCCTAAAACTTGAAGAGTCCAATTCTTTGCTTGGGTCTAAAATTTTGAAGTTAAAAGATGATTTTAAAATACTCTAATAGAGTTGATAGCAATGGTATTGGCTCATGTTTTTTGTAATACTTCCAGTGTTAAAGCCAAGACCTTTGTTTGTTTTAGAGGGTCAACCGCATCCAAGGGCGTTAGAAAGTTCAAACCTTAGGTAACATTCCTCGAGTTTACACATGTTCCCATTATGGTAGGAAAGATCACCATAGGTCATTTCGTTAAGGTCAGATTAGGTCAACTCTATGATCTTCAAATTATTCATAAACTTTTTCGAGATGCTAATTTTTTATGAAAAACAAGGCTAAATTTTTTTATGTTTTTATAATAAATTTTTTTATTTTTTACCTCATTCAAACGAGATTTGTTTGTCGTTCGAATGACTTTGCCAAGTCGTTTGAAGGGTTGTTTGATCTCTATATCTAACGAGCATCTAACAAGGGCATATTATTTTACTTCATTTGAATGTCGTTTATAGCTGGTTCAAACGATATAGTTGTTTTGTTCGAACGAACTTGGTTTTTGCTCAAACGAACTGCCTTTCTCATTAGAATGAGCCTCATTTTTGTTAGAATGAACTGCCCCCTCAAAATTTATGCCGAGTTTATAAATACCGGTTTTGACTCCAAATTTTGTAAGACTTATCCCAAAATGTTTTCGGTATATCTGTTGCAAAAGTTCACTTTTTATGTTACCAAAACACTATTTGATTCACACTTTGCATTCCTAAATAGTTTTGTGAATCACTTTGAACCCTAAATAGTTTCGTAACTTAAATACACTTTGTGGAGAGAATTCTCTATGGTTGACCTGAGTGATCACGACTGAAGAAGAAGGCTAAAGGCTGATCGGTGGATACCGAGGGTGAACCACCACATGTGCACTGCTCTGGACTAAGTAGTATTCGTTTGAGACTCTGCGAAGACTAGTGCGTTATACTTGTGGCTGGCATCAAATAGTTTGAAGTCGGTTGTCTTGTAAAATTCTCTCAAGAGCTAAAATGGGGGTTTTGCCCTGAAAAGGAATTTTTCCTTATTTTTCGTGTGATTACATGTTTTATTTATCTGTTTTATCACCTAAATGCTTGCTTAGGATAAAAAGATAAAATTTGGTAAATCGATTTTTCACAAGAAGGGTTTATTTGGGTTTTAAATTGAAAAATACAAAAATAGAATTTTTGTTTGTGACCATCTTTGTCGATCACGTTTATTTTTGCATTCTCAAAGTGGTATTAGAGCCTTCACTTTTACAAGTTGTGTCAGACCATATTGATATCTATTACAAATTGGTATTAGAGCAGGTTGCATCAAGTTATCATGTGATCCTGATTTTTTAAAGAGTTTTTCCCGTTGATACCATCTCTCTCAAATGGGTATCAAAGTAGGTTATATTATTTATCGTGTAGATCCTTGTTTAGTGTTGTGTAGGGTGGTTATTTATTCATATCTCTTGTGTTGGTTTATTTGTTTTTCTCCTGATGGATAGCCATAGTCATGACGACTTAATCGTTTGAATTTGAAGTTGCTAAAAGAATTTAAATTCTTGAAAAAAAAAATTCGTTTTAAAGTTGTTATGGAACTTTTGCAAATTGTTCAAAGTCAAAGAGACTTTTTCGTGAGAAGCTCGTGGACATGGACCATAATTTTAAAATTTTATAATTATCCAGGGAAGAGAGTGATGATAGAGTCCGGTTTTTAAAAAAAATAATTAGAAGACTCTAAAATATCTAGGGTTAGTATATGTGTCAATGAGGATAATGATAAATTAATTTTAGATATGAAGGCACGTGAGAAGACCCTTAGAAATAAGCTCGCTTGCATTGAGGGGGAGAAAAAAACCTTCTAGGAATTATTGAGAATATGAAGAAGGAGTCCCTAAAACTTGAAGAGTCTAATTCTTTGCTTGAGTCTAAAAGTTTGAAGTTAAAAGATGATTTAAAAGACTCTAGAAGTGTTGATAGCAATGGTATTGGATCTTATTTTTCTAATACTTACAGTGTTAAAGCAAAGACCATTGTTTGTTTTAGAGGGTCAACCGTATCCATGGACGTTAGAAAGTTTAAACCTTAGGTAAAATTCCTCGAGTTTATGCATGTTCCCATTGTGATAGGAAAGGTCACCTTAGGTTATTTTGTTATGATCTTGAAAGAGGTCCTAGGAAATCGAATTCTAGTGACCCTTTGGTTCCCAAAACCCGATGCGTAAGTATACAACTATTTGGATTAGGAAATCCGTTTTGGAGGCGCTAGATGTTAAACTAGTTTATTTTCACATGCTTGCACATAATGCTTCACATGCTATATCTTATGGATGATTGCTTGCATGCTTTTGTTTGGCATACTCTAGTTGCGCTTTATGATATATATTTTCTTGTGTTATGACATGTGTATCTTTTGTATTATATTTATATTTTATTGAGTCATATTAAAAAATACAAAAAGATTTTATTTTGAAAAAAAAATTCAAAAATTCAAAAATATTTTCGATTATTGTATGTTTTAGTTTTACACATTTGGTATGGAATATTGGTGTGTTTGAATCCAATTCACTCCGCAATTTCCATGTGTCTAGGAAATTTGGCTATGATTGTAGGTACTTAGATTGTTCTTAACCATGTTTATGGAGTTTTTTCGAACTTGATTTGCTTTATGGATTCGACTTTGTATATGCATCCGCACACACATGGACGAGCTTTTTAAACGTTAACTTCACCTGTATATTTGAGCTTTGTGAGATGTTCTCCCATCAATTTTGTTATCTACATGTTTATGTGACTATGGGGGATATGTGCATGTGAGAACTATTGCCCGTGAGAGATTTTGTTTAGTATTAAAACAATATGAGTGAGCACGAAAAAGGTCTACGAAATGAGAAAATCTCCTTTGCGATAAAGCCACCGTTGGCAAGAGCCCAGTAAAAGATTAAAGGCAATAAAGATAGAAAATTTGTCAAAATGGGGCCAACTTAGTTTATTATTTGATTTATCAAAAGAAATAACTTCAAAAGAAAAGAAAAGAAAAGAAAAGAAAAAATATGTTTATCTTTTGAGGGAGTTTAGTTGAATATCAACAGGTTTGCACAATGAACCTAATTATGCTTATTTTGTCATGACGCTATTGATTGGTAGAATCATTAATATTCTAGGCTTGTGTGCATTGTGCTTGTTTGTTTATTGAAGTTCACTGTATTTGTCACTTGAGGGTAAAGATTTGTTTCATAAAGTTTCGCGGTCAATTAGAACTTCTTGAACATATTTGAGTGTATGGGTCATAATTCATGTGTATCTAGTTCACGCCCATTCATTCCATACCACGTGTTTAGACATGTCGATTTCTATGCTAGTGTGTAAAGTTTATGTGTTTTGTGTCATGTTTTGTGGTTGTTTATAACTATATATGTGTGCAGGCTTTTTTTGGGTATATTTTTCATATATTATATATGGTATCGTGTTGTATTTGTAAAATTTACAATTTTGTTGAAAAAATGAAAATTTTCAAAAATAGTTGGTTTGTGTTTGCCTTTGAGACTATCATTACACGTGCATTATTTACATATCTATGTGATGATATCTTACTTCTTCTATGTGATTCTTTATCCTTCATGTTTAGATTATACTCCTTTGTCCATTTCGGGTAAAAATGGGGAGAACAAATGACGGGGGAGATTTGATGATGAGTTTAATTTATGGGGGAGATTGCTATACGAGTTTTTAATTATGTTTTCTATTTCAAACACGATGCATTATGGGGTATTTTATTTGCTTTATGTGTGTAGGTACTTACAGAAGATCATATTTCACCGGATGAAGACAAAATGTCAAAGAGAAGAATTAGTGGATATTGAAGACAATGCTTACTTCTCTATGCCATTCCATTTCTAGGGTATTATAATTTTTGTCTTAAAGGGGATTTTTTTTTTAATTTGTGTTTCGGTTAGTTTTTGTACCAGAATAGCGAAAGGGGGAGATTCGTAAGTGCAAATACGCTTAGACTTTTTATTTATTGTATTTGCACTTTGGCATATTTAGCGTATCCCGTTACAAACCAACTCGCACTGACTCGTCGAACCGAGCATCAACATCTCCAATTTCAAGAATCCACTACACCTCATGAAGGTATAAAGACTTTTAGGAGTTTGAAATTATTCATAAAGTTTGGGATGTTTATTTTTTAGGAAAAATAAGGCTAGAATTTTTAAAGTTTTTAAAATAATTTTTTTTATTTTTAATCTCGTTCAAAAAAAGATTTGTTTCTCGTTCGAACGACTTTGCCAAGTCATTAGAAGGTGTTGATACTAAATTTAGTCTGCTGACTTGGATCAATTATGTGGAGACACGTGTCAATTTACATGGTTCCCGCAAACATTTTTTGAACAACACCTTGACCCCGAGGAGCTCAATCTCCCCGGCCAACTCAGGCGCTCCGAGCAACAAGTGTTCTCCGAGGAACTTTATTGTACCGAGCAACTCATGTATGCCGAGCTACTTAGGCGGTCCGAGCTGCATCTCGTACAGAGCACTCATATCTGGATAATTAAGAGGATGACTGCGTATTAAATGCTTATTATTATCATACAGATGTACATGTCTACTAGAGAACAGCGCATTGTCCTTTCATTTGTACAGCCTCAAGGCTATAAATACTTGGTAACCTCCTCATCAAAGGGGGACTCAGAATTTCTTGGTAAAACCTGTTATTGATAATTCCCAACAAACATCAATAACAAAAACAGTGGACGTAGGCCATTCTTTTAAGGCTGAACCACTTTAAAATTCTTTGTCTTATTTATTTTTATCTCTGATTGAATAATTAGAGATAATTTAATTTTTTACATCAACATAAGGGTCATTTGATCTCTACATTTAATGAGCATATAACGAGGGCATACTGTTTTGCTTCATTTGATTGTTATTTAAATCTACTTCAAACGAGATAGCTGTTTCGTTCGAAAAAACTTGGTCTTCGTTCAAATGAACTGCCTTTCTCGTTTGAACGAGCCTCATTTCGTTCGAACAGACCACCACATTGAACTTTGTGCGGAGTTTATAAATACCTATTTTCATTCAAATTTTGTAAGACTTTTGCCAAAACATTTCCTGCATATATATTGCGATAGTTTTCACTTTTTATATATTGCAATAGTTTTCACTTTTTATATATTGCAATAGTTTTCACTTTTTATGTTACCAAAATACTATTTAATTCACACTTTGCATCCCCAAATAGTTTTATGAATCACTTTAAAACCCTAGATAATTTTGTATCTTGCATACACTTTGGGGAGAGGATTCTCTATGGCTAACCTTGTGACCCGAGTGATCACAGTTGAAGAAGAAGGCTGAAGGTTGATCGGTTGATACCAAGGGTGGACCGCCACCTATGGACTGCTCTGGACTAAGTAGTATTCTTTAAAGGTTATACGAAGACTAGTGCATTATACTTGTGGATGGTATCAAGTAGTTTGTAAGTCGACTATCTTGTAAAATTCTCTTAAGTGCTAAAATATAGATTTTGCCCCGTGTGATTACATGTTATATTTATCTACTTTATCACCAAGATGCATGTTTAGGATAAAAAGATAAAATTTAATAAATTGATTTTTCACAAGAAAATTTTAATTGGATTTTAATTGAAAAATACAAAATTAGAATTTTTGTTTGTGACCCTTCTTACCAACCACGTTTATTTTCGCATTCTCAAAGTGGTATTAGAGCCTTCCACTCTTACAAGTGGTGTCAGAGCATATTTATCTCTTTTACAATCGGATATTTGCTCCTCGGTATGCTTTGCTGGTATAGTAAACTAGGTTTTGTACTCTATTTTCTTATCGGATCGATGTCGAGCTGATCTTTGATTCAGATATGGCTAAGTATAGGTAAAGTTTCTCCCGCATGACAGGCCTTAAAAGCAGAGGTGGGGATCCCAGATACTTCTTTAACTCCAAGAATGTAGCCTCGCATTCATTATTTCACTCAAATGTCTTTCTCAATACTTTACAAAAGGGTAGTCATTTATCGATAGCTCGCAAAACAAACCGATTTAACATAGCCACACACCCTGTCAACCTTTGAACTTATTTTTTATTCGTTCGAGATTGAATGTTGATTAGTGCTTGATTTTTATCTGGGTTGGCCTCAATGCCTCTCTGGTTGACCATGAAGTCTAGTAACATCCCTTCTCGTACTCTGAAGACAAATTTTGTTGGATCGAATTCGAACTAGTCAAATTTCTGCCCCAGATCTTTGATGTGATCGGCAGCCGTTTTTCTCTTGGTGAGCATGTCATCAACGTACACCTTTATCTTTCTACCAATATGGTCTTCGAATACTTTGTTTACTAGTCTTTGGTATGTTGATCTAGCATTTTTTATCCCAGAGGGAATAACATTGTAGTAGTAGGTACCTCGACTTGTGATAAATAAATTCTTTTCCCAGTCTTCTAGTTTCATCTTAATCTGGTTGTATTCTGAGTATGCATCCATAAAACTGATCAAATCATGTCCCAAAGTGGCATCGACCAACTAATCAGTCCTAAGCAAGGGATAGTTGTCCTTTGGGCATGATTTTTTTAGGTTAGTGAAGTCAACAAACATGAGCCACTTGTTATTCTTTTTCCTGACCATTACTATATTGGAAAGCCACTCTGGATACTATATGTCTTCAATGAAGTTGGCTTTTTCTAACTTCTCTACTTCTTCTTGTATAGACATGTTCTTTTCCTGACCGAAGACACGTCATTTTTGTTTGACTGGCTTAGCATTCTTGATTATGTTTATCTATTGACATATGAATTTTCGATCAATCCCCGGCATGTCCTCATGAATCTAAGAAAACAAGGTCCTCTACGGCCTAAGAAAGTGAACCAATTCTTTCTTACGGGTAGGGTCCAGCGATGAGCCGATCTGAGCCGTCCTCTTTGAATGTGTAATACCTCGTAGTTCTGAGAGCATATTTATGAATATTCTATAAGATTTTAGTCGGGATATTTTTATTTTAAATGAATTTTTTTTGTATTACATTTAAAATAATTCATTTTGGTTTGAAATCGAATCAAATATTTAAATTCAAATTTAAATGGCTTTTGGACATTTTGTGATGAGTTAAATATGTAATGCAAGTAATTTTAAATTAAAGGGAAATATAGTAATATGCATTAGCTTAGGCTCCAAGATAGGGTTTGAGAGAGGGGATATATAAGGAATATTATGGGTGATTATAAGGAAAGAAAGATGAAAAATAAAGGACAAAAACGAAATCAAAAGACTAAAAAACGAGTGGAATGAGAAGAACCAATTTGGAGTGTTTAGATCTTCTTTTCGAGTGGTTTCAAATGAGATTTGAGAAAAACTCAAAACACATACCTAACCTAATATTTCATGTAGAATCCAAATCTGAAGTCAGATTGGTAGTTGGAATAATGTTCAGAGCTGATTTTTCTAGATTTTCAAAACAGGCCTACAATTGTGGATTTTGACTCTCTTGAGGTAGTTTCGTTCTCCCATGGTTAATTTAGTGTGCTACACTTATTCAATATTGATTGTATAGTTATATCCATGATATGTGTTTCATTTATATGTATTGTATTCTCGGATATCATATTCGTTCTTGCACCCATTTTTTATGTGTTATTTTCATGTCGTGTAGTTTGGGGTAACGAAACTAGTTGATTTTACGAGCATGTTTATAGAAATGGGTAGTAAACACGTAAACTTGATTTATGGGAATTGAATTTGAAATTTATTTTAATTGGAAGAATGATATTATGATAATTATTATTGAAGAATGCATAGGCATTCCTTAGCCAAACCACCAGCTGGACGGAGTGTGCTATTGGCTACGATTTTATTTATTATCCAAAGACTAGGCCACAGACCCCGGTTGACGAGTATGTCGAGTTTTACTATGGCGGTGATGCAAAGATTTTGTGGCGGTGATGTCAGGTTATGATGGTTTGTGTGCCCAAGTTATGTTATTTATTTTTGAAGGCCATTGGATTGTTTCGATGATAATTGACAAAATAGTGGACGGTAATCCATACCGTACTTTGGAAAACGCGGAGGGAAGTTTAATACTGGGTCTTGGGTTTTATAGTGTCGCGGTGAGATCATAGGTGATGATTATATTATTGCAATTTTAGTTTGAGTATTCATATTGCATACACTCTTGTATATGATGCACGCACACACGAGTATGTGTAGTTACACTTGGAGCATTTATACGAGCTACTGAGTTTTCCACTCCCCCCCCCCCCCCATAGTTTGATGTATTTCAGGTTTGATACGAGATGATATCTATGGTATCGTTGGGATTAGTACCATCACTAGAGGCTCTGGATATTTAATTTCAGAATTTATTTGTATCATTTTGTTTATTGTAAAAGGACATTTGAGATTTAATAAAGTTGAGAAATTTTATTCAGTCGATTTATTATTTATGCTTCTGTAAATTTATTCTCAATCTAAATATTATTATTTTATAAAAACTCTAATTTATTAATATTTTTCAGTAGCACCTCTGAGGGTGTTACAAAGTGGTATCAGAGCATGGGTTATTCGTATTCTTGGGCTTGGGGTTATTAGTTCGTTACATTGTCCGTTGAGAGAGAATTGGTTTATGTTTGATCTTAATTGGGTGATGTCTAACTTTTTGTTTGAATTTAAGGTAAGAAATATTTGAGTGAATTTCGAGGACGAAATTCCTTTATGGGGGGGAAGAATATAATACCCCGTAGTTTTGATAGCATATTTATGAATATTCTATAAGATTTTAGTCGGGGCATTTTATTTTAAATGAAATTTTTTTTATATTACATTTAAGAATAATTCATTTTGGTTTGAAATCGAATCAAACATTTAAATTCAAATTTAAATGGCTTTTGGACATTTTGTGATGAGTTAAATATGTAAAGAAAGTAATTTTAAATTAAAGGGCAATATAGTAATCTGCATTAGCTTAGGCTCCAAGATATGGTTTGAGAGAGGGTCTATATAATGAATATTATGGGTGATTATAAGGAAAGGAAGATGAAAAACAAAGGACAAAAACGAAATCAAAAGAGTAAAAAACGAGTGGAATGAGAAGAACCAATTTGGAGTGTTTAGATCTTCTTTTCGAGTGGTTTCAAATGCGATTTGAGAAAAACTCAAAACACATACCTGGCCTAAATTTTTCGTGTAGAATCCAAATGTAAAGTTGGATTGGAAGTTTGAATAATATTCAAAGCTGATTTTTCTAGATTTTTAAAACAGGCCTACCATTGTGGATTTTGACTCTCTTAAGGTAGTTTCGTTCTCCCGTTGTTAATTTAGTGTGCTACACTTATTCAATCTTGATTGTATAGTTATATCCGTGCTATGTGTTGTATTTATATAAATTGTATTCCTGTATAGTATATTCGTTCTTGCACCCATTTTGTATGTGTTATTTTCATGCCATGTAGTTTGGGGTAACGAAACTAGTTGATTTTACGAGCATGTTGGGTAATAAAAATGGGTAGAAAACACATAAACTTGATTTATGGAAATTGAATTTGAAATTTATTTTAATTGGAAGAATGATATTATGATAATTACTATTGAAGAATGCATAGCCATTCCTTAGCCAAACCACCCAGTGGATGGGGTGTGCTATCAACTACGATTTTGTTTATTATCCAAAGACTAGGCAACAGACCCCGATTGACGAGTATGCCAAGTTTTACTATGGCGGTGATTCCAAGATTTTGTGGCGGTGATGTCAGGTTATGATGGGTTGTGTGCCCAAGTTAGTTTATTTATTTTTGGGGGCCATTGGACTATTTCGAGGATAATTGACGAAATAGTGGACGGTAATCCATACCATACTTTGGGAAGTGCGAAGGGAATTTTAATACTGGGTCTTGGGTTTTGTAGTGTCGCGGTGAGATCATAGGTGATGATTATATTATTGGAATTCTAGTTTGAGTGTGCATATTGCATACACTCTTGTATATGATGAAAGCACACAAGAGTATGCGTAGTTACACTTGGAGCATTTATACGAGCTACTGAGTTTTCCACTCACCCCCCCCCCCCTTAGTTTGTTGTATTTCAGGTTTGATGCGAGATGATATCTATGGTATCGTTGGGATTGGAACCGTCACCAGAGGCTCTGGATATTTATTTTCAAAATTTATTTGTATCATTTTGTATATATTATAAAAGTACATTTGAGATTTAATCAAATTCAAAAAATTTATTCAGTCGATTTATTATTTACACTTCCGCCAATTTATTCTCAATCTAAATGGTATTATTTTATATAAAAAAAATTCTAATTTAGCAATATTTTTCAGTAGCACCTCTCGGGGTGTTACAGAATGTTCATCATCCAAGATAATTGATTATATATCTTCTATGACCTGCCCTTTGACCAACTTTTCCTCATCCCGAGGATCCATCATTTTAATTTGGTAGGTTGTTGTCAGTTTCTTTTGCTCCTCATGGTCGATGGAGGTATAATAACACTCCCTAACTTCCACTTGACTTTTTTTTACCGCACCTACCCCATAATAAGTGGGGAACTTCATGCATTGGGGTATAATGGAGGGAACTACTTCAAATTTATTCAATCCTACCCAGTCGAAGATAAAGTTGTACGCAGAGTGAACGTTCTTGTCCAAGACAAAGAAATGGGTCTTCTCAGTTCGGAAGGTAGGACAGGTGTCGATCATCCCTTCCAACTCAATTATACCCAAAGGTTATACTTTATATCCTAAGAAACCGATGAGAGGTCGGTTATAGGCTTCAAGCTTGTTGTCTCTCAACCTTAGACTCTTGAAATAGTTGTAGAATAAAACACCACTAGAACTACTATTATCGACTAGAATTCTTGCCACCTTGTCTTATGTACCATTATAGAGATGACTAATGGATTATCATGTGGATATAACATTCCGGATAAGTCATATTTGTAGAAGCCTACCATAAGGAAATTTTTGTTTACCTTACTAGGATGGGTACCCACGTCCCAGTCAGGTTAATTTGTCAAATTTGAGCACAGGCCTTTGTTTCATTGAGATATGCTTTTCTTTCTAGGGTCTCGTTGTCTCCTCCAGTATATCCTCATGCAAAGAAGTTACATTCAAAAGAGATCATTTTTACCTCATGTACAGGCCTCTTGGGTAGATCTGGGTTATCCCAGAAATCATCGTCCCTGGCTCTTTTCTTCTCGTCAAGTCTTCGGCATGGAGACTCCGATCATCTTCTGGGCTTATGTTTATCCCTTTGATTTGTTTAGGTACCTTTGTCCATAAATTTTGACAACTTTTCCCTCATTATCATGTTTTCAATCTCATTCTTTAGGTCTATGCAATTATCAGTATTATGGTCATGATCTCCATGGAACTCATAGTATTTTCTCCTGTCCCTCTTGTTTGCTGGGGTTTTTAGTTTATCGGGTGACTTTAGTGGATGCCAACTATGAATTTCCTCAAGGATATAGTGGATGCGAACTATGAAAGGAGTATACTCATCGTAACTCTTTGGTTTGTCAATCATTTTGTCTTTCTTCTCTTTTTTCTCCGAGCTTTTGCTAGTGTTAGATTTAGAGCTACTAACATCTTTGCGTTCATAGATTCTTCAGCATTCATAATATTTCCGAATTTAGCTAATAATGCAGTCATCATTTTGGGTGGCTCATTAGACTACACGCAATACAGATTTCTCGACAATATACCACTCATTAGGTTTGTGATGGCAATTTTCTCATCATAGTCGATCACATCTAGCTTCTCGCCATTAAAATAGGTGATGAATTCTCGAGTTATCTCGTTGGCCTTCTGCCGACCATTTAACAGATGAGCCACCCTCTCGTCAGGCTTGGTTCCAAAGAAAAAATTATTGAGATGAGATCGGCCAACTATTATAAGCTTAAAATCTGCCCTCACAATAGACCATTATACCAGAATTGTGCAAATCCCGTGATTTTACTAGAGAATGCCCGGCAACGCATCTCATCCAAGATAAAATAAATATCTGTAGCGGTATGGTATTGTTTTACATGCAACATCGGTTCAGTCTTGCCATTATACTTTGGGGTTATCACCAGCGGTTTGAATAGGATAGGCCACAATTAATGAGGTGAATGGAGATCCTTTCATGAAACCCCTGTGCAAAGGATCCTTTGATTTAGGAATTCCCCCCAAATGATCTTCCAGATGCTGAATTAATTCGTTCCAAGGTTGGTCATCCTACTCAGTCACAACTGGGAAGTATTTTCCTGGTCGAACGTGACTTTTTACCGAACTCTCTTTTCAATAAGTTTGTTTGGCATGAGCCGACCTACATGTTGTAGCCTTAGGTCTGGCCGAGCACTCTGTCCTCCTGGAAATAGACCTTGGGTCTTCTCCATGATATCTAGATCTAGTGGGGTCTCTATTATGTTTCCTGCTCATTGCTCGTGGACCTAGGCGATCAAATGTAGAACCTCTTATCAATATTTCCAGTATGCTAAGCCTTTCTTCGGATAAGGTTTGTTCATTGTCAAAACCATTTGTCTTGAGAGACAAGGTAGCTCATGGGTGGTACGACCTGTCATTTTGAGACCAAGAATATTTGGACCTGCTCTCTTCTTCTTGTGATCCCCCACTTACCCTCCTTGAGTTCTCTAATGCCCGTGTGCGATATGTATATCATCCTCCTCGACAAGGAGCTAAAGGGAGAATTTCCACTCTTCTACTTGGACGTTCGCCTCTTGTCATGTTGGTGGATTCTCCTCCAGGCCTACCCTTTCCAGCCTAGAGTGTCTGCGTCAGTTGCTTAACACTTTCTTGCATTGCATCTTGGCATCTAGCCAAGCTCATCAGAATTCCTTATCTGTCCCCCATTCTCACAAGGGTTGAAGGTGGAATGGTTTCATTTGCATGACTATTATCCAGATCTTTTCTCATTTACAATGATTACAAATGGTAACTGAATAGTCAAAGTTCAAGGTTTTATGGATGGGAGATGATAAAAAACAACAAATGGCTTCTCTTTCCCACAGGTGGTGCTATCATCTAAAATTGGTATATGGGTTTATGAGTTTTCGCTTGATAAATATCTCTATTCTAAAAGGCCCTCCCAGGCTTGAGTCTTGAGAGAAACGTATCGCCTACGCCTTATTCTTGGTAGAAGTCTTAAGGCACACTTTTTTTTTTAAAATAAAGGATTAATCGACAAATATTGGTTATGGAGCATGAATATGAGAAAGATGGCTACCAAACATATGGATATATTTTCAAAATTCAAGGTATGTACTATTTTATTATATTACTAGCCTCGGAATAATTAAAATAATAAAAAAAGGAAAAATGCCTTTTTACGCCTAGGCTTTGTCTAGGCGCGCCTATGCTCCTAAGGCTTGAGGGTTTACCACTACGCCTCGACCATGCCTCGCACCTTTTAGAACCTTGATAAATATCAATGATAACTTATGACATCTAAAGATCAACGGACTGGACTAAAGAGAGAGACAAGGAATTGAGATTGAGATAAGAAATTCATGTGGTTTGGCTAAGAGGGTGCCTACGTCCACAGGTGTTGTGTAGGATTTTATCATTCAATCATAAGCAAAACTGGGTATAAATTCTCAAAGTTCTCTCTACGAGCCTATTCATCTCCCCCCCTCCTCGGGTGGGAGTGCATGTTATTTATAAGAGAGAGAGAGAGAGAGAGAGAGAGAGATAGAGTAGGTGGAGTGTCTTTATAAGTCAGACAATTGCACCCTTTTACATTCTAAAGGTAGTTAATGAGGGTTTAACTACAATAATCTAAAGGTACTCCCCCATGTTTGTGTAATGGGGGTTGTACATATTCCCATGTGTGACCTACACACATGCTTGGTGATTCAAACATCAATTTATTATATTCGGTTGCCTAGCCGACAAAGAGTAATGTCGAGCAGTCTAAGGAAATAACGTGCCGACCACTTTCAATGAGTGAGATGAGATTCTTTTGATGACAGGTGTCACAATACCATTGTTCCACGTCACATTCCATATTTACGACAGAAAAATTAGTATAAGGACAAATGAAAAATGTATGAACTTACACTTGGTATAATTCACTTACTCTCTTCAGCTTTGGCTTCGGCTTTAGTGTCAACCTCGGTTCGAACACCAGTGGAATAATAGCCAAATTGGGTACGTTTATTAATGGATAAAATGTTCGCAAATACCAAAGGGTTGTTTCAATTTTACTTATCCACCAACCTCTTCTTGGCAGGTGAAACTTGAGGAGAAACTTTCTCTATAAACAAGAAAAAGAGAGCAAAGATTGGAAGAAAAATATAGGAAATAAATAAATGTCATCCAAAAAATAAAGAGATGCAATATCAAGGGAAGGACCGTTCCACTTGTGAGGAACTCTTACGGTCTTCTCAATTTCCAAACAACCCTTGACTAAGATAAACTTATGCTTCCAAAAGTGGTTGATGGTCTGTGCAACCCTAACTAACTTTTTCTGAGGTTTCCTAGGGGAGATATAGTAAAACCTTGGGAATTTCGCATTTTCTTTCAGGCTATGGATGTACCTAAAAATTATCTCAAAAATATCCTTTCCAGACACTTCTCTCGATTAGATCATGGACCCAAGATTCACCTATATGCGTTCGGGACAATCTGAGTGGGGATACACCATAACCCATAAATATTCCTAGAATGATGAGGTGAAAGGAGAGATGAATCCCAACAACTAAGGAAGACTAGGAGATGGCAATCTCCTTGCATTTCAACTGATCATAGGCTCACTAATTTTTATATGGTCTCCTACAGTTCATACTTAAGGGGATGTTATAGAGGTCTACATACTCTAACAACTCGATTGAAGTGATGTCATAAGGATAGTTGGTAGCATCTATTTGGTATGGAGCGTATGAACTGGTTGATGAAAAAAAAAGACTCCTCTTTAGGTTCCACAAGTTCCATAACGGGAGAACTGTTCGAAGAACAACGGGGACAAGAATACAAAGCCTCCTTAGTCGAGTAACCAAAAGGAGGAGCAGTGGACTCATAAGATGTTTCGTTAGCCCAATTTGTTCCTCCTTCCTCACTATTTAGCACCACCTTTAGAGGCTATGAATTCAGAACTATTTTACTGAATGTTGGGAGGCTAAGGAGGAGAGCCAATAGACTCAGAAGAGTCGTATTCAATTACCCTAGGATCGTTTATAGACGTCCCCCCCTCTATAAATGATGGTGGAACTACGAATAGGGTAATAGGTTTGCGAGGTACAACATCAGGGACACCCTTGTTAGCCTCACATAATTCCCTTAAACTCTTTTTACCCGCTCACTCATAAGGGGTGAGGATCAAGTGGAAGAACATCAACCGTAATGGGTAACATACTACAATTGAGGGGGAGAAGGGAGCAACTTCAAACCCTAGAAACCTAAAACATATGACAACCATATCAATGAAAATCTATTATCTTAATACAACCAATTCGCCTAATTGACCAATAATCATCCAAGGCATAACACAACCACATGAAGTAATGCAAAGGAGTTTTTAAAAATGAAACCAAAATCCCTAGAAAATTATAAAAAAAAGGATGAAAAGTACCTAGACGCCGCTGAAATGAATAGATGAAAGAAAGACAATGGTTGAAGAAAACATCGACTGAAAGGAAGGAAATTAACCTTGCCAAAAATGCAGAAAATGGTGGAAAATTACCAAAAATGGATATTGTAATTTCTCTCTCTAGGGTAGCGATGGGTTGTAGATTTTGAAAAGATAAATTTAAGGAAAATGGAAGTTTAAATAGGTTGGGGAAATTAATGGTGGCATTGATGTAAGCATAACGCAAGTGGCATGGGAAACCACCTTGTCAGTCTAAAACTGTATGAGCACTGCCCAAGGCACATGCGCATTAATGATGACATGACCTGCCAATCGATACGTGACATATGGTAGATCCAACACCACGTATTTTTAATCAAACAAGGCATTCAAATAGGCTCGGGATGAGGCAAATGATCTGAGCCGAAGATAAGTCATAGGGAAAACTTCGCTCACTCCAGCCACAGTGCATACCCTTAAAAGGTGTAACTCTTCAAGAAACTTTCATCGCAGTTAATGTCATGAATGAAGTCTTAGGGGATATTATTATACCCTAAATATAGTTTACTCCATAGACCTATCAGCAGGTGAGACATGTCACGAGGATTGATTAAACCAATTGACCTAATACATATAAAGAGTTGGGGACCTCTAAGGAGGTCGACTCAGTAGTGATTGGCTTCGTCTAGGGTAGACAAAATAGTAACTCCATTTGGTTAACATCATCATGTAAAGAGTGAATAATATGACTGGATGACAACACCACCAAGATACATGAGAATGCGAGATCCTATGGATTGATTTGTATATTAGGCCAACCACACACAAATTCAATTTTAACAAATTTTATCTTTCATTTAATTTAGTTTGCATGCAAAGATGTAGTCCAAATTAAATATAGTAACCAAGCAGGAAAATACGCAAAGAAGTAGGAAAAATCCCTTTCGTGTAAAACCTCTATTTCAGCACTATACAAGATTTTATAGACACATTACGACTTACAAACTACATCGCTCACTAAGTATGATGCATAGTTCTTCAAATCTTCTACAGCAATGGCACAGTCCAACACCGCTCACAGGAAGCAGTCTTCCCTCGGTATCCATTAATTATCCTTCTTCTTCAGTAGTAGACCCTTTGCTCCACAAATCAGTAGTAGAGATGAACTCTACAAGGGTTTTTGAACATGAAAGTGTTATTCTTGATTTGATAAAGTGATATCTAAATTTCCAAGGGGTTTGGATGATAATTGGTAGAGTTTGATCACAAATGGAACTCTAAAAGGGTGTGAAAAATCTTGTAAAAGAGTTCTTTGAGACTCTAATTTCGCATCTCTTTTTATAAGGAATTTTGTTATAAAAGAATAAACATTGGAGATTTAGATCATATTTAATTAAAAAAACAAAATCTCGCGCGCTCGTTCGAACGACCAGGTACCTGATTCGAGCAATATACCCTTTTTTCGTTTGATTAGGCTTCCAACGACAGTTCGAACGACATTCCAGTTCTTGACTTAAAATCATTTTGTTCGATCGTGGAACCCTCGTTCTAATGATAACGACTTCCAACAAGCCTTCGAACGATATTCCAGAACTTACCAAAAGGCGTCATCCCGAATTTCGTTCGAACATATTAAATCTCATTATAACGACATAGCATATCTCATTCGAACAACAAGCAAAACTCGTTCTAACAATTCGTCAAAATTTTCAATTTTTTCTTTTTTAAAAAACATTTTGAAATGCAAACTCTTACAAATATGTAATCCCCTGAAAAAGTAAAGGCTTTACCAAACTACCATAACTCTTCTGAATATTGTTGAGACGAATGATTCTTCAATATTCCAAAAGTATTTAACTTTGTCTTCGAATACATAGAAGTAGTCATGATTGTGCTATGTATGTGTAACGGGATAAGCCAAAATAAAAAATAAACTGAGCAATTATAAAACTTTCTCTTACAAATCTCCCCCATTGGCTATTCTAGTACAAAATGCAAATGGAAGCCAAATTGACCCCTAAAGACTAATACAACTAATGCCCTCTAAAATCTAGAAAGGGAAATATATAAATCTATAAGTATCCAACTGAAAAGTCTTCATCTTGTGCAGTCTATGAAATCATCGTCAAGGTGGAAAAGTAAAGGTTTTACCAAACTACCATAACTCTTCTGAATATTGTTGAGACGAACAATTCTTCAATCTTCCAATAGTCCTTAACTTTATCTTCAAATATGTAGAAGCACTCATGATGGTGCAGTGTATGTGTAGTGGGATAAGACAAAATAAAAAATAAATTGAGCAATTATAAACTGACCTACACACAAAAGATAAAAGAAATACTGTGACGCATACAAGTTTTAAAAGATAAAAATAAAACTACCCCTAAATTTGTTCTCCCCCTTTCTATTCGTAATAGACAAAGGAGTAGAATCTAAACATGAATAAAAAATCATCACATTAAGAAGCAAGATATCATCATATAGACAATCAAGAAAACACATGTAATGATAATCTAAATAGGTAATCGATAACACATCGTGCCTTTTTCAATTTTTCAATTTTTTAAGTATAAAATATAAATAGTACATATAGGTACAAAAACACATGGTCACCATGGATTAACTTTAAAATATTTGAATCGTGAAAACGAAATGTAATTGTGTGAACATTTTCCATAGACTAATCAACATAAGCATTCATAACATAGGTGCACGAAGCCATGAGATACTTCTAAAGAAAGAACTCGATTTCAACCTTAGGTGTAAAAAATATTGAACTTAAATGAAATTGACTCAATTAATGCAACATGCCTGAATTATAATTATTCTCAAAATAATAATTCTAAACTATTGAATATTTTTTAAGAAAGTCCGTTCCCATTGATATTCTAATTTATAATTCCCTTAAAATCTCTCATATATAAGAATTCACTCTCAAATATTTTGAAGAAATCATAATTCTCATACGTAGCAAAGCATCAATGAATAAAAAATAAATAGCCTTGGAACTTCGTTTTTTATGTGTCGTTAATCTTTTTAGGCACTTTTTGCAAATGGTGGATTTTAACGCAAAGAGACTTTTACTCTTTCGTAGCCCCTTTCCATTGCATATCATTTATCATTATTTTCCAGGAAACAAAATCCGGGCAATGGTTCTTACAAGCACAACTTCTCTCTTTATATATTTGGTTCATTATTAAACATAATTGAGATGAGAACATCGTATTTGACACATGACAAGTAAGTAAAATGTTTAAAAAGTCCGTGCACGTGCGTAATAAAGATGGCAAAGAGTCTAACATGTAGAAAGTAATCATTAATGAACAACTTAATGATATCCACACATTATTAAGCACAATATCGAAACAAAGTCGTGTCTAAAAGCATTACAAAAAAGTCACGTGAATGGATGGAATGTAGGGGTGATCCGAATATCTTAAAGTTCATCCGTATATAGTGAAAAATCGAAAATACAAAAATCTTTTTGTCTTTTTCAAAAATTTTGTTAAAATAAAATCTTTTTAACTTTTTTAAACCTTTTCCTCAAAATAAACAATCTTTTTGGAACTTTTCAAATATATCAAAAAGAAAAACATATGAATACAATGATAATACAATGTGGCAATAGGGACATAAGATATGAGCATGATAATAACCTTATTCTACAAACAAGTCGCAACCTCAATCATTAGGTCTAGAGGAGTTCTCAAAAGGGGAAGTCATCCAATGAAATTCCTCCATCAAACATTGTGAAGTTTTGACTAAATACTCTACTTGCTTTTGAAAAATAGTAAAATCTCTATGGTGATTTGCAGGAGTGTGTCGAGTAACATGTGTGGGGGTGCGTGCATGAACATGTGTAAGAATAGGTGTTGAAGCATACCGTAGAACACGCATGTGACAAACTCTCCCTAGCTTAAAGAAAAAATTTCTAAGGTCAGCTCTTTGTTTGCATTGGGAACAAACACAAACGGGTTTGGGTCCACCATGCTTAAAAGGTCTAGGACGAGCTCTCCTAGTTGGGCTAGGTCTCCTAGGTGGGTTAGGATGAGGGCTATATGGATCCATCATAAACTGGGCAACTAGATCAGGTGCTACATGATAAGAGGATGCACCTTCATAATATATTCCTTGCCTCTCAATGTTCCTAATGCGGGGCCAAGGAGCATCTTTCCAACCTTCTTAGTTGTGTCCTCGAAAGTGACCTTGACCTCACAAGCATGTTAGAGATCAATCTTGAGTTAGTATACATAAGTTTCAAGTTTCTCATGAGTCTCCAATAAAGCTTGAATATCTCTTATAAGACTAGCCACAGTGTTGGTCAAACCAGTCTTCTCCCTACATATAATAATCAACTGCTCACACAAAGAAACTTTCACCTTCTCGAGTTGACACATTTACACCTCACACTCTTTCAAAACATTCACCTATTTCTCTAAATCACACACCCTATGAGACAAATCTTTATGAACCTTTTTCGTTTTTAAAGCCTCCGTGTAAAGATCATGACGGGCATTTTGGAGTCCACCTTCTTCCTCGCTCAAATTTTCTTCTTCACTCTCACTTTTCTCTGAAATTATTCGAAACATCATCGAGGCACTCGCGTTTAGAAATGTCCTCATTATCATGGGACAAACTATAAGTATTAATGTCACTGTCCATGAACACAGTCAAGATTCATTCTCGGAATCCACTAACTCGACCTCACTACCGCTAAGAGTGGCCTTATGTTCAACTTTCTTGCCCTATCTTTTAGCCTAATGGGACACTCATGTGCCTTGTGCCCTTTTCCCTCACACTGATAGCATCTCACTTTATTTATCTCGCTAACATTCATGCCCTCATTCCCATTTTTATTTTTCTCAAAAATCTTTTCTATGGAAGAATTTTCTTTATTAAATTTGAAAAAAAAATTAATTTTTTTTTCAAATAAGGCAAGATCATCAAGTTCAAAATCAAACTCGAATTCAGAATCAAAAACATTTTCTTTCTTATTTTGAGCTTTAAAAACAATCCCTAATTCCCTTTTCTTTTTAGTTTTGGGAAACATGTCAATTTCATAAGTTTGAAGGTCTCCTACGAGTTCTTCTAACCTAAGTGTATCTAATATTTCCAACGAATTCAGGACAGTGACTTTAAGGATAAAACGAGCAGGCGGAGATCTCAAAACCTCTTTAACTACATGCATCTCAGGAATTTCTCACCTAAATTAAAACTAGAATTGACTATGTCTACAAATGTGAATAAAACTCATCGAAGGACTTGGAGTCTATCATGGTAATAATCTCACATTTAGTGGTGAAATTTTGCATCTTAGAAGCTTTCACAATATTGGTACCCTCATGAGCGAGTTGGAGGGTATCCCAAGTTTCTTTAGACATGGGGTAATGGCTCCATAAATGGTACTTAAGCCGCGTGAGATAAGATTACTCTATTTAAATTCCTCTTATGTCCAAGCAAAAACAAGTTTTGAACATATAACATCGCCATTGGTTAATGTAGGTGCTGCCAACCCACTTTCACAAACAAGCCAGGCTCTTTCAGCAATAGATTTTTAGGCAGATCTCATCCTAGCTTTCTAGTACGTTGTGACACCCCGCCTAATAAAATACCGGGTGATTAGTCCTATATCAAATTAAAGAGGAATCTCATTTGGTTCATTCTCAGCACCACTGTCGAAAACTTTTGTACAACTTACTAACCACCAAGTATTAAAAAAGAAACGGTGCTAAATTTTATCTTTTTATCAAATAGCAGCAACAATATGTGGATGAAAATAATTTAAACCATTCACACAATCACTGAGTCAACCATAAAAATGAATAAATACAATCTTTGTCGAACAAACCAACGGCCACAAAATCCAAATTAGAAAACATAAACCACCAGAAATAATAAACTGAGTGCATCATCTGACTAAAACAAATGAAAGAATTAGGGCAACATGCAAAAATGAAATATTGATTGCATCCTACTTTAGGAATGAAATAACAGAAACGGCTAATGCTAAATCCTGCAACATCCGCATATGCCGCAGCTGCGTAACCTTGGAATAGAAACAATCCTGGCATCCCTGTGACTAGACACTTAAACGGTTTTGAAAATATTTTATAGCAAGGGTTAGAACCCAAAACATTTCAAAAATATTAGCAAGTGAATTAAATTGCAGTAAATCAAAATGCATGAATGCTCTTCATATTTAAGCTAGTGTCGCACTCCCTTATGGACCGGCTCACCCATCAACTATTGTGGACACCTAATGCTTTTTTATATAACCCAACTAGTCACCTACCCCGTAACTGGTTCTCAATAATATCCTTCCTGTCACACTACTCTAGCTCGAGTATGTTTATTATATGATTTATATGTTATTTATCAATACAATTCACATCATGTATTTTACTCGAATATAAATATAATAACCATATATATGTATCATCATATTACAACATTTTTCACACATGTCATAAATATATAACCATCCTCCCAAGTAGGCACTCACTATATGTTTCTCTACAATGCTATAAAACCAGGTATACTCATCCACTCGGACACCCTGACACGGATAGCTCCTCGAATCAATGAAACAAAATAAAAGTCGTGGAGGCGG
This sequence comes from Sambucus nigra, assembly GCA_949130495.1. Lineage (NCBI taxonomy): Eukaryota > Viridiplantae > Streptophyta > Magnoliopsida > Dipsacales > Adoxaceae > Sambucus > Sambucus nigra. The sequence continues at coordinate 296,406,265 of OX422213.1, forward strand.
TCATAGTTCTCTCTGAAAATGAGATCGAATCATAACCAAGATGTCTCACCCCTAAATACGGACACTATGACCTGGGGACTATACTCACCCTGCTCCTCAAGCTAGGGGATTCACCCACATCGCGCAACCTCCCATGATAGCACTAGAGGAGTATGTATTCCTATAAATATTATTCACACTAATATTTATAAAGCACACGCACACACACACACACACACACACACACATATATATATATATATATATATATATAGTTAGTTAGTTAATTAATCCAGGCTACTCCGTGCACAATTACCGTAACACTAGCCTAACATTTCCAAGTGTATATAGAGACTTGTAATTTACATAAATCCCACATTTATTTATTTTATTCACTCAAGTTGTGTCACCCAAATAAATTATCCAGACTCGCTCATTCGATCCGAAACTTCTTCTTGTATAACTTATTCCTCAAATTCCACTTATTAAGGTTAACTCCCTTTTTTCTTGGATATTCCATAATTTATCATATAACTCAATAATAAATTAATTCGGCCAAATTCGTACCTACGCACTCGTAGCAGTAGCCCCAAAATATCTGAGTCAATTTCCCTGACTCTAAACTTTAATTAACTACAGATTAATTAATTTATTACCTTGGTGTCCCTCAACCAATATATCCGGAATCATCACTTGGCCCAAAAATACAATATTTAGAATTTATTATTCAAATTCTCCTTAATAAATTTTGCACACTTAATAATCAAAGGTTTTCAATTTACTCAGTTTCATCCTTAATTCCCTTATGGGTTATTTTCTCAATTATCCCAATACTTACTTGTCTCACTTAATGTAAACCTAATCTCCACTTTAGGCCTTATGTCCTTATTATAGAGCAACAATCGCAATCAATCAATCTAGGCAACCTTCAATGGAATAACAACTAAAAATAACATTTCTTAAAATATGCCCCACGAATCTGCCCAGATTTTTAAAATTCCGTTTTGAGGAATTTGGTAATCGTTTTTGGAGAAAACGTATCAGAGAACAAAATGCAGAAAACAGGATTTTCTATGAGGCAGCGTGGACAGAATAGCCATTTTCGGGACCAAAATGTCGAAAAATAGTTTCTAAAATAACGGTTTAATTTATCCAATTTCATAGACTTCTTCAAATTCAAGAAGTTGTTCTACAATTCAATCTTACCCATCAAAAACCAATTTAGATATCAACTAACCCAAAAACCATATCATCTTATCACACACACTATGATATGAATAGAAATCTGCAATTAATTTAAGAGAAAGTTTAACCACTTGCCTTAGGGTTCGTAGGGTCTGAATCCTTAGTGTAGATGATGATTATTTGATGAAGAACACATACATTTGTTCTTGATTTTTAGCTCCCATGGTTTCTCCAATTGCACCTACTTTTCTCTCTCTCAATTGGATTTTCTAAAATGTGATATCTTCCACACCCTCTCACTTTAGGGTTTAATAACTCAATCCCTTTTTTAGGCTTGTGGGCTTTATAAAAAGGGCCCAAACACTCTTATGTGAGCTTGGTTATGCCTAAAAATGCCCCGAGACTCATTTACTACCCCTGGGTACTCTTTTTTTACTATTTCGACCCATCTGGACTCAACTGTACACTCAGAATTATCATTTGAATTATTTTACTAAAAGTTCTTAGCTCAACCCCAATATAGTCTATGACCTTCTTCCGGTTGGGATAAATAAATGACACGTCACTATTACTCGTTAATTAAATTATTATTATTCACTTAGTAAATTTAACTCCCATAAATATTAATTGTTTACCACCATATTAATATTTAATAAATATAACTAATAATTAATTAAATTAAATTACGACACACAAGTAATTTAAAATTAACCGAACTAATTAAATAATAAATGCCCAAAAATATGAGGTGTTACATACTTCCCCCTTATAAGGGAATTTCGTCCCCGAAATTAGTTTGCACCTGCGACGAATACCAATGGATGTTGCTCTCGCATGTTATCTTTCCGCTCCCAAATGGACTCGTCAATGATGTGGTGTCCCCACTAAACTCTAACAAGTGGTATGCAAATCAAACTCCTCAAGTTGAATATGCCACAAGCTCTCATGCTCCTCCCATAATCCTTCAGTGATGCCATGTGAAACACATCGTGTATCCGCTGTAGACGTTATGGTAAAGCCAGTCTATAAGCTACCGGTTCCACTCTCTCAATGATAGGGATGGGCCCCCACAAATCTCGACGCTAGCTTCCCTATCATGTCGAAACTCATGACCACTTTCAAGGGAGACACTCTAACAAACACCTGGTCATCAACATCCAACTCAGTGGTCTCCGAACATGTAGTGCCTCAAAAGACGAGCCTATGCTCCTTCGGCTCTACGAAAAAGGTCCCGCCTTATATGGGTGCAATTTCTTGTTGCCAACTCATGACTCCCTCGGGTTAAATACCCGTAACAATCCCTGACTACTCATGTCAGACTTCAACTCCTTAACTCACAGTGACGTAACTCTCCTTACGTTTCTGAGTTATCTGCAAAAAGACGCGGTTTGCTCCATTCCTGACGATGGACCATAAATCACTTTGCGTCCCAGAAGCTTAATATTCCCCCCACCCTTCCCAACCAAAAGGTGGGTGGAAAAATCTCCCTGATAATGTCTCATAACATGTTACGTAGACAATACACTGCCACGAGGTATCACACGTAACTCTACTAGTGGTAACTAATACTCCCAATCACCCACAAATCTGAAATTACGCATTCCTCGATTTTGGATGTCCCAAATATGAATTTCACCACTCATGCTCATCAATCCCATCACTGGGAACATCAAAATTACAAAATCCTAGTTGAAAACCTCAGATCAGCCTTTTTCTATACCTAAATGAAGTAACTTAGGGAGAACTCCATTATGTATTATTCGCCACTGATCCCCACGCTCCACGTTTCACAATATGAGAGACATCTTATTCCCCATTTTTTCAGAATATACCCAAATTAACCTTGCGTTTGCTCCTGAAACTGCTCGGCATCTAACTAGGTGAGACTCTGCTCCACCCAGGGCGCCCATATATCCGAAATATCTGGTGCATATTTTCACCAACCTCAGAACATCACCTACATAACATACTTATCTCAAGTTCGGTCCCCCGCATTCTCGGCGTGGCTATATCCTCCTAGTATTTTCGATTATCCCACCAATATCATTCAATTCTTTTCAATATTTCCCCACTCATCAACTTGTGGTGCCAAAGTTCTTCCCAGTGTTTCTTTCACATCACTTCTCGGCTCTACCGATACTATTTCTTAATAGTTCTCCGCGCAACGTGTTTTCTCCACACGTTCAATAATTATCATTAAACTCGATGTTCTAGCATCCAACGACATTTCTCCACTCTCGACGTTTAATAAGGATTATATGTATAACATCTCACAACAAAGCAGAAAAGAGCTTATCGCAATGCATTATTCCTCAGCATTATCAGTCCTTACTTTTCACAGAACCCAAAGCATATACCCGGTACACTCAAACCCTGTCCCTATACTCACAAATCTAATCATTGACCTACACATCTCTAAAGTAGTCATATATTACTGCGCTCGCATTATCACTAAGTCCTCAGTGCTATATTAATAACGAGCTAAATCTCTCCGCTCCATAGTAACTCGACATACCCTGAATATCATCAGTAAAAGTCCATACGCACCAGGATCCAATATAACTAGACAACTGTACTCTTTGAATTCTAATTCACAAAATATCGCCGCGATCTTAACCCTCTTTCAGGTGAGACATCGCAAAAAGAATATACACCCTGCCCTGGAACAACGAACACGATAGTCTTGCGATAACCTCCCACCATCGCTAACCCGTCCGTACCCAGGATAAAATCATAAGAGCATAATCACCTCTCATCATGGGGTTACCTTAAAAAATATAACTTCTTGGTGCCCACACCTGCTCCCCTACAGGTGGAACTAAAGAGAGCCCCGCTACTCAACGGTAAATTTTTACAATTATAGGACTATTAATGATACCTCTACCAAAACCCATCTCACATGCGGATTAAACTACTATAACCTGCTCGTGTCACACAAAATAGACCCCAATCACTCTGGGATAAAACTCATGGTGTCAGTTTCCCATAACACTAATGGTTCCTGAACATGCCACTCTCGTCCTAACCGAACTAAAACTTCTCTAACGGTTGCCCCTGCTAGGCATTCCGTTCGTATCCCCTGAGTCACTACAGACAAGATCCACACATGTGTTTGTACTCTTTAGTCATAAGACACCTCGTTGTTCCCTTCCCCTTCCTCTGGATCCATCGGCCATGTCGGGGTTGTCCTTCTCGCGGACCTGGTAGTCTTGACCCTGATTGCTATCCCTATTGTCCCTTTGGCTCCGCTGGTCCCATGGGACTTGTTAAAGGCCTTGACGGACCTAACTGAACCCACCGTCACTTGGTGAAAATTCTATTTATCTCAATCATTAATCTGGATCCTCTACTGGGTATCCCTTCCCTTGGTGCCTCACTAGCACAGAAAAATCCAGTCTTACCCTTCGGTTAGATTCTCTAAGTCTCTTAGCTCCTTTCTCACGTGAGCATTGATATAAATTTGTAAATGTATGCCCTTGACGACAACGACCCCAATCATCCTAGCAGGATCTCCTATCCATGCTGGTATACTCTACACATGGGTCTATTATCAACTTACGAACCCCTTTGTAATTCCTCATATCCCTCTCATCGAGTACGAACGCGAATTTTATCAACTTTCCTTTACATATGGCCACTGTCCGTCCCCTTTCGAAAAAAGTACTGAAATCTCCCTTTTCTCTCTATTTAAATAACTAGTGAGAGGATTAGTAATAATTCGCACCCCAAATTCTTTGTTATACATGGTAATTTTCCTATAGATATGGTGACTGACTCCTATCACCCTACGCTGCTCCTATGAGCAAACATGTTTGCCCAGAATTTTGACTAGAGTGTCACTACACTCCCCCACATGTGATCCCAATTGGATGTTCTCCATCCATTGGTAAATCACCCTTCCGCACCTTCCTCGAATTATAGCGGATTATTCTTCTAAAAAAAAAATTCTTCGACCCTCGCCCCTTGTCATCTACACTTGGTGGGTCTAACTTTGTGCCATCATCCTTCACGATAGTTCTTGGGGTAAATTTTTCTCCCCAGTGGTTACTCCAACATCAGTTGTTCGAACAATAATCATGGTGACTCCCATCGCATCATTGTTCCCAGAATACTCTATGGCTTCTGCTGAGTTCTCCCTCCTAAAATCCTTCAAACGTCCCATACTTCTCATTCTAGAATGTTCGATCTGCCATGCTCAATCTAAACCGTACATGAATCACATCAACTTTACTTAATAGCATGAGAACATAAGTCGCACACGTAAAATAAATACAACAATCCTATAATAAGGATCTATATCAAAGAACGCTAAGATGAAATGTGAAAAGCCGCACAGATCCTAAGGACACTTGAACCTGATGTTATGATAACATCTGTGATACCCCTCCTAATAAAATACCGAGTGATCAGTCCTATATCAAATTAAACAAGAATCTCATTTGGTTCATTCTTAGCATCACTGTCAAAAACCTTTTTACAACTTACTAACCACCTAGTATTCAAATAGAAATGGTGCAAAATTTTATCTTTTTATCAAACGACAGCAACAACATGCGGATGAATATAATTTAAACCATTCACACAATCACTGAGTCAACAATAAAAAATGAATAAATACAATCTTTGCCGAATAAATCATAGGCTAAAAAATCCAAATTAGAAAACATAAGCCACCAGAAATAATAAACTGAGTACATCATCTGACTAAAGTAAATGAAAGAATAAGGGCGACATGCCCAAATGAAATACTTACTGCATCCCACTCTAGTAATGAAATAACTGAAGCGGCCAAGACGAAATCCTGCATCATCCACATATGTCACAGTTGCGTAACCCTGGAATAAAAACAATCATGGCGTCCCTGTGGCTGGACACCTAAAAGGTTTTGAAAATATTTTATAGCAAGGGTTAGAACCCAAAACATTTTGAAAACATTTAGCAAGTGAATTAAATTGCAATAAATTAAAATGGATAAATATTCTTCATATTTAAGCTAGTGTCACACTCCCTTGAGGACCGGATCACCCCTCAACTAGTGTACACACCTAATGCTTTTCTATATAACCCACATAGTCACCTACCCCGTAACTACTTCACGATAATATCCTTACTGTCACACTACTCTATCCCGAGTATGTTTAATATATGATTTATAAGTTATTTATCACATTAACTTAATTAACCATTTCTCATTTGGGACCATATTACATAATCACATGTTACATATAATCAATACAATTCACATCATGTATTTTGCTCGTATATAAATATCTGCACCATATATATGTATCATCATATTACAACATTCACACTCATGCCGTAAATATATAACCATCCTCCCGAGTAGGCATTCACCGGATGTTTCTCTACAATACTATAAATCCAAGTATACTCATCCACCCAGACACCCTAACACGGTTAGCTCCCTGAATCAGTGAAACAAAAGAAAGGTCGTAGAGGCGATCATAGTTCCCTCCTAAAATGAGATAGAATCATACCCAAGATGTCTCACCCCTAAATGCGGACATTATGACCTGGGGACTATACTCACCCTGCTCCTCAAGTCAAGGGATTCACACACATCGTGTAACCTCCCATGATAGCACTAGAGGAGTATGTATTCCTATAAATATTATTCACATAATATTTATAAAGCACACAAATATATATATATATATACACTACATAATCACCACGTATATATATTTAATTAATCCAGGCTACTCCGTGCATAATTACCGTAACACTAGCCTAACATTTTCAAGTCTATATACCGACTTGTAATTTCAATAAATCCCACATTTATTTATTTTGTTCACTCAAGTTGTGTCACCCAACTAAATTATCCAGACTCGCTCATTCGTTCCGAAATTTTATCTTACAGAACTGATTCCTCAAATCCCTTTTTATCTTGAAAATTCCATAATTTAGCATATAACCCTATAATAAATTAATTCGGCCAAATTCGTGCCTAAACACTCGCGTCACTAGTCCCAAATTATCTCCCCAACTCTAAACATTAATTAATTACGCATTAATCAATTTATTACCTTGGCGAAGATCAACCAATATATTCGTACTCGCTCACTTGGCCTAAAAATAAAATATTTAGAATTTATTATTCAAATTCTGCTTAATAAGTTTTGCACACTTAATAATCTAAGTTTTTCAATTTACTCAATTTCAACCTTAATTCTCTTATGGGTTATTTTCTCAATTATCCCAATACTTACTTGTCTCACTTTATGTAAACCTAATCTCCACTTTAGGCCTAATGTCCTTATTATAGAACAACAATCACAATCAATCAATCTAGGCAACCTCCAATGGAATAACAACTAAAAATAACATTTCCTAAAATTTTCCCCACAAATCTGCCCAGATTTTTCAAAATACCGTTTTGAGGCATTTTGGAGTCGTTTTTAGAGAAAACGTATCAGTGAACAAAATGCAGAAAACAGTATTTTCTACAAAGCCTCACGGACAGAACAACCATTTTCGGAACCAAAACGTCAAAAAATAGTTTTTAAAATGACGGTTTAATTTATCCAATTTCATAGACTTCTACAAATTCAAGAAGTTATTCTACAATTCAACCCTACCCATCAAAACCCAATGTAGATTTCAACTAACCCAAAAACCATATCATCTTATTACACCCACTATAATATGAATAGAAATCTGCAATTAATTTAAAAGCAAGTTTATCCACTTGCCTTAAGTTTCATAGGGTCTGAATCATTTGGTGTAGATGATGATTATTTAATGAAGAACACACATTTGTTCTTGATTTTTGGCTCCCGTGGTTTCTCCAATTGCACCGACTTTTCTCTATCTCAATTGGATTTTCTAAAATGTGTTATAGCTGTCACACCCTCTCACTTTTAGGGTTTAACAACTCAATCCCGTTTTTAGGCTTGTGAGCTTTATAAAAAGGGCCCAGGCACTCTTAAGTGAGCTTGGTTATGCCTAAAAATGCCCCGAGACCCATTTACTATCCCTGGGTACTCATTTTCAACTATTTCGATCCATCCCGACTCAATCGTACATTTAGAATTGCCATCCAAATTATTTTACTAAAAGATCTTATCTCGACCCTAATATAGTCTATTCCCGACTCCAGTTGGGATAAATAAATATCACGTCACTATTGCTCAATATAACGTAATTGAATTACTACTATTCACTTAGTAAATTTAAATCCCATAAATATTCATTGTTTACTCACCAGATTAATATTTAATAAATATAAATAATAATTAATTCAATTAAATTACGACACACAAGTAATTTAAAATTAATCAAATAAATTAAATAATAAATGCCCAAAAATACGAGGTGTTACATACGCCTAATTAGACCCATCGAAAATATTCATCCTATTATACAAATTATCCATAAAACCAAATTTTTAAAGATCACCAATTTAAAATCTTGATATAAAAAAAAGTGTAAAAAAGGATTACACAATATTTTAGTGTAACCGACTCTGATAGCAATTTTAGAATGAGGGATTATATAGATTGATTCGTATATTAGGCCAACCACACACAAATTCAATTTTAACAAATTTTATCTTTGAATTAATTTAGTGTGCATGCAAAGATGTAGTCCAAATTAAATATAGCAAACCAAGTAGATAAATACAAAAAGAAGTGGGAAAAATCACTTTTGGGAAAAACCTCTATTTCAGCACTATAAAAGATTTGATAAACATGTCATGACTTAAAAACTACTTAGCTCACTGAGTATAACGAGCAGTTCTTCAAATCTTCTACATCAACTGTGACAACCCGAATATAATTATGATAAATTATATTTAAATCATGCTTATATTATGTGATATGAATAATGTGATATTAGTATATCTAATGTTAAGTGAATATGTTTATTCTAATCCTACTGTCATAAATCATGAAATGTCGAGTTATGTACGAACACAAGATTTGGTTATTTTCGATAGAAATGTCCCTGTTTAAGACTAGTTTTGACCTTTATAACATTATAAATGACTTGAGGTGAAAACTACATAGTTGTAGACATGTGAGTTAGGATCGCAACACAACAAACGGTGCATCAAATGGATGCTCGAGGAAGAAGTTAGGTCGAAATTACGAGAAGGGGCAAATATGTCAATTCCCTTAAGTGGTATTTTGTCTTTTATTAAACCAAATGTTTTAAATTGATTGGTTGGCTTGGGAGGCAGCCTTGGCCGACTTAAAACCCTCCCTCTAACATATTTCTTCAGCAAAAACCAGCCATGAAAGGGTTTTGAGCTTAAGGAAAGAGAAGGTAGAAGTTTAGGAAGAAAAGTGAGGAGAAAAAGTGTAGAAAAATCCGTGGAAATTACGTAAAAAGCCCTGAAGGTAATCCTAATAGAAATTCTTGTTATTTATCTTATATTACTGATTTATATGATATAAATCATCATAGGTTTACGAAAGTTTCAGCCCTTTATATGTATGTATGGTTAGATGTAAGTTTATGTTAAGTTGAATGTAGAAACCCTTAAAATTGCTTTGTATTGAAACCCCTTGTATTCAAACTTGCATATCTCTTTGTGTGATTACTGGAATTGAGAAATTCCAATTGGATATGAAAGTAGACTCATATATTCATATCATATCTGAAAATTATAATTTATCTCCTTGTGGTTAGGCCGTAATAATGATTTCAAGTTGGTACATAGTTGCTGTTTGTATACTTGATTTCGGTATGCCTTGAGTTTGGTCCAGATTTTGAGATAGCAAATGAAGTACAAATATTATGAAACTTTAATTCTGTACTATTCAGTATGTCTACTGAAAGTGTGTTGAAAATCATGGAAAGTTATGCTGTAGAAAAATTATGAAAATTCTGGGAATTCGAAGGAACAATAGAGGAGCTTGTAGGGCAGATTTCTGGTGTTGTAGAGAAATGGTCATAACTTGCCCTAGGAAGCTTTAAAAATTACACCGTCACTTGTACTGGATAATATATTCATATATGTTTTCATATTGATGAGGTTGGACCCCTGTATTTGTACAATTTAGGAATATAGGATGGTTAAGTATGCAAGACCATAATTTCAGGCCATACTTGGTACCCTTTGAATGAATGTTTGTATTTCGTCCTTACAAAGGGTACTTTGAGTACATGTTTCATGTTTATATACATTGAGGAGTATAATTTCATGTTTATTTGACTTTGGTTATAAATTCCCCATAAGGTATATCCTACGGTTGAATGTCCGTAACTTTATCAACATATATACCATTGTTTTGTCTTTACCTATGTTTTATGGAATGTGACTTAATTGGAATTATATTGTTGATGTATAGTCATGGAAAGTTACATAATTATGTTTGAATAATATTTATGATTGAGGTTCAGTAATGATCTAGTTGGATTGATAGGTGTAAGGTCTAATCAACCCAGTTCAGCTCCACCAGAAGGAAACCTGAATACGTAGTTGCTAACCAAGGTGAGTGTACTCACTGGAAAGAGATATTTGTATTGTGTTGTTGGTGTGATCATAATGTTATGCATATAAAATTGTTCATTTCGGTTTACCGAAATGAGGGGTTACTCCTCGACCAGGAATGGGGGAGATTTGTCTATTAATGACAAGGGGTTACTCCTCGACCAGGAATGGGGGAGAATTGTCTATTTAGACAGGATATGTGAACCATGATTCGGAAAATTTGGTCATTCATTATGAATGAGCCGGATAAGTTAATACATAAGTATATGAACATAATTTATTGCATTTAAATTCATGCAGTAGTTTAGTAGTGATGCATTCACTGGGCTATTTTTGCTCATGGTTCCTATGTCCACATTTTTCAGGTAATACGATGTCACTGCCAAATCTAGGAAGTCGGGTTGGGTTAGCCAGGAATGGGAGAAACAAGGATTTTGTTTAAATGTAAACGATGTAATTAAGTTATCTTATCATTCAAGAAAGTTTTTATGGACATGATTACTATGATGTTGTAAAAAGGTTTTCAGTTATATGGATTTACAATGGTGACTCTGAAATTAAAACTCTTGTTTATGGTTTGGTTAAATTAATTATGGTTTGACTCACTTTGACTTTCAGACTTAATTATAAGTAACTGGGTTGGGGTGTGTCAGCTTTTGGTATCAGAGCCTAGGTTTTAGAGGTTCTGGAGTGAGAAGAGTCTAGATTTGGCAGTGAATGTTAGAAATATATTTTATTTGATACTAACGAGTATGTTAGGAAAGATATGTATATCTGCATGTTGTTATATCTTTGATTCATTACAGATATAAGAGAATGGAACGAGGGAATTTGAATGTGGGAATAGATGATGAGGCTTCAAATATTCCAGCAGAAGCGGAGGTTGAGCAACCTGTTCAGATAAATGTGGAACCCGAGCAAGAACAACTGACAGATATGCAAAAAATGGCACGTGCTATGACTCTAATGGCAGAGCAACAAGCTAGGTTTATGGCTCATGTGGAAGAACAACAGACCAAGCAACTGGAGGCACAAGCCTTGGCTAGGGCTGAGGAGGTGATACACCGGGAAGAAAGAAGTACTTCACATGAGAAATTTATTAAGATGAACCCACCATCGTTCGAAGGAGCAGTTGATCCCGCAGAGGCAGAAGTCTGGGTTAAAGAGATTGAACTTATCTTTGGGGTGATGAAGATGCCTGAAAATCAACGAGTGACCTTGGCGACGTATATGCTGAAAGGAGAAGCTAAATATTGGTGGGATGCCACAAAACATTTGTTGATTACTCCAGAAGGTGGGAATGTGATCTCATGGAATTCTTTTGTCAAAGCTTTGTATGACAAGTATTTTCCTCCGATGTATCAAAAACAAAAGGAGAAAGAATATTTCCTATTGAATCAGGGGAGTATGACAGTCAGGGAATATGAAGCCAAACTTACAGCCTTATCTCGTTTTGCTTCAAGGTTTATCCGGAATGAGGAAGATATGTGTAGCCGATTTCTCGATGGACTAGAGTTAGTTATTAAATCAAGGCTGTCGGCTTTAGAGACTGTTAATTATTCAGCCTTGGTGAATAAAGCCATGTTAGTAGAAAGGGACGTGAATGAAGCAAGAGGGAATCGAGAACGAGGTGTAAAGAGAAGCAGGTTCGATCCAAGTTATCAAAAGGGTAGTGATACAGAATATTCGAGACTTGGAGGGCAGAAATTCCAACAGGGTAGAGGTGGAAGTAGTTTGCAAAGGGGTGAGGCTAGTGGTGGAAGAGGTTCAGGAGTTTCAGCACAAAGAGATCCTAATGTTTGTTTCTTTTGTGGGTCATCGGGTCATATAAAAAGAAATTGCCCAAAGTTACAGAGTATAGAATGTTTCAACTGTCATCAGAAGGGCCATCTGAGAAAGAATTGCCCTATGCTATCAAGAGCAGTTTCAGTCAGTAGTGTGGGGCCTCATAAAGGATCCTCTCCAGGAAGTGCCACCAGGGGAAGAGGTACAGGACAAGCAAGTGGATCAAAGGAAGGAGGAAGAGTGTTTGCAATGACGCTGCAAGATGCCCATGCTACACCTGAAGTGGTTACAGGTAAACTCTCTATTGCGAACAAAGATTTATATGCACTCATTGATCCTGGATCTACGCATTCATTTGTGGCATTAGATATTGTTTCATATTTGGGTAGACCATGTTCATTCCTCAATTGTGCCTTATATATTTCTACCCCAATGGAAAGTGTAATTCTAGTTGAGCATGTTTATAAAGATTGTGTCTTACAAATGGGTGAGCGAGATTTCTATGTCGATTTGTTACCATTGGCCATTCGGGATTTTGATATTATATTGGGGATGGATTGGTTATCATCGTATCATGCTTCCATTGATTGTTTTCGAAAAGAAGTTACATTTCATCTGCCTGGTGAACCCGAGTTCCAATTTATAGGAGAAAGGAATGTTGTCCCTAATTGTCTTATCTCAGCAATAAAGAGCAGAAAGTTATTGAGTAAGGGTTGTACAGGGTATTTAGCGTATGTGGTTGATGTTAGTAAGGAAGCACTTAAAGTTGAAGATATACCAGTGGTTAGAGAGTTTTCTGATGTCTTCCCAGAAGAATTGCCAGGATTGCCACCCGATAGGGAAGTAGAGTTTTCTATTGAATTAGTTCCAGGTACTGGTCCAATTTCTCTTGCTCCATATAGAATGGCACCAACGGAGTTGAAAGAATTAAAAGTGCAATTACAAGATCTGATAAGTAGAGGTTTCATTCGGCCTAGTGTTTCACCATGGGGAGCACCCGTGTTATTTGTGAAAAAGAAAGATGGAACAATGCGATTATGTATTGATTATCGGCAATTGAATAAGGTGACCATTAGAAACAAGTACCCTCTACCTCGTATCGATGATTTGTTTGACCAATTACAGGGGGCCATTATATTTTCGAAGATTGATTTGAGATCGGGTTACCACCAACTGAAAGTGAAGGATTGTGATATTTCCAAAACAGCTTTTCGGACTCGATATGGGCACTATGAGTTTTTGGTGATGCCTTTTGGATTGACTAATGCTCCGGCAATTTTTATGGATTTGATGAACCGGGTATTCCACCCTTTCATTGATTCATTTGTGATAGTATTCATAGACGATGTGTTGGTTTACTCGCGTAGCATGGAGGAACATGAGAAGCATTTGAGACTCGTATTGCAGATTTTGAGAGAGAAGAAATTATTTGCTAAATTCAGCAAGTGTGAGTTTTGGTTGAATGAAATTGTGTTTTTAGGGCACGTTGTCTCAGGAGATGGGATATATGTTGATCCAAGGAAGGTGGAAGCAATTGTTGAATGGGAGAGTCCTAAGAATGTGACAGAAATTAGGAGTTTCCTAGGATTGGCAGGTTACTATCGCAGATTCATTAAGGGATTTTCAGCAATAGCATTACCATTGACAAAGTTGACCCGTAAAGAAGTGAAATTTGTGTGGGATGAAGAATGCGAAAGGAGTTTTAAAGAATTAAAGAAGCGGTTGGTTTCAGCCCCTATACTTGCTATTCCATGTGGGAATGAGTCTTTTGTGATCTATACAGACGCTTCATTTCAGGGGTTAGGATGTGTTCTTATGCAGAATGGGAAGGTAATAGCATATGCTTCCAGACAATTAAAGACGCATGAACGAAACTATCCTACACACGATCTGGAGCTAGCAGCCATTGTTTTTGCTTTAAAGTTGTGGAGACATTACTTGTATGGAGAAACTTGTGAGATATTTACAGATCATCAAAGTTTGAAATACTTGTTTACACAGAAAGAACTGAATTTGAGACAGAGGCGTTGGATAGAGCTGATTAAAGACTATGACTGTACCATTCATCATCACCCTGGAAAGGCCAATGTAGTAGCAGATGCTTTGAGTCAAAAATCATCAGGGATTCTCGGTTGCATACGGTGTGCTCGTGTTGGAAATATTCTTGACTTGGCATTGATGGGGATTGAATTGAAGTTTTCAAAAAGTGGAGGATTATTAGCACATGTCACAGTGAGACCTTTATTGGCCGAACGCATACGAAATTTGCAGACCAGTGATCCATTCCTTGAGAAGAAGAAACAAGATGTCCTGGATGGTAAAGAGAGTGACTTTGAAATTAAGAATGATGAATCGTTGTGTTATAAAAATAGGATTTGTGTACCTAATGATCCACCCTTAAAGAAAGATATATTAGAAGAGGCACATAGTTCTATTTACTCTATGCATCCGGGAGGTACCAAAATGTACAGAGATTTGAAAGAATATTACTGGTGGAATAATATGAAACGTGAGATTGCAGAGTTCGTAGCTAAATGTTTAGTATGCCAGCAAGTGAAAGCAGAGCATCAGAAGCCGGCAGGATTATTGCAGTCTTTGCCTATTCCGGAATGGAAGTGGGAGCATATAACGATGGACTTTGTTACAGGATTACCCCGGTCACCAAAGGGTCATGATTCTATTTGGGTGATTGTAGATCGATTGACGAAGTCAGCCCATTTTCTTCCAGTTAAGACCACCTACACTGTTGACAAGTATGCACGAATGTACGTTGATGAGATTATCCGTTTACATGGGGCACCAGTGTCAATTGTATCAGATAGAGATCCAACATTCACTTCTAAGTTTTGGCCTCGTCTCCAGAATGCCATGGGCACAAGTTTGAAGTTCAGCACTGCGTTTCATCCACAAACTGATGGGCAATCTGAAAGGACGATTCAAATCTTAGAAGACATGTTACGGGCTTGTGTATTTGACTTCAAAGGTAGTTGGGATGATCATTTGCCATTGATGGAATTTTCGTATAATAATAGTTATCAGTCCACCATTGGTATGGCTCCTTATGAAGCTTTATATGGGAGGAGATGTAGGACGCCTTTGTGTTGGGATGAAGTAGGTGAAAGAAAAATTTTGGGTCCGGAATTGATAGATATGACAACTGAAAAGATCAAAATGATTCGGGAACGGATAAAGATAGCGCAAAGCAGGCAGAAATTTTATGCAGATAAGAGGAAGCATCCATTGGAATTTCAGAAGGGAGATTTTGTATTCCTGCGTATTTCACCGTGGAAAGGCGTTATGAGATTTGGCAAAAAGGGGAAACTAAGTCCAAGATACATTGGACCATATGAAGTGTTGGAAAGAATTGGGCCCCTGGCTTATAGATTAGCATTACCTCCAGATTTATCCCGTTTACATGATGTGTTCCATGTATCGATGCTTCGTAAGTATTTGGCGGATCCATCTCATCAGTTGAAAACTCAACCAATTGAACTGAAGGAAGACTTGTCGTACATCGAGGAACCATTGGAAATTATTGATCGTAAGGAGCAGGTGTTGAGGAATAAAGTTATTCACTTAGTTAAAGTTATGTGGATGAGCCATGGAGTTAAAGAAGCAACTTGGGAAACGGAGGATAGCATGAAGAAACAGTATCCCCATTTGTTTGGTAAGTGACCTTTATATTAAATTTCGGGGACGAAATTTTCTAAGGGGGGGAGGTTGTGACAACCCGAATATAATTATGATAAATTATATTTAAATCATGCTTATATTATGTGATATGAATAATGTGATATTAGTATATCTAATGTTAAGTGAATATGTTTATTCTAATCCTACTGTCATAAATCATGAAATGTCGAGTTATGTACGAACACAAGATTTGGTTATTTTCGATAGAAATGTCCCTGTTTAAGACTAGTTTTGACCTTTATAACATTATAAATGACTTGAGGTGAAAACTACATAGTTGTAGACATGTGAGTTAGGATCGCAACACAACAAACGGTGCATCAAATGGATGCTCGAGGAAGAAGTTAGGTCGAAATTACGAGAAGGGGCAAATATGTCAATTCCCTTAAGTGGTATTTTGTCTTTTATTAAACCAAATGTTTTAAATTGATTGGTTGGCTTGGGAGGCAGCCTTGGCCGACTTAAAACCCTCCCTCTAACATATTTCTTCAGCAAAAACCAGCCATGAAAGGGTTTTGAGCTTAAGGAAAGAGAAGGTAGAAGTTTAGGAAGAAAAGTGAGGAGAAAAAGTGTAGAAAAATCCGTGGAAATTACGTAAAAAGCCCTGAAGGTAATCCTAATAGAAATTCTTGTTATTTATCTTATATTACTGATTTATATGATATAAATCATCATAGGTTTACGAAAGTTTCAGCCCTTTATATGTATGTATGGTTAGATGTAAGTTTATGTTAAGTTGAATGTAGAAACCCTTAAAATTGCTTTGTATTGAAACCCCTTGTATTCAAACTTGCATATCTCTTTGTGTGATTACTGGAATTGAGAAATTCCAATTGGATATGAAAGTAGACTCATATATTCATATCATATCTGAAAATTATAATTTATCTCCTTGTGGTTAGGCCGTAATAATGATTTCAAGTTGGTACATAGTTGCTGTTTGTATACTTGATTTCGGTATGCCTTGAGTTTGGTCCAGATTTTGAGATAGCAAATGAAGTACAAATATTATGAAACTTTAATTCTGTACTATTCAGTATGTCTACTGAAAGTGTGTTGAAAATCATGGAAAGTTATGCTGTAGAAAAATTATGAAAATTCTGGGAATTCGAAGGAACAATAGAGGAGCTTGTAGGGCAGATTTCTGGTGTTGTAGAGAAATGGTCATAACTTGCCCTAGGAAGCTTTAAAAATTACACCGTCACTTGTACTGGATAATATATTCATATATGTTTTCATATTGATGAGGTTGGACCCCTGTATTTGTACAATTTAGGAATATAGGATGGTTAAGTATGCAAGACCATAATTTCAGGCCATACTTGGTACCCTTTGAATGAATGTTTGTATTTCGTCCTTACAAAGGGTACTTTGAGTACATGTTTCATGTTTATATACATTGAGGAGTATAATTTCATGTTTATTTGACTTTGGTTATAAATTCCCCATAAGGTATATCCTACGGTTGAATGTCCGTAACTTTATCAACATATATACCATTGTTTTGTCTTTACCTATGTTTTATGGAATGTGACTTAATTGGAATTATATTGTTGATGTATAGTCATGGAAAGTTACATAATTATGTTTGAATAATATTTATGATTGAGGTTCAGTACTGATCTAGTTGGATTGATAGGTGTAAGGTCTAATCAACCCAGTTCAGCTCCACCAGAAGGAAACCTGAATACGTAGTTGCTAACCAAGGTGAGTGTACTCACTGGAAAGAGATATTTGTATTGTGTTGTTGGTGTGATCATAATGTTATGCATATAAAATTGTTCATTTCGGTTTACCGAAATGAGGGGTTACTCCTCGACCAGGAATGGGGGAGATTTGTCTATTAATGACAAGGGGTTACTCCTCGACCAGGAATGGGGGAGAATTGTCTATTTAGACAGGATATGTGAACCATGATTCGGAAAATTTGGTCATTCATTATGAATGAGCCGGATAAGTTAATACATAAGTATATGAACATAATTTATTGCATTTAAATTCATGCAGTAGTTTAGTAGTGATGCATTCACTGGGCTATTTTTGCTCATGGTTCCTATGTCCACATTTTTCAGGTAATACGATGTCACTGCCAAATCTAGGAAGTCGGGTTGGGTTAGCCAGGAATGGGAGAAACAAGGATTTTGTTTAAATGTAAACGATGTAATTAAGTTATCTTATCATTCAAGAAAGTTTTTATGGACATGATTACTATGATGTTGTAAAAAGGTTTTCAGTTATATGGATTTACAATGGTGACTCTGAAATTAAAACTCTTGTTTATGGTTTGGTTAAATTAATTATGGTTTGACTCACTTTGACTTTCAGACTTAATTATAAGTAACTGGGTTGGGGTGTGTCATCAACGGTACAGTCCAGCACCGCCCACAGGGAGCAGTCTTCCCTTTGTATCCATCAATCAGCCTTCTTCTTCAACAGTAGAGCCTTTGCTCCACAAATCAGTAGTAAAGATGAACTCTACAAGGGTTCTTTAACATGAAAGTGTTCTTCTTGATTTGGTAAAGTGATCTCTAAATTTTCAATCGGGTTTAGCTGAAAATTGGTAGATTTTGATCACAAATGAAACTGTAAAAGGGTGTGAAAAAGCTCGTAAAAGAGTTCTTTGAGACTTTAATCCCGCATCTCTTTTTATAAGTAAGTTTGTTATAAAAGGATAAACATTAGAGATTTGGATTAGATTTAATTAAAAAATAAAATCTCACGCGCTCGTTCGAACGAGCAATTACCTCGTTCGAACGACATACCCTTTTTTATTTGATCAGGCTTCAAACGACAATTCAAATGACATTCCAGTTCTTCACTTAAAATCATTTTCTTTGATTGTGGGAACCCTCGTTCTAACGACATACCCTATCTCGTTTGAACGACTTCCAACGAGTCTTCGAACTACATTCCAAAACTGCCCAAAGGTGTCTTCCCAAATTTCGTTTGAACGTTTGAAATCTCGTTCTAATGACATAGCATAACTCGCTCGAACAACAAGCAAAACTCATTCTAATAAGTCATCGAAAATTTCAAAATTTTCTTTTTCAAATAACATTTTGAAATGCAAACTCTTAAAAGATATAATCCCCTTGAAAAGTAACCAAACTACCATAACTCTTTTGAATAGGGTTGAGACAAACGATTCTTAAATCTTCTAAAAGTCTTCAACTTTGTCTTCGAATACGTAGAAGCAGTCATGATGGTACAGTGTATGTGTAATGGGATAAGCCAAAATAAAAAATAAAGTGAGCAATGATCTTACAATACACGTGCAACAAAAGAAGATATGAAGATATTCTCCTCCATATGTCATAACTAACTTATCCTCTCACGTAATTTGTAAAGCGTGATCTCACCTGACTTATAAAGGTGAGACATGTGTCCTTTTTCTCTCACTCTTAGTAACCTTATAATAGCATCCCTTTAGCCTTAATGGAGGGATGCAATATTAATATATTGTTCTGGTGTCAAATTGTAGAGAAAGAAAGAGAGCTTGTATTCGATCGTATTTCCGTGGAGATTATTAACTAGTGGAATAAAGATCACATCACCTGTAGACATGGGCACCTAATTGGGACAAATTACATAAATTCAGGTTTCCCTATTTTCTCTCTACTTCATTTATGTTCTTGTCATTTAGTAGTTTATCGCTTAACTGATTAGATTGCTAGTTAATTGATATAATTTAGCTAAGAACAACTTAATACCAAATTCTAGCAACAACAGCCATCTTCAAGGTACTAACCTTTTCCTCAAACTTTTCAATATCAAGGAGGTTTAAGGAGCAACTGTATCCTTGATGGTAGTGAACGTTGTGAATTTGCGTCCAATGGGAGACCTATTATCTAAGTCAGTGTCATTATCGCTAAGAGTGGCCTTCATAAACCTTTTCTAATTACCTCTTAATTATCCTAATAGGAAACTCGCGTGCCAAATGCCCAAAACCTTGACATTCAAATCGTATCCTAGAGTCATCATCCAATTTGTCTTCTCCTTAAGACTTACGGTCACGTCTACTATAAGATTTTTTTACCTTGTTAGCCTTACTGTTCTCTCCTCCTTTCTTATTAGATGTAAAATTTTGAGGATTGTATTTGGCAAACTTCTTGGATTGCATGGTCAACAAGACAATCTCAACCTCATTCTCATAGGAATCGTCATCCAAGATCGAGGGAGAACTATTATTGCCTTCAACGTGACGCCATTCTCTTTCTTGGGTAGCGGACAATTTTCTAACTCAAAGATTTGGATAAACACTAAAATGTCCTCTACCTTCATGTTATCTATACCTCCTACGATGTTTAAGGTTGATATGTGGGGAAGGAATCTAGGTGGTAGAGACCTAAAGAGTTTCTTAACGACCTTAGAGTCCAAGATCTTCTCGCTTAAATAAAAATAAGAGTTCACAATGTCAGAGAGTTTTGCATACAACTCATCAAATATCTCATTCTCTCTTCAACAACTCAAACCGGGTGGCGAGATTTTGGATCTTCGAGACCCGAACGGTATATGTACCCTCGTAAGTGAGTTGGATAATGTCCCACGCCTCCTTAGACATAGTACATTTAGAGATCTGACGAAAGGTGACACTATAAAAAATGGCATGAAGCCCCCTATAGTTGTAGTTAGCTACCTTATGTTCATCCTCAAACCATGACTCCTCAGGTTTTGGGACAACAGTATCTGCTAGCAAGGTTATCGGACGTCTCCATCCCTTAACTACGGTTAACCACACCCTCTCCTCTGGGACTTATAAAAAAATTTACATATGCGCCTTCTAGTACGCATAATTACTACCATAAAAATAGGAGGATGTGTGACCAATTGACCCTCAATAGAAATACACCCATAAATGCATGGTAAAGTGGGTTGTGATACCAGTTTGAAAATAAATATGTGCCTAAGGGTCCAAATTCAATTAACTAATAACACGTAAAGCAAATTAAATCATTTTTAATTTGAACCAAGTCTTAATTTAACTGATTAAAATTATTTAGTCCAAACTACATGCAATTAGTGATTAATAACGAAAGAAAAATAAACCAATCACACAAGCATACAACGATTTAAAGTAGACACCCTTGCAGGAAAAACCACTATCATCCCAACCCACAAGTCCACTAGTACTAAATTTTATGATTACAAGACTTAACAAAGACATAGACACGACTTACATATATGGTAACAATAACGATAACCATCACGATGTTACTCCCTTGCGTTATGCTCCTATGCCTTTGCTCATAATAGTAATAGTCGTTCCACTCCAGGAATCAACTGCATTACCCCTACGCCTCGGCATTCATTGATCTCAGTTAGGAATAATCAATCCACACGTAATCCAATGCACTACCATCTTCAATGTGGAAGATCTCAGGGGATTCGTAAATCTAGAGTCTACTTTACTTGCATGGAGTTTGACAAGATCTCACAAACAAAAAGACACTAGTAAAACCAACTTAAAGTTTTGGAAAAACTGAGCTTCGTCAATTGGAATACGCTATTAAAGGTGTTTAAATAGTTTAACGATGGAAGAAATCCAATTAAACACACTTTCCAAGACAAAGGATCTCGTTTGAAGTAGGGAGCCCTTGTTCGAACGAGAGCTTTCAATCGAGGGGTTCTCGATCAATAAAAATTTTGGTTGAGGCCATTTTTAGAAGATAGTGTGCCCTCGTTCGAAACAAACTACGATCGAGGAATCCTCGTTTGAAGTTTACTTTTAAACGAGGTCCACTGCCTTAAAAATAGGTTCTCGTTCGAACACAATTTCGATCAAGGTTGCCCTCATTCGAACGAGATCACTTAAAATTGATCCTGGACAAAATTTTGTAAAACAACTTTTTAAAACTCTTTTTCAAACTTGTTTTCATTAAAGTCTTATCATGTTACTTCCTAGAAATAAAGTACACTACAAGGAAATACAAAAAAAATTAAAATCATTACCAAATCTCTGATATGCAATAAATCTATTCAATTCGTTTAGTAATCTCAGTCACGGTGTTTTGTCTCTTTACTCCATTTGATGTAGCATTACAACTCAATATACTTGATATAAAAATACTATGACTCAAAAGTTTGTTCCCGGAATTAAGCCAATACAAACTAAAAATCTCAACTCAACTCAACTCAACAAAGCATTTTCCCAATTATTTAGGGTCAGCTACATGAATCCTATTTTTTCATTCCATTATGACTAGCACAATATCTTCGGTTAAACCACGTGATATCATGCGCTTTTTATAATATTCCACCAATTCAATTTAGGCCTACCTCTATCCTTTGTTTTTTCCATTAATACACACTAAATCACTCTTCCTTACAGGAGCATCCATTGGTTTACTCTTGACGTTTCCAAATTATCTAGGTCAATTTTCTCTCAATTTATCTTATATAGGAGCTACTTTTATCGTTCACGAATTTGTTCACCTCTAATTTTATCCTTTCAAGTTTTATCACAAATCCATCTAGCATTTGCATCTCCACCACACTCATTTTCTGCACATTTTGTCTTTTGATTGCCTAACACTCTGTCCCATATAACATGACGGGTCTAATGGTCGTCCTATAGAACTTCCCTTTTAACTTCAAAGATATACTCCTATCACACAATACGCCGGTAGCACTTCTCCACAAACTAAAAACGTAAGGGAGTATAAAACATGTCTTTATAAAATGATATCTCTAAACCAAAATGGAATCAGAAGACGATAAGCCCAAAACCAAAATGAATCAGCCCCAAATATTTCTAGCTACATATCTAAAATAAGAACATATCCAAGATGAAACCCAAAACCAAATTGAAAAGAGAAGGTGAAAGCCCAAATTGAAACAAAACAAGATTTGCCAATGTATATAAATTGCGGAATTAAAGATCTAGAACACCAAAATCCTTGTAATACACGCCAAAGAACTTTGTGCAATAATAGAAACAGTATTTTAGACTTTAATCTTATTTTGATAATTTTAGTAGACACGGATCCCATATTTTTAAAAAATACTTATTATGGAAATTTATAGGTGCAATTTGCTAGCTTTTTTTTAGGGAAGTGACCCATAAATCCGAAATAGAGTAGTAGTGTTTAGTGTAATTTACCTATTTTAAAAAATTTTGAAAAAAAAGAGAAAGAACTGAAGACATCCACACATTGAAATGGCGTTAGAAAAAGGAAATAGGGAAACCAACAAGCAAAATTCTGAATTATCACATTTGCTTAAATACCACAAAGCTATTATTTTTTTTTTAGTCTTGTTTACTAAGTATATAATCAAATAGATCATACAGTCCTTTTTTTATTCTAGTAGGTCCTATTTGAAAACATGTGAATATTTATTACATATATAAATAAGACATATTGAGAAAAATTTGTTTTGAATGGACTAAATAGAAAATATCTTATATAAATAGGATTTATTTGTCAAGTTCCCTTAAGTTTAGAAAAACGCTTGGACTCTTCCATTTATTTATAATGACATGAAGTCTCTCTCTCTCTCACACACACGCACACACGGGATCATACTTTGCGCTTGACCTATGAATTGCGACCACTTAATTTACTATTGGTAAAAAGTTGAACCAAATTTGGAAGAAGTTTGATTTAAGAAGTACAATACATTGTTTCAACCATAAGCTACCAAATTTGTAACCCTCGCCCTTTACAGTGTGGTTTTACCTGTTTGATCTTGGGTTTCAAAAACTAGCCATTTGACGTAAAGTCCGATTTGTTGACCCTGGGTGACCCTCATACTTGATTGGTTGGAATATTAAAATAATAAATAAGAAGTTACAATGGGTTCCACAATTTTTAATGTGTCAATCAATCATGTATGAGGATCACCAAGACGCACTTTTAAAGTGGGTCAATTAAATTTGGACTCTTTTGAGGTAAATGTAGAGAATTATGTCATTAACTCGACACCACCTACCAAGTTCCTTGATACAAACTACAACGCTCCTCCACCAAGTCTTAACAAGTGTTTTGTGTGCGTGTGTGTGTGTGTGTGTGTGTGTGTGTGTGTGTGTGTGAGTGAGTGAGAGAGAGTGTCAGACCAACTTCTTTTTTTCAATCAGGAATTTATGTACGTGCATGTTTCCAAGTACTGTTATGACTGCAATGCCCTCAAAAACTAGCACGCATGAAATGAGGACATATTTGAATCCTGTAATTTTGCTAACTATTTCTTTTCCAAATCTTTATATTTTCAAATCTACAAAAGAATTTTCCTCATCAAATATTACAATAAAGAATGGGGGTTTTGGAAAAAGGTCTTTATAATGCTCAACGTATATAAAAATAGGACAATCCATATAATTTTATAAATTTAGCCCCTGTACAAAAACTTTCATGAAAAATAGTGTCGCTGGCGCGGATCAAAAAAATAAATGCTATTGTACCACGGAGACTAGATTTATAAATGCTATTGTACCACAGGAACTAGATTTATAAACTTGAAAAACATTGTCCTAAAAATCCAAATATAGGAAGGAACATGACCTTTACCTTAATTTTCTAATAAAGAATTTGTTGGAATCCCCTCAGGTAAAATGTGGTACAACATAGGAGGTTTATTGTCCGGTGTTGTTAAATATCAATGATTGTGTAATAATATAACTATTTCTGATAATTATATTTCATAATATAATACTCACTTTATATTTCAACACAATTATGCTGTTATATTTGACACATTGTGTGATAATATATTTGTATTTCAAAGTCCTTTTTGTAGTATAAAAAATGCCATATTACAAGGGAGGGACCGCAACCTAAAATAAACCCCATAAGAAGTTGGACTGCACACTAAAACTTTTAATTGCAAGGAGCTTAAGACAACAGGCCCCAGGATAAAAAAAGGATTTATCAAAATTATATACAATAAGTTAAAAAAAAAAAGATTTATCAAAAATAGATACAATGAACAGATGTCTTTACAAGTCCATACCACCCTTATGGTTGCTGTTTTGCGTGTGCGTGCGAATAAAATTAACGGTGAACTGCAGATATTTGTCCTTACCGCCTAAGCATGACTTCGCAATCGCCACCAGTTTGGAGCAGATTGCTAATATTTCACCACTTATCTGTGACCAATATAAACAGCAGGAGTTATAACCAAATGGCAGCAATTTGAAAGCAATGTCAAGCATAGAAAATACAAGAAAATATCTAAAAGATACACAACTTACTTTGAAACATGATGCAATGCAGTTGCAAGCTTCAAGCGCTATGTTTCCCCGAGCAGCCTTCACAGCCAGCATTGGTAATTAGCAAGATGGTAATAAGTTAAATAATGAAACAAAGAAAGCCATAGTTAATTACTTGGGAAGTCTCTTCTAGTATAATATCGACTATGTTCTGAAGAATAACACCAGATAATGACACAAGATGTTGCATATAGGTTGGATCGCAAAAGAATAGACGGTCATTCCCCATGACCTGAACATTTCAAGAAAAAAAAGCAACAAGAGCAATGAGATCTAACAGGATTTATATGTGTGTGACAAAGCTCCAATACATTGGCGGATGGCAAGTGGAAATACTCGCATGATAGAATTCCTTTCAACTCGATTTGAAAGTTGATTTTGATCTGATAATTGTATTCATGGCATAATAAGAGTACCTCTTCATGGGTTGCGTGGTATGGGAGCTCATTTTGAGAAAATGTTGCAGATAATGAAAGAATTGCACACAACACCCTTATCCTCATTCTTGGTGTTATCCTACCATAGAGTCAGAATTCAAATAAATACAATATCAAATGATATAGGGTTTCAACAAAGAACGTGGGATGGAAAGCTCACCATGATTTTGAATCAAGGAATAATATAATGCTATTTGGGATGTACATGATTCCTTGTTTCGGATTACCTTTAACAGGAAATAATGGCATCAGACAACATGTGGTATTAAGAGTAATCCATGGTTTCAACTTCCAATCAAACCATCACGAAGCATGTTAGATACTATATAATTACAAAAATAGAGAATTAAGGTCAAGGTCATGTTCCTTCCTATATTTAGATTTTTAGGAAAGTGGTTTTCAGGTTTATAAATCTAGTTCATGTGGTACAATAACATTTATTTGTTTAGTCCCTTTAGAGTGGGGAGTACACAAAACAAGTAATTTAATTTGTTCTAGTTACAGAGGTATTTATATTTATACCCTCAGTCATACTCATTTAAAACTCATTCTAAAAATAAACACATAACCCCACCTCCACCCCACCCCACCCTACCCTACCCACCAGAATCCTCGTCGGAATGGCGAAATCCTCGCCGGAAGTCTTGTCGGATTGTTTCACTCTCCCTTCTTCTATTTCTTACATTTTTTTGGTCCGCGCCAGCGCCACCATTGCCAGTGCCGGAGAAGAAGGTTTTTTGCCGGAAAAAATTATAGTTTTCGCCGGAAAAAATGGAGATTTTAGTGAAATAGAAAATTTATCGGTTTCGATTTTTTTGTCAAAAAATATCAAATATGGGTGTTGTTGGATAGATCTCGACGAGTAGATTTCAAATGTATAAATTTTGTGAATTTTAGATTTGTAGATTTGAAGTTATGAACTTATAAAAATTTGATGGATTTTTTTTGTATGAGTTGTCAAATGGCATATTAGTCATTTTTTATGGTGTTTTTAGTACAGGGACTAAATTTATAAAATTATGTGGAGTGTCCTATTTTTATACACTGTGAGTTAGATTGGACCTTTCCCCAAAACCCCCTTAAAAAAATATAGCAATTTGGGTTAGAGAAGAGAAGTGAAGAAAATGAGAACAAGAGGAAGTACAAAAGAGATGAGTGTTAAATAATCTAACCACCCAAGCTTGAATACGTATCATGTGTATATGATTAACATCATGGTGCAAAAGTACAACGATATCCGAAAGAGTAAAAGTACAGATCCCTTGCTAACATAACAACAATACGGGTGAATTGCAAAAAACTCCCGTAAACTATACAGTTTGTGCAAAAAAAAAAAAAGACTCGAACAATTTATAATGCAACCCCCAATATCAGTCAAAAAGTCTCCAGATGGGGTGTTTCATTACACAAGACCCTAAAATACATTTAATCAGAAGCAATAGTTATATACTAGAAGTGCCACCTTTAACTACATTAAAAGTCAACTAAACAAGGAAGTCATTCTCATTCACCTACGTCCAGTTCTTGTATGAAGGGTCCACCCCGCACATAATGAGAATGTTAGCTGAAGAAACCCATGTCACACCAATTCTTACTTACAATTTTCAAATGAAAATCTGAAGCCCTAATCCAGCAATCCATCAAAGACCATGAGGAATCATCAACGTGCCCAAACTTTTGGAGCATCTCTATTCTTTTAATGGTGAGGTATGATCAAACAAGTGTCGCACTAGCAGGAGATATATGGTCTTCAAGACATTACAGGAATGCAAGCTCAGAAGTTGGAGAGAACTTTTGGGAAGGGCCCTATCGATAGCAGATTTTGAGAAATAAGACTCACATAACCCATCCATAGGGAAGGGCCCTACGGATAGCAGAATAAAATTTCAATAGTTTAACTGTTATGTTTTCCCCAAATTATTCACATTTTAATTCAGAATAAGGCTAAGATCCCGATAGGCTTATGCTTTGTACATATGGAAGCTCTATGATGGCTTCACCTATTTTTTATTCTTAAAATAATGATTTGAGAACACGTTTTTCAGCTTGCTTGAAGTGGAAACAAGGATCCCAATAGCTAACATAGTTGAACTTCTTTGAACAGGCATACCCCCCACCCCCCTTCTTTTTTTTCTTGTTTGTTTGTGTGTTTAAGAGAGAGAGAGATACCCGGGGAGGGGGTAGACCTAGCTTGAAGTCAGAAAAATGACAACCCATGACTTTTTTAACAACAAAACATAGAAACAACGATGACCATTTGTTTTATCAACTAATTATTGCAAAATCGAAGCATCAATTATAACACATTCAAATGCATTAATCATGAACACTGTTTTTAATTGCGCGCTCTATGTTGCGCACTATTTTTTGTGGGACCCTAAATAGCGATCGTGCACTATTTTGCGCAATTGACACGCTATCTGGTTTATTTTTTTTAAACCTAAACTGTGTCGCTTTGTTGAAATAGAAAAATTAGTAATAATACCGTACCAAACCAAACAAACCCTCTGTTGTTCATTACCTTTTATATCTTACGAAACCGTAACCCAAAGAAACCCTAGAAGTCGTCGGCTCATTACGAAGTTGTCGGAGCTATTGGGGTTGGAAATCAAAGTCGCCGGAGCAACTGTTGTTGCAGATCAAAGTCGTCGGAGCTTCGAATGAGGGATTTCAGCTCTTTGACTTGCTAACTTTGCAATGGTGTTTACTTATTTACGATTGCCTCGGTGATGTCTACTTATTTTACAAACTTTAGTTGAAAAGGTTACTTATTTTACTATATTTTAGCATAAAATGTTATTTGTTTTATAATATTCAGATTATAATGTTAATTGTTTTATAAATGTCAGTTTAAAATGTTACTTCTTTGATAAAATTTCACTGTAAAGTGTTATTATTTATAATTTTCAGTACCAACTTTTACTTATTTTACAAATTTCAGTTTAAAATGATATTTGTTATATAATTGTCAGTTTAAAATGTTACTTGTTTTATAAATTTCAGTTTAAAATGTTATCATTTAAACGTTTACTTATTTTACAAATTTCAGTTTGAAATGTTATTTGTTTTATAATTTTCAGTTAGAAATGTTGTTTTTTTTAATTTTCAGTTTTAAATGTTACTTATTTTACAAATTTCAGCTTTACATGTTATCTATTTTATAATTTTCAGATTTCAAAATGGCAAACAAGAAAGATTATGCTTGACCTTACTTATTGATTTATATTGTTTATATGTTTTTCTAATTAAAAAACTGGAATGCACGAATTGCTTGCGTGACGCAACCCTGGAGCCAACACGGCACCTTGCGCGATCGGGATTTAAAACATTGATCCTTAAATACACGAAGTAGCAGCCCTTTCTTCCGTTAATAACGACAGTATAGTTCACTAGTTTTTCTTTGACCAGTGCCAGCATGGTTCACTATTAACTGAAGGGAATATTAAAGAGATGAATGCGAGATATACTAGTTTTTCTTTGACAAGTGCCAGTATGGTTCACTATTAACTGAATGGAATATTAAAGAGATGAATGCGAGATATACTAGTTTTTCCTTGACAAGTGCCAGTATGGTTCACTAGTAACTGAATAGAATATTAAAAAGATGAATACTAAGAGAAATTGATCACATTAAGAAATTTTTTCAGGACCTGGAACCATAACCAAGAGGCTGCATAACTTTCGTATTAACGAAATAATCCCATCAAAATCATTGGGAATCCGCAACCCTACAAAACAGCTAAGCTTATTCAGATTCATTTTACATTTGAGAATTACTGCAGCATGTGCTAGAAGATCAGTAAACAAAAACAAGGAATATTGGTAAAATTTCAAATGTTGCCTCCATTTGGTTCATTAACCAAGCAAGGTATATATAAAGAAGAGAGAGAGAGAGAAACGGATAGGGGATAGTAATGAATTCTCAACAAATGATGCACAAAAGAGAAATTATGTGAATTCTCAATTCATCTGTTGCCTCCATTTGGCTCATTCTCAACAAATGATGTAGGATTGGAAGTTACGTAAAACATTTAACCAAGAGAAGCAAGCATATACTGATGTATATGCGAGGTACCGAGGGCTTAATTGTATAATGTTTCTTTTTATATTTTATTTGTGTTTCCTTAGGTAGAGGGTAATATTTCATTGGAATATTCTTAAAGTGCCCTCTTTAGTTGTGTTACCTTTTTAGGGTTATCTTCGCTAGTAAGATAATTTGGCCTATAAACCAGGACTTTGGCCAACCCCTGTAATCACATTACATTTAGAGATGAATAAATGAGGAAACCCCTATTTTCTGGAAATATGTTGTCTTTTTCTCTCTGCACTTACATCAGATACAAGTACTTTCCTCCATTAAATCTCTCTACACCCTTACATACGTATGGATGATAATGAACTCTTTCTCCTCTTTAGATCTATTGGTTGAACATTTTTTTCCTTCTCTCTCCTCTCTTTTTGTGGAGAAAATTAACAAAATGCAGGGAATATCATCGAAAGAATGAAAGAAATAATTATAGCAATCCCAAATACGTAATAACCATCTTTGTTTTGAATTACGGACTTCTGGTCTGTCCGTTGTACTTCTAATGTGAATGAACAAATTTACTCATTTCAATATTACTATATCATCATTTTTTGTATCTTACTGAATTAACATGCCATATATTCTGTTTTATTTCTACTTATTTTTCTTGACCGAAAACACATAATTGATTGCAAAGTAAAGAAAATCATGGGGGAAAATGGTGGACTAGGAATCCACAGTAAGAACATGAAAGGAGAAAACAATGGAAGTAGAAGAAAAGAAGGATATAGGCAAAGGAAACAGACAGCTGTGACTGCCTCCCAGAAAAAGGCCGACACAGCTACATTTCTCTTTTCATGTTCTAAGTCTTAATAATTTTGATTCCAGTGCATCATGTAGAAAACATACACAAGGAAATTTCATTGGTCATCGTTATCCTTCAGTATCAAATGAGAAAAATTAATGACTCCAAAAATCGTAGCTACGGGTTGAATTTTTGCAATGTTTAAATTTGTTTATATAACATTCATCTTCAAAATTGCACGTTTTAGGATTACAAGAAACGGTTATTCAATTTCTTAGTATGATCTTTGAAATGTATATTTCTCCATTATCAGTTAAAATCAAAATTTATGGAGAAGAAAATGGAATTCATATATTTCCAAAATAATGTCTGAAAACATCCTCCAATGATTAATCTTCATCAATAACAAAATCTTCCAACAAAAAAACATAAAAAAAGGGGGGAAAAAAGTAGAAATTACTTTTAAATTTGTATACACGTTAGCAGATTCATAAATAGCAAAAATTCTTTTGGTATACAAGATAACTACTTGATTTTGATGCAACTATAATGTCACAAGTGTTATATTTGAAGTACTTATGAACTCACCATCCATCAAGTCAAAATTTTCTAGACAGCTGATTGCTGAATCTACAAGCCCATCTGAATGAGAAATTAAGCCAAACGACAAGGCAACCTGATATATTGGAATAAAACAGTAAGAATGGATGTGTATGTAGATATATTGCAACATAACTGGATAAACAAATCACAATCTATTACCTCTGCAGTTTCAAGATACAGGTTTAACTGCATAGAGTGAGCTGGAATGGAAGGTATTGTAACTTCACTAAATGCTATGCAAGATTTGATAAAACTGAGATGATTATTTCCATCTCTCATTGCTTTAAGAGCTAAACGACTGCTGGAATGGACAAGAGTTTCCTGAAAGTGGAATGCAATTATCAAATGTTGCCTTGTGCGAGACATATTAACGATTAGTTGCTAAGAAATTCAAATGAAAATAAAACTCTAGGAATAGTCCTAGATTCCATTTGGCATCACAAATAGGTGTTGTATTACAACACAAAATCTACATGAAAATTAAATTTCTCTAAACCTGACACCTATTAAACCGAAAGTATTACATATCAATATATAGACTTCTAAACAATACTAACTCTTAGAGATTGAAGACTTCCATTACTGAAATTTATATAACCCAACTATAAAACATATCATATGACCCACAACATTACTAGACCCTATTACAAAACTATGGGCCACTAGTTAATCCATCTAGATGAAATATTGATATACCAAATTAATTTGAAACACGTGAGATTTACATTAATAAAAAAAATAGATTAATAAAAAGGCACCCTAAATTAGTAGACTCGTCACTCGTGTCATTCATCATATGCTAAGTCAAAGCTTGGGCCATGGAAGCATTTCCATGTCTTAGCGTTCACTTAAAGGATTAAGGACAGGTGTTTTGCTTGATTAAAGGGAACCGGATATTTGAACGGAAAATTAGGGGGAAAAAAAGGAGTCCTTTCCCTCATCTCTACTTACTTTCAGGAGGAAATAGTTTGGTGGGCCCATAAGATAAGATTCCCACCTCACTTCCTTTCCCTTCTCACTTCCTTCTTACGAAACCATGCAATCCATTTGCATCCTCTTCCCTAAGCTTGTCCTTTCCATTAACTAGACCATAAAAGCTGACTTGATATGTGGTAGCAATTACTCAGCTAACATATGAAATATATAATACATAACACATATCTACACATTGTCTTCGGAATCTGCGTCTCAAACAAGAGCAACTTCTAGTTGTAGCTTTATATTGAAGAGAACATAACCACCATATTTTTTGTTGACCGGAAACAAAAATAATTTCATTTATGAGAATAAAGGACCATAGCAGGAGGACCAACATATATACGCAACAAGGAGAAAATGCGCAAAATATAGAAACATGATAATATAAAAGTAGCAACAATTGGGAAGACGCATCTCGCACTTGAAGAATCAATACTCAGAACGCCTGCATATTCATCAGCAATAAGGAGATTTAGCACCACAACTTGCCCAACCATGTCTCCCCTTTAAAAAAATAAATAAATAAATAAAGGGTTCGAATTTTTTAATGAAATTTGGGGGAGAAGATCTCCACAAAATATTTAATAATTTATTTATCTCCTCCCCCCACCCACCCCAACCCCCAAACCCCCAAACCCAACCAAAAAAAATAAATCCCAAACAGAAGGGAGGTCTGTAAATTAAGAAAGCACCACACTGTGAATCCATAATGTTATGCATACCCAAGTACACTCATTTTCATCAATGCTGTGTGGGTGTGTACTGCTTTATCGCTGCTAAACTATTGATGTTAGAGATGCATTGAATTGTTCTAAATGTTAATTTCATTCAAATTCTTTGTTGCTTGGTAAAAAATATTTCTCATTGGTTTTAACTGCCTTGAATTGATGTACTCCAATTCAACTCAACAAAGCCTTGTCCCAACTACTTGCTAAGTGCTACGTGCTACGTTAATCATCTTTTTTCATTCTGCTTTGTATAGTGCGTAATATCTTATCAAACTACAATTGCATGCAACAATCTATATTACCATCATTTAATTTATGAACCACATTATAAACAAGTACAAGGTTTAGTAAAACTGTTAAAGTAGTTCATAAAACTATTGACACTATAACAGTGAAGATCAATTCTACCATATATGATAAATAATGAAAACTTTTCTTGCATATTTTGAAAAAAGAAAAAGAAGAAACCTTAAGTTCATTCATGCTAGCAAAAGCTCCACGGCATGCGACCAGAAATGTCAAATGATGTTCCAGCTCTTGCCCATGGTCAACCTAACAGTAATGAGCAGCTAGAGATATCACTCAATTAAACTTACTGCCACATAATAGTTGCCCTCTTAAAATTTACTATTCTAGGGGGAAAATGTGAGCAATCACAGGTAGGTTACCATAACAACAAAACGAGAAATAAGACGTGCTGGCTGTTGATTATCATCATTTCTAATGTTTGAGATTTCTATACCATCATGCAGAGCCTGAGCAACTTCAAAAAGCAGCTGTATTGTTGTAGGATCACAAATGCAACCATTCCTGCTCATGATAAAGGATTATATAACCACTTTAGTATATCCAAGACAAGACAAGGCAGTATTAGTTTCTTACTTTAATTATCTACTTATCTGTTTGATGGATAAAATTGGGCTCAGCTAAAGAGAATGCAGAGTATATACAAAATAGAACTATCTATATCCAAAACTCTACAATTAGCTAAAAAAAAAGGAGGGGAAATCCCTCATTCAACACGTCCTCCGCTCCCCCTTTTCCCTCGTCAGCTCTCACAATGAAACAAGAGTGGCAATTTTTGACCCGATAACCCGTTTACGGTAATAACCCGAACATGACCCGATTAGCTTGTATAGATTTAAGAGTACCCAAAACTTATACTTAAATAAAAATCAACGCGACCCGAAAATGACACGACTAACCCGAATTGCCACCAAAGACAACAACTGGTGGTTTCCTTTATTATTAAACTTATAAGAGCTGTTCATGCTTTTGTCAATGATATTTTGTAAACTAAATAGTGTAATATATTAATCAGCCATAACATGTTCAACACACGTCATGAATCATCTATACGTTTTATGAAGCAGATCAGTAGTTGTGATGTCAGATAAGGCATGTGACACCCCGCCTATTAAAATAACGGGTGGTCAGCCCTCTACTCAAATAAAATAGGAATCTCAGTTGGCTCATTCTTAGCATCACCGTCGAAAATCCAATTAATTACTAATAACCTATTAACCCCAGTGTCAAATTTTAAAACTTATTAAATTGTCATAATAAAATCTCATTCACCACAAACCGTTCGAATTAACTACACATTCACCATGAACCACGAATAATAATTGAATACTACAATAAATATAATAATCCATATGACAGAATAAACACTCGGTACAAATCCAATACAACTAAAATAAAATAAAGACTGAATAAGTAAATGTCTGATACTGGGCTTCATGCCCGAATGACAACTGAATGGAATCCTATCTAGAACTCAAAGATAGATGCAGCTAATAACATCCCTGCAAGCATCCATAGCGGCTCTAGCACCGTCTGACTGGAAGGAATAATCATGCTCGGCGTCCCTGTGGCTGCGCACCTAAAAGTTTTGAAAATATTTTGATACGGGTCAGAGCCCAAAACCTTTTGAAAATATTTTATAAGTGTTTAAAAATGCAATGATAAATATGTAATGTAATCTTTCATATTTAAACTGGTGACGCACTCACATGAGATCATCCTCACCCCTCATCTATAGCGCGCACCTAATGCATGTATTTTAAAATGCCATAGTTATGTTACCCTGCCTAACTAGTACCAACGTTTACCTTAGCCCCACATGCTAACCTTCTAGCCAAGTTGTGTCACATATATTTATTCTATGCTTTAATTTTTATTTAGCTACACATGCTAAATCATTTTAGTTCTCATCATTATCAGATACCAATAACTTCACGCCAGTTATTAATTTAATATTCACACATTTATTCTATTCACCCGTATATATTTATCACACTTATATACGTATACTTATATCACATCTCATGCACGTACATATATAGCGCTCGCTATATACGTATAACCG
Source organism: Sambucus nigra (assembly GCA_949130495.1). NCBI lineage: Eukaryota > Viridiplantae > Streptophyta > Magnoliopsida > Dipsacales > Adoxaceae > Sambucus > Sambucus nigra. The sequence goes on from OX422213.1 coordinate 296,441,524, forward strand.
CAATCCCCAAAGCATTACCTTGGGGATGCATTCTCTAGTAGGCTATCAGGCTCCACGGACATCACGTACCACACCCGGGCCACCGGGTCGGAATCTCGCCACCGAATCCAAATCGTAAACGTAAAACCGGAGGCGATCATAGTCATACATCCGTGGGTCATAACCATACCACATTACCCCACTAGACTCTAAACTCACATTCAGTGGTCGTGCGACAGACCTATGACCTGGGGAACCGATGCTCAACGCCAGGGTAGACCGCCCACTACGCGCAACCTCCATCGATAGCATCCTTCACAAATATGTTTATGATTCTAGACACTAAGCCATCTCAATCCAGCCCGTATCCCAATTCCATCTGAATTTCCCAATCGAATTCATTAATATATTTTCGAGTGTCGTTCATCCTAAACACTCCTAATTCCATACCCCGGTTTTATTCCTGACTAATCCCGAGGCAATGTCATATCCCATAAAATCTCAGAAGTCCTAAACATCACCTATGGACTTTCCAAAATAACCCGGATCCCAACCGATTAACCTAACCATTAAAATAACAAGCCTGGGCCAAACAGGTGTCCCGAACCGGTTCGCCCCTGGTTCTGCCCAAGGCGGACCTACTATGTTTTAGGCGGGGTTTTCATCATCTTCCTCACCCCATATGAGTTCCATTCTTGATCCATACACAGAATATTATCCCCCTAACATTCCTAATCATCAATATACATATTTTTACATATCAATTGATCCAATAACCATCTAAAACATAGGATCCAACATCAATTTTTCCAGAATTAATTTACATCTTAATTCTAATCAAGTCTCCAATTTTATCATTCAAGAACACATCTTTATAACGTGATTAAATCTCAGATTTCTCTCAAGAGTTCACCTTTTATATATGAATCAAACTCAGATTTCATAAGAGATAATAATCAATTTAAGTTCTATGGATTCATACCAAAAAATCTCATTTTATCACGTGAATCCCACCTAAAAATTATATTTGTTTCCCCAATTATGATATGAACTAAAACATGCATAAAATATCAAAAAAAGTTTAAACACTTGCCTTATATAATCATAGAGTCTGAATCCTTTCTTTGAAGATCTTTTTGCACAAAATCCTAGCCCAGAATTGTCCTCCCTTTCCTTCCCAGATTGCTTTTCTTGATCTTTCTTGGCTCTCCCTTTCTCTTTTCTCTCCCCTCTTCACTTTTTGGACTCTTGAAATGATGATATGGTTTCCCCCTGCCATCCACCTTCCCTTCTTATAATCTTAATCCCGAAAATAGAATATGACCTAAGTGTAAAATGACCCGTATGCCCGCGTGTCCCAACCAGTCTAAAAAGCCCCCAGAACCCGTTTATTACCACCGGGTACTTAATTTTGACTATTTCGATCCCTCCCGGATCATCTGTGCACTCGAAATCACCATCCGGGTCATCTAACATCAATTTCCCATCTCATTCCCAACACAACCTCACACGTGCGTCCCGAATGAGTTACCGTCAACTCGTCGATTTACTCACGACGTAAAGTAAAATAACACGTTTTCATTTACTTATGACACAAGTAAATATAATAACACATAAGTATTAATCAAATATCCGCTAATTAACATTTATTCAATTCACTTTATTTTCTCAAATTAATTAAATTACGAGCACCCGTGTAATTTAAAATATTTCCAAAAATACGAGGTGTTACATACTTCCCCCCTTACAAAGGAATTTCGTCCCCGAAATTCGGATATACCTGGTACCAAGAACTTCGGATACTTACCGCACAACATCCTCACGTACACAAAATCAACTCATGGCAATATTGTGGTTCCCCCACTATACACTCGCTAACGGTACCATCTTGACTGAAGGCCTACTCACTGCAGCCCAAAACTAGCGACAAGTCTGTTCAATTCATTTTGTAACGATATATTACATCATTCTTAAGGTTTCTTCTTGATGACGACACACAAAACACATTGTGAACCCACTAAAAATGCTTCAATAAGACGAGCCTATACACCACTGGCTCTATCATCTCAATACTGAGGAAAGGCCCCACTTCCCTAGGTGCCCACTTCCCTTCTTGCCAAACCACATAACTCCCTTAATAGGAAACACCCGCAATCATAGTTGTCAAATCGCGAATCGTACCGTGAATCGTTTAGCCCCCGAATCGCAAATCATGAATTGAATCGTGAATCGAATCGATCGAATCGTAACCAAATGATAATAATGTAATAAAACATACGTAAATGGATTTAACACTATAGAATAGGTAATTAAGCATGATATGACAAAAAAATTAATTGTAGCACGTGATAATATACCAAAATATATCACAAAAATCAAACGTAGCACATGTTCTCATTCATTTTAAGCATAAAAATGTAAAAAACAAAAATAATTCATAAAAAGTCATCATCAATGATCATTCTTCTTCATTCGTCGTGCAAAATGTCGTTTCATTCGGAAAACTCCTCCCCATTTTATTGCTCCATAATAATTACATTTCAATTGCTATTTATTGTTCTCATTCACCTTGGTACAACGAGCCCAAGTTGGATCCGTTTCTTTCTTGCCCTTTGACTTTACCATCTTGATTTCCGAAGATCAAACAACCTACAAATCAATATCAATTTATTTAATACACAACGCATGTGTTTTATAACAAAAACGCATCGTTTTATTAAAAAAATAGCAAATGAACTTCTCCAAATACATTAAATACAGCTAAAAAAAATTACGTCTTTATAAAAAAAAACGCATGGTTTTATATCAAAAAAAAAGCAAAAGAATTTAGGCAAATACAGCAAAAAAAAAACATAACCGCTTGTTTTTATTTAAAAAAACTAATGGTTTGTAACCAAAAACAAAACAGCAAAAGAACTTTAAATACATTATAAATACATAAAGGAAAAAAACTCATGTTTGTATTAAAAAAAAAGCATGGCTTTATAACAAAAAAAAATACAGGAAAAAAAATAAAATGAATGTTTTTATAACACAAAAGCATAAACGCATAATTTTAAAAAAACGAGTTTTATAACCCCCCCCAAAAAACATCAAAAGAAAACAAAAAAGACAACCGTATGGAGCAAAACATACCTTCAGTTTTTTTTTGGCCTTCGGTTTGTAAAAACAACAAGAACCGTATGGAGCAAAACAACCAAACTTGAAAACGACTTGTAAAAACGTCAAGAACCGCCTTCGGTTTGCAACAAAACAACAAGAATCCTAATCCAAAGCCTTCGATTTGCTACGGTTTACTAATATAGCAGCAAAATATCAAGAACCGACTTCATTTTGCAGCAAAACAACAAGAACGGCCTTCAATTTGCTACCGTTTGTAAAAACGGCCTTGGATTAGGGTTGGGTTGGGTACAGTTTGTAAAAACGGCTTGAAAAGGGTTGGGTTGGCTTCATTTGGTACTGGTTACAAGCTAAGTGCGGGTTTTTTTGTTTGGGGTTAAAAAAAAATAAACGTGTAACGTAAAACTTCATAGATTGCGAATCGTTTTCGCACCCGATTCCCGATTCCAACTCGAATCGGATGATTCTCACCCGAATCAAATGATTCTTTAGACATTTCCGATTCTCTTCCTGATTCGAATCATTTTACCTCCAAATCAAATCGGGCGATTCCACTCGCGAATCGGAAAATTTTGACAACTATGCCCCCAATAACACCTGACCCCTCACGTCAAACTTCAAAAACTTCGATTCGCGACGACGTTCCTGAACTACATGAAATAATTTCTGATTAACTCAATCCTTGCCGACAATCTTTTAATCATGTCCGGTCCGAGAAGCTTATTATTCCCCATGCATCCGCGAGGTACTGCTCCAGGGATTGCGGTTATACATATATAGCGAGCGATAGGAGATGTGATATAAGTATACGTATATAAGTGTGATAAATATATACGGGTGAATAGAATAAATGTGTGAATATTAAATTAATAACTGGCGTGAAGTTATTGGTATCTAATAATGATGAGAACTAAAATGATTTAGTGTATGTGTAGCTAAATAAAAATTAAAGTAAAAAATAAATACATGTGACGCAGCTTGGCTAGAAGGTTAGTGTATGCGGCTAAGGTAAAAGTTGGTACTAGTTAGGCAGGGTAGCATAACTAGGGCGTTTAAAATACATGTGTTAGGTTCTAACTATAGATGAGGGGTGAGGATGATATCATGTGAGTGCGTCACCAATTTAAATATGAAAGATAGCATTGTATATCGATCAATGTATTTTTAAACACTTGCAAAATATTTTCAAAAAGTTTTGGGCTCTGATCCGTATCAAAATATTTTCAAAATTATGGGTGCCCAACCACAGAGACGCCGGGCATAATTATTCCTTCCAGTCAGACGGTGTTGTAGCAGTTGTGGATGCTTGCAGGGATCTTATTAGCCGCATCTATCTTTGAGTTCTAGATAGGATTCTATTCAGTTGTTATTCCGGCATGTCGCCCAGTATCAGACATTTACTTATTCAGTTTTTATTCTATTTTAGTTGTATTGAATTTGTACCGAATGTCTATTCGGTCATATGGATTATTATATTTATTGCAGCATTCAGTTATTATTCGTGGTTCATGGTGAATGTGTAGTTAATTTAATTCGAAGGGTTTGTGGCGAATGGGATTTTATTATGGCAATTTAATAAGTTTTAAAATTTGACACCGGGCTTAATAGGTTATTGGTAATTAATTGGATTTTTGACGTTGATGCTAAAAATGAGTTGGCTGAAATTTCTGTTTTATTTGAGTTGAGGGCCACCCGTTATTTTAATTGCCGAGGTGTCACAAGGCCTAGACAAGTGAGTTGCCTCAGACAAGGCATGGCCTAAGTAATACTAAATCTTAGGTGGAGAGAGAAGCATTTGTATCCATAAAACTTCACATATGCACAACCACCGCTGCTAGCACATCTAAGAGGAGGAAGTGGAAAAAGCAATACATTTACACTTGTATTTTTATGAATTTTTGGACAACATGTCAGTTTTCTTGCACCTATTTAACAAAAGGAAAATAAAATATTTTGATTAACCTATAGAAATTTTTGCGGTCAAATTAATTTAGCATAATTGTTGGACTTGCCTGTAAAATAAATAAGGCGTCGTGTTTCTAAGCAAACTACGCTTTCATTCTTTTTTGCTTTTTTTTTACCAAAAACTCAAATTTCTTTGATTGAGTAAAAAAAGTTGCATCAAAGGGGACAAAGTGAGCTAATATATATATGTGATGACAATTAAGTTCAACACAAATTAACAACAAAAAGCAATTACCAGAACGTATAAAGAACGTAAGGAATGACAATCACACAACACATAATTTACGTGGTTCAGCAAGAATGCCTACGTCCACGGTGGTGCTCTCAATATTATTTCCCTTTACTCCGGGGAGCGTTTTACAGGAAAAATAGTACATGCCCTTTGCCCCGGGCTGAGGGTTTGTTATATACATGTTCGTTTCCGGGGAGTGGGGGTGTTGGACTTCCCCACGTCAGTCCATAACCCCTAGAATATCTCCTTACGAGATTTTAGGGAATTTGATTGGGTCGCAAGTGAGTGAGTTAGGGCGTGAGGCCTCCAGACTTTGGGTCGGGCTCTACTGGACTACTCGTCTGGGCCCAAGTGACAAATCGAGATACCCATAATTGCCCCTAAAGTTGGGCCACAATTTGGGCTCAATAATTTTTAAATGATTTGTCATAATGGCATTTTTGTTAATTGTGCAACACTCCTCAAGATCGAAGCGCCTCTTCTGAACTGATTTAGGCGGCAGATTGCCTCGTTACCTGTGCGCTATGATTAGAAAGGTTTAAAATGTCTCTAGAGAAGTCATTTCCTGTTGTCGTTTCAAATTTCTCCATATCTCTAATTTTCTCCAAGCTTCCGCTATTGCTTTTTCATTTCCAGGTCTCGTCTCTCATCGTCCTTACTTGCGACTTTGCATCGTCCCAAGCTAAATTTTTACTCCGTAAGTTCTTCTTACTCCTCTTTGTTTTTTTTGTTGAGATTTCTTTGCACCTGCTACTAGGGTTTTATTTTTCAATGACGAAAATAGGCAATAGATCGATATCTTAATTTAGGAAGTTTTATAACATTCCAAGTTGGGTAGACATCGAGTGTGCCCCTGTCCCTCGTAATGTTTGAGAGGTTGAGGATGGTCACTGGATTCATGTTCTTTTATTGTCCTAAGGGGGTCTTACTTTTCCCCCAAGCAATTTGTTTTTGCACTTTTTCGGTTATTTCAATATAGTCCCTGCACAGTGCTCGCCCAATGTCTGGAAAATTGTTAATGGTGTACACACAGTAAATCAGCTCTATGGCACCAATTTAGGGCTTGCTGAGATCTGCTTATGTTATTCCTTTTCGCGAACAAGTTCTGGTCTTTTTTACCTCAAGGCCAGGAGTCCTGATAGGGTATTGGTAGTAAACCTGATTCCCATAAGGGTTACTGGCATGAGGGTTTTATTTCTAGAAATTGGCAGTTTCCTCCCCATACTGAGGGGTCGAGGTCTGGCAGATTTGTGGTCCCCTTCTACGGGGAGTACATAGGTAGGCTTAGTCTTTGCTCTGCTCATTGATCCTCTGTCCATGTATGATTTCTCTGATATTTTTCTCTCTTCTTTTCAGCGAGGACAAAGAACATGGAACCTGCTCTCAGCGAGGTTCGAGCTGCTGAGTTGGTCAAACCGTGGAAAATCAGGGAGCTCTTGGCTGACGGTGAACACCCTCGATCAGCGGCCTTCCTTCTGGAATACAAGAACGTTGGGTCCTGCTTTATTGTGCGTCCTGTGGACAGCATTCCTGAGCTAGACATCACCGAAAAGGTTGCCACAGATCCCATCCAATTGGGCGAGGAAGAGAGCAGCTCTGGTGAGGAGAGCGAGGGTACTAACAGAGGCGGTGCTGAAGGTGGTTCCAGTGAGAGCTCTGGTGGTGAAGGATCTTTCAGCTCGGAAGAAGTTTCAGAGGATCGAGAATCTTCGAGTGAATCGAGTAGTTCCAGCGAGGAAGATATGGTTCCTCCTAGGAAGAATCTGATTCGTGATGATGATGATGATGATGATGATGATGATGATGATGTGCTCCTTTCTCGCCGGTCGAAGAAGCAAAGATATGGCAGCGGAGGGGTTGCAACTGGTCCTCAGTCTGCTGCTCATGAGCAAGAGAAGAAGAAGAGGGAGGAAGAGCAGTTGAGAGAGAGGGAGAGAAAGGAGGAGAGGAAAGAAGGTGGATGAGAGAAGGAGAGGAGGGAAAGGGAAGAGGAAAAAAGAAGCGAGGAGATTAGGACGAAGGCAGGGCAGGCACCAGAGGCTAAGCCGATTTTTTATGTCAAATAATCGGGGTGACAACGTTCGGCTGGAGACTTTTGTCATGGCTGCCAAGCTACTCAGGGCATCACGCTCTCTCTGTGCTTGTTTCTTAAGTCCGCCTTGCCCGAAGGGGCCTCTGTGGCCCTTTCTCCTCAGTTGACTCCTGCATTGCTCGAACGAGCAGTTCATTCGACTGATCGTTAGAAGGCGATGGGGACCGACCAGTTAGCTCTGAAAGCGAGTCAGAGGCTAGTCTTGGTAAGTTTACTCACACTTCTCTATTCTCGTAATACTTTGCTCTATGCTTCCCTTGCTAATATTTCTCTTCTTTGCAGTTTGTTATCGACTTCGCCGTCCTCTATCGCAGCTGTGACGAGCTGGTAAAGAGGAATGCTGATCTTGAGAAGAAGAATGCCGAGCTGGAGGCCAGCTTGAAGACTGCCAATGCCATCCAGAAGTCTGCCAATGCCATCCAGAAGTCCTCTGATCTGTCTGAAACCAATCGAACAAAGGAGGCGGCGATCAAGGAGCTTGGGGAGTTGAGGTAGTCTTATGACCTGGTTTGCTCGAGCAAATTAGTTGTGGTGGAGGAGAATAAGGTGCTGGTGGAGAAGGTGAAGAAGGTGGAATCTAAGGCAACCACCCTTAAGGAAAGCTCGTACAATGCCGGATGGGCTGCTGCGTATGAGGATGCTGATGTTCAGATTGGCGATATCAGCAACCTGAACTTCAAGAAGGGTTGGAAACAAGGCTCTCCTGGGTGCCAAGGTGAATATCGACTCCCCACTGTTCGACGAGCATGATCCTGGGCCTAAGCCGGTGGTGGATGAGGCACCTGCTCCTGCCTCCGATGAAGGCATTCCTGCTACCCAAATCGTCCCTGCTGGTGCTCCTTATGACCAAGGAACAGTGATCGTCCCATCTGAGGGAGGTGTTCCTTCTGCTGCAGACAAGGGAAAACAACCAGTGATCTCAAAGCAAACTGAGGTTGCCAGCTAGCCTGCTTTAGGGATCCCTTCGTATTTTTGTTTTGCATGTTCTTTTCCTTTTTCTTTCACTGATGTACTCGGAACCTTTTCTTTAATGAAATGAAACCTTTTCCCTTTCTGCATACTGATTTCTTTGCTTTTTAATGCTTGTATGGTTTGTAGCTGGTTGATGTTGATGAATACATACCTGCCACTGCTCAACTGGGAAGGATTCTTGGTCCTAATACTAGTAACCAAGTTCGCCAAGCTTTTGTAAGGATTTGCAAGTCCCTTAGGTCGAGGAACCAGAGCTTTAAAGACCAATCGGAACTCGTTGCCAAACTGAAGGATAGGCTTCAGGAGATGGAAGAGGTTAGTGCTTCCGTTCAAGAGGAAGTGAATGCTCTCTTGCTAGACTTCTGGACGCCTCCGAGATCAATCAAGTCGGAGAAGTTCTTCAACAGGAGAATGAAGCTCTGAGGAGGGAAGTGTCACGACTTAGAGAGCATGCGCCGAGCGTTGCACCTCAAGTTTTGCGAGGTTCCACTTCATCGGCTAGTCCGTGAGCTGGTACAGCATCGAGCGCCACCCCTCAAGTTTTGCGAGGTTCCACTTCATCGGCTGGTCCGCGAGCTGATACAGATGTCGGGGGTTCAGCTAAGGAGATGGACGAGCTTCGAGGAGATGTTCGTCGAGCATACGTGATAGCTGCCGGGCTCCAAAGAGATGTCGGGCTGCTAAGGCATCTGTTCAAGAAAGGTCCTTGGCGAGTGTGGGCTGACGGTTATGATCAGGGTTGGGCAGATGCTCTGACGAGGTTGGCAGAGTTTGAAGAGTTATCCTTTATTAGGGGATGGTCGAATGCTCTCAGGGAGCTGAAAGTCCCCAGGAACTCAGTCCTCTGGTATCGTCATAAGATGCCTAACCCTTTCCGGAGGGATGACCAGTGGGTCCCCATAGATGCTATTCTTAGGCAGCTACTGAGCCGGATGCAAATGAAGTAGAGTTGGAGTTAGCTCCTCACCCAGACGACGGCCGAAGAGCGCAAGTAGCTGATTACCTTGCTCGGAGACCTAATCCCCAATAGGATTTACTTAATTCATTCAATGTAACTCTGTTGTAAATGCAGTGAAGTAATAAAATATTGATGTTTTGAGCGATTCGCCGATTAAACATGCGTTGTGTATTTTCTACTTCATTGATTTTTTGTTTGATTATCTTGGGCTCTTCGTAGCCGACTAGATTTGATGTGGGTAGAGTTGTTTTATTGCGTGAGTATCCTCCCAGTCCAGTATGCTTATGAAATACCATTCTGCCCTACTTTACCTTTTAGGTTGTGTCGTCACACTCCCTTAGGCCTAAGTGTGGCAATGGCGAGGACACATCTGGTGTTGGATGTTCTATCCGATCAGATTTTCTGCGCCAAACATCGTTTGGCGACCAATTCAATTTGACTGAGCTGCCTAAGGGTCCCCTGTAGGGCTTCATATATTGCCAGGGGCAATGCTAAGAGGTTATTCGTGTTTGATAATGAAAACCTGAGGAGGGTTACACCCTGCTTTTACATATTGAGTGGGGTGCCTGTCGCTTGGAAAGGATTTGCAAGTTATAAAGTTCATAAAAGCAAAATAACACTTCATAGAATGCCACTGCCAAATGATCCTTTATTAATCAAAAACAATGAAAAGTGGGTTTCCCATTAGGTTGGCCGCGTTCCAAGCTCGGGGTATCTCTCTGCCCTCCAGCATTTCCAAGTGATAGGCTCCCTGCAGGTTGTCTCTTGTTACCTTAAATGGTCCCTCCCAGTTTGGACCCAGCTTGCCATCAGATGGTTTTACTGCGCTGCCAAGAACTTTCGTTAGGACGTAGTCCCCAACCTGGAATGTTCTTGTATTGACCTTTCTGTTATAGTGCTTTGCTAGCTGTTGCTGATAGCTCGCTAGTTTCACTAGAGCTAATTCTCTGCGCTCGTCAGCTAGGTCAAGTTCAGCGAGTAATGCTGCATCATTCTGGCCTTGGTCGACCAAGGTGGACCTCATGGTTGGGAGGCCGGCTTCTCAAGGGATGATTGCCTCCATTCCATATGTTAGTGAGAATGGGGTTTCCCCAGTTGCTCGCCGTGGGGTGGTGCGGTAAGCCCATAGAATATGTGGCAGCTCGCTCACCCATGCCCCTTTGGCTCGCTCTAATCGTTTCTTCCGTCCATCAATTACTGTTTTGTTGGAAGCTTCAGCCTGTCCGTTGCTCTGAGGGTATGCCACAGAGCTGAAATGGTGCCTGATCTCGTGGTCGTTGCAGAAACCCTGGAATAGGCCACTTTCGAATTGGGTTCCGTTGTCAGTGATGATCGTCCTAGGGATCCCGAAACTGGTAATTATGTTCTTCCATACGAATCTCATCATATCTGCGTCTCTGATGTTTGCCAGGGGGTCCGCCTCAATCCATTTGGTGAAATAGTCTGTCGGGACCAACAGATACTTGCGATTACCGGTAACAGTAGGAAGAGGGCCGACGATATCCATTCCCCACTGAGCGAAGGGCCCGGGGCTGGTAAGTGATTTTAGGTCGCTGGCAGGTTGGTGAACTATAGGAGCGTGTAGTTGACATTTCTCGCACCTGCGAGCATATATCCCAGAGTCTTTCTGCATGTATGGCCACCAGTAACCTTCCATTGGCTAGCGATCTACCGCCAATATGGCTCCCACAAATTCCTTCATGAAGCTCGTGCAGGACTTGCTCGACGTCCTTCGGGTGAACACATTGGAGGTAAGGGCTGGTGAAAGATTTTTTGTATAGTTTTCCCTCAGGAGATAAGTGAAAGCGAGCTGCTTTGACTCTTATCTGATGAGCGGCTTTCTTATCGTCTGGTAGGGCACCATCTTTCAAATAATCCCTCAGGGGGTCCATCCAACTGGGCACTGGTTCGATCTGGAGAATATGGCCCACGCTTGGCAGCTCGTTGCTCTAGTTGATGCTCGGCTGAGCGAGGAAGTCGATAGGAATTGTTCTTTTCAAGTCAGAGTCGATTGCTGAGCTCAAGGCCGCTAAGGCGTCAGCATAACTGTTTTGTCCTCTAGGAAACTGCTGGACACTGACTTGCTCGAAGTTAGACATTACTTTTTTTGTTAAGGCGAGGTAAGTTGCCATTCTCTCATCCCTCGCGTTGAAGTCCCCACTTATCTGGTTGGAGACCAGTTGCGAGTAGCCAAACACCTCGAGTTGCTTTGCCCCCAACGCCTGTGCCTTCTGCAGGCCTGCTATTAATGCTTCATACTCTGCTTCGTTGTTGGAGGCTTCAAATCCAAGCCTGATTCGTTGTTCGAGGATTGTATCTTCTGGGGTAACGAGCACAATGCCTACTCTTGCCCCCTTGGAGTTGGGGGCTCCATCAACAAACAGTCACCAAACACCTTGTGCCGAGTGTCCTTCCCTTTGACTCATGGCTTGAAGCTGGTCGCCTGTAAATTCCGCGATGAAATCGACGAGGACCTGTCCCTTGATTGCATTCCTTGGTTGAAACTGAATGTCAAATCGTCCGAGCTCGACCGACCACTTTGATAGTCTGTCGAATAGATCCCGCCTTCCTCGGGACTGCTTTAAGGGGGTGTGATGTAAGGACGATGATAGAGTGAGCTTCGAAGTAGTGCTTCAATTTCCTCGAGGCTACCACTAGTGCAAAGGCGAGCTTTTCCAGTGGTAGGTACCTCTGCGCGGCGTCCAAGAGGGTCTTGCTCGTGTAGTAGACTGGGTGCTGGATTCCCGCTCTTTCGCATACTAGTGCAGAGCTGACAGCGTGGCTGGAAACTGCAAGGTATAGGTATAAGGAATCGTTATCTTGAGGTATTACGAGCAAGGGTGGTTTGCTGAGGTAGGCTTTGAGCTCCTCTAATGCTCTCGAGCAATTTTGATTCCACTCCACTGTTTTGCTTTTCTTCAATAGCAGGAAGAATGGCTGGCATTTTTCGAATGACTTCGAGATGAACCGATTCAAGGCGGCGAGCATGCCCGTGAGCTTCTGTACGTCTCTTATCGTGTGGGGAGGCTGTACCTTGTTGATTGCATCGATCTGGTCTGGGTTGACTTCAATGCCTCTCCCGCTAACCAAGTACCCGAGAAATTTTCCTGACTGGACACCGAAGGAACACTTGCTCGCGTTGAGTTTCATTCGGTATTTCCTGAGGATTTCGAAGGTCCTTGATAGGTCTGAGAGGTGGTCTTCTTTGTGCCTGCTCTTGACAAGCATATCGTCGATGTAGACTTCCATGGTATCTCCCATTTGGTCTTTAAACATCTTGGTGACCAGACACTGGTAGGTTGCTCTTGCATTTTTTAGCCGAAGGGCATAACTTTGTAATAATATAATCCGATGGTGGTGATGAACGCTGTCTTGTCTTGGTCTGGTGCGTACAGAGGAATCTGGTGGTACCCCGAGTATGCGTCCAGGAAACTCATTCTTTCATGAGCTGCTGTGGCGTCCACCAACTGGTCGATCTTCGGGAGAGGGAAACTGTCCTTAGGGCACGCCCTGTTAAGGTTAGTGAAGTCAATACAAACTCTCCATTTCCCATTGCTCTTTGGAACCACTACTGGGTTGGACAGCCATTTAGGGAATTGAACTTCCCGTATGGATCCTGCATCCAACAGCTTCTCTACTTCTTTCTCCACAGCCTTGGCCTTCTCGAGCGCAGTTCGCCGTGCCTTCTGCTCGATAGGCCTGAAAGTCGGGTCGACGTACAACCGATGACGAACCACTCTGGAGTCAATTTCAAGCAGCTCGTATGGTTCCCACGCGAAAACATCCACATTGCTCCAATAGTACCGTCAATTCTTTTTTCTCTCCATCTGTGAGAGAGGCCCCAATCAAGAACATCCTGTCTTTTTTGCTACCACCGGCTGCGACCACTTCCAGGTTTTCAACGACCCGCTCAGAGGGGAGGAGCCTGGTCTCCTCTACTCCGGGTCTTCCATACTTTAGCTGCTATTTTAAAGGTATCAAACCTTCTTGTTCCTTTACATTCTCTTTGGCCTTCTCGGCCTTCTTTTCTGGTTTTGGGCGGATGGTCGTTATGAAGCACCTTCTTGCCATCGCTTGATCTCCGTGGATCTCCATTACTCCTCGCTCAGTCACGTACTTGAGTTTCTGATGGTAGGTCGAGGGAACGGCCTTCATCGCGTGTAGCCACCCTCTGCCGAGGATAGCCTAGTAGGGCGAGTCGATGTCGACTACCAGAAACTCAATCATCTTGGAGACACTTCCTGCCCTTACTGGCAGTACGATCTTTCCCAAAGGGATAGTCACTTTTCCAACGAAGCCAACTAGAGGGACAGTGGCTTCCTTCAAGTCGGCGACGCTTAACTTCAATTTCTTGAACAGGTCGAGATACATTACTTCGGATGAGCTTCCCTGGTCGACAAGCAACTTGTCGACATCATAGTTTGCTACACCGAGTGTAATGATTAAGGCGTCATGATGTGGGGTTCTCCCTCCCACTAAGTCTTCATCCGTGAACACGATGTGTTTGCTGTAGTCGACGTCACCTGCTCGCCGACGCTTTCCTGCCTGTGTTTTCATTGGATCGATTTGAAAAGCTTGCATTACTGCCGTAAGCTTCTTCACTTCCATCCGGGCTGAATTTCCTTGAATCTGTTTCAGATTCGATGCCCCATGAATCACTGCGAACTCATGGCCAGCATCTTCCTCAAGCACGTTGTCGGGCCTGTGTCTCCGTTGGCAGCAACCTTCTCTGCCTTCTTCTCCAAAAACTCGTTCAGGTGCCCAGTCTGGGCTAGCTCTTCAAGGTGGGACTTAAGAGCCTTGCAGTGCTCAGTTTTGTGTCCTCCTTTGTGAAAAGCTCATCTCAGCGCGTTGTTCCTCTTCGAGGGATCTCCTCCCATCTTTCTGGGCCATTTAACAAACGACTCATCCTTGATCTTCGCTAGGATCTTGTAAATTGGTTCTTTGAAGACAGTGTTTACTGCCTGAAATGTTTTTGAAGCATCGTTTTTTCTCCCGCTCATGGAGCTACCTTTGCCCCCATTCTTGTCGTTGCCCTTGGCAGCGAGCTTAGCTCGACCATTCTCCCCTGCGCTGAGGCGGGTCACATCCTCAACTTTGGCGTACTTCTCGATGCGAATCATTAAGTCATCAATGGTTGTGGCCTCCTTCTTAGTGAGGGATTAGTGCAAGAGGCAAGAGCTGGGTAGGCCAATCTTAAAAGAGGCTACGGCTACCTGCTCTGAGCAGTCTTCGACCTCGTTGAACAACCCCAAGTACCTTCTTGCGTAGTCCCGGAGGCTCTCCTAGGGAGTCTTCTTCATTGTTAGCAAGGCATCCATCCTCTTCGGATGGGAGTTGCTGGTAATGAAGCGAGCCGTGAAGAGCTCTACCAGGGACTCAAAGCTCTTGATGGATCTGTGAGGGAGTCTCTCGAACCACTTCTGGGCCACATCATGCAAGCTCGAAGGGAAGATCCGGCACATTAGTGCGTCCCTGTGGCTCCAGAGAGTCATAGCCTACCTGTACTGCCTAACATGATCGATAGGGTCAGTCTTTCCGTCGTAGATCTTGAATCTAGGAATTGCGAACTTCTTGGGGGCTTCTTCTTCTTCTATCTCCCTTGAGAAAGGGGATTTCATCTGGGTTTTTGAGAGCTCGCCGAGCTAGTTCTCTGGTCGATCTGGCACCCCGATGTGCTGGGTGTTGGTCCATCTCTCTCCGGACCAAATTTCATATGTCATCATTTCCTCGAGCTGGACTCCTGCATCGGCTAGCTGGTCGCTTTTGCTCGAGCGAGTCATTATCCGATTCGTTTTCCTCGAATCTTTGAGATCCAGGTCTAGGGCTCCTTCCTCAGCTGCGAGACTTGCTCGCCTGAGGGCTAGGAGTGCGATACTGACGTCGCCTGGTGCTGCGATGGAGTTCTTTCTCCATCCTTTCCAATCTCCTTTTGAGGCGAGCATTCTCAGCTTCTTGCTTGCGAGTGGCCTCCCCTTGCTCTTGGAGCCTTGCCTCATAGGAATCGATCAGCCTGGAGATTTGAGTGGACCTGACTGGTCCTTGACTTTCTTCTGAGACTTGCCGTTTTGGGCAAGCCCTCTGACCTGAACGTCGAACTTCAGATCTGATCCTGCGAGGGGCAGGCTGTTCTTGGACATCCCCTGCTTGAGGGGCATTGCTACTGTGACCAGACATTCCAAATTCTTTGTTGGTGAGGGCTTTCTTAAAGGAAGACAAACGTTCCCACAGACGGCGCCAATTGTGGTGATAATTAAGTTCAACACAAATCAACAAGAAAAAGCAATCACCAGAACGTATAAAGAACATAAGGAATGACAATCACACAACACAGAATTTACGTGGTTCAGCAAGAATGCCTACGTCCACGGTGGTGCTCTCAATATTATTTCTCTCTACTCCGGGGAGCGTTTTACAGGAAAAATAATACATGCCCTTTGCCCCGGGCTGAGGGTTTGTTATATACATGTTCGTTTCCGGGGAGTGGGGGTGTTGGACTCCCCCACGTCAGTCCATAACCCCTAGAATATCTCCTTACGAGATTTTAGGGAATTTGACTGGGTCGCAAGTGAGTTAGTTAGGGCGTGAGGCCTCCAGGCTTTGGGCCGGGCTCTACTGGGCTACTCGTCTGGGCCCAAGTGACAAATCGAGGTACCCACAATATATATATATATATATATATATATGTACCCAAGAGTTTTAGGTCCAACATAGAAGTTAGAAGAAAGAAAAAGAACTCTGACTAGATGAAGCATCCAGCCCAAAACCAGTTGGTTATGATTGGCGAAACCCACAATTTTATACACAGAGAGGCAGGTTTGCTGTGGGAGTTTATATACTCAATACACTGCATTGTTGGACTGAGCCAAAATTGTGAACGTACTATCCTGGATGACATGGTCAGCTTTGATTCTATACTGAGATCCAATACTTAGATGCCAGTTCTAGGATTTTATATCTTGGCATGACCAGTGAGTTGGAAACCATTCAACTTTATTGGACCATTACTGATATAACCAATCAGAGTAAATAAAGACTCAAATAATTGCATAGATCTAAACAATTGACCAAGCCACGCACGCATGCCAAAGGTGATACCAACCTCTGGCTGAAATTACACTTAAGGACCTATAAGATCATAAGTGATTCCACAAGGAGAGGCAACATTGATGCTGATGAGGCACAACAATAGATGATGCCTTGGATAAATTAGAAGACAAATTATCTTAGAAAGAATTGTACCTTGTGGCCTTATTAAGGATTTGCATATTGACAATGTTTCTTGAGCTCCCATGCATCAGATCTAAGATGTCAACAAAATGGTTCTACAATATAATAAATACAATTACATTCCAGTAAATAATTTAAATAAATATTTTAAAAGTACTTCAAACTGCACATAGTACAACCATTAGCCTTAAAGTAAACTATTCATCTATTATTTCTTATTAAATTTATAGTCAGTTACTGCACAACTAGGAGGGGTGGGGGTAAATCAGAAACGTACAACTACAACAAAATTTGACAAGAAAGCCTACCAATGCAAGTATGTCTTTTAAGCTGTTGAAATGAACAAAGAGCTTCATTAAAACTGATTGCAAGCCAGCCTGTTCATTCTCGGTGATCCCTCCCCTGCATGCACGCTCAAAAATATTCTCCAATATGATGTTTAGATAACTACCCTGCCATAAACAAATCAATTTGTGAGCAAAGTGGGCTAACAGATCATTTATACGCCAGATATACTACAGATCTCACATTCACAGTTCCTCGTGAAACCTTGTAAAATTAACTTAAGGGTCAATGATTAGTCCACGACTTGGCAAATCATCTTATTTCACTCAGCTCAACAAAGTGCATCCTCACTTACTGGGTTCTGGCTACTTTTAGAATCCCATGCTTTCATCAGTTTCATTTCGAGGCCATATGCAGAGCCTTTTAATACACAGCCTTGATTTTCCTAACAATTATAAACTCTCCAACTTGAGTTATATGATTCTTAAAGGGTGCAAACATCACATTTTACCTTATATGATCAAGCATCTTGAGAAACATTTTATCTTATATGATCAACCATCACTCTCCCCCTGGGAAGAATACAGATATCTCTGATACTGGTGAAAGAAGTTAGGGTCGACGTACTGCAATCGGGCTTCTGAAATCCAATCCAGGTATCATCGGCCTCAGAGTGGACGGTCAAATGAATCGAAAAGAGGGTACACAGGCCGGTGATCGTGTTGATTGTCTCTGAAGCCAAGACACCTTCGTCGCCGTCGATATGAGACCGAATGGGCCTTGATGAAGTCGGTGGCAAGGAGTTGGGTGGCTCATAGGTTGTGTGAAAGGGGGTGAGAACCTTAACGCCGTAATTCGCTGGAGGACCCTAACGAACCCGCACTCAAATCGCTACTTAACGATTCGGTGCGAATTTGATATCAGTTTGCGAACTGAAATTTCCAAGTTCACGCATTAACCAATTCCAAATCGTGTAGTTAAGCTTTCGATTTATTGAGATGAAAAGTCCAAGTCTTTGGGACTAACAGACGAAAATATTGGTTTTGATGCTCACCTAGTCTGCTGCCTTTGATTACTATTTATAGAGATGTAGCTCTATTCTTTCACAATCTTTAGTGATGTGGGAGATAAAAGTATTAGAAAGTTTTTGTGCTTAAATTAAAGGTGGTCACTCGACAAAGTCCCTCGATATTTTTATAATTACTGATTAGTCCAAGTCTTTTTATTTTGTCCCAAAAAGCTCCTCACCATATATACTACTCATAAGCACTCTTTCTTCTCTTATCCTAAACTCTAAGAAATATTTGTCAAAAAAATAGAGAAGGGATTTTTTTTAACATAAAAATATAAGGTGGACTAAGTGCAAAAAGTAATTAGCTCCTAGGGGCTAAATATTAATTGTCCCAATTAAAAATACATTATAATCCTACATATTTGTCTTTTAAAATTAAAATTAAAATAAAGTATTTTAGTCCCATAAATGTATACTTTAATATAGATTGACTTTATATAGTATACTATTATCAACTAAACAAAGATTTGATATTGGCTATATTGATAATATTTCTCTATTAGCATATAATTATATGTAAAAAAAATATATTCATACGTTAAATATATAGACGCACTGGTGGCGCTTTCAAATCCCAGTAATTTAAAAATTGACGCATTGATGCACTCACATTCGCACACGCACCAGGCTCCCGCACTGCGAATTGGGCACCTAGGTGAGAACAATAACTTAAACGTGCGGCCTGAAGGTCTATCTCGTAAGCATTCTCTCTACAACAAACGGTGATTAAGGAAGGGGGCAAATCGCCACATCTATAATTTGTGTCCCTTGCCATTAGGGGTGTTCAAAAAAACCGCCCGACCCGAAAACCGAACCGAACCGGGCCTAACCGAACCGAAACCGTCTGTTTTTTTTAGCCCGGTTCGGCCTACGGTTTACGGATATAAAAAACCGACCATGTCAGTTTATACGTGGGAAAAATCGACTCAAACCGAACCGACCCGAAACCAATATATATATTAAAAAAACCTAAATAACTTATATTTTTATATCCAAAAACCATTACCCACCTTTAAAAACTGACCCAAACCGAAAAACGCCCTTAAAAAAACCGGCCCAAACATGAAACCGTCGAAAATCGACCCGAAACCGAACCGAACCGAAACCGTCGTGAACCGAAACCGATGGGGTTTTTCATAGTCGGTTCGGTTTCGGTCTGACCTTTTCCAAAACCGAACCGATCGGTTCGATTTGAATTAGGGTCCAAAACCGACCTGAACCGACCCGTGAACACCCCTACTTGCCATGGCATTGCACCTTGCGTAAGTAAATTATCACCAGAGTAAAAAAGAAGAAGACAACGATGGGGGTCAAGGTCTATCTCGTAAGCACTCTCTACAACAGACAATGATTGAGGAAGGGGACAAATCGCCACATCTATAATATGTGTCCCTTTCCAAGGCGTTGCTCCTTGAGTAAATAAATCATCACGAGGTCTACGGACTAAAAAAGGAAACGACAACGATGCGGGTCAGCATCCTTACAAGAGGCATACATGCGTTGGATGCGGTTCGCGAGTATACACTAAGATGGCTGCAAACTCCGAGGCGAAGGGGCACACCGATGTGCAGCGTAGCTCAACAAGATCAATGGGTAGTGCGTGAGGCCCCAAGCACGATCTAAAGTGTTAATAACCCAGTTAACTGGTTGACCGCGTTGTTAAGGTAAATTCGGAAGTTGGAAGAATAATTACCCAACTTTTGGAATTATTAAAAGTTAGACAGCGGAGGAGGTTGTCAACGCTTCGATTGCCTACTTTCGTCTGGGGAGGAATGTTGTAGAGTAATGCAAGGAACAACGAAGGAGTTTTCAAAGGGTGCGCTTGAATGCCCCGTGAAGTGGACATTGTGGAGATATTGCGAAGCACGCCATGAAAACAAATTATCTCCCAGAAGTAGAGAGTGGCCATGAAGGCGGCGTTTGGTACATGTAGGGGTGTGCACAAAAACCAACAAACAGTCCTAGATTGACATAAACCAGTGGTTTACTTCGTGCCCGGTCCGACCCGCAGTTTATATTATAGCAAAACAGACAATGTCGGTTCGACCGGTGGTTGAGAGTGCAAGAAACCAAAATCTAACATAACCGAACCGACATAATATATGCCAAATAAAATCCTATTTTAGTATAGATTACTTCCTCACTTTATCTCCCACTCCCAAACATTTTCTACGCTCTCTACTCTCACACCACACAAGGGCGAACCTGCCTAGCCTGTACCTGAAGTCCATTCCGCTATGGCCTGAATCTGGATTTGTCGGACAAAAGTCCTGCACCCAAGATTACATACCCAAGGAGAACTTCTTCAATTAACGGTATGACTGTTGATCTCGAAGAACCTCAAGGACATGCCAGACATGATCAATGTGTTCAACATCCGGTATTTTGAGATTAGGTCAATATAGAAGACAATAAAACATCCCAAAAAATGTCTAAAGAATCTGTCATGATGCGTATGATTGTGGATGGAGAGTTCGACAACCCGAAATGCATCATAGTCTACTCGTATAGCTCGTCCTTGGTTACAAAAGTGGTCTTCCACTAGTCTACCGGTCGCACTTGTATATGATGATAACCACTGTTCAAATTCAATTTGGAGAAAACAAAGGTCTCGTGAAGCTAATTGAAAATATTCAACGTGTCCTTCAGTAATGGGATCGACAAGCGATAAACTGTAATCATATCAACATCATGGCTATCAAAACACATCCTCCCACTACCATCTTTAGTGCGAGGAAGGCTGGCATAAGAAATGGTAACATGCTCTCCCGGAGTATGCTTCAACTCAAAGACCTCGCTTTAAAGCTTCGCGTGCGTGCTGTGCGGGAGCCATTTAGTAGTGAAGCACCTTGAGCAACTGTTTCCCAGGTACAAATTAAAACATGATGGATATCCCGGATGGGTGGGAGATCATCGGGGGGTGAGCTCACGCCAAATTAGGAATCTAACAGGGCTTGTAGGGTCATGGAACCTCCACCGAGGAGTGGAAAGGGTGCTAACAAGTTCATAACACATCCTCTCTTCCTAAGCATCTGCTATCACCCGAGGAACAAAAGACCAAAGAGGCGGATAAAGCACGGGGTCTCAACCTTCTCGTCATTGAGCAAACGGTATACACATTATCATTTTGATGGTGCGTGTTGTCCATGGCCTACCAAGGAGGAGGTGGCAGATGGTCATATCTACGATGCTACACAAAACCTCACCGGCGTATGGCCCAATAGAAAAATGGAACACGACACTGCCCAT
Organism: Sambucus nigra; assembly: GCA_949130495.1. Classification (NCBI taxonomy): domain Eukaryota; kingdom Viridiplantae; phylum Streptophyta; class Magnoliopsida; order Dipsacales; family Adoxaceae; genus Sambucus; species Sambucus nigra. The sequence continues at coordinate 296,462,678 of OX422213.1, forward strand.
TGGGGACGAGTGGAGCTCCCCTAATACGGCACAAAGATCACAACAATTGAGTGGACAAACCAATCTTAGCTACGATATCTCGGGAGAGATTGTCGCTTAAGCCGTTATCGATAATGACAATACACAACTTCCCTTTAGACGGGCAATATGTGTAGAATAAGTCATAACGAAGCTAATGGAGCCTACAAGAGATGACAATGGGGCAATTAGGGTGCAGGTTATGGCCAAAGTGATACCAGTAGGTTGGTTGGTTGTAGGTCGGCAGGGTCTATATTTAGGTGTGGGATGGATATGTTGACGTGCGTGAACGTTGCGATACGTGGTGCTGCGCCGCCAGATAACAAGGACTTCATGTCAAGTGATTTCGGGTGGTTAAGGGGAAATTTCGAGGGAGGTGAGCCTTCCAACATTGTGGAAAGATCCGAGGGGATGGAAATAGGCTCGTCGGCTAGGGTTTTGAGGTCGCTTATGGCAGGAGGTGCTGGGACTAGGGTAAACAAATGTTTAGGGCTCACAGTTTGAGTTGGAAAAATAGAGGTTCAAGATAAAACAAAATTGTCCAGGGGCTGGAGGCGGCTTGGGTTGGGCAGCAGGTTGCACAAAAGGGTAGGAGAAAGCGCCAGAAGGTAGGGATGTTGATGAGGGTGTTGGTGTTAGGATTTTAGCACGGTACGATCGGTTGGGGTTGTAGAGGAAGGTCAAATGGTCCACAGTCTCGACAAAGGCAGAAAAAGGGGGAACGAATATCCAGGGTTGCAGTCGTGGCCTCAAGAGGAGGCTTTTGCCTGGGGTGATTGGAGTGTACCGTATAGAGGACCTAGCGTTGGGTTCGTGTGGTTGTCCCCCTTGCCCTAGGCACGACGGTGAAAGGAGCAGGCAAAAGTCGTGTCTGCTGGTGGCTGAGCTACTGCAGTGAGGCGGGACTGCAGAGAAAGGAACTTGTCCCTCTCCTGTTGTGGCACAAGAGTACCCATCTCTGCTAATGTTGCCACCCAGATTCCCAAGCATCCAGCATCATTTGGGTGTAGGAATCCGAAGAGCACCACCACCACTTTGATATCAATTTGATGTAAAACGATGCGCAATATTTACACACGTGAAGAAATATGGAACAAAACCCACTCATTCTCATATAATCATCGCTCTCAACAAAGTATAATGTCCTCCCAAATGAGGGGGCCACTTAATAGACAGAGCAAGGGAATAGTGAAGGTTCTAGATTAGGATGATGTCACAATCCTTAACCATGACATCTTCATAGGATAGTCTAGCTACCTCTAAAATATCTATGAAGAAAACTACAATATTAACCCTGAGCCATCATGCTCTCAGATCATAAACAGTTCATGAGGCTTCCCTAAGATTTAGTACAACAAGCATTCATTTCAATTTTCTTCGTTAAGTTCTGTGAAAAAGAATACACTAAGAGAATGAAAGTTATTGAAGGTTTTCCCCTTTTTTCCCCATAGCTTGGTTCCGATTCTGATCTTCTGGTTCAGGTTAACAGTTCAAATGGCATAGTTCAATCTGGTGGTAGTAATGCTCAAAGACCCTTTTTGAATCTGGACCTGGGCTAATGGGCTCAGCGAAAACCTGAATAGGACCTGGATGACAGATCAGATCATAGTTGTATGCTTGAATATATTAAGGGCCCATGAGAAATTACGGATAAGTCCAAATTTCAACCCCTTTTCATTAGCTCGATCCACTCGAATAACAAATACCAACATGATTTCTACTTTTATCTCAGAGCTAAGGATCTTTTCACTCTATTGCACTGGTCATGAAAGAAAGGGAGGAGGTCAACGATGATGGGGACTATGGAGTGAGTCGACAATAAAGATGAGGGTAGTCGATGACGGGGCTCACAGGTATGATGAGAGACAAGTCCAGCGGCACGTGGAAAACAATGCTTGAATCTAATAATGATAAACTACGATGACAGGCAGGAATCTCACGGTAGTGATAGATTTTGATTGTTTAGTTCTATCAATTTTTTAATCAGCAACAAAAAGGAAGAACGACATGACAAATGGCACCCATGAGTAAGCATTAATTAAGCTGAACACTCTCTCTCTAATATCTCAAAATGTAATGTCCTTAAAATAATTGGCCAAAAACCTTATTTATAGGTTAAGTTATCTTGCTGGGCAAAACAACCCTTAATAGTAAAAAGACTAAAGAGAGCACCTTAAGAATATAATAACAAGGGAATATTACCCCTACCTAAAATACTAGCCCAAGGTAAGAAAATACAATAAATGTAAATAAACTAAAAAGAGTACATTCCGATTATTTTTAAATTAAGCCCTTTGCACTCCATTCGCATAAAAAATGCATTGATCAAAAGAAGGTTACAGCATGAGGACAAGCTGCAATCCATGAAATTACATGCATGATCAAAAAAGAGAGTGAACAATTACAATGATTTACTACATGCAATCGATTCAACTCAAGGACATGAATAAAAACATAAAATTCACTGAAGCTTGGATAAGGAAATTAAAGAAGGATCCGGAGAAAATTATACCAAGCCTTACAAGAATATATCTCACCTCCCGATTTTGAACCCTAGCATCCCTCAACCACAAATACGACCTTGCATCCCCTAGCAAATTGAGCAAGGATGCAAATTGCTCAATTTTTGAATCTTAGAGTTTTCTTCTAAATTGAAGATTCCATACAGCTTCCACATGACTTTGTAAATAGAGATTCAAGACGTGTTGATGTTTATCAGAGGAGATACAATATAATGTGAACCATAAATTTACCTTCCAAAGAATCTTCCCAAAATCTAATGGACTCCCCATCCCCCATCTTGAGGGCTACTAACTAGGAAGCACGGACACTTCTGAGAAGGCAACGTGTTGCCACGTGTCTGACATGTGCATGATACTCCCTTTCTCGTGTCCATAATTTAAATACAAAATTAAAGCGTCAAACTCTTACACTTGTTTTGCACGTGTCTATTCTTGATTTATATGCATATATAATAATGTAAGTTAAACTGGTGGTATCATTTTGGCCTCTTCCATAAAGGAATATGACCCGAATCCCAACCGCACTCAAACAGTTCTCCCCCGCTTTATTGTCATTTGAATAGTTCTCCATGAAAGTTATTATCTATTTTTATAAGATATTGATTCATTCTTTTTAAGAAGTATTCAATATGTTCTTTTTATTTTATTTTATTTTCAAGTTGTTGTCTTCTCCTATAAATTGATAATATATATATATATATATATATATATATATATATATATACAGTCCTGCTCTTGTGCATACCAGTCCATATTTTAAGAGTGCGGACCGGACACGTGTCACGTGGTGGTGAGCCCAGAAAGGAGAGAGAGTGTGCCTATAATTTAGGGGATAATTTCTAGATACACCATTAGGTGACACATGTCCAGTCCGCATTCTTAAAATGCGGACTAGTCCGCACAAGAGCATTATATATATATATATATATATATATATATATATATATATATAGATAGATAGATAGATAGATAGATAGATAGATAGATATGTTGACGTATCCTTGTATCCTAACTTTTTATAATTTGTTGTGTCCGCATGTCATGTCATGTCAGACATGACACTCATGTCCGTGTCTGTGCTTCTTAGGCTACTACACATTGAAGAAAATGACTAAGACCTCTTAAAATGAAAGTCCTTCGACTTCTAAAAGTTCCCCTCTTAGCCACATTTGAATCCCACCAATTTTCATGTATCCCGTACATGCTTTTAATAACTAAGTACCCAAAGAATTCTTTCTAGAGGTGGGCGCCACATCCATATCCCCAAAAGAGATTTTTTTTATTATAATATTGCCAATATCCAACCCCCAAAAACCGTCTTATCCAAAGAGACCTTGGACCACTTTATTACATGATTTTTTTCCTCTTCCATTCCCTCCGACCCCCCCCCCCCCCCCCCCCCCCACACCTTCCCTTCCCACACACTCCCAAAAAAAAACATCGTGCACAACTTGAGTAGCCACGCATTTGGGAATTCTAAATAACAAAAGGAAGTATATGGAAACTGTTAAGGACCAGCCAAATGAGAGTTTTTTTCACAAGAAACAGAAGAGAATACAGAGCTGAGGACAAGCTGTCCTCTACAAGGAATATGCCAAGAATGAAATAGCCTGGTGGACAAATAAGAAAAAATCCACCCAATGATTACATGATGGAATGATAACAGACTATAAGACTATCCAAACTGCAGAAAACAGGCCACAAAAGAAGGCTAGCTGAAAGAACTAAAAAGAGGGCAATGAAGATCTACAAATAATCCTTCCAACTTAAAGACAAAAAACCTAAAGGAATGTCCTGGAAACTTGAAGACTTAGAAGCCCACAATGTCCCTTAGAATTTAATCTTCTCCCGTATGCTTTCTTTTTCATTCCTCTTAATCTACAAATACCCCTTACATTCCTCCCCTTCCACGACACCTAAAATGTTGCCATAACAACGCATCTCCACTATAAATTACGTCTTTTTTTCTCTGTGTATCACCATTTTGAAGGGAAATAATTGCTCCGCGTGACTAGGGAGCACCTCTAACATCCCTTATTCACCCATCACCTGTCTCCAAATTAAAGAAGCAACATTCAAGTGTAATAAGTGATCCAAATCTTCAGTTGAAGTGATACTGACGTAAATGACGTCAAATAAGAGCAAGAAAAGGTAATCTCTCTCAAATCACAATATCTCAAAATCAAGAAATGACTCAAATGAGCCTACATAAGGGGTATTTATAGGAGGGAGGTTGCTTGGCCTCATAGCTAAGAATCTAATTACATTTATGTCCCTAAGAGTCAATTAACCTTCCTTCCTCTAAATACTAAACAAAGAGAAAATACAATGAATACTAAAAATAAAAGAAATACTAAAAATGACGAAAAGGCCCTTATTCACATCACTCTCCCCCCCTTGAAAAGAGTTTGTCATCGAACTCAGAGGGGAAGGCCTTCCGTGTCACCATCAAGGATCGTAATGAGAGCTGGCTGAGGTGGGATCTTCGGTGCCTGCGCGACGGCGAGGGAGGAAACAATTTGAGGCTCGATGACCCATCACCCCACAATTGTAGCATTTGAAGGTGACCGGAGGAGTTGGTGCAGGAAGAGGAACCGTGGTAGTAGGAGGAGCTGCAGTGGAGGGAGTCACAGTAGGTGCAGAGGTCACTGGTACTGGCAGAACTGTCATGGAACGACTACGAGGTGGAGGGGCAATCTGATGAAAGGACTCGACCTTAGTGGCATACTCCACCGCCTTGGCAAAGGAGGTGACATCACGTGAAGCGAAATCCCGCTGAATATAACGTTGCAGCTCGTGAATATAACGACTAATCCACTGCTCCTCACTCTCGCCGAGGCAGGTGCGAGTACATAGAAGCTGGAAGCGCTCAGTGTGGTCCAAAGCTATGGTGTCCTGGCGAAGAGACTGAACTCGTAAGAATAAGTCACGCTTATAAATGGAGGGGACAAATGCTGACATCAACAGTGCACGGAGCTCGGTCCAAGACTGGATAGGAGGGAGTCCCTCAAGGACACATTGCTGCTCCAAGTCATTCCACCAAATACTGGCATAGCCCTGAAACTTGGTCGCTGCTAGAAGAACACATCTACGACCCTTCAGCCGTTTATACTCAAAAATCCACTCCACGGCGGCAAGCCAATCAACGACGACATCGGGCTGTAGGTGGTCGTCAAACATCGGGACATTCACTCTAATGTCACCCTGCATACTCCGTGATAACAACTGAAGGGCCAACTGTGTGATGGCATCACCACCTTGAAGAGTCAGGGCAACCTCATCTAGATCATCATCGCCTGGCGGGAGTAAGGCTCGTTGTGGACACCTTCGAGGCGGTGTATGAGGAGGGACAGGAGCTGATGGGGGAACTGGGGCTGCAGGAGGAGCGGTATGAGGTGGACGAGTCTCTCGTGGTGGAGAAGGAGGTGGTGCTGGGACCAACGGCTGGCGGTAGGGGCATTGATTCATCTGATGCCCCTTCTGATAGCATACAAAGCAATGACGCTCGGAGGGGGGGATATAGGGGGTAACCTTGGGGCCAGGGAATCAAAGGGGAAAACATCAGTACGCCACTCGGTAGGAGGGGGTGGCTCAAACTCGGGAGCGGAGTGGGG